>CM057142.1:5887231-6628000 GCA_029964075.1 Patiria pectinifera
AACCAACACGTTCGATCTAGCTGTGCTCCCCCGTGGTAAACATTGGTCATATGGCGGCTGCCTAAAGCGCATTACTACATACATGTACCTTCGATTCGACCACATGTAGCTGAATCCTTCGCAATTCAGCTTCTGCTGCAAGTAAGGCCAATAGGCCCCCCCCCAACCACCCCTTAATGTGTTTTTTTTTCAATATATTTTTTATTCATCCTGGTAGCCCACCTGGAACATGAAGAAATGATGGGTACCATAGGTGTGCCCTTTGTACCATGTAAATTGTTTCAGAATCATGAGTCGGAATAACAAATTGATCTTTAAGGTTTTTAAATGGTGGTACAATGTACCATAGGATGTGAGGTGTATTAAAAAAACAACATGCAACGTTATGGAGAGGGCGTTGTGTTCTGTTGCAATTGAATCAACCAGTCGGCATCAAGGATTCAAGTTGGCAAAAAACCAAACGCTGTTTCCAAAGAATTTTTTTTTTTATTAAGTTGGCATCAAGTAGGACTATTACTAAAATGCATCGTTCACATTGTAAAAAAAAAAAGGTGTAATTTAACAAATTATGTTGTCCAACATAAAACCCAATTCCCCTATCAGTAAACTGTGCATTATACAGCAAATGCTGCTAACAGAAAGTTTACAAAAATTGGTATTCCGTAATTCTAATATGATTAACAAAAGCAAACTGACATTTTACGATAAAAAGGTCGCCAAAATGTGACCTTGTCATTCATACTTACTCCTACAAAATCTACCACCAATTTTAAACACTTCCTGGAAACAAAAACATGTCTGCGATTAGGCTTTACACTTGTACTAGGATTACATATTTCTAAGTTAATACTAACACAAAGGGAAAAAGGTCCAAATCGACTGTATTTACAAAATGTACCATGTCTGAATCCACCCAAGAATCTCAAAATGAAATAACGTGGCAAAAGGATCAATGAAAACATACAACTACGGACTTTGCACAAGTGCGCCCTCAGTGGTGGAAAAGAGAGAGGTGTGAAGGACCAGTCGGGCGTCATTTTACTGCTAGCTATAATGGGAAGGCAAGGCATGATATGTGTATACATGCACATGTGTTACACACATGTACTACAGACACAAAAGCTTAAAGGCATTATAGGATCATTTGCTTTCCATGCGTGTTGTTCGTTTCCAAACCACTCAAAATCCAGACGAATGTTCAAACCCTAACCTGTTGAAGTTTCAGCTCAGTGGATATTACAATTTTCGAGAAAACAGTGATAAACCATGCACACTCGAACAACCTTTTACTTCCATTATTTAATTGTTTTTCATGCATTTTGTTCGTTTCCAATAACACCACTGAAAATCCAAAGAAGAATGTTCAAAACCTAACCTGTTGGAATTTTCAGCTCAGTGGTTATTTTTTTTTTTTTTTGAGTGAAAAACCATGCACAACCTTTGATTGTGAAATACAATTTTGTATTTTGTAATTTTGTTTGTGTCAATAGCAATCTTTATTCCAAATATTAGTCAATTGACTGATCATTAGAAATCACCTACATTTCTTGATTTCTTCTAAATGACAGCAAGCCAGATGGAATAATTGCACAGGGTGTTTAGTACCAGTATGATCTTGAAACCAAGTAAGCCTTTTGATAATAATTTGGTAGGTTGCTTTTGGGATGAATGCAAATGACCCTATGTGCCTTTAATACTTGGCATGAAACCCACCTCTCAAGATTGGTGCCCTGCCTACATGATTATAAACAACAATGGAATGGACCAGGAACCAGTTACATGTTAACACCCTAAGTGGGCAAGCATATGTAAGTACCCTGCCCGTGACAAATCAGTGCTGGTGTCCCTACTTCTATTTTTTTTTAACCAATGTCTAAAAGCACTTTTTAATACAGGATTTCACATGGGCCAGAAGGTTGTACAATATGTTTGCACATAACCTCTTACCTGGCAGATTGTCTTGAATGTGTTTTACACCGATACACAATTTTTTTGGGCTGCGGTGATTTGCTATTATAGAAATATTTTAGGGAATAAAAGCAGATTACTTAGCTAAATAAACATTACCCATGTACCTAGCTGTGCAACATTTCAAGACAAATTACCAATAGTTCCCCCCCCCCCAAGAAAAAAAATAATTTCGACAAAGGAATAAACATAGACGCATGTGAGATAACATTAATGGTTAACACTCTAAAATTGCTTGTGAATTAAATATTACAAAAATCAAAAATTTGAAAAAAATGGTCCCCCCTACAAAACGCTTTATAAATGCATGTTATTATTTTTTTGCTTTGCTGAAACTTAAAACTGTGCAAATAATACTGTCAGTACATTCCTAAGCCAAAAAAAAGGCACACAAAACTCTGAGAACTTGATATTATTTGCCAAGACCAGGGTAAAATTTCGAAGAAAAAAAAGACCACTGGAGCTACAGTTGTGTCTAGAAGCATGTCATGGCTTGATGGGAGAAAGTCGAAATGATCACTGCACGGACGCAGTTGGAAAGAATGTAGTATCCTGGCGCCACTTCTTTGGTTGTGTACAAAGTCTATGGAGAGTTGAGTGCATTTGCAAAGTATTTTCTAACAAAACTGGAAATGTTTTTCAGTCCCAGATTCATGTCTTTTCAACATTTTTGCAGAGACTGATCTTTACTGAGATAATATAATGATGAAAAAGTGGCGTCAAGATGCAACATTTTTTCCAGGCATTTATTTCAAGGGGAAAAAAAATCCAATTTTCTTAGGAGTACAGAAAAGTTAACCGTATATTAATCGAGCTGTATCGAAGATGCAGCTTCACAAATCGGAACTAAAAACCTGGAAAGATATTACTTGGTAAACCGTGATTAACTGATGCCGAGTCGAACTGGCTCAGTCGATGACGATAGTTTCGGCCGATCGGACTTTGCTGACCATCCGATTGGTCTGTGGGATGATCTTCCAGGGGCGCCGAGCCAAGCGTTTCTGGGCAATGATGGCCAGTTGCTTGCGCAGCTTCCTGCAAATGAAAAAGCAAGTTGCAATTTTAACTGCAAGTGAACCACATGCCTTAACCTGTTATTCCCACCTGTACTACATTGTATTACATTGTGTTTATTCACTGAAAAATCAATAAAACCATAGAGTGTTCTGGCAGTTTCGGGCATCAAAGAGAGTAAAAGGCAGGGCAGTTCCAGGTGCCATAATAATAATAATAATAAGTGGTATTTGCAATGCAGCTCGTGGGGAGTGTGGCCTAGTGGTTTGGGTTCATGACTCGTGATCAGAGGGTCAGGGGTTCAAATCCAGCTGCTGGCCATATGTTGCGGCCTTGGGCAAGCCACTTCATCCCCACTTGCCTCTCTTGACCAAGGAGTATAAATGGGTACCGGCATTAGCTGGGGAGTAACCTGCGATGGACTGGCATCCCGTCCAGGGGGAATGAAAATATTTTCAGTCGTTTCATGCTACTGAAACCGGAGATAAACACCAGCCTGATGGGCCACATTGGCTCATGACAGACTTTACTATTTGTAGAAAGCAGCTCGAGGTCAGCCCAATCTGGTCTCTACCCTCACAGGTACCCACTTATATTCCTGGGTGAGGAGAGGCAATTGTAGTAAAGGGTACTGCCCAAGAACACAAGCACCATGTTCTCCGTCAAAAGTGCCCTCCCAACAACTTTGAAAACAAACACCTGAATGTAAAAAAAACAACGTCTTTTACAAGAGAAATTTCTTGGGAACATTAATCCAGCTATTAGAACTTCAAGTTCTATCGATCACTTGTACTGACCTGGTGTTCTCGTCGGCGTGGAAGTATACATCGTCTGGTGCATCCAACCAGCTCAGGTGTCGACGCTTCTTGAAGAGCATCCTCCCGTCCTCAATCTGAAACATGATCCAAGAATGTTGATAGTTTAAGCCACAGACCCTTGGAGTTCAGGGCTGTACAGATAGGTGACCTCGGCCACTTTTTAATCTCAATTTGTCTTCGGCTTTTATAAACCTGGGCTGCGTTCCCTTTACACAAACAATGTTAACGTTTGCCAACATTGGTAATGTTAGTGCAAATGGGACTGAGTGCTAGCCATGTTGGCGAACGTTAGAAACAAAGACGAGCAGTTCTTACCTGCATTCCGGCATCCCCGCTCCCATTCTCTTCAGAACCATCACCTTCAAATAACAGAAACATACGAGAATCTGTTACACAAGATCTCAATGATGCCGATGACAGATGTTTCAAGTTCAACAACCGACCATTCACTCACCTTTGTATTGCTAATATATGTATGAATGTGTTGGGCTTAGTCCCACACTCTTTTGAAGGAAATTTGAGCATGGAGTTTTAGGTTTTTGGAGTGAGAATCTTTTTATTGAATGCCGTTATGCCATTTGAAAGGAGGTCGTCTTTTTCACAACTTGGTGTCCAATTAATCAAAACAAAATGCAACCGAAACACCGACAATTCAATCAATTAATTAATTGAATAACAGAATAATCTTTGCCAGCCTATAAAGAGCCTGCCATTACCGTTTAATGCCACACTAGAATATTTCTCAACAAAAAATAAAGAGTATGATAAAAAAAAGTAGACCCCCCCCCCCAAAAAAAACCCCAAGAAACTGATTAAGCACTTAATGCTTCTTGGCCAATTCCATGTGAAGCATTCGAAAACTGTATCAATATGTGCAATTATCTTCAAGCAAATTTGAATCCTCGATCCCGATTGGTCGATCAATGGCAACAACAGTGTGATATTATACCCAATAGCACGGTCCATAACGCACTCTGTGCATCACACTATTTCAAGATGCGCGCGCCATTCCTTCAGCACACACGTGTTAAAGGATAACCGCTGAAAAGTTTGTGTACCGCGTGCGCGTTCCATCTTTACTGTGTGTCAAGTTTGCTTGAAGATAAATTCGTTATCCCACTTGCGCTTGTGGAACACAGAAATGTATTGCGTCTTGCCTTCAGCTTTGTGGTATGTGGGACACCGACACACTTCATTGTTCACTCGCACTCGTGGGATAACTGATAAAATATCAATCCGTATTGAAATCAGGTCTCTCCTATGTCAAGCAATCTATTCAGTCACGAGTACTTCATTGCAGATTATTCACGCGTCTCCTACTTACCTCGTTTGGGAACGTGGCGTTGTGGAGCCAACTGCATCCTCTTGTTGGCAGGAGCTGAAACAAACGATGACCATAAACAGTCGTCAGCAGTTAGTCAGTTAGTTATGCATCAGCAGTGAAGTGAAGAGTTTATTTCCAAAAAGCGATGTACGCCATTTTGTTTCCTTTTAGAATCTCGCACTCTCCTGGCTGCTCAAAAGCAATTTCGACGGCTGTTGTATACTTAAAAACAACTAAAGAATACAATAAGGCGACAAAAAAGAACTTTAGGAACAGCTGTTATACTGTTTGAATTCTTTAAAAGTTTCATAACCGTGCAAAATTTTCACTGTTTCAAATGGATATGTCGCGTTCTGGAAATGAATTCTTCAATTTATGACAGTTATCTATCTTTTCATGCCACCAGAGGTACTTAAGATCCAATTTCAGAGCAGTGACCACTATGCCAAAAGAATGTGACATGGCTTCAACAAACATGAAAGCAGGGTTGTCGTTCAAGTCGTCACAAATCATCACACAGGTCAAAGTTCAGTCCCAAGTAGTTAGCCGCGCCATGAAATTGGGCCCTGCTTTATGGAGCTTACCCTCGGTGGAGGTGCTGTGCTCGTATCCCCGTTTCCTCATCATCGTTGGTGAGATGGTGCTGATGGACGAGGCCTCCTTCAGGTCTGAGCGGCTACCCTTGGTCCAAATGGCCTGCTGGCTGCTGGACGCCATGGCGCTGGTGCCTCGGCCCTCAGACATGTCTGAATGGTTGGGAAAAAACAGAGATTGAACTTGTGTTTGAACAAAAATGTTGAAGTTGGGAGAGCCTGGCTTTGTTATATCATTGTGGAATACTTCAGTCTGTGGCGTTGTTTTTTTAAGGGGGGGGGGCATTGTGGTTATACCATGTGAAGTGAATATCTCTAGATACAGAATTGTGGTCCTGAAAAGAAACAAGAGGTGTTAATTTTTGTTTTCATTTTGGTCGGTCTCATTCTCTTTCCGAAATTTGTGACTTGTCACAACAAAATAAGCATAAAGGCTGTTACCATACTTCACGCAAATGTTGGTGCAAAGCTAATTCGTTAATGGAGAACGTCACAAGAAACCACAATTGTTGATGTCATGAAATTCGCTTCCCTTTCCCTTACGCTTTCGTGTTAGGTATGAACGGGCCTTTACGTGGTTTTTTTTTTTAAATTAAGATATTGTTATTTTTGGATTCTGCAGAACAAGAGCTTTCAAATGGTATATAACATTTGGGGGTACCGAGTCCAGTTACGGAAATATAGACCACCAACTAAATTGAAATTGTAAACGTAATACCCGAGAAAACTGTTCATAAAAATCCCGCTGCTGTACTACATGTACAGTGAATGAACAGTCGACAAATAAAACAGGATGAAAATAGGTTTGATAGAACAAAAACAGTCGGGAAAGACTTACAGAATAAATTTCAAATGAAAACACAAAAATCGACAACCCCTTCCAATGTTGGCTTTGCCCCTTTCCGACTTTATGCACATTTTTGGGGACGGGTCACATATTAGGTATTTCATGTTCTTGTCACCTTTCCCACTTTTCCTGTTGGCTTCTAACATTGCTTGCAGCTTCGTGACGACCACGTCCACCTTAGGCCAGATACGAGGCTTGAATTTCTTGAGCTTGCCCTCTCCTCCTTCTGGAATAAGCATTTGACCTGTCAAAAGAGAAGACAACATAAGACAATGCCAAGATGGTGAATGGCTGTATGGGCTCCGTGTATGAACAAGAGAGGGCATTTTTTTTTACCACTTTCAAGGGCCCAGTGGACAGGACACACTACGTGCGCGTACTGGTAATGTACACATATTCAAATTGTGGATGTTGAACAATAGGGTCCATGATGGAGTGAAGGTCCATGATGTGTGATCGTGTACAAAACATATGGTAGGTCTTCCTAAAAAGTATGAACAAAAGAGGGACAATATGGGTGTTTACACAGATGTAATTTCGCGCGCTTATGGCGCAAAATATGAACAACTTTTTTTTCTGGATGTGCACAAAGCCACAGCCTCTTTGCACGAGCAGCAGGCGTCGTTAGCATTGCATTGGAATGTCTCTTCCAGTGGTCTCCCAAAAACTCTCCATTTCTTACCGTTGAGGATGGTTAACTACGCTTAGTCGACTATTTGGAACCCATTCCATTGAAGGTGGGCTGGTAACCATATAGCCGCTGCTCATAAGGTATAGCAGGGAGCCAGGATCCAGACGTTTTGCAATGACATTTTGACCAGCGTTCGACTAGAGACGTTCGCACTTTGCTATTAGTGCGCAGGCGTAAGGTACGTCACAAATCAACCACTAGTCGACTAATGGTCCTTGCCCGAACTTGGCCTTTGAACACCCCCAAATCTGTTCTACAGGTAGATCAACAAATGGGCTAACATTTTGTATTCCTGGTTGCACAATCATGACTGTGATTGGTCAACACATCGTAGGGCTGGGGCCTAGGACAACAAATGCTGTGTAATGTGAACAAAATGGATGGGTGTCTTCCAAACCACTTCCACCCCCCCCCCCCACACCCCCTTTAAAGTCGCTCTCCCTGTGATAATTCTGAGTTACACCTTGAAAATCAGATTTTGCTTTTATATATTGCATAATTTTCCAGCAATACAAAACTTACTCATTTTTGAATGAGATATCGAACGAAAAAATTCAGCCCACGTTTAGTTGTGGAATATTTATTGTAGTTTCAAACTTCAAATTTCAAATTATTTAATTTTCAAATTATTTGCGGCCCGACAATAATTCAGACGGATCTGTTATGCGTTGTGGCGCAAATGCAACCCAAAATTCAAGCATGTTGTGGAATATTTATTGTAGTTTCAAACTTCAAATTTCAAATTAATTAACTTTAAAATTATTTGCGGCCCGACAATCATTTAAACGGATCTTTTATGTGTTGTGGCGCAAATGCAACCCAAAATTCAAGCGTGTTGTCAGAGGGTGATATATATCCAAAATAGAAAAGGTAGGTTTTTTTTCGTTTATATAAAACATATAAACTGTAAAATTGTAAGGAGAAAATAACTGAACATGTTCAAGAGACAGGTAAAGTTACATTCAAGATTTGTTGGGACAAACTCACAGGCTTGCTTGATGGCCGCGATGTTGATGGGATCAAACGGATTGCGGGAAGCATGGCGAATGTTGAGCACGCTGGGACAGACGCTCCGCGACAGTCTAGTGAGGGGCGTGGTGAAGAGATAGAAGGCCTGGCGAGTCTTGAGGCCCAGGGCCCGGGGCCCGCTGGTACGGATGGTGAGGCCGTGGACGGTCTGGCAGTGGCGGGCTAGGTGGGCCTTCAGCTTGAACTCCTGGTGAACCAACGCAAGATATTGGAGTAAAAGATTTGAGAAATTGTCTCTTATTAAAGGTCTGAAAACATGGATAGCGATGAAGTTAAGCTCAACATTTTGACAGTATCTGTTTGCTCGCCAGTTGCCAGTATGTGCATACAGCAGTGAATGAAAGCACGGACTAAAATTTGGAAGGCTAAATTGTTGTACTCTAAAATTCCTTAGCACGTTGATCACACACAAACCACCAATTGTCAAGGAGGTATTGTGTGAATTATTATAGATGACTTTTTAATTGATCATTTCAGCTATTATTTTCTTGAAAAACATTCATAGAGCCCCCAAAAAGCACCTTTAATGAATTTCAAGCACAGAATAACCAATAAGGTGTTTCGCGGTAATATGCGCCATCTTGCCCGCGGGGCAATCAGCAATGGAACACTTTTGCGCTTCCAAGACATCATGCGTTCATTCCAAATGCGCCCGCGTCTAGCAACGCTTGTTCTTTTTGCCCCATGAACAAGATGGCACATATCACCATGAAACACCTTACTGTAGGGGAGGAGGAAATACAAAAAAAAATGTGTTTAACTAACCTTGCCACATCCACTGATGGTGCAACGGAACGGACGATGCATGCCAAACGTCCCCATGCCTTGGGGTCGCTCAGGCCGGTTACGTAGAGGTCCAGGCCGATCACCGTCTAATAACAAACAAAATGGGTTTTCGAAAATAATGGACAAAATGATTAGAAAAAGGAACTGATTCAAAGGCGACAAAATATCCTTTTATGATATTAGAAATTTTTTAAAAAGGACAAATTCTTTATATGGAGTTGACTGCCTTGTTTATTCTTCGAAGTGTTGTTAGGTTAAGAAAGTCAATAGTAGGGCGCCCTCATAAGATACTGAGAGAGAACAGCACAGGTAAAGTTCACGCAGCGAATGACTTTTCGTGGCCGAAATTAATCCAAGCAGGGAGGCACGGTAGAATAACCAAAATGGCATGTTAACACTCACTCCAGGCAATGTTTTTTTACAAAATTAAGTCCAATACGAACGCAGCTAAAGGAATCTGCTGTATTTCACCTTAACTCTGGTAAGTATAAGAAAGGAACAAACAAGATCTTGGCAAGGAGTTTCACAGTGAGGCAGTGGAGACAATGGAAGAAACTTGAAGAGTACTTCACTGAGCCAGCCCTTGCACAGTAAATGGTATACGTACAAAAGTTATCAGTATTGAAGAATATGACCATTCATAAGATCGCTTTTTGCGTCGGGTGATGTAAATTCCATATTGGATTTTGCCCTTCACCGACGTTAAACAATTTTTTTTTATTAACACTGTATAGGAATTGTTTATATTAGCTTATCTAGCTCCCAGACCTATGTTCTTGAAACTCAATGGTTCTTGAGTCTGGTGTGTCGAATGGTAACACATAGCAACCGACGAAAACTGACGTCACCCCGCCCCGATCTATACTCGGGTGGAACTCAAACCCACGACCTTCTGTTTACTAGTGCAGACGTCTTACCACTCGACCACCAGCCAAGGGTTCGAGCAGGAGGCCGTGGGTTCGAGTCCCACCCGAGTGATTTTCTCACTATCACTCGGAACAACATTGAGTATACAGTGTTCATAAAAAAATTATGAATTGTATTTTTGTTTTTATTACGTCGTTGAAGGGCAAAATCCAATATTGGACAAAGAATATGAGTTGACTGACCGAGTCGGGTCGGCATTTTGAGGCCGCCACATTTCTTCCAGTAGATCCAGCAGGAAGCACAGAGACGACACTGCATGTTGGCTGGACCCCAGGAATACCACTGGTAGGAAGAACTCGCTGGGAGAGATATAAAATATCAAGTGAATATTGCAACATTGAAAAAAAAGGCAAAATATGTTGAGATCTGGTCAATATTTCTGTTTGTAAAGCCATCCTCAGTGAACCTTTGGACGACACACAAGCTGTGCCTGAGCTACAACAGTCGGGACCATATCAGTCGCTGAATTTTGTTGCGACCTGAGTGCAATTATGTTGTGCGCACATCCGAATCATCAAATTTTATTGTGAATCGTCATCACGTTGTGGGTGACATGAGCATGGTTGACTATTCTGTGTTGTGATGCCACTTATTCCACAATAATCACACGATTTCTCAGTTTTGTCAACTGAGCATGACCTTTGTGCTTGATGCCGACAGTTCTGTCGCGAAGCAAACAAATCGCAGGTTGACCTGAGATCGGTTTTAAATTTAATTTTCTGTGATGGGTTGAAAACAGATAAACCTCTGTACCTCTGTAACAGATATGTCATCATGAACTGCCATTTTGGGATTTCATTGCTAATTTACAGAATAGCTGATAATGGCTTTAGATAGCTCTCCTTACACATACATGTACACAGATGAATGTAAAACTAAATTTTAGCTGACAAACTAACAAAATAAATAATAATTTGGATAGGCTTACCATAGCAGCTTTCGCAGGCTCTAGTACCCGGTGTGACCCCTGGAGGTACGCCCGGTGCTCCCGGTACGCCCATTGGGGTACCCAGGGTGATGTTGGGCTTACTGGGTATCTGATTAGGATTAGGCTTGTTACTGTCAAAACAAAAAAGATAACATTGGGCTAGGACAGATCTTCCATATTATGATCAATGGGGCTCAGTAATTAATGTTAGAGAGTTCAGACTGGTCTTACTTCAAGCTGTTTCTGCAAAGACTTTGGTTGGCACAAAGCGCCCTCTTGTGTCCATAGAGCCCATACTTACTAGTTGGGTATGTAGACCTGTTTGAGTTTGCTCTCTGCCTCGGCAGCCTTGAGTCGTTTCTGCTGGACGTAGCGGTCCGTGGTCTTCCACATGTAGTAATACTCCACGATGCTCTTCAGCGTTTTCCACGGAAGCTGCGAACGAAACAAAATGTTAAATGAAGATCCAGGCTTTTGTGTTCAGTTGATTCCAATCACGTGAAAACTGTGACCCGAACTCAAAAATAGTTTTAAATTAAAAGTTTAAATAAATTGGTTCTCACAAAATTCCACGACTTTTCCATGACTTTGGTCATTTTTACAAATTTCCACGATTTTTCCAGGCCTGGAAATTAGAAAGAAAATTCCATGACTTTCCCCAGGTTTTTTTCCAAGCAATAAGAACCCTGATCAAACATACAAGTTGAAAATGTATTATATAAAAACCCTGAACTTGTTGAAGAGCACGGGGAACAGAACTTTAAAATTCAATGTTTGACTTACAAAATCTTGTCTGATGTCGTTGAAGTCCTTGCCGTATTTCTCCAGAGCTTCCTCAAAGAGGTTGGCCTCGGAGGCTGACCATTCCTCCAGCTGGTCATGGCAGATGACCGGTCCTCCCGCAGGCACCAGGGCCGAGACGGCCTTGGTGATCTCGTAGACTTGGGTGTGCAGCATATCCATGGCATGGAACTAGCAATGGTAAGGGGACAAAAACGACTTCATATAATTCATACTTTTTTTTACCCCAACTCCCTAGCATGATTTACTAGGAACCATACCCATCCTGGCAAATTCCATCACCATATGGGAAACTGCACACACATATTTCTGACTTAGTTTCTGGAGATGTGCCAACCCAATGTCAAAGACTGTCAGTTTAGGGGCACTGTACCCATCCCGGACAGATTCCAACAAAAAATATGCTGTTGGGGTTTGATGAGTTGAGTTCTGTTAGGGTTAACGCAGTTCTTGAAAATGCACCTTTGTATCCCATTTAACCTTATTTTCAATTTTTGTTTTGCCATTTTCAAGGGTATTTTGGTGCCTTTTTGGTTTTTGTGCATATGATAAAATGTGGATTTCCATATTCATGAGCAAAAGTGTGATGTCATTTCAGGCAAAAAACATCAATGTTACTAGAAGCTAGTTCAGCACCAAAAGTTGCCAGAATTTTGGATAGTTTGCATGGCAGTAAGCCAGTGGACAAACTTTTCTCACAGATGTTTTCAATGAGCAAAGTTTTGGGTTTACAATTAGAACAGAAAACCTCTCAACCAAGCAGTTTCTTCCTGAAATGACATCACAGCAGCAGTGCCCTCAGTTGTCGGGAAAAGCACGGACAATTTTAATCGTTTATTAGAAGAGCACTTTTCAATCAAATTAACTAAAAACGGATGTCAAATAGTTTTCACATCCCTTCACTTGAAACTGACCTGCAGAGTTTTAGAGGGTTTTACACATTGCTCCGAATACTGACTTCCCACTGGGACGGTTAATTCACTAATGCAAGGAACCTCCCATAGTAACCAGTGGCACACACTGGGACATCAATAAGAGTCACAAATCCCAACTCACCAGCGTAATGTCCCTAGATGCAGCCGCAGCACTCATGTGAAGGCTGGGCTGACGGACGGAGCTACTGCAGTCTAAGGCTCGACCAAAGGTACCAACGGACCTGGGTTCAAACAAGAAAGAAAACATGTTGGGCTAGTTTTTCCTCGTCCAGTTATAAATTCAAATTTTACTGCTCTGGTGGAAGAATGGAGTCAGTCAAACTATCAGTGTTTTGATAATCCCGTGGCATGAAGCGAAGTTAATTTCAGAGAGCAGCCGATGAAATCTCAGCATTAGAAGCAAGGTTGCTAATCCAATAATTGTTTTTCTTGGTTAGGGCCTCTTCGAAATCCCAGCTTCGTCTTCCTTTCCAACTTTTGAACATCATTTGACTAAAGGCGTTCACACGTTGCTATTAGTGCACAGGCATAAGTTACGTCACAAATCAACAACCAGTCGACTAATCTTGCTCTATACTTAGTGGAATGCAAAGGGTTATAATTTACAAACTGAAGATATATGTTCATATTGGGTCTTAAAAGTTTGATTTGACATGTGATTTCAGGTGACCAACATGTTTCATCTGTTAATGCTGTTTCAATCCGTTTGTTTAACTAGCGATACTTGATAATCCTTCACACACACATGAAGCAAGGTCCTGCCAAGGATCGAAACGTTTAGCCCTCTAGTTTTGTCGCAAACTGCTTACATGGCCCAATTTCATGGCTCTGCTAACCACACAATTCCGTGCTTACGATCACCATTTTGTGCTAACCCCGCTAGCAGAAAAATTCTGTGCTAACCCTGTAAGCACAGAATCCTTAGTTACGAGATGTACGCATGCACATAAGCCAAAATTCCTCGCTAATCCGTGAAATACGCTTACCGTAAGCACACAATTTTCTGCTACAGTAAGCAGGAATTTGTTGCTAACGGTAAGCAGAGCCAAGGAATTTGGCCCTGATCAGTATGCAGCAGTTTTATTCATTATCAAAGTTTAAAAAACACCGGAAATATGCTGGTATTTCTATTAACTCTTTCAGTGCCAAAGTCGTACATGTACGAAATATAGATGTTAGTTCGACAGTACCAACCTCGTACATGTATGAGGTAATGTTCATACTTAAAATCGCCAAACCTTGTACATGTACGAGGTAGAGTAAGCATGTTATCACAAGGGGGCGCACTCACTCTTTCTAAAAATATCATTTTCATTCAGGTACGACCTGTATTTATTTGTTTCATTCGAGTTCTTGCGAGAGGGCGCAGCACTGACACTCGTATTTCCTGCAAAAAGTGCGGAATTCCCCTGTGTGCAGGACAGTGTTTCAGGGTGTATCACTATGTATGTGACTACTATTGACTTTCCAATATACCAAGGATATACCAGAGAGCAACAACAACAAATTTAATGAGTAAAACTTATTTACTTTTTTTTTTGACAACATTTTGAACAATTACAAAAAACACTCGAAGTTGGGCACTTTAGGGTTAAATTTTTCAAATTTCGCGGGCACTGAAAGAGTTAACAACCATATCATGCAATCAAATGCATCAATTTACCTATGAAACAAAATTAAAAAAAAAACCCACCAGGATTGCCTTGTTGAGCTCGACCTACAATATCAGTTTAGGGCATTATTTAATGATTTTTTTGGTGACTCGGTCTATCAGTCAGTTAGTCAGGCAGTTGGACCTACATACCTTGCCAAGATGAGGAACTGGTCAATCTGACGATCCGGAAGCTGATGCTCAGAGCTCCAGACTTTGGTCTCCAGCTTGCTCAGCTCCCTTTCGTCTTGCTCATCTAGGAACAAACAGGCAGTTAAATAATGAAAGGTTTGCGGAAACACCATGTGCGAATAATTTCTCAACTAAGAGAATGGTTCTGAAAAGAACCAGAGGTATAAACTCTGGCACATGGTGTTTCCGCAAACCTTTCATTATTTAGTATATCCACCATGCAAAGCCTCAAATCTTACTTAAACAGGCAGTTAACAACTCACATCAAAAATATCATTACCTAGAAAGCAAGGCTTTCATTACAGGGATGTGATTGGTCTGTAACAAAAAAACCTGAAAATTTTATGCATGAAGTGCCAACCCCGGCGAGCGCGAAGCGCAAAGCCATTACGGCGTGGGGTCCGGGGCCCGCTTAAGGGCCCCGGAAAATTTTTGATTTTAGATGCTCTGTGGTGCAATCTGAGGCAATTACTGGGCACTTTCCTCTGAAATTCTGAAGCAGGATTTGTTTTAATTTTATGAAGAATTTTCCCTTATTTGTTAAAATGTACTCTTGTTCTAATAAAGTTTTTTCTGTACTCAAAGTTGAGAACCATGGTGTTCTCCCCAGGACTTTTTTCAAACCTGTGGGGGAATTTTTGTTGTGATACAACCCGCGAAGCCACGGCGTGGGTTCGGGGCCCGCTTAAGGGCCCCGAAAAATTTTGAACTTTAGAAGCTTTCTGGTGCATTTTAGAGCATTTCAGAGGAGATCTTGTAATTTTTTTTTGTAAAATAAAATCAAAATTGTATAATGTAAACTTAAATCACTTCTGCTTCCGATAACATGCCTTTCAAAATAGCGTCGGTAGTATTGTTGGAAAAAATTATTTCACCATTTCTATATTTGTAGTATCACTAGTAAAGCAAGGAATCGTTTATATTTCATGTATTTTGTGCCTGGATTATTCTCATTTGCGCCACAAAAATTATCAAGACTAGCCATCAAAAGTGATTAAAACTTGCCTCACCTACTTAAAAATATATTTGAGGTGGGTCATTCCACAATTATGCTTAACGTACATCATGGCCGTTTGGCGCCGCAAACATTCAGTCTGGCCGGCCGTACAACGCGCCGTACACACGGTTGGCCTGGCGCGGTATCAGTGTGCATTGCTGCACTGTGCACGGCCCATCCCGTGTGGCCGAAAATTCTGCCGGACTGCAGAAACACAGTACGATGTTTCTCCACAGGTTCGAGTTTTGCAATCTCGTCATTTCAATGGAAAATACATACACAGAAAATGAAGATCACGTTCTGTGAATTAATTTTCAGAAATCCTCTTTTTCCATCGATGGTTGTTTTACTATTTTTACGATCCAACTTCGGCCGATTGATTCCGCACGGAAAACGAACTTGTGAGTACTTGCAGTAGTCACTGGTTCCGATCCTTCATCATAGCATTGATTCTGTTAGCACGCGAAGGGTACCATTGTACCATGCTGCACTCGTCTGCACACCTGACCAGCGCAACACGTGCATCTTAAGTACCGACACAGGAACTAGACCTACATAACCACAACCTCGGCCCCGAGCGAAAAATCACATAATCGCACTAATGGCAACCGCATGGTCTTCAACTTCGTTCTCACATTGGGTGTTCAATATACTATGCGTGCGGCATACATATAGATCAACGAAGTTTATGTCCGTAAGTAAATTTCGGATATTTCGGCAAGCAAAACTCATTATGAATAATTAATTAGCACAATCTACCCCCCTATTTTCTCAACGGATTCACACGATTCACGTTGGTGGACTTTTGAGGCCCAAAAAACCGGATTTCCGGATAAAACCGGAGAAATCACATCCCTGTCATTAGTGGGTACATTGCCACATTTAACAAACTTGAAGAACGAAATATAAAAGTTATGTAAGTAGAAGATGAATTCATTCTGACCATTTCCGTCTTGTTTAAAATGCCAATAAAATAGCTCATCTTCCTATTTCTAACTTTTGATTACTCATAAACTGATGGTGAATGAGAGCATGAGAAGCATTGCCAAACAAACTTTGAATTATTAACTTTGGGTCTCCCTTCCCCCCCCCCCCCTCCTGGGAGAAACTAGTGCGCATTACGGTGCATTTTGAGACCCAGGAGTACTGTATACCACAAGAGCTGCCAAGTAAACTTTACAAAAGTCTTGCTGCGTCTTGTATGCTACTGGACGAAATTGAAGAGTTTAATTCAGAACTAATATGAAAGGTTTTGAATGCGCGCTGCATATATTTGGAAAAACAGGTGCACGCGTATTACAATCTGCCACAAGATTCCCCAGACATTGTTACTGGCAGTTCGTGGGTGATAGCAGGTCGAAGTGATAACGCCCTCTCGTCGCGTATCTACAAAAACAGCGTCTCGCCCCAAGACTAGGCAGCTTCAAACTTGGAGGCAGTTTGGCCTTGGGATATCGTTGCACTGGGCAGGCTTCTCACTTTGACAAGTGTTGCATGTTGTTAAAACTGGGCAGGGTTTCTAGTCAAAACACCCTTGAGGGTAAGGGTTAATGTTTGTATTTATAACTTTTAACTAGATTTACTAGGATCGATCCTCACTCTTGCAAAATCCAACACCATAAAGGCAAGTCAACACCCAAATTGTTGGACTCTGATTATGGTGGTATGCCTGACCCCATGTTAAGCATAATCAGTTTACTAGTGCAGTACTCACTCCAAGAGATTCCAACAAAACATGCATTTGGGTTTTGAAGCATTGGGGATGGTTAGTGCTAAGCCATGATAAGCGGGTATTTTGGTTCACTGGTAACCTACCTTCAGCAAGTTTTGGTGTGATCTCTGCCTGGTACCGGGGACCCACACGGATTTCCCCCTTATCAGCCAAAAGGGTTTTCTGCTGGGGATCATAGACCAGGGAATAGAAGAATGCATCCTGGTAGAAAACATGGGAGAAATAACATTAAAACCCTCCAACTGTTTGATCAGTCACAGACAGTCAGAAATTCAATCCAATTCCCCTCCCATATCTGATACACAAGCCACCAACGGTCAGATCACATTTCTTGTAGGCACTGCGACTAGTCAGATTCCATCAGACAAATGCAAGCAACTGGTACGTACAGCTGGCTTATCAATCGCCTACAGTCAAAGCATAGCTGTATCAAGTTACATAAACAGTCACAGCCAGTCAATCCTGCTTTATGAAGGCAGGGAGCACTGAACTGTTAAAAACAGTCACTTGGCTGATTTGACATCTTCGATGGCTTCGTTGAATTTGCCTTTCATCTCTGTGGAGCCTGGTTTCGAATCCCAACCCGACCAGCGTGGGGTGGTCAGTCCTCACGTGATTGCAGTGGTTTTTCCTAGAATATTTACCAGGGGTTTTCTATCATTGTCTTCTCTGTTTGTCTGTCCAAAGGTTTCTTCAGGCTTACCAGCTACAGTACAATGTAATGGTGGGATGTGTATCCGGATTGTTTTAAATTTGGTTTGGATTCCACTATTCGGTTTGGCTTTTGAAATTGGATATTTGAAACCAAACCTTAACAAAATTCAGTCTTCCATTTTTTGTGACACAAGCTAAAGGAAACAACTGGAACATCCTCCAATTTGCTCCATGGTCTCTGGTTGTGATCACATTCACTTGCTAGTGGTATATGAACAGCCTGCCCATTCGACAGATCAGACAGCCCCACCCCCCCCCCTTTTTTTTTGACATTACAGCATCTGAAGCGTTTTTGAATCCCGGAAACTATACACAATCATCATGGAAAGCAATGCACGCGGTGCCTCACTTGTCACTTTTTGACTGCATGACTTTGAGCTGTATTGGAGCTTACGGTGAAATGGGATTTCACGGGGATGAAAAAAAATTAAGAAAACTGGATTTTGAAATCTCTGATTTCTCCCACCACTAGTACAATGGGTAATTTTTTTAGGGATCCTCGCTAGTTTAATGACCAGAGACAAATCATGACAAAATGACAAACCTCCTTGGACAGGTACGACAACAGACTTTCCGTCTCGTTGAGTAACGTGACGGTGCACTTCCCTCGGATGTGGGTCGCGGGTAACGTCTCCAGCTGTCGCGACAGGAAGAGCTCGCGGTGCTTCAGCTGGTGGCGCTGTTTCTCCGTCAGCTCCTCTAGGGTCTCTTCTTGTTCATCTTCAATGGCCACTGGGAACGACAGTGACAAATATCAATTCCAAGGTGATGACGAGGCACGCGGCCTATATGCCCCATGCCTCTTTCTACATCAATGTGCACTACACACCATTGACTATGACATTTTGTGTTCGAATGTCTCTCCCAGTGGTCCCCCCCCAACTCACCCTTTCTTACTGTTGAAGGGTACATGTACGCAGAGCCTATACCAAGTTACTTACAAGCATGCTTATCTGCAAGCTGGATGAGGGAACTGGGTATGTCTCTTCTCCTGTAGAAACAGACAACTTTGGCTTCCACATTCCCGCTTGCAGTCTGGCAAAGAAAATATGGAATACACAGCATCATAATATAAGTCAGTCACTGCATACTTCTCACTGCATATAAATCCTACTGACATGACAATTGAGTAGATGTCAGCGCCCACAAAACAGTTTTGCAATAAGACTCACCTTGTTTAATTCTTCAATACGTCGGATCAGGTATGGTTGAGAAGATGAAGTCTCAAAATACACATAATCTGGAAACAAAAACAAAGGGGAGTGGAGTTCAATCAGTTTTGTCTTCTGATGTCTTTTTGCAAATGTAGACTACTAACTTTCAACTTTGATCTTTATATAGCCCTAAACCGCCTAAGGGTTCCTCAGGACTACCCTGCTAAATCCAACAGAGTCCAACGGTTACTTCCTGCGCAATCCAACAGAATCCAACTGTGCCTAAAGTTTAGTTGTCTGCTAGATCCAACAGAGTCCAACTTGGCGTTATTTATCAGTACCCAACAGAATCCGACTCTGAATATGTACATTTTGTACAAGGGTTTACTGCTCAATTCAACAGGCTCCGACCGGTTTATGACATAGTTGGATCCTGTTGGATTCAGCAGGAATTTAAAGTTGAACCTTTAAGGCATGCTGGAGAGACTCGTGCAAACTCTGCAACAGACTTCCAGAGCGACGGCGTTGTCTATTGTTGGCATTTAACATCATAATTGTAAGGCCAAAAAAAAAAAGTCTCCGGTTTCTGGTATGCGCGCGCGTCGCCGTAGCCATGCGCGTCGGCAAAATGAAAAAGTTTTTTTTTCAATGAAAGATGATGTCTCAAAACCGCCAAACTCACTGGTTTGACTGGAATTCTGCTGCTGCGCAATTTCAACGTGTTTTTAGATGGGGTTATGATCGAGAATAAGCTTTATGTGGCCTCTCTGGACTCCCATATATTTGCACAAAGTTTAGTCGGGCACCATTTGCAGTCACCAGCCGACATTTGAAGCAAAAAAGTCGGGTAAAAAAAAAAAGGCCGCGTCGCCGCACCACTTTTTGGACAAGCTCCATACCAGAAACCGGAGACTTTTTTTTTTTGGCCTAATGAGGCAAACAAAGATCTAGACAATTAATCTCTAGATCCAGACGCAGCCATATTGTGAGTCTTGATATGATCTTCCATCCAGAACTGAGTTTTTGCAACAAGTATAGTGCTGTGCGACTAGTGAAATTCACTTGTTGGGTAGTGATAAAATGTTGTAGGGCTGTGCATCGGAACCGGGTACCCGAGTACCCGACCATTTATGTCAGGAACAGGTTCCAGATTATGAAATTGAGTACCCGTATTCTGTATCCAACTTTGCAAATTACTTAGTAACTTCTCAGTCGATGAGAAATAAACTGTTTCGAATATCAGTGGGAACATTTCAAAATGATGAACAGGATATAGCCATGTTCCCTAACGTGACGCACTTCGAAGCTTAACCGACTTTCCTCGTGTAGAGTTGCCAAACCTCTTTGTTGACAAACCTCAAATTCATGCAGCAAAATATTAGTACTCTTACCTTATTAATGCTTGCTATTTAACCTCTGTGGACAATTTCGGTTTCATAAAATTTAATCCGAAATTCAAAAACGGTGGCGTACGGAAATTGGGCACAAATTGGCGGAGTGTTCCCTAACGTGGCGCACTTGAATAAATCTCGGAAAATTCCAAATTAACATTTAAGAAATTCTGTAAACTTGATAAATAATTATTATCTCTACTTACATACCCATCCAGATGTTTGTCAGGAAATTATTTTTTTATTTTTTGGGGCATTTTCAAAGGGTTCACTTTGCACTTGAAAATAAAATCGGAAAATTACACCAAAATAAGTTTTTCTTTTAACTTTGTTACGGGTAAATAAACTCACAATTTATGAACGGGAGTGTTTGGAACTTGATGAAATTTCACTTTCTGTGAAATTTCAGTTAAAACTTTTGCTTTAGGTAGGCGCTACAGGCAAAAAATCAAAGTGCGCCACGTTGGGGGCCGCACCACGTTAGGGTACATTGACAATACATGGAAAACCATTGAAAACCAAAACCAATTTCACGATTGATGACTCCGCCCAAAATGTGGGTGGACGAGAACCCCCCCCCCCACCCCCCCGCCATTCATCACTATCTTAAGAAGCATAATAAAGTTATTTTGTACTACTGTTTTTAATATACACAAAAAGGAAGGCTATGGGAATAATGACTGAATGTTTGAATTGCCTATTCCTTCCTCCGTGCCCGTGGTCCACGATTGTGTTCCACATAACTAGCCGCCATTACGATATCCGACCGAGTTTGCCTGGCGCACAAAATGACCGCAACAAAAAGCACCATAAATCAAATGGATTTTTCCTTACCTCCGACCCGATACATGTTAGCCGCCATGGCAATGCTTTCGATTGAGACACTATCTACTTGACTGCAGCATTTCAAAGATGGGGAGGGGGGAAAAGAGGGATTTTCAACTCAGCTCGCAACCCTTTCGGTCTTCCTTCTCGTCGTGCCGAGCGGACGCGTGCGTACACACTTACGGTGCCGGTGCGGCCGGACGCGTGCGGCATGGCATGCACGGTCACGGTACATACGTGTACGCACAAGACGCCATTATTCAACGATGAGGGCGCTATCACGTGAGTCCCAAACAAAGGCAGTACCGCGGCGTATCGGAGGGGGTTAGGGGTTGGGAGGGAGACAAAACGATTGCCCAAAAAGGTTGGGTAATGGGTAAACACTTTGCTACGAGAAGTGCAAATGATGAACTTACTTAACGTAAAGAAAACACTCATAATTTGATCACTAATTAATGCCCTTTGTAAATCTAGACAAATATCGATTTGGCAAGGGCGCAAATCCCCTGGCCTCAAACCGGGGATTGGCCATAGGGTCAACGAACAGCTCCACCTAGTGTCAATTGGTGTCCAGCTGAGGACCCCCCCCCCCCCCCGACAAAAACTGACCAACCCCTCAACTTGAACACCGCGAAAGTCGCCCAAGCTCACCCCATGTCCATCACCACCCCTACTAAGAAAAGATGACAATGAAGGAATGCCAGTGTGGCAGCGCAGTGCTAGTTGCTATACTATACAACTATACATGTAAAAAAGTTTGAACGTGACCAAATAAATGACAAGAGTCTAAATCATGATTACATTACATGTATGTTCTTTCCAGTTCTTTTAAGTCACAGGGGTACCTTCTTAAAGTTTGTGTAATTTATTACTTTTTTCATGCATGCTGTAGTCCTGACACATGAGGGCAATCATGGTATAATTTAGGGGGTTTTCACTCAGCAGCACATTGCGGTCACGGTGAGAAAGAAGGGTGGGGCCTATAGATAAAATGTTTCTGGGACTTCTATCTACAGTTATAATGCTTTTGGTGGGACTTCGGCCTACTTAACAGCTTCGAGTTTTGTTTGGAATATCAAACCATCTAGTCAAACAGGTGTATAGAATTATTCAACTTGAGAAATTGTACACACATTTCAAAGCTCTCCCCTTGAAGATCACACTGATATGTTCTCATAAATATGATAATTTAATTTCACCAAATTAATGTACCGGAAACCGATCGACGAAACGCAGACGTCGCAAAGCATTGTGGGTACTAGGTTACGTTCCATAAACAGGAAAAAAAGACCAGTGCTTCGCCGCTCACACTAGTCTTTTTTCGTGCTAGCATCCGGGGCCCCATGTAGCTGTAGCCACGCACGCTTTGACTAGGTTATCATACTTGTTGCGCACGAGTAGCTTCGCACACGAGAGTGCTGTCTACGGGTCAATGGAATTAGTATCCATTGAGAGCGCAAGGAAAACAATGAGAGGTCAAACGCGCTCTTGGCTAGGGGTGCAGACCTGTAAATGGGTCCAGAATTGCCCACACGAGCCAAATCACCATTTGTGCACCCTCAAATTCTTTAGTGGGCCATGAACTTAAAGGTTTGTAAAAAAAAAAAAAAAAAATTAAAGGTGGATGGAAGCCGTGCACAGGATGGGAGTGTGACCTCGTTTTTCTGTAATGGAGCGCAGGCATCATTCTTAAAAATGGCGATGAGCCACCGAGGACTACTTTTGGGGTGAACATCTTTGGATGGAATTTTCTCCCAAAACTTATCAGATAACGGAACAAAACTTGAACAGAAAATGAAAGATTATGAAATAAGCTTGAAATCATTTCATGGGTTTGTCAAACACATTGGACAGTTGTGAGTGCTTTTAAATTTTTTTTGGAAGTACGCGTAATTATCACTGAAGTCTATGAGAATCAATTTGCAGGTCTGCACAAGGTACCCCCAGATATGAGTGGCCTAAGGTCTGTTGTGACGAGAAAAATATCATCGTTGAGGGCGCTACCTCGCCTGAAAAACGTCACGGGTATAGAAACTGCCAAGGACGGTCACACATTTTTATAAAGGAAATAAATTTAGGAAAGCGTTATCGCCATGATCGATGTACGCCCCCATAAAACAAAAATATGCGCCCTCCCCTCACTGGAAAAGCGTTACGGTCCTATAGGTGACTATGTTAACGGGTTTAACAGAAAGTGCCCCCTCCCACTAACTGTAACATCCCCCGCCCCTATAGTGAGAATCCTGACTACGCCGGTGGTTGGCTGGAGAGTATCCTTGGTGTTAAGAAAAAAAATACTTGCCTCTGCATGACACCTCTATCGGTGCTGAAACCGACGAACGTACGGAATTGCAAGTACCGTTTGGTGATAGACAGTTTTCACGCTTGAAAGTCATAGGCCTACCCCTCACTCCATCAACCTTGTAATGTTGGTGATGTTGAGCCGGTGAAATCTGTAACCCTTTGCGTCTGACAGAAGCGGCATAGGTCGGTAAGAAACTGGTCTTTGGTGACTCTCGATGCTTGAATGCTGCTGGGTTTGTAGTTAGGTCCAAAGCTTTACTACAGTCTTCACTCATGTGATCCTCGAATTCAGAAACTGAAAAACCTTGAGGAGTTTTCACATCTGAAGATGAAGATGAACTTAAATCTAATGGTTCTTGAAGTTCACCAACTTCAGAGTTTGGCGATTTCAGGTGCGACCGTTTCGACGGAGACTGATTTGTTGTTAGATCTAAGGGCTGTGGAAAGTCAATGGACCTCTTGGTTGTCGTGAGTTGTTGCTTTACAGTGGGCTTCGGACTAGCAACTGGGGTATTGTTGGTAAATGGGATTTTCACTGAGCCAACATCGGCAGATGAGTTCGTTTGTGACAGTCTGTTTTCGGGGTTGGGATGCTCATCATCACACACCGACAAGACTGCTTGCTGGCCGTGGAATTTTGGGTTCTTTCTCTGTTCTGCAGTCGAGCTCGGCGGGGGAGTACTTCGAAGTGGAGATGCAACAAGATGCGAGACTGGCGAGTCTTGATTCTTCCTCACCTTGCCGACTTTGCGGCCATGGCGTCGGGAGTAGGGCTGAGATGAGTTGAAATTGAAGATGGAAGGCACGAAGTCCGGGTTGTCTGGGTCGTCTGATCTTTCCCCTGCAGCGAATGCAGCAAATGTAATAATTTGAAAAAAAAAAGGAACGTGAACAATTCGCTTAATCGGGCGCTTTGTGCTGATAACGCCGTGTTCCTCTTTTTGGCTTCTGGCTAGCGCACGTCTTTGCCAGTAGGGAGCCATCCAAAATAAGGCTGGATAGCTCAGCTGGTAGAGCGCTGGTAAGGTGTCCCAGTGGGCACAGGTTCGTACTGCTCTAGTCGGGTTTTTTGTGTGTTCAACCTTATAAAAATTTCCTTTCTATTGAATTGTTTAGACTACCAACAGATTCACAGTAACTAATGACTAGCACTGCAGAGAAACTGACGGTTTTATGTTCACTGCAAGAGCGACAGCATAAGATATGGCATGATGTACACTTTTGTTTCAATAAAGGCATTAAAGTGACCCCAGTGTCGAGTGGCAAAATAATTGATACCAAGCAGGCAACCCATGCAATGCGTTTATTCCTGAAAACACGTCTCTATTTCTCAGCCTAAGTTATTAACCCAGCCATAAGTACTTTTGCATACTGCAATAAAGTAGATAAAATTATGCCTATATTCATACCTTGTGTAGAAAATCCTCAACGTTTGTCACTTCATAATTAGTGATTTTACTTAGGCCTATCAAACTGTTGTCTCAACGACTTTTATGACTTTTAGGTCTATTATTATTATTTTATGTAGTATGGAGTCCCAAAGTGGACAACCCACTTTTCCCATTTTCTGCTCAGTAGAATTTTAGTTGTTTTTTTTTTATGTCGCTGCACTATTTTTTTTTTAAGTACATTTTCTGCTAGCAGAAATTTGGATTTTACTTTAACGACCCTCTCGGCACCCCAAAAATGGACAACTAAAAATCCCACTATTCCCACTAGCAGAACTGTATATGATGCACCAAAAGTGGACAACCCCATTTTCTGCTAGCAGAAATTTCTGATGTTTTGAAGTTGCGCAAACCGTTTAAAAAATATCAATTTTAATTTGACGACCCTCTCGGCGCCCCAAAAGTGGACAACTCAAACAATCTCTAAATTCAACAAGCATTTCCCCCTCGAGCTACTGCAGTCATCTCGCCATCCCAAATCCTATCCATGCGCTGCGCTGATCTCAAAATTCAAGCTTCGAAAGCCTGCCTTGCTCAAGTGAATACATCACGGATATGCGGAATTTCTTTTGCGGTAGGGAGAATGATTAATCACGACAGGACTTTTTTTTATTGCGAGATACTGAATGGGTCAACAAAGCTGGGGAGAATGTCCCTACAATATTCATTTTCCACAACCACGTGGACCGCCATTCGCAAAAAAGGTAGAAAATAATCATGTCCGTGTAACGAGTCTGTTACAAGTCCATCACAAGTAAAATCACAAGAAAAGTCACAAGCAAATTGAAGGGATCAACACATACTACCGAATGTCTTTCAGAAATTTGAATGGCTCGGCACCTGTCTGTGACGGCATAGCGTCATTAGCGTGTGATGGACTGCGTGTGATTGACCATCTTGACTGTGGATGACTTGACCGCAACTCTTCGGATATGATTTAACACAAGAATGCACCGCATCATAAGTAAAACATTCGTGTAGGCCTACGTTTTTGTGATTGAAGCGAACTGAATCGAACCGTGATCGAACCCACACAGGATCAAGCAGTGAACATAACGTCAAGCCATAAAAGAACTTGCTCGAGTCTATGTTACATTGTAAAAAATAAATGATGTCAAAGTTAGGATGGGATTCACTCACCAGATATGAAGTGGGCACTGCACAGGAAGGCCCTGTTTACCTGTTGTTCGGGCCAGTTGTCCCTGTCAATAGCCTGCAACCATAACTGACGTCGCCGCTGCTCAAAAGGAGTCTTGCGTTTCGGAATAGTATAGAAATGAAGCTTGGAGTTTCGGGTCTTCCTATTAGTGCAGCCCACAGCACAACAACTTGTCACCATGTCGGAACGAAATTACGAGTTTGTCTGTCGGAAATTGGTCAGTCGGTTTGTACAGTTGTGCGGGTCAGACAGTACACCGTGCGATTGCGGCCATGCATGCAGCGGGCACTGTGTGTCTTGCTTGCCTGTCTGTGCATTGAACATACAATGTACTGTACATGTACATGTACATGGACAGGACATGGATCGACCTTCGTGCTTATAGGAGAATATTATTCCCACTCACTTCCGGCCTTATCAGTCATCTGCCCTCGTATATGCGCGCGCATCACAACTGGATGACGTCAGGGGGCCCACAACAGCTTGCATAATGCACATTATGCAGCACATACACATTACAAAACATGCACGCTTACAAAGTAAGCCGACGTACATGTATGTTGTAATATAAATCCGGCTACATGCTAACACATTTCAAGGCGGGTCACGGGCAACTCATATTAAAGATTTACAGTATGTTTTTAGTGACATATGTTAGAGTGGTGTTCGGATTTGTATGACGGAGACTGTGCACGTGTTTTGACGCTTTGCGAGGGACTATATAAAACGGCCACAACTAGACCTACCACTTTCCCCTATCTGGTGCGCAGTTGCTAAAGTTACGTTCATGATTAATTAGGCCTATCGCCCCTTCTTGGATGAGGTATGGAGGGAAACATTTTGAAGGGGCGTGGTCAATTTGGGCGGTGTGCTGAAGATTTGTTTCGAGGGAGAAAAGAGCGGAAAAGGTCAAAGGGACCTAACTTATTAGTTGATTTCATTTTTAAATTGACCCCATTTTTTGTTTTTACATTTCCTTTTTAGAGGTGGTCATGCATTTGAGAATAGTTGTAGTTGGGATTAGTTTAGTCTATGGTCTATGGAACATAATTCCCCTTACACAGCAAGGGTCTATGATATGCGAGCAGATTCGGCGATTAATTATGCAAAACACTTGTCCTCGAAATTCTGACCATTCAGCGGACGCCTTCTATATAGGGTCTTCGGCAACTCAGTTGTTGTGTGACAAAACATGGCATCCAAATTGACCAATCAACAGCTTAGTCCACATTTTTTGATCCAACTGACGTCATAGTTTTTAAAGTCGACTCCGATTGGCTGGCGCGCGGGATCGTATACAATTTGCATGTTAATTGCGTTAGACCGTGGCTCCGCACAGTTGGTTATTATGCATGTCATCGTTGAAAATTCTATAGACCATAATGATTGTAAAATACTCGACTGTTGATGGTCAACGAAGCGGTAGGCTCAGTCGGTATGTAAGTATCGTTTGTCGGTTCAGTGCAGCTGAACAGAACACACATAGTTCAAATATCATGAACTACACTGTTAAAATATCTTTAACAACGATATTTTAAATAGCGTTTTCTGTGTGTACATGTGTGTGTATATAATAAGTGTGATTGTGAAATTGGCCAAATCATATTATGATTAACCGTCGCTCCTGATCGAACTTACAAACATGGAGATGCCTCCAAGCAATAAACCTCATCCTTGGCGATGGATGGTGTTTTTTGCTCGCTTCTTTTGGTCATTCATCACTCTTGGTAACTTCAAATCCATGGGTGTTTTCCTGCCCAACTTCATGAACGCGTTGACCAGCAACACGGCGGTCGCTGGTTTTGTGGGAAGCGTCGTTATCAGCCTGGGTGGAATAACTGGTAAGCAAAATAATGATCGTTTTGAAACTTCATATACATGTACTTCGTTGTTTGATGGCCTATATTCGGTTAGAAATGGTCACTCTTTTTACCCGGCACATCAATTATTTGTATGATGATGTCAAACTTATCAAAATGAGGAGTAAGCCTAAATTATGCGCTTCTACTACATTGGCAAAACAACAAGGTGAAAACCTGCACTTAGGACTCATTTCGTTGGATCAAGTCACAGTTATGCTAAAGTGATGGGACCATCAAAACTGAGAACCATTAGGCCAAAAAAAGTCTCCGGTTTCTGGTGTGCGCGCGCGTCGGCAAAATGAAAAAGTTTTTTTTTCAATGAAAGATGATGTCTCAAAACCGCCAAACTCACTGGTTTGACTGGAATCATGCTGCTGCACAATTTTAACGTGTTTTTAGATTGGGCAATGGTCGAGAATAAGCTTTATGTGGCCTCTCTGGACTCCCATATATTTGCACTAAGTTTAGTCGGGCACCATTTGCAGTCATCAGCCGACATTTGAAGCAAAAAAAATCAGGTAAAAAAAAAAGCCGCGGCGCCGCACCACTTTTTGGGCAAGCTCCATACCAGAAACCGGAGCCTTTTTTGGGGGCCTTACCTCTGACTCTGTACATGACTGTTTTTCGATCAACTTTGGGTTGAAAATGGTTTGCCACATGTTTCAGAATCGACTTATGCTAATTTCACTGCATTCAGGGTAATTTACATAATTAAGTGAAGTTGGCTAATTTATGCTAATCTTCTGAAACCCGAAAATCGTCTTATCTCTGTTTGTTCAGGTAGTTCGACGAGCTTCGGGGTCAAAATAATACGAAGTGTTGCTGAGTGAAGCTATTTAGAGGTCATTTGCATAGCCTATACACTCTAAAAAGTCCGCGTAAGGTTTGACCCGGAATGCGGGATGTATAGGGCCTGACACTTTTCCCGCGGGTCAAAATGACACGTTTTCGGGTCAAAATGACCCGGAAAATGAGTCAAGGAAGTTTCCGGTTCACATCCGACCTGGGACGTTTTCGAGTGTAATTAGGCTAATCAGTTGCTCTGAAAACTAAAAAAAAACACACGCTGCAACCTCAGTTCTAAACAACAAAGTTGATTAACGGGGTCAAAATGGTGAATTAGACGTGAGAATCGCACTCCGCTATTGATCTAGAGCGATGCACAAGCGATATTATTTTTACTTAATTTACAAACAACATCAATTGAACACATTCAGGGCATATGCGTCGCCAGGATTTTTTTCCGGGGGGGGGGAGCAAATTTCCCCCCAATATTCCTTTACACTTTATCATTATATTCTCAATTTATCATTTTTCCGAGCGTGAGCAGGGGAGCATTTTGCCCTACCCCCATCAAATTAACAGCAATATGGCTTCGCGCCTCTTTTCCCTCCCCCACCTTTTTCCTTCCCCCTCCTCCCGTTTTTCGGGGAGGGGAGGGGAGAGGGGAAAGCGCCCCCTCCCCCCTCGCGACGCCCATGATTTTCAGGGTCCAATGCGTTCAAAAGATTAGAAAATTCCAACAGCAAGACAGCATCTGAAAGTGATGTGTCACACCAACTCAATCTTTTATCACGCTCGACTTCCATGCTGGTGGGGGCGGGGGAATGAATAATACTATATACAATTATATTTACTTATACGCCACGTAACTATATTTTGTCACGCAGCCTTGAAAGATCAAAACTAGTTTGCTTTTTTCCAGGTCAAGTATAGAAATCTGATGTTTACAGCCAAACCGTATTCACTTCGTAAACAAGTCAATGATTGTGACATTATACTCTGATTATTGTTGCAAATTTCGTGAAAGCTCGAGTGACCTTTTCTTCAAATAAAAAGCAGCCCTTGTTCAGCGAGCATGCATGGGCCGGGCCTGCCAGGCCTCGTGTTGTTGTGTTTTTTTTAGCTGGGCAGACTGAACACTCAATAACCATGCAAGCAGAACATGCACAACGTCTGCATCAAACAATTTTCATATTTGATAAAATGTTTTTATAATAACGAACCAATTAAAGTATTCCACAATTAAGGGTCCCTTTTGTGAAATCTGATGGTTTTCTGAGCAAAAGAAGTTAGATTTAATGTGGAGGATAATGAGGCCTGCCGTTTTTGTTTCAATCCGAAAAAAATAACACTTTTTTATCTGGTATTTTTAAAGTAATACAAAAGTTAAGAATGAAACATTGAACAGTCTGTCCACATTTAGTTATGGAATATTACTTTTAAACGATCGAGAAAAAAAAAATTGCGGCCCGACATTAAATCCGGCGGATTTTTCTTAGTACGCTAAAATTGCTAATCCAACCTGTAGGACTGCAGACCATCGGAAGAGAAAAGAACTGTCTTTAAAATATATAAATTGGAAATTCGTTCGAAGAAAACAATTACATTCATTGAAGAGCATGGACTGTATGGTAATTGCACCCGTGACGTGCTCTGAGTATTTTTTTACTTCGCGTATACAGAAGATCTGCATAAATAATCTTTCTTAGTTCAGTTAAATAATTACAGCTCCAATTTCAGGTTTTCATCTCATCTCCATCCAAAAGGCCATTTTACAGCCAAACGAGCATTCAGAATAATGACTGTGAACTTAATTTTGGCCAGCAAAAGGTCAATAAGGCTTGTAATTATGCATATACAGCTACATACTGTAACACTATTACTTTACTCCTTGAAATGTACCATTTAATTTCAATTTTCCTCAATGCCATTTGTCAGCGTCACAGCCGCTTTAGCTCTAAAGTTTGCCAACTTGGAAATTGTTCCCAGTGGCGTAAATAGTGTGTGGGTGGGGTACGCCCCCTCCCCTGCTCGAGGCCTGTAATCCCTCGCCCCCTTGTGCCCCCAAGCAGAACGCAGAACTTGCGGGACAAGCAAAAATGATTTTGTTTCATTGTTCAAAAACGCATTGAGTGCCCCTCCAGAAAATACGGCCCCTAAGTTGTACGCCCCCCTCCCCCCCCCCCGCAAATTTTGTTACAAAGGTCAATTTAAATTTTGTTTGGTATTTGGTCATTGTTATTTGAGTACATGACAGTAAGTTCGTGAACAAACGTTATACAGACATGTTTTTTTAATGAGCTTCAATTTTGGGTTCACACTTTCAACTGAAAACTCCATAACTTGACGGTGGCCTGGTACACGATGTTCTTGCTGAGGCACTCCCCGTTCAGCGGGCATTTAGTCCAGGCAATATAAGGTTTGACCTCAAACAAATTGCAACAGAATTTTTTTTACCACAGTGCATTTCTTTAGGTCCCTAAAATGACATACTAAAAGTCCAAAAAAATCCAAGTGGTGGAAATATGCCTAATTTGCATAAATCCAAAATTGCCGCATATTTTAGGACTTTCACAATGATTTGGTCATATTTCTCATACTATTTGCTTCTAGAGGAACTTTAAACAACAATTTTAGTCCTTTTACGTTGATTTCATCATTATTCTAGTCCTAGGTAAATTTCAAGATCCCTATATTTCCCAAATTTACCAAATGCGGTATAATAATTTGCATAAATGCCGTAAATTAATTTGCATAAATTAAAGTTAAAATTATGGCTGTCATGTGTTGACATCACAATTGAATTTTCCCTAATAACTTCTAGTTAAGTTACATGAATGTATACATAAATATCACACCACAGAGCATCTCTATATGGTCCCGAAAAAAAAAGTACAAAAAAATCCAAGTGGTGGAAATATGCTTAATTTGCATAAATTCAAAATAGCCACTAATTATATGATTTTCATATTGATTTGGCCATAACTCTCGTCCTACATTGCTTTTTGGGGTACTTTAAACAACAATTTGTCCTTTTACATTGATTTCATCATTATTCTAGTCCTGGGTACCCTTCTAGATCCCTATGTTTCCCAACTTTGCCAAATGCCTTATAATAATTTGCATAAATGCCGTATATTAATTTGCATATAAATTAAAATTAAAATTATGGCTGTCATGTGTGGACATGCCACAATTGAATTTTCCCTAATAACTTCTAGTTCAGTTATGTATCACACCACAGAGCATCTTTATAATTTATGGTCCCGAAAAAAAAGTAAAAAAAAAAAATCCAAGTGGTGGAAATATGCCAAATTTGCATAAATTCAAAAGGCCACTAATTATATGATTTTCGTATTGATTTGGCCATAACTCTCGTCCTACATTACTTTTTGGGGTACTTTAAACAACAATTTGTCCTTTTATGTTGATTTCATCATTATTCTAGTCCTGGGTACCTTTCGAGATCCCTATGTTTCCCAACTTTGCCAAATGCCGTATAATAATTTGCATAAATGCCTTATATTAATTTGCATAAATTCAAATAAAGTAAAGTAAAGTTGAAGTTACAGCACAATTAGGACCCGTGTTAGGACTTAGGCCATGAAAAATGGGTTGCGGGGGTAACTATTCATCAGGTTTTGCACTTTTATTGAGTCTGATTTAAGAGGCGCAAGCATGGGCGTCGCCAGGATTTTTTCTAGAGGGGGGAAAAAAGAAAATTGCCAAAAAATGCTTGTATTTCTCAACACATTCTCGATTTATCAGTTTTAGAGGGGGGCAGGGACATTTTGCCCCCCAACTCATTAAATTTAAACCACTTTGTATTCGCTTTCTTTTTCTTTTTCTTTCTTTTTCTTTTCTTTTTTTTTTTTTTTTTTTTTTTTTGCTTCGGGGGAAGTGCCCCCCTTCCCCTCGCGACGCCCATGGGCGCAAGATACATATTGAGTAATCTTCATCCAAGAACACAATGACAAAGTTAAATACTAATTCTTAACAACTAAAAAGGAACAAGTAGCAAGTCAATTAAATAAACACACAATCATAGTTAAAGTCGCAATTATTTAAGTGGTTCTCGGTAAATCACCTAACAATATCAGTTTCGAATATGCAACTCAAAATACAAAATACGGAATAGTAAATAAAATGAAAGCGTAGCTTAACTTCTTATCATATATGATTACTGTGAAGGGAGAAAACAATTGTACTTTTCCTGATAATCCAAGTTCAGTTATGAATACAGAAATATCACAAAGATTCATATTGGTGGCCTATCATCCATATTGGCTTGCATGCAATGTTAGTCTGATTGTTATCATCTACACGTACATCATTGTATCTTAGAATGAACACTTATGTGGCAGACTATAATCTTCAGCAGCCTTAGGATCAATGTCTGGTGGTGGCGAGTTGGCACAACTAGTGCCACGGTTTTCAGTGCAAGCAGTTGAACAAGAGAGACCATACTTTCGGCACGTGCAGTTTCTATTCGCACAAGTCTTTCTAGCGTTCTTTCGTTTTGGACGGTTAGTCATGACGGGTTCGTCATGACAGCTCGTCATAACGGTCGTCCTGTCCAATCACATTCCTCGCTGAAACGAAGGGGCGTGATCAATGGATCTTGGCCAATCAACTGGCTCCTCTGTACGGTAACCTTTGTCATTCATAATAAAGACTTTAGAATGCAACAACAATGCAACAACAATGGAAATTGAAAGCCAGCCCATGCAGTTGCTCACTTTGAATGAGATTAGTGCGGGAGTTTCAAAATAAAAGGGGTACGAGGCCATAGGCCCTACATTTAATAGAACTGGCAGCAGGTAAATTGTACATGTGGTTGTTAAACCATGCTTGTTGGACTGTTTCAAGCGAATAAATGATTGCCGAGTGTTAATGATTTATGTACCACGCAATGTTTAAATTTCTTAAAGAAAAGGAGCAGGAAGAAACCTCTTTCATGCAGGGACTGTCTTAGGGCGCCGATGAACTCGTACAAAAACATGATGGATTACAGGGTTCATTTGTTTATTGCAAGAATAAATTGGCAAACTTTCATCACTACATGTAGTTTTGAACCCAGTGCATGTGTTATATAATATGTATGTGTTATATAATATGTGGATTCAAACACTAAAATGCCACTTTTGCAATATACTCCGTAAGGCCAAAAAAAAAAGTCTCCGGTTTCTGGTATGCGCGCGCGTCGCCGTAGCCATGCGCGTCGGCAAAATGAAAAAAGTTTTTTTTTTCAATACAAGATGATGTTTCAAAACCGCCACACTCACTGGTTTGACTGGAATTCTGCAGCTGCACAATTTTAACGTGTTTTTAGATGGGGTTATGATCGAGAATAAGATTTATGTGGCCTCTTTGGACTCTCATATATTTGCACTAAGTTTAGTCGGGCACCATTTGCAGTCATCATCAAAAAAAAAAAAAAAAAAAAAAAAAAAAAAAAAGCCGCGTCGCCGCACCACTTTAGACTTTTTTGGCCTAATCCATCATTTTTCTGTGCGACTTCATCAGTACCTGCATGAAAGAGGTTTTTTTCCCAATTCTTTTCTTTCAGAATTCTAAACATTGCGCGACTTGTGCCTCCTGCCTAGTTTAAAAAGTCCACACTAATCTCACACCGCGCGGAATGCGCCTCGTATACCCCTTTTGAAACTACCGCACCAATCTCATTCAAAATGAGCAACAGGGCTTTCAGTTTCCATTGTTGTTGCATTCGACATGGGCGTAGCAAAGAAAAGAAAGAAAAAGAGGTGTGAAGTCATATTTGCTATTAATTTAATACACATTTAACAAAATGGGCGTCTGCAGGGGTGTCACTGGGGGTGGGGGTGGCAAATGTCCCCACCCACCCAAAAACAAAATGATCAATTGAGAATATGCTAGAGAGAGTACAAGGATTTTGGGGGACAATTAATTTGCTTTGCCCCCGCTACAAAAAATCCTGGGTAGGCCCAATGAGTGGCAAATTAACACGCACCACAACCCCAGGGCGAAATAACAAGAATTATTTTATTTCATACACTTCTCTTTTTTTCGACATAACTGATTCCCATGGTACCTCACCAGTTTTGCTCTCATACCTAAACGGAGAAGTTTCAACAGTTCGTACAGTGTAGCCACGAACCATTCTTTCATTGGCTCAGAGCAAACTTTTTATTACGCCCTGCAAAAACAAGAAAGCCATAATAAAAATATGTATTTTTAGATGATAAGCATATGTTACATAAACTCCAGTGACTCGGAGGCTCCGTCAAATTGCAAATTGAAGTCTACCGACACTGTTTCTGTTTTTGAGCAGTCATAATGTGAACCAAAAAAAGTGGATCACGTCTCCCATATTAGGCAGCTTTTGTTCTGCTTCTCATACTTTGACTGGATGGCTGGCTTTAAAATATATTGTCATCACAAATTTATATTAATGATTAGAAACGAGGAAGAACAACTGTTTTAATCAAAGACAAATGGACAATAATTTCACCCTCTCATTTCCAACAAGCCTCCTTCTACAGTATCAGATTTGGAGGGGGCGGTTGCAATTCCCTTCGCCATTCAGCAGCTGCCTAATGTTATAAACTATTAAAATGGAACCAAAAAATAACAGAGCAAACTTTAATTATGCCCTGCAAAGACCAAAAAGCCACAAAATGCATTATTATTTTAGAAAATAAGCATATTAGGGTGCTTATGCAGAAAATTAATGATTCGTACAGACTAGCCACGAACCATTCTTTCGATAATTCACAACATAATTTTACTTACGTCTGCGCAAAGACAAAACAGCCATAAAACGTGTATTTTTAGATGACAGGCATGTGTTACATTAACTCCAAGGACTTTAGAGGCTCCGTCAATCTCCGAATTGCTAATTTAACGTTTTTATTTTCGGGTAGCCATTGTGCAGCACCAGAAATGCGCTTCAAAAGGTAGATTATGTCTTCCATATTATTTGCCGAGGCAGCAACCAACTTCCAATTGAGCAAGCAGTGGTCAAACTCCTTTTTTGTGCCGTAGTGTGGTTAGGGTTTGTGACTCATGATCAGAGGGTCAGGAGTTCGCATTCAGCTGCTGGCCATTATGTTGTGGCCTAGGGCAGACTTCATCCACACTTGCCTCTCTCCACCCAGGAGTATAAATGGGTGCCGGCATTAGCTGGGGAGTAACCTGCGATGGACTAGCATTCCATCCAGGGGGAATAGAAATATTCTCTGAAACCGGAGATAAATGCCGGCGCTGTCCATGGCCCAATGGGCCACATTTGCTCCTGACAGACTTTACTACTTAATTACTACTTTTTATCATCTAAAAAGTGGTGGGTAAAAGCCGCCATGTCCACCCTCGAAAAAAAGATAAATTGAGAATATGCTGGCAAAAAGTTTTAGCGAGGAATGTGATTTGCCAAGACGACCGTCATGACGAGCTGTCACGAACCGTCGTGACTAACCGTCCAAAACGAAAGAACGCTTATAGTACTATGTACACATGTGGATTCAAACACTAAAATGCCACTTTTGCAATATACCCCATATAGTGGAGCTGCTAAGCGAAAAATCGTGCACTTTGTGGTAAAAGCATGAAATTTGGCATCTGGGGTCAAAATGGGCTAAAAATCATTTTAAGATCGGGACCCATCCTGGATCTTGCCCATTTTGGGGGCGGAGCTTGATTTTTCTAAAAAGGGGGTGCAAACAATACAAACTCATGAAAACTGTATTTAACATCAATATTCCTTGTTTTTTTTACGCTTTGAAATAAACTGAAACATGAAATAAGACATTCTAGCATTCTAACACCTGTTATTTTCCACCCATTTTGTGGGCGTGGTCTAAATGGTAAAAGAGGGGGTATATCTTAGCAGTTTGGTTCTTATATGGAAAACATCATTCAGTTTGGTGGTAAAATTCTGAAAATTGGCATGTCCAATTGAAATGGGCTGAACATAATTTTTAGAGGTGAACGCATCTTGGATCTTGCCCATTTGGGGGGCGGAGCTTGATTTTTCAAAAAGGGGAGTGCAAAAATGGAAAACTCAGAAAACTGTATTTTACATCCACTTTGTTTCTCATGCTTTGAAACAAAGTGGATGTAAATTCTAACATTCTAACACGTGTTATTTTCACCCTTTTGCGGGCGTGGCCTAAATATGTAAAGAGGCGGTACATTAGAGCAGCTTGATTCAAACCAGGGAAAATCATCTTTCTTCTCATTGTCTTCTCTATACGTTTTTTTTTTCGGGGTTTGCTACACTATAAGCGTTTACTAGTATGAATATAAAAGAAGTAAATGCTTCAGATTTCAAATATTTACTTGTCATATTTCTGAAGTCCTTTATCTACAGAGTCCGATTGGGTTGAAACTTGGTATGTGGCCAGACCGGGATGTGTTATAGGTAAAAAAAAAATGAAGTGACGTCATGATGACGCCATCCTGAGATTTTATATGAATATTTGAATTTTTGGATCGTTTAGCCATATCTCACGAACGCAACATGCAAAGTTAAAAATTCTTTTTTGTATTTGGTTTGTTAGGTAATAGGTATTTGCACAACATTTTTGAAAAACTTGGGTAGGTAGATAATGGTACTAGTATGCAAAGTCCGAAATGACGTCACGATGACGTCATCATTTGATTTTTTTAATGATTTTTAAAATATTTATGATTTTATTCTGCTTTCAAAATTGCACACTTTCTTTCATCGGATTGACATTAAACTTGGTTCAAACCAATACCACAATGACAAAATGTGTATTGAGAAGGGTTTTAAACATGACGTCATTGCAGGGCATGTGACGTCATGTGATAAAATTATATTTTAGGAATTATTCTCAGCTTTTGAACAACCTTTAACTGCATGAAGCACTATGACAAGTGACTGCAAAAGGACCAACGAAACATAAACATTTGTAAAATGCGAAAAGCCCTGTGTTCTGTTTGCAAACAGACATGGTGCTTTTTTTTTATTTCATCTTTTTATTTTAAATATGACGTCACGTGACATGTGACGCCATATTAAAATTGCATATTTTGAAGGCCAATATCTGCAGAACCACTGGTCCGATTGGGTTGAAAGTTGGTATGTACCTAGACCAGGATGTGTTATAGATGAAAATTGAAGTGACGTCATGATGACGTCCTAATGGGTTACCCGACGTCTCGTTAGAGATTAATAGATTTGATCTTTAAAAATCAATATAAAAAAAAATCAATATAAAATCAATATGATTTTCGTGGGATATGATAGAATTATCGAGGATCTTCATTTTTTATATTATGTGGAAAATGTTATTTTGTAATAACGTTTTGCATGTACATGTAGTACTTTCAAAATCTAGGATATGAAAGCCGATTCATAAGCTTTCTTTTAGTACAAGAATCATTCAAATCACTCATATGTACTTTTCAAGTTACGGAATTTTAAACACAACCACTGTTTTAAAGTTCTGTCCACGTATCACAAAAAATGGTGTGTGTTCTTTCAGCAAAACGAAAACAATTCCAGCGCATCCCCCTATATGTGAAGTGTTTTCGTTTTGCTGACAGAACTTTTAAGACGGTGTTTGTGTTTAAAATTCTGTAACTTGAAAAGTACATAAGTGATTTGAATGATTCTTGTACTAAAACAAAGCTTATAAATTGGGCTTTCATATCTTGATTTTGATAGTGTTTCATGCAGAACTTCATTAAAAAAAATTGTCCTGCCATTTGGGTTTCCTTTTTTTTTACTCACCCTGTGTAAGTTACTTGTAGACAATCATACCAATTTTAGATATGATTTTTTTATAGCCGCCTACCTTAAAATGTAGCTCCACCCCTAAAGGGCAACAATTAGTCTTGCAACCGTTTAAACTTATCTTTACAGTGTATGGTAAACATAGTTAACCGATGGAAAAGTTGTGTTTTTACCAGCAAAAATTTACAGTTATAGAGGTGGGAGGAAAACCCCAGAAGAATAGTCTGGGGAAAACCCACGGAATCAGGTAGGGACTGAAAACCCAATCGACATGTAGACCATGGGTGCCGATGCACAGCGCATTGTGCGCGTAAACGGCATTACGTTCGTCACGTTTGGTGCGCTTTTTTGTATCTGTCCTCCAGCACGTGACCCTCCCCAGTGCCGCTTTCCGTTTCGGTTTCGATAGTTTTATTTTCTGCAAACCTATAAACGTGTAAAGCTTACATTTTGCAGGCCATTTACTCAAGAGCAAATGGTTTTCAGTAAAAGCCTTTGCTTAACTTTTATTCATACAGATGGGAGTAATGCAAATGCCAGTTTTTATTCATACGAACTACCGTATGGTATTATTTGTACTTTTTCGCGATTAACATTAATAAATGCAGTAATTTTTGCACAGAATTATGTGCATTTATATTTTCAAGGTAGCCCCAACCCAAGCTTGAAATATGACAAGTAAATATTTGAAATCTGAAGCATTTACTCCTTTTTATTCATAAGAAACGAAGTAAACGCTTATAGTGTAGCAATAGCTTAAAGGTAAAAAGTAATTATTTTCAGAATTTAGCAAACGGTTTTTAATAAAAGTGTTTGCTTAATTTTCATTCATTCAGATGCGAGTAAATGCTTCAAAGTGGTAGCAAAAGCAAATGCCATGTTTTATTCATACAAACATGGTATCATTTGTACTTTATGAACTTTTATTAAATGCAGTAATTTTTTCGCAGAATTATTTTACTTTATAATTTCAAGGTTGCCCCAACCCAGCCTTGTAAATGACAAGTGCATATTTAAAATCTGAAGCATTTACTCCTTTATATTCATACGAAACGAAGTAATCCTCAAAAGTGCATGCCCCAGGCACTGTAGCTCGCAAACCCCGGGGGAAAAAACGTAGAGAAAGGGCAATGAGAAGAAATTACAGTTTTAGAGGTGGGAGGAAAACCCCAGAAGAATAGTCTGGGGAAAACCCACGGAATCAGGTAGGGACGGAAAACCCAATCCACGTGTAGACCATGGGTGCCGATGCACAGCGCATTGTGCACGTAAACGGCATTGCGTTCGTCACGTTTGATGCGCTTTTTTTTGTATCGGTCCTCCAGCACGTGACCCTCCCCTGTGCCGCTTTCCGTTTCGGTTACGATAGTTTTATTTTCTGCAAACTTATAAACGTGTAAAGCTTTACATTTTGCAGGCCATTTACTCAAGAGCAAATGGTTTTTAGTAAAAGTGTTTGCTTAATTTTCATTCATACAGATGCGAGTAAATGCTTCGAAAGTGGTAGAAAAAGCAAATGCCATGCTTTATTCATACAAACATATGGTATCATTTGTACTTTATGAACTTTAATAAATGCAGTAGTTTATGCGCAGAATTATTTTGCTTTATAATTTCAAGGTTGCCCCAACCCAGCCTTGTAAATGACAAGTGCATATTTGAAATCTGAAGCATTTACTTCTTTTTATTCATACGAAACGAAGTAAACGATTATTAGGCCAAAAAAGGCTCTGGTTTCTGGTATGCGCGCGCGTCGCCATAGCCATGCGCGTCGGCAATGTAAGATGATGTCTTTCAATGTAAGATGATGTCTCAAACCCCCAAACTCACTGGTTCGACTGGAATCCTGCTGCTGCACAATTTTAACGTGTTATTTCTCATAAAGTTATTTCTCACGTCTAAGTTTATTTCAAGCATGAAGAACAAAGGAAAATGGATGTTAAATACAGTTTTTCTGAGTTTTTTTATTTTTTGCACTCCCCTTTTTGAAAAATCAAGCTCCGCCCCCAAAATTGTGCAAGATCCAAGATGTGTTCACCTCTTAAAATTATTTTCAGCCCATTTTAACAGGACCTGCCAATTTTCAGGATTTTACTACCAAACCGAATAATGTTTTCCATATTAGAACCAAACTGATATACCGCCTCTTTTGTACATTTAGGCCACGCCCACAAAATGGGTGGAAATTAACTGGTGTTCGAATGCTAGAATGTTATATTTTATGTTTAAGTTTATTTCAAACCATAGAAAAACAAGAAAAATGGATGTTAAATACAGTTTTTATGAGTTTGTATTGTTTGCACCCCCTTTTAAAAAAATCAAGCTCCGCCCCCAAAATGGGCAAGATCCAGGATGGGTCCCGATTTTAAAATGAATTCTAGCCCATTTTGACCCCATTTGCCAAATTTCATGCTTTTACCACAAAGTGCACGATTTGGGCCAAAAATGGACCTAAGCAGCTCCACTAATAATCCTTCATTTTTCTGTGCGACTTCATCTGTGCATGCATGGAAGAGGTTTTTTCTCAATTCTTTTCTTTCAGAATTCTAAACGTTGCACGACATGTGCCTCCTGCCTAGTTTAAGTCATATTTGCTATTAATTTAATACACATTTAACAAAATGGGCGTGTGCAGGGGTGTCACTGGGGGTGGGGTGGGCAAATGTCCCCCGCCCACCCTAAACAAAATGATCAATTGAGAATATGCTAGAGAGAATACAAGGATTTGGGGGGACAATTAATTTGCTTTGCCCCCGCTACAAAAAAATCCTGGGTGGGCCAAATGAGTGGAAAATTAAGTGCTTTGCCCAAGGGCACACGCACCACAACCCAAGGGCGAAATAACAAGAACTATTTCATTTCATACACTTCTCTTTTTTTCGCCATAACTGATTGCAATGGTACGGAAGCGTAGAAGGGCCAAACGAAATTAAGAATAAATTAGCTCCTATCTCGCCGCGGCGAGTTACTATCTCGCCGCGGCGAGTTACTATGTCGCCGCGGCAAATTACTATTTTGTATCGGTGAGCGTCGGGCACATTAATGGCGATCCCTCCGGGTCCTATGGAACGTTAAAGAGGCATCGGCGTAGCCAGGTTTTTCATCCTATGAGACTTGGAGGGGGGGGGGGGCTTGAGTTTACAATTGAGGGGCGCCCCAAAATTTCATCCGAGGTGAAAGGCCTTGAGACAGGGTTCCTTCACCGGATATCCGCCCAATACCCGCCCTAGTCTAGTGTCCCACATACCACCCGGCCGGGCCACTATAGATGCACTACATTAATCCGTGTTCCACTCGCGCTCGCGGGATAACTAACTAAAACACATGGTCAACCGGTACGCTATACCATGGCCGGTTTTGCCGCAACGTTGACGTAAATATGACGTGCGCGTTATTAGCATATTAATTAGCGTGACTCTGCGTGACTTCCCGTGGGTCTTGGTATAGACCAATCGAAAACAACCCAAAAAGTTAACTTTTTGGGGGTAAAGAATTCGTGAAGGAGGGAATCGTAAACTTTGTAATTGCATTCCATATGGATAGAACCTTATTAATATTCGTGACGCCTGAAGTACTGAAAAATGAAGAACTCAAAGCCTATTTTTCAAATTGTAATGAAAAACACTGAACATCTCAAAACGATTTTTTAGTACATAGTAGGATCATGATCTCTGACATACGGCCTTCAAAACGGGAGTAAATGATGTTTAAAGGGTTAGCCCGCGAACATCCAAAATGTCTGTGTAACGGTAATTTGAGCTATTTCATTCAAATCGGTCGTAACGATCGAAAGACGGTACATTACAGTCATTACTTTCCCCGCCCTCTGAGAGATGCAATTATAATGTTGAATAGTTGGCAGGGTCATCCTCATCCCGTACGCTAATGGATCTGGCATTCCAAGTGGATAAATCACCTGTTGCCGCCTATTGAATTTTGTTTTCTTTCTTAATTTATTCTTAACAAAAAAAGAAAGAACAACTTTATTATATATTACAGTTATTTCATTCATCGGACGTACTAACTAAAGAAAATAGAACCCAGACCTGTGTGGGTGATAAGGGTGTTAGTTTTGCCAGAAGTTGATCACAGATTGCATAAATCCATCACCGATTGTGACATTTAATCACCGATTGCAAAAATCCACTGCCTATCGATAAAGTACATCACCGATTGGATGATCACATTAAATGTCTCTTTGGCGTTCCATAGGACCCAAAAAGTATCGCTATTCGTCATGCCTGACGTTCGCCGATGCAAAACAGTAAGTCGCCGCGGCGAGTTACTATCTCGCCGCGGCGAGTTACCATCTCGCCGCGGCGAGATAGTAACTCGCCGCGGCGAGATAGTAACTCGCCGCGGCGAGATAGGAACTAAATTTTTCTTAATTTCTTTTGGCCCTTCTACGCTTCCGTACAATGGTACCTCACCAGTTTAGTTTCAACAGAACGTACAATGTAGCCGCGAACCATTCTTTCGTTGGCTCAGTGCCAACTTTTTATTACGCCCTGCAAAAACAAGAAAGCCACAATAAAAACATTTATTTTTAGATGATCAGCATAATTATGGTACATAAACTCCAGGGACTCAGAGGCTCTGTCAAATTCCAAATTGAAGTCTACCGACACTGCTTATGTTTTAGAGTAGTCATAATGTGAACCAAAAAAAAAAGTGGATCACGTCCCCCATTAGGCAGCTTTTTTCTGCTTCTATTACTTTGACTGGATGGCTGGCTTTAAAAAAAATGTTTTCACAAATTAATATTCATGAGTAGAAACGAGGAAGAACAAAAGACAAATGGACAATAATTGCAGCCTCTCATTTCCAACAAGCCTCCATCTACAGTATCAGATTTAGAGGGGGCGGTTGCAATTCCCTCTGCCGTTCAGCAGCTGCCTAATTTTTTAACTATTAAAATGGGACCAAAAAATAACAGAGCAAACTTTTATTATGCCCTGCAAAAACCCAAAAGCCACAAAATACTTTTTTTTTTAGATGACAGGCATGTGTTACAATAACTCCAAGGACTTTAGAGGATCCGTCAATCTCCAAATTGAAGTTTGACGTTTTATTTTCGGGTAGCCATGTGCAGCACCAGAAATGCGCTTCAAAAGTTAGATTATGTGATTTATGTCTTCCATATTATTTGCCGAGGCAGCAACCAACTTCCAATTGAGCAAGCAGTGATCAAACTCCTTTTTTGTGCCGTAGTGTGGTTAGGGTTTGTGACTCATGATCAGAGGGTCAAGGGTTCGATTCCAGCTGCTGGCCATTATGTTGTGTCCTTGGGCAAGCCACTTCATCCACACTTGCCTCTCTCCAACCAGGAGTATAAATGGGTGCCGGCATTAGCTGGGGAGTAACCTGCGATGGACTAGCATTCCATCCAGGGGGAATAGAAATATTCTCTGAAACCGGAGATAAATGCCGGCGCTGCCCATGGCCCAATGGGCCACACTTGCTCCTGACAGACTTTACTATTTAATTACTACTTTTTATCATCAAAAAAGTGGTGGGTAAATGCCCCCATGCCTACCCTCGAAAAAAGATAAATTGAGAATATGCTGGCAAAAGTACAGGTATTTGTTTTTTTTTTGGGGGGGGGGGCGAAATATGCATAAACCCCCTCTAGAAAAACATCCTGGCGACGCCCATGGCATTCGACGTGGCAGTCCCTGGCGGGTAGGTGTGTGTGTGTGTGTGTGTGTGTTCCATAATTATTTGAATAATAATCTAAAGTCTTTATTCCCCAACAACAAAGTTTACCGTACAGAGGAGCCAGTTGATTGGCCAAGATCCATTGATCACGCCCCTTCGTTTCAGCGAGGAATGTGATTTGCCACGACCGTCATGACGAGCTGTCACGAACCGTCATGACTAACCGTCCAAAACGAAAGAACGCTTCTTACACCCACATCTGATGACCTCAAGTAGTGATGGTGGTGCTGGCGGTTTGTCCGTTTGTATGGGAAGATTATTATACGGCAAAGGTACCCAGGACTAACATAATGGTGGAGTCAATGTAAAAGGACAAATTGTTGTTTAAAGTACCCCAAAAGCAATGTAGTACGGAAGCGTAGAAGGGCCAAAAGAAATTAAGATTTTTTTTTTCCTATCTCGCCGCGGCGAGTTACTATCTCGCCGCGGCGAGTTACTATCTCGCCGCGGCGAGTTACTATCTCGCCGCGGCGAGTTACTATCTCGCCGCGGCGAGTTAGTATCTCGCCGCGGCGAGATAGTAACTCGCCGCGGCGAGTTACTATCTCGCCGCGGCGAGTTACTATGTCGCCGCGGCAAATTACTATTTTGTATCGGTGAGCGTCGGGCACAACAATTGCGATCCCTCCGGGTCCTATGGAACGCCAAAGAGGCATCGGCGTAGCCAGGGTTTTCATCCTAAGGGACGTGGGGGGGGGGGGGGGGGGGTTTGAGGCTACAATGGAGGGGCGCCCCAAAATTTCATCCAAGCTGAAAGACCGTGAGACAGGGTTCCTTCACCGGATATCCGCCCAATACCCGCCCTAGTCTAGTGTCCCACATACCACTCGGCCGGGCCACTATAGATGCACTACATTAATCCGTGTTCCACTCGCGCTCGCGGGATAACTAACTAAAACACACGGTCAACCGGAACGCTATACCATGGCCGGTGTCACGGTCTCACTTCTCCGGCGTGCTAGCTTCTCCGCAGAGGGAAATTTCGCCTCAACACGCATGCACAAATTGCGCAGTAGTGTACATTTTTGGCAACTTTATTTGTGTGCTGAGTTCTGTGGGGTTGTACTGGTGCACGTGACATTTTAGGATAATTGTATGTATAGTTAGTAAGCTGTTACAAGGTACCAGTCGAATCCAGAATTTTCGTGGCGCGCGCAAATCCCAATACATTGTAACCAAAAAACTTGAAGGATACACATTTATTTTTAAACCATGGTTACAAAAATAAAGATAACCACGAACGAGCAAGGAACACAGACAATGCACAGGGGTTCGTTCTTAATTATTCGTCCATGAACACACACTTGCAAAGCCATGGAATGACCCACCCAGGGAGTGACCATACTCTCTATAAGCTCAATAGCTTGACCCACAGGAAGTGTTACATAACACATTCTTGGGTATCCCTCACTCAGGCTCACTGTGTTATTTAACACAGCCCGAGGAAAAGTAAGCACAGTGGACACATGAGCATGTGTCGTGCTCATGTAACGTGCACTGTAATGTAATGAAAAATACTAAACATATCAAAACGATTTTTTAGTACATAGTAGGATCATGATCTTTGAGATACGGCCTTCAAAACGGGAGTAAATGATTTTTAAAGAGTTAACCCGCGAACATCCAAATGTCTGTGTAACGGTAATTTGAGCTATTTCATTCAAATCGGTCGTAACGATCGAAAGGACGGTACATTACAGTAATTACTCTCCCCGCCCTCTGAGAGATGCAATCATAATGTTGAATAGTTGGCAGGGTCATCCTCATCCCGTACGCTAATGGATCTGGCATTCAAAGTGGATAAATCACCTGTTGCCGCCTATTGAACTTTGTTTTCTTTCTTAATTTATTCTTAACAAAAAAAGAAAGGACAACTTTATTATTACATATATTATTTCATTCATCGGACGTACTAACTAAAGAAATTAGAACCCAGCCCTGTGTGGGTGATTAGGTTGTTAGTTTTGCCAGAAGTTGATCACAGATTACATAAATCCATCACCACTCGCGAAAATCCATCACCGATTGTGACAGTCAATCACCGATTGCAAAACTCCACTGCCTATCGATAAAGTGCATCACCGATTTGATGATCACATTAAATGCCTCTTTGGCGTTCCATAGAACCCAAATGGTATCGCATTTCGTCGTGCCTGACGTTCGCCGATGCAAAACAGTAAGTCGCCGCGGCGAGTTACTGTCTCGCCGCGGCGAGTTATTATCTCGCCGCGGCGAGATAGTAATTCATTTCGCGATATCGTGATTCGCCGCGGCGATATCGTAATTCGCCGCGGCGAGATAGTAACTCGCCGCGGCGAGATAGTAACTCGCCGCGGCGAGATAGTAACTCGCCGCGGCGAGATAGTAACTCGCCGCGGCGAGATAGTAACTCGCCGCGGCGAGATAGTAACTCGCCGCGGCGAGATAGTAATTCATTTCGCGATATCGTGATTCGCCGCGGCGATATCGTAATTCGCCGCGGCGAGATAGTAACTCGCCGCGGCGAGATAGTAACTCGCCGCGGCGAGATCGTAACTCGCCGCGGCGAGATCGTAACTCGCCGCGGCGAGATAGGAAAAAAAATTCTTAATTTCTTTTGGCCCTTCTACGCTTCCGTAATGTAGGACGAGAGTTATGGCAAAATCAATATGAAAATCATGGTTTAAGTGGCCATTTTGAATTTATGCAAATTAGGCATATTTCCACCACTTGGATTTTTTGGACTTTTTTTAGGGGCCTTATAGAAATGCACTGTGGTGTGATATTTATGTATAATAACTGAACTTGGATTATCAGGAAAATTCAATTGTGACATGTCCACACATGACAGCCATAATTTTAACTTTAATTTATGCAAATTAATATATTGCATTTATGCAAATTATTATACGGCATATGGCAAATTTGGGAAACATGGGGATCTTGCCAGTTACGTAGGACTAGAATAATTATGAAATCAATGTAAACGGACTACAATTGTCGTTTTAAGTACCTGAAAAAGGCTATCGAGTATAAGAAATATGAACAAATCAATGTGAAAGTCCTAAAGTTTTCGGCCATTTTGGATTTATGCAAATTAGGCATATTTCCACCACGTGGATTTTTTTGGACTTTTAGTATGTCAGTTTAGGGACCTTGTAGAAATGCACTGTGGTGAAAAAAAATTCTGTTGCGATTTGTTTGAGGTTCACTCAAAAAATGAAGTATTTTGCCTGGACTAATTCGGCATTGCGGTGGCAACTGCATGTTCTACTACCACAGACGTCGTCCTCTTGTTTTACCTTCCGTTTGTTGATTGACTGGATCGTTGCATTCATGTTCGGCATGCAGCTGTACTGTGTTCCGGTTGAGCACTTTGTGAAGCTTATGTTCCTTGGGGAAGCATTAGTCTATTATCTGAAGTAATTTCATTCCAATTTTGGGACGTACGTTCTTGTTGTATGGCGGGTTGTACCACGTCACCTCCCTTTTTCTAGTCCTTTTCCTTGTGTTATTGCCCGGTGTGTATGTCAACAGATACTTGTGACCGTTTTTTTTGCAGAGCCTCTTGGTAGGCCGGGGCAGCCTTCTCGAATACCTCATTGGTCGACGAGATGTTGGAGAGTCGCTTGTTGATTCCCTCTGGTATCTGTTTGACAACTTAGTGCATTAGTTTCAACTGTCAGAGTTTTTTTATTTGAACACTGTATGTCTGTTTGAATGTATGAATACAAAATGGAAAGTTTTTTTCCGGGGGGGGGGGAGATGGCAACAGTTTAAACTTTGGTATTAAACATTCGTTACATGAATAGGATTGTACGACATACACTGTACATGGCTTGATTCAAAAGTCTCCTCATACTGGACATGCGTTGATAAAAGTAATATATATCATTTATTAACTGGTAACTAAACTATATATTATTATATAAGATTTGAGGCTTTGCATGGTGGGGTATCGGTATCGTTTCGGTTTGCGGTAACACCATGTGGTAATAACTACTGCTTAGAAGATATTAGTTCTGAAAAGAACTTGCCCTACTTATTATCAACTTTGCTTAGTAGTTTTTTGTTCTGATAAGAACAGTCCTGCTGTAAGTTCTAAACGAACTTGTCTTTGGTCTCAACGTTTCGACTAGCCTGCTCTAGTCATCGTTAGTCTCCTGTCTACGGTTCACAAAACAGGTGCGCGTTCTTTCAGCAAAACGTAAACAATTCACACACATCCGGGTGTGAAGTGTTTTTGTTTTGCCGAAAGAACACTTACCTTTTGTCGTGATCCGTGGACAGAGCTTTAAAACGGTGGTTGAGTTCAAAATTCCGTAACTTAAAAAGTACATTTGAATGATACTTGTACTCAAAGAAAGCTTATTAATTGGGCTTTAATATCCTAGATTTTGATAGTGCTACATTGCAGAACTTAATTAAAACCATTGGTATCATATTTCAATAGGGGGCGCTGTTCAAATTCGACGATTATTAACACTAGATTACAGAATGGTGTACCGCAACCTCGTCCCCAGTGCTCACTTTATTTCCAACCTTGCATCCAATAGTAAACCCTGGATAGGAAACTTTCTTCCTGCATCTTGGTGCTATTATTCGCAACGTGCAGTACGTGTTTCGCGATCATTCGTCCACGCCTTCTCGAAAATACTAATTTCCTTTCCAATTTGCTCATATTAATATGAAATATGATACTGCATGTTGTCTCGATATAAGTCTGAGTCGAGTATTAGCGTTATAGTCTGAGTCGAGTATTAGAAATTAACGTGTGCAGAGCCACGGTCGAACGTCTGATACATAACTACCCCGCGCGCCAGCCAATCGGAGTCGTCTTTAAAAACTGTGACGTCATTTCGATCAGAAATGTGGACTAGGTTGTTGATTGGTCAATTTGGAGGCCATGTTTTTGTAATACAACGGGTTACCGAAGATCCGTTATAGAAGGCGCCCGCTGAATGGTCAGAATCGCGAGTCAACTCAAGACGTGGTCTTGTTTTGCATACGTAATCGCCGAATCTGCTCGCACATCATAGACCCTTGATGTGCAAGGGAATATTCCATAGGCTGCAAGTGTTTAGATTTAGATTTAGATGAGATGAGATGAGACGAGATGAGATGAGACGAGACGAGACGAGACGAGGTCAGATCAGATCAGATCAGATCAGATCAGATCAGATCAGATCAGATCAGATCAGATCAGATCAGATCAGATCCGATCCGATCCGATCCGATCCGATCCGATCCGATCCGATCCGATCAGATCAGATCGAACTTTTTATGGGAAATTAAAATGGTCTTGACAAAGAACGGGTTACCAAAAAAAAAAACCAATCAGTAGGCCCCCCAATTTTTTTATAAATGTTTTAATGTCTTGATTCTTATGCAAATTTGCTAATTTTTTTGATTTTTATTGTAAATGAATCAATTTATCCATCCGTCTCTGGCGCTTGCGCTGTTGGATGTTGTATGAACTAAATAAATATAAAATAAATAAAATATAAAAAAAACCACAAATGTATAAAAATTCAATGGTTGGCGTTCAAAAGAACTTATAGAAGAATATCAATTAAAAAAAGATCCATTTCGGGGAGAACACAATAGTATACAATTTCCACTTGTTTTAATAATTGGAATTATTTGTTCTTGTTCTTTTATTGTTGTGCCACAGCACCTTTGGTTAGTGTCCTGATGAAAGTACTAGACTCCCGGAAACTCACCATGATAGGCGGAGTGATATGTGCTGCTTGTCTGTGCTGCGCCGCCTCCTCACAATCCATGCTGCAGCTTGGATTCTGGTTCGCTGGCTCGGGTATGTAATGATTGTTAGTATAACATAACAAAATAATTATTTCAGCACGAATATGGCGTGCTAGCAAATGTTAAAGGTATAATATCTGAGCGTGTTTTTTTTTTAAGCAAAGTCATTTCTTCTCTCTTCTGAATGTTGAGTATCAGTTACGCACCCAAGGGGTGGGGGGTGGGGGGTGGGGGCGGGGGGCTTGAACCACCCCAAGGTGTGTTTTTTTGGGGGGGCGGGATTTTGTTTTACCCCCACGATCGGACCTTAGTTAGTGGCCTATTTTTGAGTAGTATACTAGGGGTGTATTGTAAGTGGAGCCACCCAGGCGCGGTTCTAGAACCAATATTTTGGGGGGGCTAGCACGGTGGATCCAGAATTTTTTTAGGGAGGTGTGCTGAAATGTTGACCGGTTATTTTTTCCAGACACTTAGGCCTCCGAAAATCAATAGGTGGGGGTGGGGGGGGGGGGGCTCATGCCATATTTTCAATGGGGAGCGACCTTAAAATCCTAAAATCATTCACCACTATATTAATAATGCACCCTTGTCACGGCTATTTCTTCTTTAGGGGGAGACCGTTCGCTGAACATCACAATCCTTCTTTTTGCTAGTGCATTTTTTTTTTTTACGGAATTTATTTTGGGGGCTAGACAAAATTTGGAGGGGCGCTACAGCCCCTAGCCCCGTAGAACCGCGCCTGGAGCCACCAACGTCACAATAATTGCCCCCCCCCGAAAAAAACCCAGATTTTTTTTCTGCGACCACAACTATTGGACAACATTTTTTGAAAAAAAAAATCTTTCTACAAATTTAGAAAAAAAAGGGGAGCCCCCGGAAGCCACATCCTGGGTGCGCCACTGATGAGTATTATAGCGACAAAATGCCTGCCTTTCTATTGGTGCATCTGCAACCCTCGAGAAAAAAAACCCAAGTTTAGGCCAAAAAAAAAAAAAATAAGTTTGTCTCTGGTCAGCGCGCGCGTCGATTTTAACCATGCGCGTCGATCTTTTTTTTTTCCAAAATGTTCCGCGGTAGCTCCAACAGCGCCCTCTATTTCCCACCTCCTCAATTTTTTTTACCAAAGAGCACCAAGGAATGGGAAATTGCACCAAGGCAAATGATCGAAAGCACCAAGGCAAATTATGGAGGACACCAATGTACATGAGGACACCAAAAAAGCACAATAGTACCCACCTTGTCTGTACAATCCAAGCTTGAAGAAAAAAAAAAGAAGGAAAAAAAAAAAAAAAGCCGCGTGGCCGCGTCAATTCCGGAACTTTGGTCTGACCAGAGACCGAATATTTTTTTTTTTTGGCCTTATCGTTATTCCTCAATATCCACTTATGATACTCTGTTTGGTTTTGATATCACGAAATTTACGTTTCAGTTTTTTGTTTTTGTTTTGTTGGTATATAGGTTTGGCAATGTCTTTGATTCAAGTGTCGATTGTCAAGCCTCTCGTGGACTATTTTCCCGACGACTTTGCCGCTGCTAACGGCGTAACCTTTGCCGGAGGGACGGTCGGTGTCATTGTAATCCCACCGGTAGTGGAACACCTCGTTTCGATATTCGGGTGGAGGAGTGCTCTTTTGTTGATGGGGGCTTTTTCCTTCAACTACGTTCTATGTGGAGCGCTTCTCAGGCCCCTGAGGCGCCCTCTTGCGGCACATTACAAACAGATACCTGGTGACGATGACACAGGATGTGACACACATCCAACGGGGAGAACCGATGGGATAGATCCTGAACGTTCGGTGAACATTTGCGGCAAATGTTGGCACATCGTGAGCGGGGTTTCTAACGATGTATTCACAACGAGTAAATTTCTGATTTTTCAAGCAGTGATATTGTTGTGTGGTATGGTGTTCAGCAGCTGGCATTTGTTTGTGATCCCGCAAGGCGTGGAGCTAGGTTTTGGCGACGGCCCAGCAGCGTACCTGGCCATTTTTGCCGGCGTTGGCTCACTGGTAGGCCGGTTAAGCCACGGGACTCTGGTTGATCGCGGTCTAATCCGAGCACCGTCCCTGTTTGTCCTGTCATCGCTGGTCTTTGCAGCGTCTTGCCTTGTCAATCCTTGGGCGGAGTCATCCTACGCGGCTGTGGCTGTTCTTAGTACGGTGTGCGGAGTTGCCATCGGTGTCTTCTTCCCCCTCACGTTCGTCATATTGAGGGAAATTGCAAGTGACCGATACATTTCAGCTATTGGTTGGCTGTACTTGTTCCTGAGCATTGGGCATATCATCGGTGGAACACTGTCGGGTGAGTGACTTGCTGATGCAACGTGCCCAAAATGGCATGCCGTACGTACCTTGTACATTACGGGGTAGCGCTTATAACACCCGCATATTGCCGTGCTCGGATCAACCTGCGATTTGCTTGCGCCACGACGAAACCGTCGGCATCAAGCAGAAAAGTTATGCTCAGGTCACACAACTGAGAAATCGTGTGATTTTTGAGGGAGAAGTTCGCCCGTACCCCCGCCCTGATGAATTCGCGCTCTGATTGTTTGGATTTTGCGTGACCTGTGAACTGCGCGTCGTCACGGTCATGACTGCAAGGTTTGAAACGGCCGTTAAGACTGATTCATTTTGTTTTTCGTTGAAAAGCGTAATAATGTAAGAAATTCAGTAAAACTTATCGTTTACTTAGAATTTACAATTCCCGTCACTTGCTCAGGCTCCGTTTCGAATCACGAACGGTCAGATTGCATTATCGCTCAAAATTTCGTCCACATGGTCCGCAATGAACAGAAATCACATCCGGTATGGAATGTGCGCATTTCTATGGGAAAGTTTTCGGATAGCATTTGCTAAGATTCTGTGAAGCTCATCAGCGTATCCCAGCGTCCTGTTTGCAGGGCGGGGTGGGGGGGGGGTACGAGCGCCAGAGGGAGAAGCGGCATCTCGACGCAAAATAATCGCAACCATAATGCTCACGTCACCCACGACGTATGGACGTGATCATAATTACGTCTTCAAAATGTTGATGCGTGTGTGGATAACGATCTTCCAACGGTCACGTCTGTTCATTCGACCATTTTTGCCGTACGCTGATTGGCTACACAATGAAATACGATGATCCGGGTGCGCGCACGACGTCGTAACTTCACCCAGGTTGACTGATCGATTCTCGCCTGTACTGTACTAGCTGTCGGGAACATGTTCCGTCGCGGCGCAGAAGTTGAATTTTTTTCTACTCTTGCGAACTTATCAGTCGCCGATATTTTTTGTGCGACCTGAGTGCAACTGCGACGACATTGAGACAATCGGCATCATCAGTCGGCGCTCAAAACTATCAACAGTCGCAAGAGTGAAACAAAAATCAATTTCTGCGCCTCGACGGAATGTGTTCTGTACAGGCGGGAATATCAATCGCAGTAGTCGACCTGACTCCTGAGTGAAGTTACGACGTCGTGCGCGCATCCGGATCATCCTATTGCACGAGCGTCGCCTATTATTACCCTCCCTGCCCTGGGTCTGATCCAGATGACGTTCGATTCCTGCAGTTGAAGGCCCCAGCACTTGGTGACGGCCAGATGTCCTGGGTTGTTCCACCAAAGAGCTTATGTGATAGACCGTGACGAAAGCCACGATAACGGGTGATACTTAGACCATGGAGAAATGTCTCCATGCTCAGACTACACAGGGCTCAGCGAGTGATATACTTGGGACTTGTATTGGGGATAACCTATGACTGTGCGCCTTAAGTGGATGGGGGATATCCTAGTGGATAGGGGTGGATTTACTGGTGGATTGGGTGGATCAACTTGTGGGTTTGGTGGATTAACTAGTGGATTGGGTGGATTAACTAGTGGATTGTGTAGATTCTGGTGGAGGAGTCACCTCTAATTAGCAACAATGAGACAATAAAACAGACACTGTAGACTTCTTTTGTTCCACCTAATCTAAGCGAAAAGTGAGGTTTATTCTCTTTCGCTCTGCCCTCCCTTTATAGGCAAACATGATCCCTATATTTTGCTTACAATAAACTCACATCATTGCATCAAGTACAGAGGATGCATTAACCAATCAAAATGCAGTATTGCTCAGTAGATGACTTAAGCCACGCCCACAAACAGTGCTGGCGCACTAAGAAATGTCACTACATGGTTCATGTTACATGATTCGCCACATTATTTCATTGTGTAGCCAATCAGCGTGCGGCAAATATGGTCGAATGAACAGAGGTGGCCGGCCGGCCGGCCGGCCGGCCGTGGAAGATCGTTTGATTGTTATCAACAACGCGACGTGAGCATGATTCCGATTATTGCGTGTCGAGATGCCGGCCAGGCGTGGACACAACTTAAAAAAAATGGCCTTGAGAAGTCGAGCAAAGATGTTTTCTTTGAGTGAGGGAGCCTTTTGAAAAACACAGTTTGTGTGCTAGAATTACACGTTGCAAATTGGGACACATTAAGAGGGGCGGGGCAGGGTACACACATTTTCCGTTGGGCAGGGAATAGAAGAACCTAGAAAGGGGGGGGGGTAGCATTTACTAGGTAAATCCCCCGGACGCATTTACCGTGTCGCTGCCCGCATCGAATTTGTTGAGAAGCTTGGGCAGTAGGTCTTCATCTTTAAATTACTTGTCGATGAAATCTACTCCTCCTTTCCTGGTCTAATTAATACCTTTAACGTAATATGTTTAACATGTGGTTATTACAGGTTGGATTCACGATGTGTCCGGTAGTTATGGAAGTGTCTTCGTGTCAATTGGCGCTTTTGCAATTCTCATGGCAGCCTGCCTACTCTTCATCGACGGTATGGACAATTGCTATGGACGAGACGATTCCATAAGGAATGCTGCAGCTCGAGAGTCTGAATAGCTCCCAATAGGCCATCCGTGCTGTCAAACGTGTAGCCTGGATTTCTTTACTGGTCACCCGGCTGTGGCAAAATTAAAAATGCCTTTGGGGAAATGTACAAATGGGAACACGTCACAACTTTGCTAAATAATCTTCAGCTCTCACTACTTCAACTCAGACTCTAGTAATAACAACGTATGCTTCATAAGATCATCTACATAGACATTAACAGCTTCCTTCAGTTTAAAAGCCAATCAAACCAAGCCAGAATAAGTTCCAACCCAAACCAGTTTACAATTTCACAGTCACACTCTCAAGTTCACATGAACTCCTTCCCGAAGACAGCAAGTGGAACAGTCTTCCCAAGCACATTCAATCCATCTCTAACCCTGGATCAGTTCAAAGCAGCACTCCAATCACATCTTAAATTAGACTGAGCAACCTTCCCCACAACCATCCTTTCTGAGTGTTGCTCAAGTTGAGCTGATCACTGCAGAGTAACCACAAGAAGGAGAGTTCTTCAGTGGACAGTCTTGGACACTATCGGACAATAGGTGGCGACAGACAACCCCCTTCCAGCAACGCCCGTGCGGGTCAGTGTAATAGGAGATCAGTGGTGTGGATTCGGCAAGTCAACCTCGTTCTCGTTGTGTCGAGCAGTGCGCTCACACAAATACCTGCTCATCAGAAACGACGTTGAAAATAAAGTAATCCTGGGGATGAGGTTGAGGGCAAGTATACTTATTGAAAAGCTTATAAATAAATTATAACACCGAAAAATTAGCAACTATAGAGTCGAACAATTTTTTTAAGTGCGCAAAAGCAGCCATTTTGGTGATTTTAATGACGCTAAGCGTAAACAAGTAACAACCTTTGCGAGTGATCGTTAGTTAGCCATCGTAAATATTTGATGTCCCATTACATGGTGCTGACCCTAAACGTGGCATACTTCATGAAGCTCTAAACCTTCCCGTTTGCTGTAATACCTTGAGTTTACCAACCCGTTACAAAGTTAAGAGAAAAAATTGTACTCCGATTTTATTTTGAAGTGCACAGGGCAAACCTTTTAAAATGCGAAAAACCTGTTGTTGGATATAATTGGTGTTTTTTTTTATGTGAGTTGAGATATTAATAATGGTTTATCAGAGTTTGTCAACTTGAATTTGACAGAAACTACGTTCACTAGGGACTTTCCGGGATTTGTTCAAGCGGCGCTGCGTTTTCAAGGGAACATTCCAGTAATTGCTAAGATATACCATCGGGGTCCGTTAAAGGGACATTTGCAATAATACACGGAAACGTACCTGTACGGGTATAAAGGGAAACTCCCTTCTCAAGGTGCAGATAGGACTGGTACCAAAACCTTGTGAAAGTATTTCGCCTGAAAAGGTATTATTCGGATGAAAACCAATCATTGCAGGTGGTTCTTTGAGAGTGTGCCTGCAGGCACGGATTTTACGTACGTTGGCAACGGAATCCAGTGATAAGACCGTAAATAAATCGTGTATACGTTTTCTCTGTTTTTTTTTTAACGCATAGTATCCACTGAGCTGAAACTTCAACAAGTTTAATAGTTGTTATGCACCATTCTTAAGATCTTGAGGAATTGTTTTGCTTCAATCGAAAAGAAAAATGCACAAAAAAAACATGTTCTGATGTACGCCACTCATTACTAGTATTGGTTGACACTTTGTAAAATGCAGTCCATGTCTTAAGTTTTAGCAAAATATTAATCAGCTGTTGTTCTGTTTTTGTTTGTTTTGTTTAGTAATATTCACAGTACAGTCGAATCTCGTTACTGCAAACTCTGTTAATACAAAATTCTGGTTATAACAAACATAAAGTCCCGACTGTGCATTTATGTGCACAATGAATGGGACTGATGTTCCTCTTAATACAAAATTCTGATATAACAAACAATTTGGCTAGGTCCGAACGACTTTGTGTTAAAGAGACTCGACTGTACTTAGTTAACTATAGACGAATCAGGGCACGTAGACACTGTGGTGACTGCTCTATGTTCCGACACCCCTATGTTCCGACACTGCCCGCACATAAGATTGTGTTACTCCCAGTTACGGGTTAGGGTTAGGGTTAGGGGTTATTAGGGTTAGGAATAGGAATATGTGCAGTTGGAACATAGGGGTGTCGGAACATAGGGGTGTAGCCGGTCACTGTAGCCCAGGTTTGACGACGTCTTCAGTGCATTACGTAGTGAGGTAAAGGAGTCCACCTAGGCTATTTGAGTGAGGTAAGGGAGTCCACTTGGGCTAGTGGTGCCTGTACGGTACATCACTCACAAGGCCCCCTTCGATGGAGACATCACTGTGCAAGCTATTGTACAAAGCAACCGCACCGTGACGGATAATATGAACTAAAGCCGTCAGAATGCTTTCGCCATTGGAAGGGGCCTCCGTACCCGGATTGGGTTATGATGAAACTCTTAGCTCTATTATTCATAAGATGGAATTTTTTGTCGGGGTGATGTAAATCAAATTAGGTTTTGCCCTTCACCTACGTATAAACACTGTATACTCAGTGTGTTATCTCCCGAGTTGAGTCCCACCCGAGTGATTTTTTCCAACTTTCACTTGGGAGGTAACACACTGAGTATACAGTGTTTGTACGTCGGTGAAGGGCAAAACCTAATTTGACCTTAGCTCTATTGTCATTCAAGATGTCAATTTTTGGGGAAAATGGATTTAAAATTTTAAAAACAGTATATGGTGGATAAATTCCAATATTTGCATCTTGTTTTCAAGACAAATGTTGAATAAATTAAACTAAGAAGAAATAAAGTTTTTGAAAAAATCCCTGTTTTTGAAGTCTTTTGAATTTTTTTCTCTCTAAGGACAAATGGAACAGTAAACAAATGAATTCATTGATATCTTGGATTTATAAAAAAAAAAATCATAATGTAGGTGATGATTAGAAAAACAAAACATGAAATTCACAGCGGGAAAACAAACACTTTTAACACCAATATTTTTTATTAAAAAAGACATGAGTACACATTTTTTTTAAATTTCTTATAGTTTCAACCAATCCCCCATTTCTATACAAACATCATACTTGATAAAATGTGTCAATAGGCTCAACTTCAATATATTTACAAGGTTCAACATAAAATATACACAAATATATATAAAAAAAGAATCCATATAAAGAAACGGGTCTTTCTATCAACAGTAGCTCAGAGAGACCTTTTGTATTTTTACAATTTTTGTTTTTTTAGTATTTTGTGTACACCACATCTACCACCACAATACAATACATTAAATTTTGAAACGGTACAAACTAACAATTTTGTTCAATACGCTACACCAACGTTACACCTTCTTTACTTTGAAGCAATGATCAAATGCTGTTGGAAAAGCACCACTGCTTAAAATTATACGCCGTATGAAAAGTTTGTAAGTGGGTTTTCTGTTGACCGGCATGAGACCTCACTCACGAAGTAGCCATTTTCGATCGTGTTCCCTGAATCTATTTTATAAAATGTAAACTGTTGAATGGGATGGTGCCAGACTATTTTATGAGTGGAGTGCGCTAGAAGCCTCACTTTCAATTTTGTGTTAAATGTGGCTTAAAACATTAGGGCATGTTTATTAAATCACCAATTTCAAATTATTCATCGGAGCAGAATGGTATTAATTTGTAATGAACTTTTCATTTCGTTGCTTCCGTTTCCACTCGCAAGTTCCAAAAATGAAATGTTACCTCGTTTGCAATTTAATATGGCCGACTTGTGAATAAAGTGGCCAACCCTATTGTCCACTGACTGACTGACTGACTGAGACACTGAACATCAATAATGCCCTAAACTGAGACTTTCAGACCCATCTCAACCAGGGGAGCTTTTAGTCACTTGATGAGCTGGCCAGAAACTGCTGACCATCAGCGGTGATTTTCTCGTCAACATTGCTTGGCCGGGGGACCAGCAGCTTTAGAAATTCGAAAAGAGTGGTGCACAAGCAATTTCACCAGTAATGTGGATCACTTTGCAAAGCAAACTGACTGTGCTGAGTATCTCTAAGAAACAAACTCCTGGTTTTCATTTGAAAAGTCAGCGCTGAAAGATAAGATCACCTTGCTACGGCAGTGACTCGGTCAGATTTTTCACAGCCACCAACAACCGTTTACATGTTGGTTTTGCTTTCTTGATTCCTGTTTACCACAGAAACAAAACAAGGAGTTGGGAATAAATATGTAAAGAACAATTTCGATATCTGCGTACGACTCTTAACAACTTCGATATCTGTGTACGACTCTTAACCAGCTGCAGACATTGCAACAGTGACATCCAATTTGTACTTACATGTACAGTCGGTGCATCTTAGATAGAGACAATGACCAAATATGAAACTATTGTAGTGAGCATGCAACGGTCATACAAAACCAATAGTTTTCACTTACAGAAAATCGTGAAGATGGTAACAATTTCTGTCTTCTGTTTCCAGCACTGCTTTCAAGTTTCATCTCAATAAAATGCCATTGCCTGCTGTCATCGCATTTTCAATCAGCACAAAGGTCTGAAGCCATATTTTTTGATAACGCCCAAACTACAGCATCGTCCCAATTTTAGTTGGGATGAACCCAACTATAGTTTGGGATGAACCCAACTATGGTTTGGGACGAACCCAACTATAGTTAGGTACAGTTGGGAGTATCCCAACTTAAGTTGGGATGAACCCAACTATGGTTTGGGACGAACCCAACTATAGTTAGGTACAGTTGGGAGTATCCCAACTTTAGTTGGGGCCACTGTTGTAGCTAGGATGTAACTACTTCACTGCATTTAGCTGTACCTAGAGACACAAAGCTGCCGTATTGTGTGTACACTTTTGATTAGATGAATCAAAAACACACACAGCACAGGGAGCTGCAAGTCTTTCGAATCAAACATACGGAATGTAAGACACAAATTATAATAATTGTTGGTGCGAATGAGCAGAAAACTCTACTGCCAAAAGTGTGAATACAAAAACAAATGACCTAGTTACGTAAATTATCCCACATAATGCCCATTTCTCCACAAACACACCTCTTCTCAAACGTAACTTACAGTTAGAAATAATGAATACTGATTAAAAAATCTGAGTTCTGACGTAATTTCAACTAAACAATTAAAAAAAATAACAACTTGTCATACATGTACTACTTTCTGAGCTGACATTTAAAATACAGCAAGGGAGGATTTCTGTGCAGGTGGGATGAACAAAATCACCAAACGTTTTGGGGAAAGTGTTAAAGAAGTAGATTTGAAAGCTGAGATATAAATTCATAACGAACGCTTTAACAACGATATAAATGTAATCTCTTCTTTTTGTTGTTGTTGTTGTTACATACAAGAGACATGCCTTGGGAAAAGAAAGGGATTGCATTTATATCATTGTTAAAGCGTTACAATTGGTGGAGTATGATTGAAACAATTTTCTTCAACTGCCAAACAAACAAGAAATTACCTTAACAGCTACGAATAATACTTGCTTGCACATGACACAAATTACCTTGAAGAATTGAAAGTACTCTTTCATATTAAGCTAGAACTAGAAGGGGAAAAGGCCAGTAACTTAAAAAAAAATTACAAGTCAACCTCTGGGATGGTGAAATTATATTCTGATGTAACAGAGGAAAAAGAAATCCCATTTACAAAAAAAAAATCATTGCCAGAAATACTGAACGAGTTGCTTAAAAATTAATCAGGAATAATATTTGGCCCCTGGTTAAATAAGGAATACATTTTACGAAACACAATTAAATTAATTCATCAGGCTACTTATGGCCTTTCTAAACAACTCATACTTCGTACTGGGGAAAAATCAGTTATTTTTTACAAAACTGTCAGACAGATTGGCCATGCATATGACTTGGGGGAAAATGAAAGCAATTGTTGCGATTCATGATTTCATCAGCTGTCTTTGAGGCAAACATGATATGACAAGTGATATGATATGAACATGGTATGCGAAATGGAGAATTTTTTTAACCTTTCCAAGTTGAAATGCTGCAGGTTGACTTACCACATATCCAATAATGATAAAAGTTATCAATGGCAAATTTAAGTAATGGTGATACGGAATACAAAAATATCTACCGGTATCTTCTTCTTGGTGCTAGTTACCGGGTTATTGTTTTGGAAGGGGTCTTAATACCACATGTTGGTTGACATAAGTTTCATCAAAATGGTGTAAATAGTGGAGATTTATGCAAACCTTAGGCACACCTACCCACTAACATTTTCCTGTGCGCTCGTACCTGAAACATTTCAGAATTCTAGTATATTTTTTTGACTGGGACTCTTCAACTGTAGATAATAAACAGCATTCCAGTGACTGAAATCCATTTCATGGACAAATTGCGCTTAGGTCTACACTGACCATTCCGAGTAATTGCTCAGCATACATGTACGATTTCCGCCGATTAGTACTACTTGATTTTAGTTACAGTTCAATTAAAGTAGAAAGATTGCGGGTAACGCCATGTGGACAGTAATCTTTTCTTGGAGGAAGTGTGGTTCTGAAAAGAACCGGTTCGGAAAAGAACCTTCCAAGAAGAGATTACTTTCCACACGGTGCTACCCGAAATCTTTCTACTTTATCTCATCCGCCGTGCAAAGCTTCAAGTCATATATACAGTTCAATTGTTTAATTTCTTGATTAGTACCTTTTCATTGATAAAACACCACATCTTTTCCAGTCTGCCTTCTTCATTTACAATGATTGAAGTCAATTCCTTTTCCAACATATTACAAAGATCATCTGAACAAAATGGCTGTGCCACCCTTCCAAATGTACAATTAATTAATTCAATTACATACCTTAGCCATGATCACAAACCACATACTTCAATTTACTTCATACATCACCCATTACAAGTTATTGATAGGCCAAACTGCGATACCGGTCCATATACATGTATGCCTGACAATACCGAGTCAAACTTTAGCCCCTTCAGTTTTGTTTTCTTCTAATGACCAATAAATGCACTAGACTCATATGGGTCCCAAATGGTAAAATTTTGACTTTTACTCACACCTTCTGTTAGCCTAAGGACCAAACCCATGAATTAGAAGCCAGGCAATATTGGGACTTCACCATTCTATTTCTACCAATCTCCATAATGATCAATGTCTGGTGATATTTCTGAATTTCTGTGTTGTACCCAGACAATTTGGTGACAACTTATCATTTGAGCTGAAGGGTGTTTTTATTCCGAACAGGGTGGGTTTACATACATGAATCCTCAAATTTTGATATAATTGTCCACAAAACTTTGGGATTAATAGGGTTAACCCTCCTATGCAGACATACATTCTGTGCCAAGTTGTCCTTTCAGTCAAAATCAATCAAGTGACTATTTTCAACAGTTAAGAGCTCCCAGCCTACACAAAGCAGGATTGACTGGCTGTGACTATTAATGTAACTTGATACAGCTCGGTACAGCTGGATACAGGGACACTCGTCAATATCTGATCACCTTATTACAGGTAGGAAAACAATTATAAAAATCATCAACATATTTTGTACACCTGTTCACATCATCCACTATAGGGTGCTTGAACAGTTACATACCGGTACATACAGATAATTATACACTTTTTTTTACTATAAAACAATCAACATAATTAGTACTTTGCTATTAAAATTTACAGACATCATCATGGCCAGCATGAAATAAAACAATAATACTTAACCTGTGACAGAATTCTAACATGTACAAAAACAAAAAAGTTGAACACAGTCTGGTTTTGAATTTGTGGTGAAGTTGCGTTCAAATTGCCTAGGAACGCTAATTGGACCAAACATGACAAAAATAAATACTTGCTTGAAAAATTAATGCAAAATCGTCTCAATGAATGTTCACGAAACATGCTTGTGAGTTCTTGGGACTGCCAAATCCATCAATGTGTAGGTGTTACAAAAACACCCCCCCCCAAAAAAAAATGCGCATGATAAATATCAGTAGTTAATTCTTTCCATTACATGTATGAACAAAGTACATGTAAGTTTTTTTCCTCTAGTAACTCCAAAGATCAGTTTTACAAGTGACATACATAGACAGTATCAAAAGTATCCCTCTTTTGTTTGTAACTTTTTAGGAAGACTCCCATAGGTTTTGTACATGCCCCCAATCGCAGAAGTTTGCTGGGAATGGTGGACGATATTGTTCTCTTTTGTTCTCTGGAGTATTTCGTCCACGGTTTGAATAAATGAACACGCCCGCATGCGCACAATGATTGCAGTGTGATATGCATTTTTATAGACTCAACACGTGGCCATTCTAGACCAATGAAATTACAGTATCCAAGCACACGATATAACAATTTGTTTTTGTGCACGCTAAATGCAGTTATTTTGGCATACGCATACTTGACTTTACATCAATCATGCATCGAAGGGTGATTTTTTTACCAAGATACTCTGACAGTTAAGTATCCACACAAACAGGTGCGCTGAGGTTCATCAGAGATTAGCAGTCACAGGGTTTACTGAGTAATGGGAATCGTTGAAGGTCCATGGACATGTTACTGATCTGCAATTGCAATGAAGGTGCATGTCCCTTGTTCTAGTGCCATTACTGCTAAATGTGTCTGGCAGAAAAAGCCAAACCTACCGTGGATTGCACGCTTTGTGGCTAGAGTACATGAATAAGACAACAGGAATGTTATGAAGACTGAAACCAAGGGAACGCTTGATCAATAAAATGAAATAATAATAATAATTGTATCACTACAAAGGTGACAAAGTCTGCATTTTTGCACTAAAAGTGAGACATGAGAGTTAGCAATATGGAATAGCAGTGTCTCGTGTAAAACGACAGGTTTTCTTGTCCTTGCTTGACCGTTGGTTAGGTTGCACATTGTTCATCATACAATTCTTAACCCTAGCCCTCCTGGAGGATTTTGGAGGATTGAGGATGAATGGCGTTTGAGAAACATGAGGAGTTTGGAGGATTGAGGATGAATGGTGTTTTAGCACATGGGGAGTTTGGAGGATTGGTGATGAATTGTTTTTGAAGAAGAGGAAGATTTTGGAGGATTGAGGATGAATGCATTTTTGGAGGCTGAATGCATTTTTTGTGGCAGGACTGTCTGACAATTTTGAAGCATTGAGGCGCTGGGTATCCTTCATTTGAACGCAAGTGCCAACTTTTGATGGATTTTGGAGGATTGAGGATAGTTCCTACCAAAAAGGCCCTAGGGGGGTTAATCAACTCCTCCACACTATGTGCAAAAGTTTATGACTGCCACAAAAACCGCATGCCCACAAATAATGAGCATGTTTGTATCGTATGACAGGCATAACTTACGGTGGTACAGAGTTAAAGAATTCCGGTCACATTAATACTAAAAAACCCCCAAAATGGTTTCAAATACCAAACATGTATATCTTAATGCATACACATAAGCTGGTGTGTTATGACATTTGAAACAGATTGAGTTGTGTCTTGCAGTCATTACCTACAAATGTACCCCTGTTTTTTTCTTTGCTGTATTTGACTGTTTAACGAAGACAGTATGGTGCTAGTTTCACATTGTGATATACATACCGTACACATGTAAGGGTACAGACAAAAAAACCCAAAAAACAAAAAAAACACCTCACTATCTGAAGTTACTTTTGTTTATATATGCTGTGCAGTGTGCATCCTTAACCTGAAGAAACAATCGGGAATGTTGTAGAGATTTTGCGTGCAAAAAAGAAAAGCCTTCCACCAATAACTGATTCCAATATTAGGAAAGACAGGGGTCATTCCTACGATATCCTGTGCTAAGTGCCAACAAACAGTGATTTAAAATAAAATAGAGAACACTTCCAACAACAATGATCGAAAAAGTTGTTAGAAATGTCAAATTCCAAAATCATTTAACAAAAATTCAATTACGCCGAAAAAAAAAAGTCTCCGGTTTCTGGTATGGAGCTTGCTCCAAAAATGTTTTTTTTTTTTCCTGTTACTTTTTTTCTCTTCAAATGTGACATGACATGTCTGATGATGACTAAATTGCCCGACTAATTGAAATTGAGAAATTGAAGAGGCCACATAAAGCTTATACTCGATCGTAACCCCATCTAAAAACACGTTAAACTTGTGCAGCAGCAGGGTTCCAGTCAAACCAGTGAGTTTGAAGGTTTTGAGACATCATCTTACATGTACATTGAAAAAAAACCCCTTTTTTTTACGGCGACGCGCGCAGACCAGAAACCTGAGACTTTTTTATTTTGGCCCTCATCCAGCCTTAAGTACTGTCTGGTACACGTACATATGGGGAACACTAGCAGACAATTCAGCTGGTTGAGATTTTCGATACAATACGAGTCGATGAAAAGACAACAGTTGGAATGGCCCTTTGAAAATTGTACAAATGAATCATTGACTAGCAGAATTTGAAGCAACAAAATGTTTTTTTTAAGGGAAGGAGGCTGTGGAATGCTGATATACAATTAGAGAAAACCCAAGAAGAATGTTGTCAAACCGGCAGTTAAGAGAGTATCTGCAGATCATTGTTATCATTTCCCCGTCAATAGTTATTAAACCAATACACCAATAGATAATGATGAATACAAATTCTGTAAATTAAGAAATATCTTTACCACATAAGTGAAACAATTACCTCTTTACACTGAATATCAAGAATACATTTGAATAAATTCCAGGAGTGTTTTTTTTTTAAAGCAAACTCTTTCTTGATACATGAGCAAGACTGATATTGGAGAATTGCTGCCGATAACATGTCAGCTGAGAGTTAAAGATCAATAAGAATGATGTTTAAGAACCTGTGAATGAACGCATTCACCTGATTCCCGCAGAATAGAGAATCTCAACACACAGACAGGAAGTACTAAAGATCTAGGAGGCTACACCCGTAAAAGAATCCAATAAAACCACCGTGAAGTACCTGGACCTTGCCACAATCATCATAAGAATTCCTCCTCCAGCTCACGGACCGAGGCCTTCCTTGGTTTAGTCTCATGCCCTTCTCTGACTAACGGCATCGTGCCATCCGCCTTCTGACCCGCCACGTCCTCATCCAGTAGGGATGGGTGGTGCTCCAATACCCTGTGGTGGTGGTGCGAGGGTGTGTGATGCGTCTGATGCTGTGGGGTGGCGTAATGCTGCGCAGCGTGGGACGGGGTTTGACTTCCGACATGCGGGTGGTGAGGTGACTGGTGATGCTGGGGTGTGTGCGGAGGTAAGTAGTGGTGAGCTGGGCTCCTGGAGAGCTCGGATGCACCCTGGTGGTGTGGGGAGTAGTAGTGGGCTGGACTGGGCGTGGCAGTGCTCCGTTGCATCTCGGCACCTCCTGCTGCTTGGAAGTGGTGAGCGGGACTAGGGGTAACAGAACTCAACGATACATCAGATGAGTGGGAACTGTGCTTCGGAGTAACGCTTGCTGCTGCCGGACTTGGGCCTATGGAACCAAAAGTTAGATTGTTTAAAAAATGCTTTTCAGCTTGACGCTTTGTAAATGCCTTTCACTCAGTTAAACTTTAAAAATAACTAGCCAATCATGGAACTTCCTTCAGTAATAAGCAGGGCCCAATTGCATGGCACTGCTAAGCACACAATTTGCTGCTAACTAAGCACACAATTTGCTGCTAACAGCACCTCCATCTATTTCATGGAGACTGTAAGCAGTAAGCACAGCAAAAGTACGCTTAAACCCAGAGGGAAAAAGTTGCTTAAATAAGTGATGTAACAATGGAAATCTCCACGCGCGTGCAACCTTTAGTACATCCACACCATGAAATAGTGCTTAAGATTGGCACAACTTTCTGCTAAAGTAAGCATGACTTTTCTGCTTACTGTTAAGCAGCGCCATGAAATTGGGCCAAGATTGTTCAGGGAATTGCTAGTACATGTAGTATGAAATTGGATCTATCAGTTAACATGTTTATCAGGTCACATGGTGTTTCCGCTGACCTCCTATACCTGATCACTGGGGGAAATGCCATGGTCCTATGTTGGCTTAGTATGAAATCTGGGCCCATTTTATAGCTCAGCTCACCATATAATCCCTTCCTTTACAATCACCATTTATTACTAATATTACTAGCAAAATAATTTCTGCGCTAACCCTGCAAGCACACAATTCTTAGCGACTGGATGTATGCATATAAGGATAAGCCAAAGTTCCTCGCTAACCCATGATGCTAACCGTAATTTTCTGCAACAGAAGTGTTTTTTTTTTATATCAAAGACAAGTAATCAGCCAAAACCTCATCTAATGTATAATGCATGGGACTCTCTCTCAGCTGATTCATTCTTAATGGACGTTCATCATACTCAGTGCGTAAGCCAACACAAACGCGACTTCGTAATGTCACATCAGTTCTCAGACCCCGTCACGGGTCATCAACCTATTGCCGCCAGAAGATCAGTCGGCCTGAAGAAGCGTCCAGGATAGGACGTGAAACCATCGCAACTTTAAATAGTAAGTCCAGTTGACTAGATTATATTATTTCAGTGTAACGTCACATCAAGTTTTCTCACATACTCAAGAGCGAAAGTGAACGCGAATGCCAATCTGTGGTATCAAGTCAAGTTTTTGCAAATTGCAAATTTGCAAACGTTGAACACAGTTCAACTCTAGCAAAATTTGCAGCAAATGATTCAATACAAATTCGCTTCACATTCAGGGGAAGTATCACCAGCCACATCTTTCTACTTGAAGTAATTTTTCTTTTTTAGCTTCCATTTTCTATCCCTCCTTTGTGTAGCCTCACATCGCGTTGCTCTTAAATAGGGCCCTGCAATGGGCAACTCTCATTGAAAAAAAAAATCAAAAAAATAAATAAAAGAGACAAAAAATTGCCAAGAAGTATCTTTTGGCTTAGCAGAGCTCTGCATTGAACTGGCCACTTACCAAGTGGTGAATCCTGGCTGCCAGGCTGCGGGGTCAGATGGGCCCTGGGGTATGGCCTTGGCCTTGGGGAGATATCCAGAGTGCGTGGCCGCTCTGCGTGTGTCTCTGAAGGTAGCACTAGAAAAAAACCAAAAAAACATTGGCATTGTACAGGTATGTTAGTAAGAGACCCACTTAGTGTATCAGCATAACACAATATGGCATAGCAGAAAAGCTGGCTCGGCTTCACACAAACTTGAATGTGAATTGAAATGCGAAACAAATGCGATGTCATGAAATATTGTGGCGAAATTCCCCGGTAGTTGAAATGTGTTCTACTTTAGTGAATAGACATTAGGCCCCATGTGCTTAGGCAGAGTCGGAGGGCAACTGTTGTCCGGTTCGTTAGTGACTTCGTTTTACACGTGTACGCATCACTGATTACAAGCCCCCATTGGTTTAACACTCAAGTTGCGTTAACTTCCAAGTCCATTCGTTCTATGCTACACCGTGTGAAGTATGCATGGTTAAGTTGAGATGACGTCACACTAACGAACCGAATAGGCTTGAGTAAATTTTTTTGTGTATTTATTATTAACTTAAAATACCAAAGAATAATCAGGTCTACTGGCAATGCGATTGCCTGTCAAAAAGTCACAATTTCGTACACTGTTATAAAAAAATATGAACTCGCCCAACACCACTGTAAGGAACACTTCTACACACTAAACATTTAGAAATAACAAACATCCAATTTAAGTCTTAATGCCCGTTCAGAATAACCTTTATACCAAAGAGTTTTTTCCCCATATGACAGGGAAACACTATTTGCGTAATGTATGATTTCATTTAACCGTCTTGAGACAAACATGGTATGACTAATGATATGCAAACATGGTACTGGTATGTGAAACAAATAATTTTATTGTTTCCCAGTAGAAATGCTGCAAGTGGACTTAAAAAATTCCTTTTATTTTCAATAATAGAACAAAAAGAAATGATTTTGGTTTTTTGTGTGTGATTTACCCAGGCTAATTCTCCTAGGTGGAGCTTGAGGTGGGTTAGGTAATCTGGACACATCCGACTCAGGGCTACTCCATGGATCGGTCCCGTCCCACTTGACAGTAGACGTGAAAGACGAATAAGATGGTGACGAACTATCCGAGGGAGTCCTTTTGTGCGACAAGTAACTCAGGTTGTTGTCCGCTGACGCCGTGCGCCTGTGCGTCTTGACGGCCGTTTGGACAGGCTCCGAGGGCGCCACAGCCTTACTCTCCCCATTGAAAGCTGGATTCTGCTTGATGGTCACATTGGAAGGGGAGTCTACAAACCCTTGCCAGGACCCTTGTCTGAGGTAGTGCTTGTTATCGTCGTTGGTGGACGTCACACTGATGAGTCGCACCGTGGATGCCCTGGACATGGTCGGGGAATCGTCCGGGTCATGCTGGAATGACAGACTGCCCTGGCGGCTGTAGCTCTCCGAGGCTGAGGAGTTCTTACGGTGGTGGAAATCCAGCTCGTCCTGTCTGGACTGGTTCAGCGTGCGGATGTCGAATCCCACGGCTACCGACGCCAGCATGGCCGTCATGGTGTACAGGCTGGCTGTGGTGCGTTTCCTCTCTCGTTTGAGGGAGTTGCGGGGTGACGTCCGAGAGTCATCTGTGGATTCACCATCATCTGTGCTGGGACCGACACTAGGCCAGTGGGCTTTGGGAAGGCCAATATCTGTTGGCCACTCTGCTTCTGCAAAGACAAATACAATATGGCTTCCATTATTTGTATCAAAGATCACCTCTAAAAGGGTTATGGGTGCTAAATAAAAGAAATTAATAAAACTTTTAAATGAAAGACACATCTAATCAAAGCATGAACAAATCTTGAAAGATACCTTCTGGCTAATGATAAGACAATTAAGTGTGTTTTGCTTTTTGTTCGATGCACGGCTTACAGAACATTCTTGTACAGTAGAGGTTTTTAGTGAGTAAAATTGCAGGAAATGTCAATCAAATGTTTCCAATGGTCTGCAAGTATCATGGACAAATTGACCTCGGCAAAAGGTCACACAGTTTAAGGGTAGTTGCTACAAGTTCAAAAGTACGCTTGCAATCTAATTATCACACAGGTTTATATGGAAGCCTAAGCACAACAATTTGTTTACATGCAAAGTTGGCAGTTAAGCAGAGTGATGACAGAGTATAGTACCATCAGACTGCCGCTGCTGGTGAAATACAAACTTGCTTGGCGTCGATGTTAAGTAAACAAGAAGCAACAAAATGAATGAAGTTCCTTATTTTCAACCTACCATTATCGTGGGGCGTACTACCCATGGTGTTGTACCAGTGTGGGTTGCCCGGTGCACTCGTGTTGGTAAATTTCTTGCCGGTGGCTTCTGACATGGAGTAGGCCTTAAACGGCCGATCCTTCAGCTTCTGCTGGACTGAGCTGGGGCCCCAAGTCTTTCCCTTGATCCCCTTGGGCACTGGAGTGGGAAACATAGCAGGATATTGTGTGAGGTCAACAAATAATATTGTATATCGTGTGTCTGGATACTGTAATTTCATTGGTCTAGGATGGCCACGTGTCTGGACAATATAAGTGCATGTCACACACTGAGGGTGATATCGCATTGCGCGCGCGTGTGGAACCTGCCAGCATGCTAGCTTCGCACAATGAGAACTCCAACGTCAAATGCTCAGTCTGATGTCCGGCAGGATGTCAAAACCTTCAGTTATCAAAGGTTACATCACAGTCATTTAATTTATTTCTCACACAGTAAGTTACAACCATTTATCTTTTTGAGTTATTGGCACGATATAACAAACCAATTTTTGACTGCTGTGGTGTGGGATATGCTGTTTTAACCCCCTTGGGGCGCATAGTATGCGCCCCTCGGGTGCTAAAAACATCATATCCAGCATCACAGCAGTCAACAATTGTTAAATAATAACGTGGTGCTTATATAGCGCTTTATAGCAAAGGTATCAAAGCGCTTCACAATTATTACCCCTGTTCATCAGGCCATGAGACTGGTTTTTGCAGCAGCTCAAGATCAGAGAATTCTGGTCACTACCTTTACAGATACCCATTTATATACGTCTTGGTGGAGAGAGGCAATTGTAGTAAAGTGTCTTGCCCAAGAACACAGGCACTATGTTCCCCGTCAGGGTTCGAACCCGTGAAGAAGTGTCAAATTACTGGTTCCTCTGTGTTGGTTGATTTTAATGCCCCATGCTTCAGCAACCTCATGGGAACACTCAATGAGGCTCAATTTAACCACGGATCCTCTACACAAGGATATACAACTTCCCCAAATTTCTGGTTACCGGTACATGCGTGATCTGGTCCTTGCGCAAGACGCGCACTCACGACTGCAACAAGATTTCATGTCGGGCGTTCTTGCATTGTTCTACATGTTCTATGCGTTGTTCTATGCGTGGACGCGGCATATCATGCATGTAGACAATCTGTTCTGTACATTTTGTACACAAGCTCAGATGAGTCGTTTATAAATCCTTGTGTAGAGGATCCGTGATTTAACATACTAGATGTGGGTCTGTACTTCTTTCAGGAAACAAGTCACAAAATGGTTGCTTTTCAACAGAACACTTATCGAACAGGTGGTGGAGTTGATATAATGGGAAAAACTTGACTTACGTGCAATGACTCTCAACCTGGGCAGTGGGCTTTTAGGTGGGCTATCTTCTGGACTCAATGGTGACCGAGGGTCCCGCCTGTCATACGATGGGTCTGTCCTCACCGTCAATTTGTGCTGGAAATCTAAACACCACACAAAAATGAAGTTCTTAATTCCCCAGCTGCATAAAAAAATATAGACAAAATGCATCTCACGACTCCCGGGGCAGATTGCAATAACTGGTCTTAAAGCTGTCTATGCGCCTTAGACAGTCTTAAAGCTAGTTAGCCTGGGTTGAGGTGGCTTAAAATGGTCTATAGTTGGGATTCATCGGTGTATTGAAATACGTTTTCCTAGAATGTATTTTTGCACTTGATGAGTGTTTGATAATTGAATTAGAAGAATACTGCTTGGGCAAAGGATTTTCCAGAATAGAAGGAATCTTCCAGAGAAACATAATGACACTGAGTTGCAAAAACAATTTTCTTGACATAAGATCTTGAAATTGACAGATTTCATTTTGCATGATTTGAATCAGACAAACCGAAAAATCGTGCAGCCTCTCCGGTATTACGGCGCATGATGAGCGCCACATCCTAACAGCCCGTAACCATGGAATGTTTGTTTGTGAATCATTACTCTAAGCAGGCTTAGTAAAGACTGGCATATTGCAATGGGCTACGTTTGGTGTCTTAACCAAGACCGTCTAAAAGCGATAGGCAGCTAAAACTGGACAGATTAAGCCAGCCAACTATGACCCCGGTATTGCAATCCGCCCCAACTCATGCCAAACTCAGTCGTCATTTCAGTGATTCAGAATGATACTCATGTCACAATGAACTATTACTTGGGTTGTGGACTTGACTCCTTGGAATTATCATTCCATAACTTAACGTGGGCCAATATTACATTAAAAAAAACTCACTTGATGTGCAATACCTTGCATACTACAAGTCTTCCTAAGAGTAATTTGAGGCACATAATCCAATAGACCATTATCATGTTGCGGCCATCTTGATTTTTTTCCCATTCAAATCAACGTAACCAAAGCGAGGCTGGAAGGACAAATAGTCTGGTTCCTTTTTGCACAAAAAACATTATCATTCTGTTATTGGATACAGGGAACATGACTGAAATGGTGGCAACATGATAAAGGTCTATAGGCTCCGCCCACTATGCAATGGGCAGCACTGCATGTACCTTTCCAATGCCACACTGCATGTTCCAACTGCGTACGTCATGCTCGCGTGCACTCACGTTGGACATTAATTGTGACTGGTCAAAATACTACTGGGCGGGGCTTAATAGATTGGTCTATTGCATGCACAGCAGAGGTCAGAGGTATAAAAACACACACATTTTGAAACCAATTTCAATGTGTGCACCCATGGCAAATTTCACATTGTTTTGCACCACAACGTTATTTATAACTCAAATTATCTAGATGTTATTATGTTTTGTTTTAAGCCAAACTCCCTTGGCCTTTTTGGTAGGATGCATCCTTAATCCTGCAAAATCCTCCAAATGCCTCCATGTAAAAAATTCATACAGACTCAATCCTCCAAAATCATCCTTTAGTTCTTGAATGCGGTCCTTGGAGGGGTGACCACTGCCTCAATCCTGCAAAATCCTCTAGTAATCACTGTCAATATGTTGAGGCAGAGCCAGTGACATCCTGGAGCAGTGTGGAGGATTTCAAGTATATATACATGTAAACTTTGCCCAAATTTATGCACAGCTGAGCATAAACAACACAAAGTCCAGGCCAAGACCTTGACACAGTGCATCCTCCAAAATCAGCTACACATTTTTGCCATAGCCTCAATCCTCCAAAATCTTCTGTTTTGCTATAAAGAGGATTTTGGAGGATTTGGGAAGGTTAGGGTTAATGAGGTCTCATAGTCTTGACATCTGAAGATCTACAATGTGCATATGTACATCATACAAGTCTGTTAATATAATGCAGGTTTGTTGATGGATACATATACAAGGAAGACTTACTTAATAACTCAAATATATACTGCGTGTCTCAAAATCATTTTCTGTTTTGTGTCGGAAAAAATACAATTACTAAATCACAGAAATGTACCACTTTATGTAAATCTGAATTGCAAGTCAAAATGGCAAAATGGTACAATTAATGTACATGAACATACTGTTTTTGTTAGGCCCCGGGTACAAAATTAACTCAAACCTCTGTCAATGCTTGAAAATTACATGTACAGTTTCCAAACTGGAGAGGGGTCAAGTCGGACCTGCATGTAATTACATCATCGGGTCTAACGACAACTCAATAATTCTATAAATAAAGAGCAACTCTTGCTCCCGGCTAGAAACATCCATCTGGCTGGCAAAGCAAGCGTGATGGCTGTACCATGGACTTGAGTGACTGAGATGTTTTCACCAACGAGCAAGCAAGCGGGATGCAGATCTAATCGCCAGACAACTGTTTGCCTGGGAGGGGGATTAATTCTCCTCAATAGAGATTTACAATGTTTACAGTCACTGACTGTGCAGTGCCATTAAACAAATTTGAAACTGCCTGAATTTATCAAATCCGGATGTTGAGATTCTTAAAAAAAACAACCAAACAAATCCACTCCCCCTTCCAAAAAATCTATATCCACTTAAATCACAGACTACAACTGGTTCCATTCGGACGGCCACTGTACACAGAGCTGTCATGTGATTATCTCAATATGGTTCGGGTTTAATTGCCTGTACCATGGCCTCTGTTCCATGAAGTCCACGTGAATTCATTACATTTATCAGTGATAAGAGTGGCCTATCATTTTTTACGTCATAGCACCGTGCTGACCTTACCTCGACCCAGATTTTCTCTAAAGCGTATGTGTGAACATGTACTATCATTTTTTTTCCCGACATGGTGCCCTGACTAGATCATGCTAATTATCTCCATGGGTTTTGTTCTTACAGTAAGTTTGCAAGGCAGCTGTTCATGCCTCCAGGTTCGAGTTTGTAGCTGCTACATGTACGTGTAATATTTACAGCATAAGTCAGGAGCAGCGATTTATGCAGTGGAGAAGTATATGCCGTACATAAACATGGACGCTAATTCAACAAAAAATAACAAGGTGTGAGGGGCTGCAATCAAGCATTATACACTATATTATATTATACTGCAGGAACATAATATGAATCTACAAAGACAACAGGTGGACATGAATGAGGAAGCTTTGCCTGATAATGGCTTGAGGAAAATGTGATGAGTTACATGTGCTGCACTTAGATAATGTCCCAAAACAAATCTTCGTTCCTCTGAATTTCAGTGGCAAATTAACCTGTCACTGAAAGCCATGGTGATGAGTGATATATCGAACAAACAAGTCTGAAAAACGGTGGTACAAACAAGTCTGGAAAACGGTGGTTGGTTGCAAACACTGCCCATTACATATAATTCATACAAGGAGTTAATAAAATAGAGATAAATCATCTTAATCCTTTGCTTTTAACCGTAACATCCCGACTCCTCCAATTTAATAAAAATTTTCACACACCCTAGATAGTTATGGTTAAGCTACTGTGTACATTTGAATAAGGGAATAAATGTGTGCTCCGGAGGTTTTTATCACTCTGTTTAATACCACTTAGAGTCTGGGTGCTGATAATTACCCGAGCCGGAGGCGAGGGTAATTATAAAAATTCATATAAAAAAAAATCCTGATTTTGTTCAGCAAGTTCACTTCATGCTTTTTGAAACATCCCTCTAGAAAAATAATGGAATATTCAGCTGGCGAGTAAGATGTAAACAACCCTTTTATGGAGATTGACGCGCGCGTAGCATGTTCTGCGCGACATGGACGCGATGTCGCGTTTTGAATTTAGAACTATAAAATTTTGACTCGCTCGTAGTGTTGCGCATGCCTACGTGAGGACTGTGAACGTTCAACCAATAAAACGGTAAGAGGCACTGGATTTTTAGGAGTCCACATTTTATGTGACACTAAAAAAGTGTTTAAGACCAGCTAGCCATGTCTTTATCATCCGTTTAAGACCGGCCACGTGACGGGCTCTCGACCAATAGGAATAGCTAAACTGTCTGAGGTATTTATGAATGAAAAGTAAAAATAAGGGTTGAAGTCAGCAATATGCCTCTGTGAACAAATTTACCTTATAACCTAGATGTTGAATCTAGCTGTAGAGCAGAACTTTTACAATGTTATTGTTGTATTCACACGTGTCAGAATAAAAGTTTTTAAAGTGAGGCAGAGGACTTGCCATATTTCCATCAGGGATTAAAATGTACCTAAAAAGAGGACACATAATGGGAGCCAGGCAAGATAACTGAGTGAGAGCAAAAATAGACAGAAATTTGCATTATTTTAATTTTTAAGTTAAACAAAAAAATTGACAGAGTGGGATTTGAACCTGCGACCTACAGATTTCCGTTCTGGTGCTCTACCAACTGAGCTAACCAGCCCTATGTTGGTAGTTCCCCATTTTATCAATGTCTTTGTTCAAGGGGTGCTTGTCAGAATGCATGGTGGAATTTTTTTTATTCTTGGCGTATTATACAAGTAGTGTTAACTGTGATAAAAAAGACAGAAAAAAGAAATCAAAGTGAGATGTGATGCTTGATGCTAATTGCAGAATACATCATGACTTGTTTGAACAGGGAAAATTGCATGAACAATTTGTATTCAGTATTGTAAACTTCTCTCATTTCAACATATGCAAAATATAATTCACATAGGACACCTTTGAAACATCACTCTCAGAGGTCACTTATTCTAGGCCACCGATCCACAGTGGGGATTCAGCTCAGTCAAAAGCTTTTGTTCAACCACCTTTGCACTTGGGTAACCATTAAAGATCACAACAGCTCCCACATCTAAATGTCAACACACACGCATGATGAAACGCACCACACTGCTCCCTTTTGTGTTTTTACCTGACTGCCAGAACAGACAGGGTTTCAGTTTTATAACTGAAATTCCATAGGCCAAAAGCCAAGTCAAGGTTACACTCAATACACTGATCACTGAGAGTGTGAAAAAAAACCCAGCTACACCTAAGTGTAATATTTCTTCAAATTCATGTACAATGTTGAAGCTTATTTGGGGGTTTCCCCTGAAATTGATTTCCTGATATTGCGAAATCATAAAGTCCCAACCTGTTTATACCTTCATTTAAAGTAAATCTTTTTAGCTACTTTTGCTGGCAAAAAAACTGAATGAAACACAAAGCCACAGTTGTGGACACATGCTGATGAGAATAAATGTGTACAGCTGCCTGAACTCAATCCATAAAATAACAGAAGCCACAAAGCTTACACTGCATCTCCGCATTGTGGGATTCACACAAGCATTATTTGGATGGCTCGGGGATCTATAATAAGGAACGCCGAGGGGGAGAGAGAGACGGGAAATCCAAGCTGCTTGCATTGATCATCAATGTCTGGATTTCCTCCCTCAGTGCCCACCCTGGGCAAGAAGATACAGCCTGTTAAGGTTTGGCCAGCCGGCAACATGTTCCCTTCTCTCAGTTCACAATACGTTGAATTCTTATAAACATTTCCAGGAATGAATCGTAAAACCTACTACAAATGTGACAGATATATAAAGGTGTGAAATCCCCCTCCCCCCCAAAAAAATTACAAAGTCAAATTCTGCACTGGCATGACTGGGCACTGCAGTATGAATAAATCAAATGTTTCCTTTTGAATACAAGTTATCTCTTTTGAATATTTTACACCACAGCTTTCAGCTTTCAGCCAATTGAAGGGCAATAGCTATCCCTAACATTCCTGAATCCTCCAATTTCAACACAATTTTGCAGACTTATTGTTAATTCTCTTGCACACCTGGGAGTTTTGCAACTACCTTTCAGAGAAAGCAATAGGGCTCGCTCAATGACGGCCATCTCTGTAGGTGAAATGCAACTGCATATTTTACGCAATCATGCACGCATTGCGCAGAGTTGAAAATGTTCCAAACACGCATGCTTGTTGCTCGAAATGTGTTTGAAATACGACGCAGTTGCTGACGCTCAAAATGCCGTTGCATGTGGAAGGTCTGTAGGAAATGACGTCATTTGAACTAGACCATATTAAGATCCAAGATGTGAGAAGCAAGGAGATCAAAAAGCTTGAAATGGTAGTTGCAATACTTTTTACAACACGCACACATACTGTAGTTTATACATGTACAATGTAGTTGTACAGTGTAAATGTACTTCTACGCAAAAGTTGGCAACAGGCCTAAAGTGAGAAATCTCTAGTGTGGAGTACGTGTAAACAATCGGGGAAAATCCAGGATTGCCATCGACCTACTAAATAGAGCTGACTGTGCGAAACTAACACACTGAGGGCATCTACTCTTACAAAAACATTGTGAACCTTCCACGTTTCAGGATTTAATAGCCTTACACCTCTTGTTTTTACCCTTGCACGATAATAAAGGCTTACCGGAGGGTCCGCTGATACGCTTGTTGCTCCTGCGCACTTTGCCCCGTCTGAATTTGTTCCTCCTCTTCTTGGGCACTGGCTTGTCGTCCTGCTGCTGTTGTAGAATCATGATGTTGAGCTCTCGGCCCAGTAGGTCGATCTCTCGTTCGGCCAGCTCTTGCTCCCGCTGGCGTAGTACCCTGGCGTGACACTGCTGCTCTATGTTCTGACGCATCAACTCCTCTTCTCTCGTCCTCAGCTCCTGTGGGCAGAGTAAACATTAGGAGGTCAAGTTTTTGTAAACATCCACCTTGTCGACTTAGAAATTTTAGCATTACCTTCCTTATTCAATCCACTTTAAGATGCAATGCACTCATGTACTTGTATATTATTAACACAGAATTTTTAAGTCACTGTTTCGGTCAACGCCTCATTCAATAGTGAATAACTTTTGTATTGCTAGATAAAAAGCAATTTAGAAAAGGAATCTATTTTTTGGGAAGAAAGTCGTAAATAGCATGGGGAACGCAACTTTCAAATTTCCCTTTTATGAAGTTCACTTAGATGTGTTATTTTTGTATGAATGAAGTATAGATGTACAAGAAAAACCGACAATATGGTACCTTTTCTTTGAGTCGGATCTCGTCAAACATCTCCTGGATCTCCTGCTTCCAGTCCTGTTGCATAGAGCGGAATGACTCGTGCGGTGTGTCGATGAACGGTGAGTCTTGAATTTCCCTGAGGTGATTGAGGATCTCTGGAAAGCTGGGTCGTTGGTGGGGCTCTGGGTTCCAGCATTCTGGCGACCAAATCAAAACGACCCGAAGATGATTAGTTACTTTTATAAACAGGGCTTGTAAATAAAAATAAAAACTCAGTGGTGACAGTATTTAAGTTTAAACAGGAGTCATGGCAGAGCTACAAGTGTACATGAACATGGAAACTGGACTGTACATATCTTGGACAAACAAGTTATCCAAATATTTTTTTTAACAAAATAATGGCGATACCAGAACAGACACATCAGTTCAGCTGCAACATTAGGTTAACTCAAGTTAGGCTTGTTATTTCAAAACTTGGCCATTAATCCTTGCAGTGCCAAGGACTATTGAATCTCATGACATTTCAAATAAATCTAAAAATTAATGTGGCCTGACGTTGCGAACTTAGCAAGTTCTTCTTCAGAGGCTAAAACAGAAAAAGAAAAAAAAGAAAAAAAACCAAAACATCTCAATAAAGTAACTTTGACAAAATTAGCAATTTACACCCCCAACTGGTGGCACTCCACACACAGCACAACTTGGATTAAAGGCATACAGGATTATTTGCTTTTTATGCATTTTTGTTCAAAGACCAATGTTCAAAACCAACACAATTTCATCAATATACATTGTAACTCTCTATTTCAAAAGATCAGTCAATTTTCAGATCGTTAGAAATCAGCAACATTTCTCAGTTTCTTCTATTAAAATGACAGTAAGCCAGATGGAATAATTTCCACTGGGTGTTTAGGACCAGGACGATCTTTAAACCAAATAAGCTGTTTGATTCTGAAATTTGATAATTTGCTAGGTTAGTTTTACGACAAAAGCAAAAGTAATGCAAAGTAATACATAGTTTCTAATCATCAAAATATGTTTCTATACAAGTACACAAGGCCTTACACACGCATACTTATGGGGAGTACCTCTGTTTCCCTTCTTTTGTTCTCCTTTGTTCCTATTGAAATCTCAAACTCCATAGCGTTTCCCTTATGGGGTAGATTGATTTCTAAAGACTTCCTTATGGGGTCTATTGCTCTATTGTGTTTCGACCCCATAAGGAACCCTGTACATGTACATGTAGATTGGCACAGGTATGTTATAACTGTATCTGAGCCCAGACTTAGGTCAGTCTCTTGACTTACTGTTCATGAATAAAACGTATTCAAAATTTCCTATGGGTTTACACAAGTAGTGTTTATGAAACCTAAAAAAAAATCCCACTTAACTTTTGATTTGTACATGTAAATATACATTGCTAATATATATATTCAATATCCAAGTTCATTCAATGTTTTTGTATCACTATCAGCGCAGTTGTTAATTAATTCTCTTTTGGGGTTTAGAGTAATTTTGCACTTGTCGATCTTAACTTATTCAAATCCAATTCACACTTCTTAAATAAGTTCATCAAGGCAGTCTTCTGATGACGGACAGAGCACACTGTACGAAACATCAAGTTCTTCTCAGAACCACACAACTCAAAAAGAGATAAAATTATCATGTATTATCATTTTTTTAACTTCAACATTTCAACAACTGTTTGTACTATTGGACTAACAAAAATCTTCACTTTTTCTTCAAGTGCTACAGGTATGACAGCTTTACAACAGTGAGCACAGCAAACGATTCATTTGGCCAGAAGCCCTTGAATTCTTACGAGCAAACCTAACTACAGGGAAAGAGTTACGCAGGTGCAGATGTTTTTGGCTTGTCAGGGGAAGAGAAGCATGAGACGAAGTGGGGTGTAAGTAATGTATGAAAGGGCACAGTGGCGCATCCCTCCCCCACTCACTGTAGTCACAGCTGAGGCTGCAACACGTCAGTGCCTTGTCTGAGGTCATTATCCGAAACATCAAAGTACTTTTAAGTTCAAGGTGATTTTTAATTGACTTCAAAAAGAAAAGTTGAGGATAACATTTTATGATGAATAGTGGTCATGTTCAGATTTGATGAATTTTTCTTTTTTAGATATTTTATCAAAACTTAAATTTGGTATGATAAAACCACAATTTGCACATGTAGACCCACATCTGTACAAGTGTACATAAAAAAGTACACATTGTAAAAGTACAAAGTACACATTGTAAAAGTACATTCTATCCATGTCTTTATGCGCTGGTATACATGTTTTCTATAAATTTGGGGTCCACTATTTTCCTGTCACTGTTACAGTTGTTTAATTCTGCATCCACTCCTGAACCCTCACTCAATAGGGTATGTGAAAAAAATCATATTAAATTTGAGAATTCAGGACTGTTAGTTGACGTTTTTTTCCTCTATGAGTAATTACGTAAAGCAAACTCAACATGTAGATACATGTACCAAACAAATGAGAATAAGTTGAACTAATTTTTAATGATATTTGAGCGACAAATTAAAGAATTCAGAGGCAATGGGGACAAGAAAAATGTCGCACTTTGGACCCTAAATTTAAAGCATGACCCACTTGTACATGTACAGGTATAGGTCAGACATGTCAGATGTACATGTACAAAATAGCTACATGTACATGTATCAGTAAGTCAAGGACATGTGTTCACAATTTGATATTTTGTAACATAATGTGTTTACGTTTAGGTCACAGATGAGTGTACATGTACATGTATGTATGTATGCATGCATGAAAAGAGTATCACAAAGCTCACATTTTATGCATGTACCCATCACATACATGTACCACCTTCAAATCAACAATTGCACTATTATGAGATTTGAAAGGTTGAAGCCCTCACAAGCTTGTCTGGTGGATGTTTATATGCATAAATTCTGGACTTGATTCTCACTGAACCATACGACACATACATGTACACTAAGGACAATGACAGTCTGTTTTGAAGTGGATCATTTTCCACAGGTTAATCAGCAATGCCAGTAGACTACATGTTTTTTTGTAGGGGTAAATTTTCCCAGCGCAGTTAAAACTGACACGAATCCCCAGTAACAGAGACACTTACACCTGAAGCATGGAGTGTCTGATGTCAGGCCTTTATGTATACGTACATTGTTTAAAGAGAACGAGTGATCTACAGGAAGTATCTGCACATGCTGATGCAGAGACACAGGCCCTTCTGAGCCGAAGAATTATTTCAAGACATCAGTCAGAATTTTCCGGCAGAATAATTGAGTGGCACTCTTAAGGCATGCGGGCAACAACGACCCCGCAACCTGATACACGCAGGGGAATTCGGCATCAGAAGACAAGATTCAGAATTCCTCCGAGACAAACGGTGAAATCCCAGATGATGCAGGTTTAAATGTATCTTGAGTTTAGGTGTACCATTACAGGCACCGTGGCAGTGGCAAACACATTAATGCTGGGCTGACTGTCCGCAGCAATAACAAATTAATTTTGATGTTATAAAACTGATCCTGAATTCTCTGTACATTCCCACAAATCATTTTTACAGATAGTGGGAAAAGAGGGTGTTACGGTGATCACCATTTTCCATAATTTGCCTTTAACTATGTCCAAATTTTCTGAAATTTATAAGAATTTCTATGTTTCCCTGCACACCATGCTTTCAACAAAATGTTTTTTCACAATTCACTGACATCAAGGTCCATCTTAATAATTTCGCTTTCCCCAAAAGAGTCAAGTCGTCAATTTTTCTCCTTTCACACTGTTTAACCACACATACACGGTTATATCTAAGATGAATTTGATGGCAAGGGCAATCGATGGCATGTCACACCTTACACTCCGCACTTGTCAGTTGGGAAAGGCTAGTGTACATGTATGTTCAGGAATCTATTACCTCAATTTGGAATCTGGCATGAATTCATATTACAGCGACTTAATTTATAAAACTTAAAAGAAATCCATGTACATTTCAGAATTTCCTGTGGAATCGCCCAAGTTCACACACCACCAAGGGATTCATATTCTCTCACTCAGTATAATAATATTGATCCCATAATTAAAAATACTATCCAATGTCGACCTAACAGATTGACCAAAAAAAAGGACATTACCTTCTAGTATTCTGACAAAGGGCTCTGGACATGTGGTGGGTATGGGAAGCGTGAGTTTCTGGACAGCAACGCCGTAGGCAACAGCCAGGCCATCGATGCCTTTGTAGGGCGTCTCTCCTGTGAGAAGCTCCCAGAGTAGTACGCCATAGCTGCAAGATCCAGGAGACAAATCACATTAGCAACTATGAAAGACTGAAACTGCAGTCAAAACTACGAAACAGTGCCAAAAACGTTGATAATAAAAGTAAGAAGGCTGTCCCAGCGATTTTCGATCTTAAAATATTGATTTTCCATTCAATAAAAAACATAACAAATGTCCAGTTTAGTGACGGCGGAATTCAGCTGCGGTCCGTATGGTACCTTACCAACATATACACAATACACAATACATATGTATACACAATACCGGATGCATGTACTGGTACCCCCTTGTAACGGGCAAAGGGTTAAAATCAAACGAATCGGAACGCAGGAGTTGAACTGGCAAGTCAAAAGAGCTTTTAGTTTCTTTTTTTCTATCTTTTTAATTGAAAAAAAAAGTGAATTTTGATTTTCGATAGTTTAACTTGTCCCACTCACCCACATTTTCGAGTAAAAAAAATATCGAAATTTAAAAACATTAAAAATTTTGAATGGCCTCTAAGAGCTAAGAAGAATGAAAGAAATCCTCTTTAAGCAAGTGACTAACAAGATCTATTTTGATAATTGCGATCTACATAATTTATGTAGAGGTACATGTACAAACTGCCATTCTATTAAGTTTGTCACAATGTGTCATTCTATTATAATCTATCATTGTATTAGATTGGACAAAGTACATCTAATCAAGGGAACTCAAATCAAATCAAATCTCTCCAAAAGAAGATCCTACCTCCAAACGTCACTGCCTTTTGAGAAGAGTGATGACTTGATGACTTCTGGGGCCATCCAGGCATAGGTGCCGGCAGCGCTCATCCTGGTGGTGCGGTACATCTCCCTGGCCAGGCCAAAATCTGTGATCTTCAGTGTCTTTCCATAGAAATCGTTGTCAACAATCTTCTCATTGATGAGGACTGTAAAGTATGGAAGGAAACAATTTTTTTTAGAAAATGTTTAACGACGACGAGATTTTGGAGGACATGTATCAGACATGCACTGTTTAGTACACGGTGCATAAAGTAAAACTGTCAGAGCTTTTGCTGTTTTTGCATATCTTCCTCTTTATTTCCTCCTATTTTTCAATATATACCAAAGGTAACACAGTCAGGGTGGTGGCTTTCAAGACAACTGAATACCACATAACAGCCATTATGGGTGCAGACCAGTAAATGGGTCCGAAATTGCCTGCGCCGGCCAAATCACGATTTGCATGCCCTCAAAATCTTCGGTATTTGAGCATGCTGTGGGCCATGAACTTGAGGGTTTGTTAAAAATATGGGTGGAAACCGTGCACAGGACTTGGAGCTTGCAGTTCTGTGTAATTTTGATGTAATTTGGACCCTAAAAGCGCTCTTTTTTGCAATGGAGTGTAGGCATCGTTTTTCAAAATGGCGATGGGCTTCAGGACTATTTTCAGGGGTGATCGTCTTCAGATGGAAATTTCTCCTAAAAGTCATCAGTTGACCCCCCGTAAATTGAACAGAAAAGAATTTGAAGATGATGAAATAAGCTTTAATTTGATGTGTCGAAACACCTTGAGAGTTGTGAGTATTTTTCCGAATTTTTGAAGTGGGAGCATTTACCATTGGGGTCTATGGAAGTTTATTTACTGGTCTGCTACCTGTAGTTTCAAATGGCGCCTTCCACCGTTTGTTGTCAAAATGTTTCAGGCGGAACCTGGGGGCAGCGTTTCAAGGGTCACCAATGGCGGTTAAATGCGCCCAAAATCTGAATAGGGCGATGGACCGTCCTCCGATCACAGCAATTTCGAGCGAACAAGGGGGTAATTTGGGGTCGGAAGGAGCAAAAACAGTAAGGTAGCCGCAAAGGGCTTGTTTTCAGGCCAGAAATCGCAGTCAGAGATTTTTCGCAATTTTTGATGAAATGTGAGTCATCCATCCTGCCGCGTGCCGTACAAGTGGGTTGGATCAATTTTTCAAAGCCTCGCTTCATTTGAGCATGCTGTGGGCCATGAACTTGAGGGTTTGTTAAAAATATGGGTGGAAACCGTGCACAGGACTTGGAGCTTGCAGTTCTGTGTAATTTTGATGTAATTTGGACCTAGCGCTCTACTTTGCAATGGGTGTAGGCATCGTTTTCTAAGCGCCCTACTTTGCAATGGAGTGTAGGCATCGTTTTTCAAAATGGCGATGGGCTTCAGGACTATTTTCAGGGGTGATCGTCTTCAGATGGAAATTTCTCCTAAAAGTCATCAGTTGACCCCCCGTAAATTGAACAGAAATTGAAAGATGATGAAATAAGCTTTAATTTGATGTGTGTCTCACACCTTGAGGAGTTGTGAGTATTTTTCCGAACCTGAGAGTTTGAGTATTTTTCCCGAATTTTTGAAGTGGGAGCATTTACCATTGGGGTCTATGGAAGTTTATTTACTGGTCTGCTACCTTATAATGTATGCACATGTACACTTGACCATGACGTACATGTATACATTGCACTCATGCTTACCCATGTACTGTATTGAAAGTACATTCTAACAGAATTTAATATCAATTGATATACATGTACCGGTACATGTATAATACATGTACACTTTGCAATGTGCATGTTCATGAAATATGCAAGTAAAGTACATTGTAGAGTCAACAACTATGTTTATACACCACCTTCTATGGAAATGTACTGTAAGAAATCAGTTGTGTGCACATGCACGCATACACTTAACCCTCCTTGTATTTAAACAGTCACAGACAGTAAAAATTCACTTCCACTTCCCCTGCTATAATTTTAACAAAGGTTAGTCACCAGCAGTCAGATCATAAGTCAAGCAAGCACTGTGACTAGTCAAACTGGGTCAACAGACAAAGCAGGCAAGTTGTGGTCACAGCTGTTTTATCACTCACCCCCAGTCAAAGCATACCGGGTAGCTGTATCAAGTTAAACAGTCCCAGCCAGTTAATCCTGCTTTATGTACAATGTACATAGTAGGCTGGGAATTCTTAACTGTTGAAAACAGTCACTTGCTTGATTTAGACTGAACATGCTGAAAGGACTACTTGGCATAGATTGTACGTTCACATAGGAGGGTTAATTATGTTAATTAAATTATGTCATTAAAACACACACACTCTAAACTACCAGAAGAACAGCTGCTTTAAATAACATTCCAATTGTATTTGTTTAATCACTGAATAACTCCAAGTATTTGTTCTAATCGCTCCTGAAATCAAGCACACACACAAAAAACCACCTTATATACACAAAATCATCAGGTTAAATAGAGGGCTTTATACTTTTGAATGCAAACAGCAAAGTTCAGATGTGCTGCATGCACAGTGCAAAAAGTCCAAACAGAAGTTATGAATGGATCGTATTTAATGCTTTGGATGAGTCATGACTTATATTTAGAATATTGGGTTCACCCGGCTCTTTTCAATCTCATCATTGGATGTATTGGGTTTTTTTACCACTTGCAGTTATTATATAGAATTTTACCCACCAAAAACTAGTCGATTCTTAAGTCAACTGAACTTCAAAGAAGAAAAGGGATAAACATGTACATTATGTGCATGTACACAGCTTACAATGTACGCATTGCGAATTGACAACAGTTTCAACCATTTAAAAATCTAAGAAAAGGGGTGGCTCCAAGTAAATAACAAGTCAACTATCAATTATCACTGATATGAGAAATAAGAAACTTATGGTACTTATGTTTGGAAAAAAAATAATACATAAAAAAACACTACATGTATGATCCCAAAGTTCAGATGTGCTGCATGCACAGTGCAAAAAGTCTAATCGGAGCTTATGAATAGATCGTAAATAATGCTTTGGATGAGTCATGACTTATATTTAGAATAACGGGTTCACCCACTTTTTAATCTCATCATGGGAAGTACACAAGATTTTTTTTTCTACTACTTGCAGTTATTATATAGATTTTTACCCGCAAATCAGTACCAAAAACTAGTCAATTCTTATGTCAACTGAACTTCAAAGAAGAAAAGGGATACACATGTACATTATGCGCATGTAAATGTATGTATACAGCCTACGCTGTACGCATTGTGAATTGACAACAGTTTCAACCATTTAAAAATCTAAGAAAAGTGATGGCTCCAAGTAAATAACAAGTCACCTATCAATATTCACTGATATGAGAAATTAGAAACTTACTTGTGTTTGGGGAAAAAAAATAATAAAGAAAAAAAACCCTAAATGTATGATACCTGTGGTGAGATTTTATTATTATGAAGACATTTTATTATTTTGTTTAATTAATTCACTACATAGTTATCCTAATTAATTCTACATTTTAAAGATGGACAGTGTACCGGTAAGTTTTGAACGCAACCTGTCTTCATCCACCAACACATACATTTTGTACAGCATGGATTAATGCTGGCTTATAATATAATGTATATAGTCCAAAGTGATGCCCATGGCTTTTTCAATGCAATTGATTGTAGCAGCTGACAGTTCATTATCATTTCTAATTCAAAAACAGTTACACTGCAATATGCCATGAATAATGCATTGGTGTGATCCCGAGCCAATTTGATTGGAGTACATCCTGAATTGTCAAACTGAACAGGTTCACTCACTGGCCAAGGCTATAAATAGATCTGAACTGGCAGGGCAGTCTCTCACCGACTTTAACAACTACGTGTATGCATGCACCATTTGTGTACAGAACACTGGAAGATCACGCCAACATGTTTTGCAATACATGTACACATGACGTACGTCACTACGTGTCTGTCACCATGAATACACTAAGTGAAAAGCTTCAAAATCAACCCTTATTGTGACAACATACTGTATTTAATTTGGTCGTGTACATATGTAAAACTTCTCTTGATTGGCATACACAAACAGTGTAAAATATTTTAACTTTTATCAATTTCTATTTATTGGGGAACATGAACGCACAAGTATGTATACAGGCCCCGATAACATACTTGTGCAATCCTGATTAAACAACGTTTTAAAATAAAGCTTTCAGTTGATGTACGCGTACATGTTGTAATGCAAGGTCAGTTTTCAGATGTGGGTATAGCAATCTGTTTCCACCTGATTTATCTGTCCGTGACCCAAACGTTTTGTACAGTTTGCAAAGGAACCTTGTAATTTTAACACAAGTGCCTCCATAAAAACACATGTACTCGTAAATGTCCATGTACATGTACATTGTACATATACATGTACGTGTACATTTTTGTTCAAAATCAAATTTCTCTGTGACAGGGTTTTAAAAAATACACACACTGAGCACATACATGTACTCAATGTATGGAACAGTACACTGTTAACTGTAAATTGCACACACAAAGCAGCATGAACAACACACATGTACATGTACATGTACATGTACATGTAAAATTCTTGGAAATTGACACTGGTTTGGGCAGACAATAAACCTGCTGAAGTCTTCTCACCAGCTGCTCAGAGTACATGATACATTATGTATATGTACATGTACATGGGTACACACTACTGGTATAGATCAGTGCAGTAGTGATTTTGTCTGTACATGTACATGTGCATTTAAGAATCCTACATCATGTACATGTGCATTAAGAACAAATCTGATGTGATGTTATAAATACATTTTTGTACATAAAATGCACAAATTAAGTCACTGTGGTGATAAATAACCAGATGTTTGTACCACATCATAACCCTTCTCCATGGCCAAATTAATACATCTACATTTGTACAGTACACTGTACATGTATGTATGTTGACAATAATACCAGGATACATCATCAAACATCCTATACATCAGTTTCTATCCATACATGTACATGTACATGTAGTAGGTACATTGTACATGTACATGTACATGTAGTTTTTAAACATAATAATTATGGAATTGTGAGTAAAATGTTCTGCAAATATACAGGTACATAACTTGAAAAAAAGAAAAAAGAAAAGGAAGATTGTTAACCATGTTTTGACATGTTCGTAACATTAAATGTGTGAGTACAGTATGTACAGTGAACTTCATGTACACATGATGTAACAGTACGGTGCTCATGAATGTATTGATAATACATGCAGTAATGCGTAGTGGTACACACACAATCAACCTGATGTTTCAAGAAGTGTAAATTTATGCATTGTGTATACTTTAAGTATTTTTTGCAGCTGTTCCATTCGTTTGAGTTACAGCATGGCAAATTTTTGACAATGAAAATATTCTGGGTCAATCAAGAGATCAAAAAGTTACTTCATACCAGAGTACCGTACTTCCCATCTTTTTAATTAAGGCTTTTTGTAAACTGTACGTACTGGTACATGTCAATAAAAAACTTCTTGTGCAAATTTACCCAAAAGTCACATGATGTGCTGCTATGCAGTTATCCGGTGGGTACATGTACACGTCAGTACAAACCACAATTTTTCTATTCTTGTTGATCAACGGACTGTGAAAGGTTTCAAGGGAATAAAGGAATTGTAAGCCATAGAAAGTCAGTGGATATCGCTTTGCAGCTTTGCACAAAAACACACCTTCAGTACATGTACATGTACCATACATCTGTACGTCTGTAACTTGTGTAAGTGTACATAATAAATGTGCATACCGGTATGTATAAATGTTCTTGCACAAAACGTATGTAAATGTACATTGTATGCTTGCTGAATGACATGGTGTGGATGTTTTTTCCTAAAGCCATGTCACCAAAGGCCACATATCACATCCTACACTTCATCAGTTAAAATGTTTTACAATGCGTGAAAATATTAACTTACATGTACTCAAGACAACTTTAATTAAGTTTAAAGTACCGGTACTGTATGAACCACAAATGAGAAGAGTAAGCTGAAAATTGCAGTAATATGTATCTAATGGTGTGGACAGAAACGAATAATAAACAAGTGCCACATACTGCTGAATTCGCAAAGCAGAAACAAATCTGAGATCCAGAGCAACTGTAAAGTATGCAATGGCTTTTCATCATCCCAAAAGTCATCTACCGTACGTTAAGGCCGAACAAATATAGTTAGAACTGCTTCCAGTTTCCCTACCAACCCTATTCTGACAGCCCATATCCTAAAATGCCATGTATCGGAAGTAGAACTTTTGGGGGCTACCGGTAATGTACATTGTACTTGTAAGGAAAATCGACAACCAATGTTAAATCCTTTTAATACAACAATTTATTATAGACATAAATTTGCAATGACAAGGCATCATTGAATAGCTCCACACTATTTCTGGACTCCTGACACCTTGACATCATCAGGTATGCAGTTGTACACGTTACGCCTTTGATACAGCAAAGGCAATACACAGATACAATGTACAATGTACACTTGTACAGAGAGTATCATTAAAAAAATGTGTAATGTGCTTAAAGCTATAGTCCATCATTAACAGCCATCCGAAAAATAACTTGCGTAATTATTGTTGAAAAACAAACTTGGTTGAAAGACAGTAAGGGAACTAAACTCCCTGTGAAATTATTCTTAATCAGTGGGCGACACGCTGCATAGCTGCAATTCAAAACAATTCAAAACATGATTCAGTAACTTTTGATTTGAAATTGAGATCCTAGAATGCTGTTTTTCTCGGAATATACAGCTAAAGCTTAGCTGAAACTTCATCAGGTTAGTTGTTCAGTATCCTTCATTAGATTTTGAACACTTTTGTTGCTTCAAATGAACAAAATGCACAAATTACAAATGATGGACTATATCTTTAAAAATGAATATTAGTATCATTGAAAAAGTATACATGTATTAAACTCAAACTTATTTGTTGATAGCAAGTGGTTGTAGAATAGTATGAGAAATTCCACAGGTGTTTGTCATCGTCCATTACCTTCAAACCAGCTATCTTTAGTAACTTCAAGGGAATTCCCTGACAGGGAAGCTGACATCATACACTGTACATACATGTACATGTACATGTACACTTGCACACTGGACACATGTTTATTGTTCGTGAACTATACACAAGTTAATAGTGAAAACAACTACACATGTTCATTTTGTTTACCATTTACACTTACATACCGTCCTTCAAAAGTTCATTGTGTCTCTTGTAAAAAAATAATTAAAAATATTTCATGAAAATTGTGAAAATATTTGGCAAAGTTTTTTGGCATATTGCTTTGAACAGGCCCTTTTTATGTAGACTTAAAATACACGTAGATCGAGAAGACCTTTAACTTTTCTTTTGCAAAAATCCAAGTATCTTGTCTTTTTTTTGGGGGGGGGGGGGCTCCCAAGGTAATTTCAGTGATTTTGGTTTTACCATTTATACTGTACATGACCTTGTACATGTGCAGCAATATATGCAGGCATGAACAACCAAAACTAAATCAAGTAAATCCAAGGACTGAACTCAAGGGTGAATAAAAATTTTATGAAAACAGCTAACACCAGCATGATCTGGATTTTACATATCTTTTACAAGTGTCTCCATGCAATATGAATGGTGTAAGACATTGCCACTAAAAAAAGCATCCCTACTATTTTGAATACAAACTAATGTTTCCTACGGTACGTTATTAACCCTAACCTTCCCAAAATCCTCCAAAACCCTCTTTGCAAAAGGAAGGATTTTGCAGGATTGAGGCTATGTGGCAATTTACTGATTTCGGAGGATGCCCTGTTTTGAGGTCTTATACCAGACCTTGTGTTGTTTATGCTCAGCTGTGCATAAATTATACTAGACTATACTTGAAATCCTCTGCACTGCTCCAAGATGTCACTGGCTCTGCATATTGATAGTGATTGTCAGAGGATTTTGCAGGATTGAGGCAGTAGTCACCCCTCCAAGGACCACAATCAATAAATAATGGAGGATTTTGAAGGATTGAGGCTGTATACAATTTTTACATGGAGGCAGGTGCAGGAGTTTGCAGGATTGAGGTGAAATCCTAGCAAAACGCCTAGGGAGTTATGGTTAAGCTGAACATTGCACTTTGCATCCCATTACATGTAACTGTACCAGAATGTTGTATGTTGTCATAATATTAATGTGAAGATTGCGTGAAATCATAGACATTGTACCCCCGGTATCTGCAGAATGAGTACATGTGCATACACTCCTCCAAGACGTTATTTCAGGATGTCAACATTACAATCCTGCTTGTTCCCATCTTCTGGAATCAAACAATTGTTTTTCTAAACTATATGTAACAAAAACAAAATTAGGCACCATCATGTTACTCCATATGGACTTTGCACTATGTGTTACGTGTAAGTTGCAATGGAACACAACTTCATTTTAACTAATGCCTTCAGTACCCAATGCCTTGTAAGAGAATGCATGTGTGTTGTGTTACACACGTTACATAATATGTACATGTAACAACACATACCGGTACATGTACATGTACATTACATACATTGTACATGTACATGCACAGGTTTGCAAAAAACAGTATCCTCCACCTCCCCATCTTAGTAATTCACAGAATGATAGAATGATCCAACAATGGAGTTCCTTGTAACTAAATGGACAGTGCTCTAATCCCCAATCCAACAAGGCACTGGGAAGAGTGCTCTTAGTCTATTGTAACAATGGTGATGCTCTGCAAAATGAGTGCATTGTCCTGACGTTCATTGTTCAAAAAAGAGTAGCCACTGTCTTCAAGATTGCATGCAATGTTTTGATGTCCATTGTTACAAAGAGACTGGGTGAATTTAACAGACACTTCAACTCAGTTCTGCCATGTGATGCAACAATGCCACACTTGTTTCAAGTATGGATCTAACTCTAAGCATGGAGCTATAAAAAGGAGGAACCTACCGGTACATGTACATGTATGGTATGCAATGATTTCTGTTTCTCAATGTACATGTATGGATATACATGTATGGGTCATTCTATATATTCAGGGTTCATAGTGTGACATGTTCCCCATTCTTGTTACCTTGATACTGTTAAATTTGCCATTCAAGTAGTTTGCTCTTCATTTTCCCTCTTGGATAACGACTGCATTAAGTAATACCTCCGGATTAGAGGGTAAATGCGTACCCCAAATTTATAAAATGACTCACAAACATATATGTACAAATATTATGTTCATGATAAAACAGCCATAATCTACCGGTATACAAGGTACCGGTACATGTACTTTGAAACATACTTTTAAGATTTTCTGTCCCATAATGACAACATATATATTATTTAATATTGGAAAAAAGGTAAACAAATATCTCAAATCCCAACACAAACTTGAACATATATCTAGCAAGGATTTAAGCCATGCACTTTTTTTTCAGCGACTTGAAAATTCAGATTTGAAAATTCAAAATAATTTCTGAATGACACAAAGAAAGCCCTTCTGGTTAACATCATAAGAGTATACAAGTAGGGCTTTTATTTAACAAAAAAAACGGATCACTTACTATTGCTGGACTTGAGGTCTCGGTGAATCAGAGGTATGGGTGCATCCGAATGAAGGTAGTGCATACCTTCAGCAATCTGGTATGCCCACTCAACGAGAACGTCAGGGGGCAACCCCAACTTTTTGCAGTTGTTACTCAGCACTCTATTCAAAGCCCCACCCCTGGCATATTCCATTACCAGGCATATATTTGGCTCCACCAAGCATGCTCCCTTGAGCGTGATGATGTTCGGATGCGACAGTAAACTGAAGAGTTTTGCTTCTTGTCGCACATTGTCCATGATTTCGCCTAAATCCTGTTCAGTGTCTGTCCGTGCAGCTTTCACGGCAACCTCCTCTCCCGCACAAATGCCTCTGTAGACCTTCCCAAATCCGCCCACTCCAATCACCTCACTGAGGACGATGTCATCAAAGTTGATTTCCGTAACCCCAAAGTTCTTCTCCTTTTGAAGAAGTACATGGGGCTGGCTGACATAGTTACTGGGGAATATCCCTTCTTTGTCGCGGACCTTTCCTGTCCACCATCCATCATCTCCAGACACAGACACCTCCTTGGAAATGACTTCTACAAGATCCCCACGATGGAGCGTAAGCTCGTCCTCCGCTGTTGCCTCGTAGTCATAAATGACTGTGCACAAACTTGTTCCATTTTCCTTGGATTCGTGTTTTTTGGAAGCTCCTGGTGATTCAGGGACACTCTGTAGAGGATCCATCGTGCCCATGGAAGTCCTGTCTCCCACAGGGGACATTCGAGGACCGGTATCACTAGGCTAGACTTAGCCTGTTTCTGCTGTGCTGACAAAGGGTCAATATTGACTAAGGAGTTACTTGGGGGGAACACAGCTGTCGCAGTCTTCATGTCACATAAATACCTGACAGAGAAAAATAAAATCACTGTATTTAAATTGTCAAACATTTTTAACATCCATGATTTTTAAAACATTAACTTTTTAATACTTCAATTTTTGGAGTATGTACTATAAATACATAAAGTACACAAGTTTTGACTGCAGGGCCACTGGTATGTCTGGTCATGCCTCCTAAGAGACGTTGAGACAAGGTAACGTGCATAATGTCTAGGGTTATACTTCTCTCTGGTGTCCAACTAACGCACCAACCGTGTGTATACATGTCCAACTGCGGGGAAAGAATGTTGCGACCTGACGCTGCTTTTTTCCTTCATATATCATCTCAATGAAGGTCAGTCATTGCAAAAATGAGGATAAGACATGAATCTGGGACTGAGAAACATTTCCAATTCTGTTAGGAAATACTCAGAAATTTTTCTTGACTCTCCATAGACTTTGTACACAACCGCTGAAGTAGCGTCAGGTTGCAACATTCTTTCCCCAAACGGTTGCATAACGATATCAGTTGAAAATCGCATTATGGCTGCTTTGACCCAACTTATCACCTTTTTAACATTCGGACATGGTTAAAAAGGCGATAAGTTGGGTCCAAGTTACTCGGACTAGGCCCCCAGCAACACAAGGCCCACATCAGTAGAAAAGTGGCTTCAGGAAACCCTGGGTTTATCTAAAGTTATGGAAAAAATGTTGCAACCTGACGCCACTTTTTTTTCATAGGCCTATATCATCTCAATGAAGCCTGAAGGTCAGTCATTGCAAAAATGATGATAAAAATGAACCTGGGACTGAGAAACATTTCCACTGAAATGTTGTTTATTTAGGAAATACTAAGAAAATGTTATTCACTCTGGAAAGATACCCATATCTGGCCATCACTAATTTTTCCCATCAGTGACCTATCAGTCATCAGAAAGTGACAAAATGTCCTAAAAAGTCAAATTTAGCAGGAAAAATATTTAGTCATGTACTGAGATAACACAAATTTTCAGACCAGTCTCATAGGGTTTGTGCACAGGGTGACACGTGATGGCTAGATATGGAAATCTTTCCTTGAAAGTAATTGAAGGAAAGAATGTTTCAACCTGACTCCATATCTTCATATATCATCTCGGATTACATTATCTTTAGGACACCTCTATTTTTTACCAGTTCTGTTCAAAACTGACTTTTGCTGAAGCAGTCTTTTTTCTTCAGAAAAAGTCATGATAGTTGTAATTTTGAAAGCACTTTCAAAGAAAATGTGACTTTCCTACCTTTTTTGCAGTTCGCCATCTTGCTTTTTTAGTCTATTTTCTGTTTGTCATCGTCGTCTTTTACCCCTTAGTTTCCCTCATAAATCAAAGCCCTGCCCTCTTTCCACAAAATTAAACCTGCTGATATTCAAGAAGGTGTCACTGGCAACTGTTCAAATGTGTCAAAAGAATGTCACTTTTGAGTGTCATTTAGTCAGCTGTTTTGATGAGTCTTTTAACCTTATGGAGTACCGAAGTGAATACGTTACGCGCATAAAATGTGTGTGAAAGACATTAGCGCGTGATTCAGCCTGTGAACAAACACGTGTGCGTACTCCATTCGTTTACACTTCACTTTCTGGTTCTAAATGACGTCACACTTCATTACTCCATAGGAACAGGGTCCTAAAGGTTAGGATTACCATCGTCTCAATGAAGGCAAGTTGCAAAAATGATGATAAGACATAAATCTGGGACTGAGACATATTTCCAGTTTTGTTAGGAAATACTTGGTAAATTTTCTTGACTCTTCATAGACTTTGTACACAATCGCTGAAGTGGCGTCTGGTTGCAACATTTTTTCCTAATGTAATTGAACACATATATGGAAAGATTCCCATATCTGGCCATCAGTAATTTATCCATTAAATGACCTATCACTATCTAACTAGTACAAAAATGTACTACTACTAGTAATCAGCCATCAAAAAGTGATAGGCCTAATGCCCAATTGCAAAAGTCAAAATTAACAAAATAACAGGGACAAATTTAGAATTTTTAGGCCTACTGAGAAAACACTTAGAAATTTTCAGACCAGTCCCATTGGGTTTATACACAGGGTGACAAGTGATGGCCAGATATGGGAATCTTTCCACATTTATTCCCAAAACATAACCGCAAAATAGCGTAACTGGTCAAGGTTATACTGCGTGCCATTTGTTGTACATAAAACAGACGAATAACTATGCGCCGCGCCAGTCTGATCTGACACTGCAGGAAAAATGGAGCAACTATTTCTCCATTTAGAAAGACAAACAATACATTATATTTATTTTTAATTACTATAAAGACATACAACTTACATGCAACATACTTTTGAGACAGTTTTAAAATCGCCATGAAGAAGTATTAACGAGAAATTATACGTCAATTTCCGCCCCAGGTACGACGATAACAGCACGGCCATGTCATCGATAATCTCCGCTCCGTGAATATATTTTTTACCTTCGCCGTCGCGCACTTTGACCCGTTGGCAGCAGACGTTCTTTTTTTGCGGTCACAAACTGTGATTGCTGATTGGATAACTTCGACAAGTCATGCATATGCAGATATTGTCGTTGTTAAACAAGCTACCAAAACTGACATTTTGTTTGTTTGGATTTATTTGTCTATGTTGAAATAAAAACTAAAATGAACAAAAAATTGTAAAACACTGAATAAAACTTTACAAACTTTCATTCTTAACTTCTAATTTTTGGGTTACTTATTGTATGTCGCCATTCTCCTTCCAGTGGGTGAAAAAAAAGACGGGTGCCGTTTTTCCATAGTTCCTAGACGTACATTGTCAAATTGCATAAACGAATGCCTACTGCAAAATTGAAAATGGCTGCTGCAATGTTGACCAAGAAATGGAGTGATCTCTGATAAATTAAGTTGGGCAACTCGGCTTTTTACGGCCAGGGTCTCTCCCTTCGTGTTACTCAAGATGGGTTCACACACGCTAGAAGTGTTACGCCAGGGCTTGTGGGGTTCTTTAACCGGGGGATGGTATTTTGACCCACACCAGAGTATTTTTTGCAACACACTCCACCTGTATTTGTGGCTCTTCCTGTTGGTTTTCCCATTGGGTTTGTACATGGTAAGTAAGTCATTAAGTTCGGCATGATGACAGTGAACATGAATGATCATGATTTCACATTGACATGTTTTTATGTACGGTCAATTTTCATATTTGTTTACATTGTGATTTTTGTTAACATGTCATGGTAACATTTTAGAAGGAACTCTCGCGAAGTGCCTTCTAGAATCAAATTTTACATTCCTTTCCACAGGTGACAGGTTGGTCGTCATGGTCGTGTTGGTCTGGCGACGTGTCATGCCAAAAACTGTCCGGTCATGCCGGTGCGAAATAGTGTCCGGTCATTGGCGATCATGTAGTCCTAGACCTAGTGTGGGGCCGACTCTTTAGTTTTGATCAAATTCAAGTCAAGGGACAAGGGTTGTTTTTTGTCATTTAAAAACAACGTTTTCAACCAAATGTCTCTCAATTCTAAAGACATTATTTTTCGTAATTTTGAACAGTTTCTTGGGGTAGAAATTGTGTTATTTAATACACGGTTTACGGTCAACGGTTGGTGCCATGTGAATCAGTGCGGTATTGTGCGTGGACGGTACATCGCAGTGATCACAGTCTTTATTTCTGTGTTGCATTTTATTGTCGTCAACGTTATTTTATCCCCACATTTCCCTCAAAAGCTCAATTCAACTGTAACTTTTCTATCTGTTATAACACCGATTTGTATAATTGGTTTTGACATAATATATTAAGTTTGGAAGTCCTTGTCCCTGTTGTGCTCTTTCTTGCAATTTGCGCAATCTTAAGAATGAGCGCGCATTCTTAAAAACGAGCGCGCATTCTTAAGAATGAGCACGCAATCTGAAGAATGAGCGCTCATTCTTAAGATTGCGTGGGAATATTACTTGCGCAATTTATGAATTTTGCGCAATCTTAACAAACTCTGCACGGCATTACTATGTTAAATTAAACGTATTTGAGGTTAAAGGGGAAATAATCATATGACGAGAAGAGAAAATGATTTATGCTTTCTGTACCCTTTGAACTGCGATAATTTGAATTCAATTAAAGCTGTTATTATTGCTTTTTTCTGTCCCCCATGGGAAGTTTTGTAATAACGGAGGACTGGGAAACATGTCCCTCACCATACATGTACGCATGCTGAGAGATAAGAACACTTACATGTTTGTGTTATCAGAATTCTTTCCACCAAACTATTGTGTCTCTTATTATTTCCTCCAAAACGCACAATACTTTCATTGCTACTTTACATTGTTATGTCTTTTCCCTATTGAATTTGCATTGCCACAGTATAATTATTTAAGTACGGCCCAAGAATTAATCAGTGAACGAGGATGCAGCTAGACTCGCCAAGCGCAGCCGGTTCTCGGCATCGAAAAGATCGCTTCTCTTATTGCGCATTCTTAAGAATGTGCGCTCAATCTGGAAGATTTTTTTTTTCGAAGATTGCGCAAGGATCCAGTTGCGCAATCATAAGAATGTGCATGCACATTCTTATAATTGCGCAAATGACAAGAAAGCGCACAACATCCCCTACCCCAGAGCGGATCACAGTTCTGCAGATCCAAAGTCAGAGTGGGTTTGTGGACTTTACTGAGGCATAATCCATTGTAAAACTACTAAAAATTAATAATCCTTTAAAACCATGTAAAGTGGTGTAGTCCAAACCTTGCCTCCTGGAGTGGTTCTGAGGGATCTGTACTCAAAAGTAAATATTCAGACTTTTTACTTCCCCTTAGAAAAAAAAAACCAGGAAAAATATACTCTAAAGCCATACAAAGTTTACAATTTATGATGAACAGTGAATGGAGCCTGTTGTAAAAAGTCTCAAGTCCAACCCTTGTAATTGTACTGCAAGATTAGGATCTGTGGTCATAATGAAAGAATTGCATCCACAGTATCATGTTATCTCCCCCCCCCCCCCAAAAAAGACAGTCTGGCTCAAAATTTGATGTTTGAAATGCGTCAAACTGTCAGATGTACACAAACAAGGTTTTCCCAAAGTTTTCTCCATGAGTGTAAGACATTATGTGAAATTATGGTAACCCAGACCTTTGCAATAAGGCAGGTTAACACTTGATTTTGTTTTGTTTTGTGACATGTGGCAGAATAGAATGTAAACCTTTAAGGTGCTGAATTTGCACCTTCAAAGTGTGAATGTGCACATTTAAGGTGCTGAATGTGCACTTTTAAGGTGCCGAATGTGCACTTTTAAGGTGCCGAATGTGCACCTGTAATGTGTGAATGTGCACATTTAAGGTGCTGAATGTGCACATTTAAGGTGTGAATGTGCACATTTAAAGTGTGAATGTGCACCTTTAACGTGCTTAATATGCACCTTTAAGGTTTTACTTAACCCTGCAAATTGCATTACTGTGATCACATGAAATTCCAATGAAGTACTCGTGTAAATGAATTGTAAATGGATTATATGTCTGAGCTCTCTGTGTATCTGTACACATAAGGTACATTATGCATGACTTTTTTCCTCTGAGTAAATACAATGCTGAAAATGTCATGCCTCACAAGAACCAAGTTAACATGCATTGGGTATGTGCACTGGTTCTTGTATACTGTGCAGTGTACAGTATGTCTCAAAAAAGTGTCCGTCTGACTATTGTTAAAATAACTACAAAACCATGAAAATTTTGGGTTGTGCAGATACTCCTACTAAGCCTTGGCCTCAACCCCTATGAGTTTCACTTAATTTCAGTCACGCATCACTGCACAATTGTCAATTGATCACAACAACATTTTTGAGCCCTGTGACCAAGTTCCTTGCCTTATTCAATTTCAGTACTGTGTTACAAAATGTAAGTAAAGCTGTGTTAAATCCTTCATGTTGTGAGAAGGGCTGCAGTTGGGATTGGAATCATTTGCCTGGCTATCAGTCATCATGGCAAGACCTCAGTTTAATGCTCGAGGGCAAATGATTCCAATCCCAAACCACATCAGCCTTTTTGTCTCAACATGCAGGATTTTACACAGCTTACATAAAACAGCACTGAAACTGATTTAAGGCATGGAACTTGGTCACAGTGTCCAAAAATGTTGTTGTGATCAATTGACAATTGTGCAGTGATGCGTGACTGAAATTAAATGAAACTCATAGGGGTTGAGGCCAAGGCCTAGGAGTATCTGCACAACCAAACATGTTCAAAATTGACCTCATATTTTTGTAGTTATTTTAAAAACAGTCAGACGGACACTTTTTGGGGACATACTGTAGACAACCATACAGCTCTATCATTTAACTTTATACATCACTATACATCCAGCGCCAAGCTGAATAAGCTTAATAACCTTAATAAGCATGCCCTGCCTGATCATCTTCAATTGCAGTTCGAATTTGTTACACCATCTGAGGCCGGTAGATAATTAAAAGAAAGGGATAGTTAATCAGAATGACAGAATAGATGATGCAGGAAGACTACAGAACCTCCATAAAAACTCGAACAGTGGCATGATTTAATAGCTAAAGTCTGTAGGACTTGTGCCTGTAAGCTCTAATTGATTGATTTTTTTTCTCAAATGGGTGAATTTGCATAATTGTTTTGCCCTTTCCCACCAAAGTCAATGATGAATTGTATAAGAAAAATCAAAGACCTTTTTGCATTTTACTTCAAAGAGTGAAACAAGAAGAGTTGTTTAGGTTACATGTAGAGGTTCCAAAAGCTTCACCTGAACAGCTGAATTTTTGAGGTGATGTAATTCCATCAGCCAGTCTCCATAGTTTCCTGTACAATCTTCTGTCTTCAGACTTTTTCCCGACTTATGCTCGTGTGAATTAACAATGAGAAACTCCAGATTTGGGTTTTTAAAAATATTGGGTTTGCCGCTCACTGATATATTACCACTGTGTACTCAGTGCCTCACTCTATACTGAATTGTCCATGAGCTTACAGAAAAAAAATAAGCATTAAATAACTTGTGTAGAAGTTGATGAACCCACAGCCTCCTGCTTACTAGTGCAAACGTCTCAACCACTTGACAACCAAGCTTGCTGGGTCGGCTAGCTGGTTCAAATCTAATGTAGGCGGGGTTACAGCACACAATATCTTGTACGTGTTCGTGTACAAAGCAGTGGGCTCTCGACCAATAGTAATGGGTAAACTGTCTGAGGTATTTATGAATACCCAGTAACTTAGAGAAACAATAACCTGGCTCGTCTGGTTTAGCAAAAACCTGAATGCCACAAGACCAGTGATAACAATTTTCAATGTTTGATTTTTTTTTTTAGTATAGCCATTATTGTGTTTGGCTTTCATGCAGGCTTTTCCCCCCTTCCCAACGATATGGGCCACCTACTGCGTCTTGACCGCAGTCGTCTTTTCCTGCATCAAGTTCGCCAGCCACCGCATGCATGTGACCTTCGATGCCGGGGAGGAGGCAGCCCCGGCGGGGCAGGCAGAGGAGGAGAAGCCCAGCGAGGACGATGGCAAAGACAGGGAGGCCGGGGAGAATGAGAATGAGTTCAGCACGAGCAGCCATCAGAGGACCAAGTTTGGGTGAGTAACAGAGACCATGGGTGGAGCCATGTTTGCAGCTGACTCATTGTAAAAACTCATTGAGACAATGGTTACTTTCCCCATTTGAAAGCATTTTAAAATCCACTGAAATCCTCTCTTGGGTAGTTACTTTATCTGGCCAGACACTGCCCAGTAAAATTGTCCAGGTCCATTTTTCAAGTCCGTGTAGTGGTACAAGAAATCTGTAAATCTGTGTAGACCATGAAGGTCACACTTAAAGGTAGAGTAGATCATTTGCAGCTATCCAAAAAGTAACTGACCAAATTATTGTGGAAAAGCTTACTTGGTTTGAAGTAATAGCATGAAACCCCCTGTGAAATTATTCCTTCTGGCATGCTGTCAATGTGAAGAAAACAACAAAAGGTCATTTCCAAAGATGTGCAAAGTGACGCATTTTTGGAAATTTCCGTTAGTAGTTGGTTTGTCATTGGGCGAATCTGTGAATGGGTGCGCGCTAGCATTTACAAGACGCACATGCACGCATGGTTGCTATTATCTTTTGGTTCAGTGGCATCGTTTAGCTGCAATCTGCTGAATGTGAACGTGTTTTGGATGCTGATTTCAGAGGCAATTCAAAATATGACTCAGCATTTTTTTAATTGAAATTGAGATCCTAGAATATTGTTTTCTCAGAATATACAGCTTTCACTGAGCTAAAACTTCATCAGGTTAGTTGTTAAGCACCCATCTTTAGAGTTTGAGCAATTGTGTTGCTTCAAACGAAATGATTTACTCTACCTTTAACAGGAATTATGCTGATGCATTATGCTAATGCCAGTTCTTCTTTGTTAGCCCGTCTATCGTTTGTTTTTCTTCAGACCCCTCTGTTCTACCGATGCCCAACCAAAATAAGATTGTGTTAATTAATTAATTAATTGATTCATTTGTTTTGTACCTCCAGCATGGAAGATGATGCCATTGAGCTAGAGGAGCTGAATAGCAACCCCCAACATGTGGCATCTCACTCAAGAAGAGACAGTTCCAGAGACTCCTTCCATCAAGAAAACGAAAAGGTACGTGGAAGGCAGGGGTTCTCCAATCTCTTGGGAACCTTACAGGAAGTGTTTTTCATTGTTAATGTCACTGTTGCTGTCACTATTGCTGTCATTGTTGCTGTCACTATTGATGTCACTGTTGCTGTCATTGTTGCTGTCACTGTTGCTGTCACTGTTGCTGTCGTTGTTGCTGTCACTGTTATTGTCACTGTCACAGTCAATGTTGCTGTCACTTTCGTTGTCACTGTTGCTGTCGTCGTTGCTGTTACTGTTGCTGTCATTAGTGCTGTCACTGTTGCTGTCACTGTTTCTGTCACTTTCGTTGTCACTGTTGCTGTCATTGTCACTGTCAAAGTCACTGTTGTGACTATCATTGTCACTGTCAGTGTTGTCACTGTCACTATAACTGTCACTGTCACCATTATGTCATTGTTATCTGGTGAAAACAGGGGGCATGGAGTGACAAGGATCTGCCGGGGAGCATCCGTGTGGAGATCCATCCCCAGAAGGACCCGCCTACCACCAGTCACCTGGACGATTCCCTGACGCAGGCCTTGGATGCGTTGGACAACATGGAGAATGACCTCAAGCTGGATATCGTAGACGTGTCGTCAAAGCAACAGGGTAAGTCATTTGGAGGGCTTTGTTTCGTAGTGCGGCCGCACTGCAAAAATAGAAGTTACACTTCATGGCAAATGGAAGTTCCATTAAACGGTCACGCTATTGGGGACTCTAACCAATCAGATGACGAGGATTTATTCAGGTGTTGCATAAAACAAATAATGATTGTTTCACATTCGTCACTCGTGCAGTGAAAGAATGTTCCATTCCACGTGGTCATGAGACATTTGTATATGTTTAGTTTTTTATATTTAATACCATGGACATATTCATCAGATTGATATATTATTGTGATATTGAAGTATTCTGTTCAGCGTCACAAGTTGCAACTGGGATTTGACTTGGAATTTCTTATTAATCATAAATCTCATAACTGAGCTCTTTTCATTTGGAATTTTGATTATCTGTACAAAGGTGGGAACGAAACAGTGCCATCAACAACATTTAAGAGTCACGGTTCACCTCATAGCAGAAGGAAAAGACAAGTCTCCCCACAGGATTCAACTCGGTTGTCCAATCGTAGACGAAACCGTACATCCATGGGAACCAACACAGGTAGGGCCACGCCATCCCCAAAGGGCCCCTCAAGCACAGAGCTCGGCAGCGACACAGACTTCAAGACGGAGAGAGGAGTCTTAGACTCAGTGCCGGCGTCGCTGTCGACCGTATCTATGCAAGAACAAAGCTCTGGGACTCCGCAGGGAAAGTTGACAAAGAGGGACCTTGAGAGTTGCCCTCACCTGGGTTTGTCCAGCATCACCCCACGGGCAGACTCTGACTCCCTTCTTGCCATGCTCACCAAAGAGAGAACTTCCGAACAAGATACGGAAGTGAAAGATGAAGCTCGCAGGAGGACTAAGAGCAGTGGTAGTGGGGAGAGAACCAGGAACAGACACTCTGCCGAGCAGCTCTCGGCTTCAGGCCGACCCGGGAGGTTTAGCTTCCTAGACAGCTCAGCAGGACAATCACTAACCCCACCTAGCAGACGAAGAACTGCCTCTGGTAACAGACAAATGTCTAGTAAGAAAAGCAGGCGACAGAGTGACCGGCAGAAGGAGTTAGCTTTACCCATCGAGGAGAATAACAATGAGCTAAAACAGTCTCCGGAACCCCGAGACAAACATGATAAGAGAACTCCAAGCCCAACTGGGCAAGGTAGACGCACGTCTCCCGACGATCATAGAAACTCTTTATTGAAAAGAGCATCCCCAACCCATGTAGGGACGTCTCCCCTGTCTGGAATGAGTGATGGCAGCCCTCGCTTGCAGAACCTTTCGGACACCGTGTCTGAAGATTCCTTGGACCTGATTGTCAAGAACGTTCTAGGCTCAGGTGTGGAGATTGATGAAAACTGTGACTCCAGTCACACCCTGACCTCGTCTAAGAAGTCGGGGCAGGGTGCAACCAGCTCAAGCTCTGATGATGATAGTACAGTAGTGTCAGAACACTCCGCTTTCTTAGGATCATCAGGCAATGCAGCAAGTTCCAGGAGTACGTCTAGTTCCACAGGAATCCAGTGGTTATTCAACACAGACGGGGAAGGTTCATCAGACAAAGGTATGATATTCTTCAATAAAATGAACAAATGCATGGAAAGCATGCCTACTGTTAAAGGTTGCATCTTAAGAAATTCGGTATTTTTAACAAGAAATATTCAATATTTTTTCCATTTCGAAAGTCATTCATACCCAAGTTATTCTGCTCAGCTTCCAACCCCCCCCTTTAAAAAAAACACCCACGTTTCATGTACAAATTTGTGACTGTGTGACATTTAACAAACTTACAAAAAATGAAGTCTTTTCAAGGAACTTTAGATTTAATGTCATGCCCATATTTTGGTGGTTGGTGCTTTCTCACCATAAATGTGGACATAGCTCACAGAATAGCAAGACATATTGGTTTATTTATGTTTATAGAAAAAAATTGTTTGAACATGATCATATTATGAACCAAGTATTTAATTTAAAAGGTTAGTGCAAAAAGGTATACATGCGTTGCGCATGTTTGATGTGTGTTTTGTAAATATACTTGCTATCATTGGAATTTCTACAGGAGGTGAGCAGAGTTCCACGAGTAAAGCGTCAGCGAGGGAGCCCTCCCCACGTAGCCATAATCGGGCTAAAGAGGGCGCTATACCAAAGAGGAAGGCCCGTCTGAGTAACAGTACTAGCCAAAGTGAGTCAAAGTTTGAAGTCATCGAACTACTGCAACAATCGATCTTTCAACAACTTGTGCTTGAAGTGATTCCTAACTGATTCAAGCATCCGCAAATTTATTTCAAGTCTTTCGAGTAATTTGGTTTGGTGCAGCTCTGGAATGGCAGTCTGAAATAATAAAAATGGATACTTATAATATAGCGCTTTTAACTAAGATCAAAGCCGTTTCATTATTATTACCCCTGATCACTGGGCCAATGAAACATTCCAAAGGCAATCTCAGCTCCCTGCTGCCATTTCAGTGCAAAGCAGCTAAAATCAACCACAATAACCACCTCTGCCCTCACAGGTACCCATTTCCTCCTGGGTGGGGAGAAGCAATGTGTGACAAAGTGCCTTGCCCAAGGGCACACTCACCATAACCCCGGGCTGGACTCGAACCCACAACCTGCAGAATTACCCGGCAGACTATGAGTTCAATGTTCCAGACCCTGAAGCCACGGCACTCCACAAATGAGTGTAACTTTTTTCTTTCTTTGACAGGTGACGAGGAGATCAAGCCAGAGCTTGACACAAACCAAGAGAGCGCGGGAACCAACAGCAGCAACCGTCTGATTGGCAGGATGATGAAACGAGTCTTGAGGGAGGAGTCACTCCGGTTCCAACTGGAGGATGCAGGTGAGTTGCATTGAAAATTAAAGGGAAAATACAACATTTGCAAACATCAAAAAATAAAACTATTAAATCATTTTGAAATACCTTGCTGGACTGTTAGTGAATGACAGTGTAAAGCATCCTGTAAAATCATGGCACCTGGTATACTGTCATTTTCAAGAAAAGTGGTATTTTTGTATCAATTTCCAACGCTGATCGGCCGATCAGCGTTGGAAAAAACTGGCTTTTTTTCAAATACTGGCCCCAATTGACCATCGCACTTGTTTGCAATCGATTACAAACCTATGAACGGGTACGAGCCAGCTAGACTGGTTCCCTGACCTTAAAATTCCCCAATGTATGTAAACTGCTCTGTTTCTTCTTATATGGAGTCAGGGAACCAGACTACAGGAAAATGATTGTTTTTCTTGGTTTTTATAGCATTTTCGAACCCAAAACCTCAAAAAAGTCAGTGTAACTATATTTGCTATATATTTCCAACCCCCCATTTCCATCCATTTCTGAAAATTACAGCAAAAGCAAATGATGTATATTCCCTTTAAATTCAATTGATAATAATAAAAAAATAATAAGAATAATATGTGTTGCTTATATAGCACTTTCCACCAAAGTTAGATCTCAAAGCACTTCACAATTATAACTCCGTTCAACAGGCCATGAGACCACTTTTCTGCAACTGAGATCAGCGCAATCTGGTCTCTTCCCTCACAGGTACCTATTTGTACTCCCGGGTGGAGAGAGGCAATTGTAGTAAAATGACTTGCCCAAGAACACAAACACCAAGTTCCCTGTTAGGGTTAGAACTCACGTACCATGGCACAACCATTTGACCTCAAGTCCTCTGCTTGGTAGTCATTAAAGTTTCTCACAATTTATTGCAAATAAATAAGACGTAAGGGTTTGCATGGTGGACATGATCAATGAATGGGAGGTTTGCGGTAACACCATGTGAACGATATCTCTTAGTGAGTTGTGTGTTTCTGAGAAGAACCAGTTGGTTTAACTCGACGAACTGATGATGAGCAGAGCATACTGATCGAAACGTCTGAGTTAAACCAACTGGTTCTTCTCTGAAAAACACAACTCACTAAGAGATATCATTCACATGGTGTTACTGCAAACCTCCCATTCATTTATAACAAGAAGTTTATCTGCAATAGACACCATGCATGAACAGTAGGTGGCGCTTTCTGACCTCATTCGAGAGGTCACAGTGGGAGGGACACACTGCATGTGTAAACCGGTTTGCGCCCATATGCTCAAAGTTCTCACAACTCATTTTATTCCGAATGGAAACAGACCCATAGCATCTTTGCTTGAGAGCCAGGTTTGGCAGCAATGCCTTTAATGCAAGAGTCCTTCCAGTGGGTCTCCCCTAGTCACTTTGTTGCTGGTTAATTATTACATGTGTGTGGCGTCCATAGGTGAATTGTATTGGGTATAAGTTGCATGGTGCTGAACAACTTCCCTTAGAATCTTCCCACAGTGCTGATAGCTTCACTAAACACACACAAACATTGTGATGAATATGTGAGCCTATACCCACATGAGGTACTCTGTGGCTGTGGCTTCAGTTTTTTACATTGATGCGCTGCGGTGAATGGCCATAGCCATAGACACTGAACAGTGCAGTTTCAGACACGGGAAATTAAAAGGCCTTTGCGCACTTATGTGTCGCCCATCCGTGTTAAAATAAAGATGGGTCCCTTGAAGGCAGAACCAGGGGCCAATTTCACGGCGCTGCTAAGCACAAAAATGTGCTTAGCACAAAGAAATTCTGGCTTATAAAAGCAGGTTACCAACCAAAACTCCATGTGATGTATATTGCTCTTGATTAGATTTCAGCTGTTGTTTGCTTAGCATGAAAATCACATGGAGTTTTGGCTGGTTACCTGCTTGTATAGGCCAGACTTTTTTGTGCTAAGCAAATTTTTGTGCTTAGCAGTGCCGTGAAATTAGGCCCTGGTCCCATCAAACTTCAAACACGGCTGGGCAAGGCGTACTATTCACACTCAACACAGGTCGGCTGTAGATTTTGGATTCCCTATCCGGGTACAGCCTCTCGACCCTGGGCAGAGGTTTCCAGATCCATGTAGAAGTCGTGTTGGATTCTTGCTAGTGTGAAAGGCGTTCCCCAAATCTGCATGTTGGAACCGGGTCCAACACGGAGAGTTTGGGCAGTATGAAAAGGGCCTAATATAAGTCCTAGGGAAATGATCCATCAAAGTGTAGGTCTAAATATGTCTTTTCATTCATCAATACTTGTGGCTCCCAATTTCCAAGTTATCCCCCCCCCCCCCGGCATGCGCTATTAGTGTTATCACAATTATGCTCGCCCATTCATGTACTCAGTTATTTGGTGTAAGATTGTGAAACAGTGCGCCATCCCTTAAAGGGTTCATCAGATGAATTATTCTTAAGAACACATTTTGTGTTCTTAAGCTTTTCAGATGATTTCATGTCATTTGATTCACGACAATCGAGGCTTGGTTTGTACTTAATGAGAAAGTAAACCTGTTTTTTTTCTTTGCAACACTCTTGAAAAGGCTGTTGGTCTTCAGGATTATTTCTGGTAAATATATACGTGTATGAGGTCTTCCCATGGAAAAACCCTTCAAAGTTTGTTAACTTCTAACAATGTGAATTGGAATTTGTCAACAAAGACTTGAAATGCAGGCTGCTTTTGACATTGGTAGAATGGAGAAACAACAATCTAACTGGAAGGAAAATTTTTTCTCAGTTAAGATGATGACAGGACAGAAAGATTATGTTTAAAAATCTAAAAAAATAATCACAGCAAGTAGAAGTAAGTCTGTTACCCTACCTTGTTGCACCACTAAACAGTCAATCCTACCATACGACGAGCCAGGCGACGGGCAAGGTACCTGAGCTCGACCAGTGAGTCGAGACAGCGCCACCACAGTGATAGGGACGAGCGCAGTTCCTCGAGCGATCGTCGACACAGACGAGGTAACTGACCAATAAAAAAAAACCCAGAAATGCCAACTGGCCGATCCATTAAGCACTGCCCTGCGATATCTTGACCAATAAGAGTAGTGATTACTGTCGGACATGCGTGCACTGAAGTCCAACGCGCGTGTATGCGCGTACGATGCTCGCGCCTGAAACCATACAGTGTGGTATTGAAATTGCGCACGTGTCGTTGCCCATGTGTGAGTGGGCGGGGCTTAATGGATCGGTTTCCTGGTGTTTATTTTAGGAATGTCTCGATCCAGATTTTCCCATAAGCCCCGCCCATTTTGGTTTGTGTTCATTTTCCGCATGACCAAAAGTCCTGATCTAATAGGTCTCTCTCAATGACATCACTTCCTGCTGATTGGCACGTGCATCAACATTTTTGGCATTAAATTTTTGTGACTCGCATCGGCTGTGCGGTATTTCGAAGACATTTTGAGCAACATGCAGCATGTGTGGAACGTTTTGCACAATGCACGTACACGTATTTGGTGGCGTTGAACACGCCTTTGTAATTTTCCTACAACGATGGCTGTCTATGAGAGGGAACTATTGGCCTATCAGTATGATTGACAGGCACGAATGGTCCATTAAGAACGTTATTTTTTACAATTTCAACCTTTGGTTATTGGGTTTTACGGTGATACCTCTTGTACTTGTGTTACACTGATGACACAAATGATATTTTCAGTATAAAGAATGTAGTGCACATTCATTAACATAAGCACGGAAGTCTGCATGCTGTAGCTTTTGCAATTAATTTGTTCCACTAAGGTTGCAGTTGGTCATTGTTGACTGTCTTCTTCAGCTTTGTCTCTGTGATAAACCAGACGGTCTTGCTTTTACTAGTCTCTCTTTAAATGCACACTGCAGATTAATGTGTAGCACTGATCTTTCTTAACAATTAGGAGGTACCTCTATTATAATTGTATACTTAAAACGCCTTAGTCCAAATTTTCTTTGTATGGACTAATTCGGCGACATCCATTTTCTGTGGTGGCACCTGACTCGCGCAAGTCGCACTCGGGTAATACGCATGCACTCCGGGCTCCTTTGACCAATATGGTTACCAAAATGCACGCACCTCGTCTTTAAGAACGTGTGTGGCATGAGCGCGGACGTGGCGCCACCTCAAAAATGGCCACCTCTTCATTGGCCCATTTTGTAATGTACAGTATGCATGCATACTATGTAGTTGTTTTCTTTTGTTGTTTTATCCAGGGAACGCATGCGTTTGTGGTATATGTTTGCTAGAGTGTAGTTGATCCCGAGTTCAGCTTTCTGTAAAATTCTGGCAGACTAAAGATTGTTGTCGTAAATACCTGTTCATCTTAAGATTGTCTTGGGGAAAGTGTAAACATTTGACATTTTGTTCTTCATATAATAAACGGTACAGTTGGCATCTCTGTATGAAATTGTTGCATAGTAGATAAATTACTTACATTTTTTTTTATTTGTTGATTTCTCATGATTATCAGAATAACTAAAAAATAATGAAATTGTTAACATTATTTTTTCTGAGACTTCCAGAAATGTCAAAACTATTTTGTTTTTGTGCAGAACTTTAACACCTGTCATCTGTCACCACCCCTCCCTGTTGAAAGCACATTTCTGCAAAATAATAATTGCTAGTGGCTTTTCATTTCCTTGTGTTTTCTTAGTAACTTGCTGAATAGTAAGAGATCTGAGCCTACACCCTATATCAAAGCCATACCAAACCATAGCCCTCTAAAGCAGAGTCAGTGGGCAGTGGTTTAATATCGCTTGGATATATGCGTAAGCAAACCATTTCTGCAGTCATGAACATGATGACAAGGATGAATTCATATCCCCCTGGCAAAAGGACAGCTGTCTCATAGTTCAGCCAAAAAATAAAGACTTGCATCTTGCTTCTGCTGTTTTCACTTAACTCTTTCAGTGCCCGCGACATTTCAAAAGTTTAACCCTAAAGTGCCCAACTTCGAGCTTTTTTGTTAATTATTCAAAATTCTATAAAAAAAAAAGTAAATAAGTTGTAATCACCAAACTTGTTGTATCTTGCTCTCTGGTATATTCTTGTTACCTTCAAAAGTCAATATTAGTCATGCACCTAGTAATAAACCCTGAAACACTCTCCTGAACACAGGGGAATTCCGCACTTTTGCAGAATATACGTGTGTCGCGTCTGATACCCCTCCTCATACAAACTCTGTTCATTATCATAAATATTGCCATGATTGTCACTTTTAGCACCATCATTATCATTTGTATCGGTATCCCAATGTTCGTCTTCTGACTCACCATCCAGTTCTGAAATATCCATGGATTATTCTGAATCAGAAAAGTAATCCCTTACCCTGTCCAAATCGGCGAAAAAATACACTGATTTTCTCTGGAGATAACACGCGAGCTCGGTTTATGGGCGCCGCCATTTTGTCAACAAATCGAAACTCAGTGTGACGCCCTCTCACAAGAACTCGAATATAAAAATAAATACAGGTCGTACATGCATGAAAATGGTACCATTAGAAAGAGCGAGAGCGCCCCCTTTTGATAACATGTTACTCTACCTCGTACATGTACGAGGTTTGGCGATTTTAAGCACGAACATTACCTCGTACATGTACGAGGTTGGCGCTTTTGGGCTGACAAAAATAAATAAATGCTCCTCTTTTCAAACTTTCACACCTTTCACATTAACCTTGTCTCCATCAGAACTGAGACAGTGCTGTCCAAACAGCTCCCCCCCCCCCCCTTGAGGCTTAGACGAATCTATTACAGAATGATATTTCTTCGCTTTTCTTTATGTTGCAATTACAATTTAAATATATTCATAACGTGGATCCATTCTATCAGTGACAAATGGGGAGTTCTGAAGTTTACAAAGGGCATACAAGTGACCCCTTTGCCATTTCTTTATTGCATAAATTGGTCTCTTTGACAACTGAACTATTCCAGTTGCCACAGCCTTAAGCTTAGTGACAAAATGCTTATCTTTGATTGTTATAACTTTTTGTATTGACCACCTGATTATGTATCAGTTTACAAATTTAACCTAACTCAACCAAATAAAGTCCGAAGTCGCTAGAGCTGCATTTGAGTTGCATACAGGCTACAGCCATTTAGCTAACCCAAACTCCCTAGGCCTTTTTGCTAGGCTGTAGTAGCGCCAATCCTGCAAAATCCTCCAATTGGCCTCATGGAAAAATAGCATATAGCCTCAATCCTGCAAATTCCTCCATTATTTCTTGAACATGGTCCGTGGAGGGGTGACCACTGCCTGAATCCTGCAAAATCCTGCTTCAGTGACTGTCAATATGTTGAGGCTTGACCAGAGACATGTATCCTGGAGCAGTACTGAGGATTTCAAGCTTAATCCAGGCCTATATTTATACATACCTGAGCAAAAACAACACAAGGTCTGGCCCAAGACCTTGACAAAGTGCATCCTATGAAATCAGTAACGCACTTTTGCCATGTAACCACAATCCTGCAAATTCCTCCACTTTGGCAAAGAGGATTTTGAAGGATTCAGGGCAGTTCAGGTTAACATGTTTTGGACAACAGAGAGCACCAGAGGTTCATTTCAGTTGTAAACCTGAAACAATCTTTGCACAATGGAAATTAATAAGAACTACAATCATTTGTACCCACATGATGTCTGCATTTCATTGGGATGTCAAACTGAGTAATTTGCCAAAAAAGAAGAGCTTAGTATGCTCATTCTAATAATATCTGTGGGAAAACAAAGAGAGAAAAAATAATTTGGAGCCAAGTTACGCGGCAAATTTTCTGAGGCAACTTGGAAGCAAACAAATGTACTTCATGCTAAATGAACCCCTAGGAAGAATGGAGTGCATTTTGCCAACAGTTTATGGAAACTTCCTGAGACCATTTTTTAGGGCATTAAAATGTCCCTGTAAGGTTTCTTCTTTAAGATTACTCACAACAATTTATACCTGAAAATAGCCTTGTGTTCACAGCCCTTAAGCTCTTTTCATATGATCTGAGGCCAAGTTTCATGCTTAGCACCAAAGTTTGCTAAACAAAGAAAATATTTGCTACGCAAAATCAGGTCACCAGCCAAAATGTCATGAGATGTCTATTGCTTGCCACTGGTTCCCTGCTTATTTTGCTTAGCAAATAAATCCGCTTAGCAGTATTTTCTACTTCCGCAGCTCCAAAATATTTTGGCCCTAGGCGCAAATCTTACCTCATAAATTTGTTATTCCCTCACTTTGCTGTCACAGAGCCCAGGCAGACTACCCACCCTCCCCCCTCACCGTACCTGGCAGCCATCGTGAGGCGTGAGGGAAGGTACATGGCCTCGGCCCATGACGACTCGTCCCCCGGGTCGGTACACTGCTTCCAGGATGAGCATGGTAAGAAATGAAGGCCTCTCCTTGGAAGTAGCATAGCTGGGATTTCTGTCAGTTTGTTCCACGAGTGAAGGGGGGGGGGGAGGGTGGTTGCCAGATGTGAACTTTAACGTAGATGGATGTGGTGGGGTTGAGGGGGGATTAAGAAATTTAGAACACAGTGTTTAAAGTCACTTTATGGGCTCGTTGCATGACCAAGAAATGGTGTTTTTTATCCGCTTTTAAGTGCCCAGTTGACGGGACACATCGTGTGTGCGCACAGTTGTATTTTACCATTACATCTGAGGACAAGGCATTGTCTTTCCCTCTTTTCCTATAATTTACAACACTATCCCATAGATTAAGCACACATACATTCAAGTCCCATTTTCAACAAAAGATGTAGACAGTAAAGAATATGTTGTGCTCCCTTTGTGTTGCTGTCCTTGACATGTATGTAATATAAGAGCATACTTGTGTGTGTAGCGCCAAGTTCGCAGGACTGATTTCATTCTAAATGTGCACAAAGCCAATAGCATTTGTGCTTGCATCCTGCGTTGTCGGCAGTGCATTTGAATGTCTCTGCCAGTGGTCTCCCCCAACTCTCCTATTCTTACCGTTGAGGGGGACCTTGTGCGTGGAGCACATAGTATAGCACTGACTGAAATGAGTTCTATTACAGGTAACTGGATGACATACACGTTTGATGAGAACAGTCCTGGAGTAGCTCAGAGGCTGGACACAGACCCTAACCCTAACGCTGAGGCCTCACCGCCGTCAGACCCTGAGAAACCCTCCATCGATTGGTAAGTTGTCCTTGCCAAAAACAAACGGGTTTCCAGTCATGTTTACACAGCATTCAGATTCATACCAAACCAAATTGTTGAAGATTTTAAATAAGCACGTGAAAAAGTTTAACGTTTGAAACAGTTAAGGAGCAACCAAGTAGACAGATCAAATGTTGCTGTCCTTCTGAATTACTCCAGAGGTCTCATCAATGGAAAATTGATACGTAACGTTTGGCCGTTTAAAACCAAAAATCAATATGATCCTAATATTAGCTGGAATGGGTGTCAAAGGCTATCACTACCATTTGCAGTGTATAAAAAGAAAAGGAACCTATTAAAAGACATCAACTTTATTGGAATGCGTAGAAAATCATCCCTTTTTGTTCAGCCTTGCGGAGTTCAGGCCATCAACATTTTTGAAGTTGTAATTGTATACAGTATGATCAACATCGTTCAGTAAGATCTTCTGGTGATATTTTGGTAATGCTTTATCCTTGAATTTTATCACAATTTCTTGGTAAAGCTAAAAAATTACATGGCGAGCAGTGATGAGAATGAGACATTAGAGAAATATGCAAGAATCGCATTAGAGAAGTCTTGCTTCCTGGGAAGCAGCTGAGTTGTTTTTAATTTCATTGTGTCCTTTTCCCTTGAAGTAGTCTTTGTATTTTCCCTCCTTCCGTTTTACCAAAAGGCCGGACAGTTCCAGTTGCCACTCTGACTCCACCGTCATCACCATGCCCAAGTCCTCAGGAGCTACCCTAGACAGCGGCGGCGGCCCCTCCTCTCTGGACAGTCACATCCCGAGCTCCATCCTCTTCAATCTCACCAGCCAGCACTCCTCCTCGGCGGCCGGCGGCGGCAGCCAGTCCTGGGAGCTGCCCCGTAACTTCCTCAGCGAGCTGGGCTTACAGAGCCTGATCGAGGACGTCAGGAGGCAGAACAGCGACCAGAGCACGCGGGACGAGGCTATCAGCCTGGCCAGCGCGGAGCGCAGCCGGAAGCGGAGGGAGCGGGCCCGGATCAAGCACAACTACCGCTTCTGGGTGTTACCGGGCCGGTCGTTGCGGGTGACCTTTGACCGGCTGGCCTTCCTTGCTCTGTTTGACAGGTTGGTTCTCAGCAAGGGCCTCACTAGAGTGAAACTGACTAGATGCAGTATCCTCTCTTGCAACCTAAAAAAATATAGTCTAAAATTTGAAAGATCATTTGTCAGGATTACAAAAGTTATGAAATTTCCAATGACACATTGAATAAAGAAAAGTGCTAAGGCCAAAAAAAAAGTCTCTGGTTTCTGGTATGCACGCCTTCGCCGTAGCCATGCACGTCGGCAAAATGAAAAAGTTTTATTTCTTCAATGAAAGATGATGTCTCAAAACCGCCAAACTCACTGGTTTGACTGGAATCCTGCTGCTGCACAATTTTAATGTGTTTTAGATGGGGTTATGATCGAGAATAAGCTTTATGTGGCCTCTCCGGACTCCCGTAGATTTGCACTAAGTTTAGTCAGGCACCATTTCCAGTCGTCAACCGACATTTGAAGGAAAAAAAAGGTTAAAAAAAAAAAAAAAAAAGCCGCGTCGCCGCACCACTTTTTGGGCAAGCTCCATACCAGAAACCGGAGACTTTTTTTGGGGCCTAAGTTATCATTTTTTCAATTCAGCTTTTGAATTAGGAGCAAGACACTCCTAATTCAGCGTAGACTCGAATCAAGTTGAACTTAAGTCGATATCCACAACACACACTGCCACCACAACAGTGTGTGTATGTGTACACATACTGCACAGACCAATCGCAATACCCGATTTGAGCCAAGTCTAAATTCAGCTCGAGCGTGAAGCAAGCGCAACATACAAAGCTCATTTTTTTAAAGGAATCATTGCCTCTAATTGCTAAAAAAATAAAATCATTCGTTCAAGGATATCATATTCTTAAAAAAAAAAAATTCAAAAAAAATCAGAAATCTGAACAATCACGGGGATGCTAACTTTAAAGTCTCGTGATTTTCTATTTTCATCTTTCATTTTTCAGGAATCGTACCTTCTTAGAGAGCATGATAGCTGTCCTGTTGTCTGTTCTAGTCTCTGTCCTGGGGTTCGCCGTGCTCAGTCAGGGTTACCTCCATGATTTCTGGGTCTTCTGGTTCTGCTTCGTCCTTGCCAGCTGTCAGTACTCACTCCTTAAGGTAAGAGAAGTTAAAATATGTGCGTCGCTAAAAGCATCCGGCAAAGTATACTGTAAGCTTAGCGTTCTAGTTCATGTACACAGATTTAAGTTGGCATTTTACAGTGCTCACTCCATAAGGTTCAAATGGCAATGTCATTGTTGTACGAGTTGCCATACCATTATTAAAGTTTTAAACACCCCCCCCCCAACATAATTTGCTTTCCTTTAGTACTTTATACTCGGTGTTGTCCAAGAGCTTGTGACAAAAATTCAAAGTGTCTAGTAGTGTCTTTTTTTCCAATGGTGAAAGTACACAAGTTTGTTGCTTAGGGTGTTTTTTTGCCGATTCAAGGAATAACAATAGTCTTAAACAGCTATAAGGCAATTTGTACTTTTCAAACTTGAGTTGAAGTAATTCTTGTCTTGTTTTGTTTACAGAGTGTTCAACCGGATGCAGCTTCTCCTATGCATGTAAGCCCTTGCTTTTTTTTATGAAGTCAATAAGCTTTTGTTATTTAGTCGATAAGCTTTTTAATTTAGATGGAATACAATTCTCCTCATAGAAATTAACTGACAAAATTTAATAAATCAACAAAATCAGAGCAGGACCTTGTAAAGTTCCTGCTTAGGATCAGAATTATATTTCAGGTCAATCCAGTCAGTAAGCAGTTTGCAGAATTTCTGTTAATTTTCATGACACAATTTGTAAAAGGCAAGGTTGTATTATTGGGTTTTTTTTGGGGGGGGGCAGGGTCGTATATCTGCTATTAAATATCCCTTAGCGCCGGTAATAGTAGTCAAGGTTTGCGGTAACGCCATGTGAAAGAATCTCTTTTGAGAAGATGTGTGGTTCTGAAAAGAACCAGTTGGTTCTGAAACCCGACTTTCCGATCAGTATGCTCTGATCGTCTTCAGGAGAAGACGACACAAATTAAATACACTCAGAAGTTCATCAGCAGACTTTGAAATTTTCATTCAACGACACATCCATCACATCGTCAAGTTTTACGACCAACCGGTTCTTTTCAGAACCACACATCTTCTCAAAAGAGATTCTTCCACATGGTATTACCACAGACCCTCACTAGTTTATGCTACCGCCATGTTAAGTTTCACACCTGTAATATGATGGCACTTCATTAATCAACCGAGACTGAGCAGAAAAGAGTCTCTTTGGGGAAAAATTTTGCAACCTGACGCCACTTTTTGTCTTCATATATCATCTCAATGAAGGTCAGTCATTGCAAAAATGATGATTAGATATGAATCTGGGACTGAGAAACATTTCCAATTTTGTTAGAAAATGTTCTTGACTCTCCGTAGACTTTATACACAACCACAGAAGTGGCGTCATTTTGCAACATTTTTTCCTGTCTTTGTGTCTCTGATAACACTGCAGCATGAGGTTACGTAATGCCCTGTGATGACACAAATTAAATACACTCGAACATCCATCAACAGACATTGATATTTTCAATCAACGACACACCTATTTTTTGTCCTTTGCAGGGTCACAACCAGATCATAGCCTACAGCCGGCCCATGTACTTCTGCATCTGTTGTGGTCTTATCCTCCTGCTGGACTATTGTGCCAGCCAGCCCATGTTGTACCAGACTGCCCCCAGTCTATATGGGCTGTCCATAGGGGGGCAGGCCTTGCTCTGGCTGGGCAGGGATATGCTTATAGGTGGGTGTTTATGAAGCTTGTCTGCATGGGACTAGCTCAAACCCTCCTCATGGGAAGTCAGTGTTCAGAGCAATATGTAAAAACCCTTTAAAACCCTGCAGGTCAGTGTCAGGTGAGGTGACTTTTTCAAACAGAGAGTCACTGTACACGCTGATTGCGGGCAATAGCTGGCAAAAGTGGACATGACTGAAAATTGGAAAATTTGTGAAATCTTCAGAACTGCAAGCATCACAGCTTCAAATGTGGTGTCAAATTAAAGGGGACAACAAGACCTTTTATTTGAGTGGTGTGCCAGTGAGATGGAATATAGTTAAAAAAAGTATTTGTCAAAACCTGGTTTATTTGGCAAAAGTTTTGGATATTACGGTTGTCAATTTGGCATCTTGTTTTCACATGCACAATATAAGTGGTGTTGTGAGTTTTCCCCTCTAAGGCATGGACAAAGGTTCATATTTAATAACAAAAAAATAACACACCGAAGTTAGAATACCATGATTCAGTGATTTTTTTTAACATGTTTGTGAAATTGATTTCAAAAGTGAAACGTCTGTAAGGCCAAAAAAAAAAAGTCTCCGGTTTCTGGTATGCGCGCGTGTCGCCGTAGCCATGCGCGTCTGCAAAATGAAAAAGTTTTTTTTTTCAGTGAAAGATGATGTCTCGAAACCGCCAAACTCACTGGTTTGATTGGTATTCTGCTGCTTCACAATTTTAACGTGTTTTTAGGTGGGGTTATGGTCGTGAATAAGCTTTATGTGGCCTCTCTGGACTCCCAATCCTGTATAGGCCTATTTGTACTAAGTTTAGTCGGGCACCATTTGCAGTCATCAGCCGACATTTGAAGCAAAAAAATCAGGTTAAAAAAAAAAAAAAGACGCGTCGCCGCACCACTTTTTGGGCAAGCTCCATACCAGAAACCGGAGACTTTTTTTTTTTGGCCTAATGTAATGTCGATAACAACAAAAACATAACATCAAAGGAGCTTTTTCTAAAGTGTCATTGGTGTTTGTTATAGAATAAAGCTATAACTACCACAATATAGTTATTTCATTAAATTCTTGCAAGAAACTTCACAGACTCTTATCAATGCCTACTGAAAGTCATACACCGATGTCAGAATGTGTGACATCCGTAACGTTCATTTATAGCACTTATATCTCATTAATTAATTCAGCTAACACTAAATCAAACCTTGTCATGTTGTTCTTTAAGGCCTAAGCTAAAGTTTACCAAATATATAAAAAAGAATTTCACTTCAAGCATTTTACTTTAGGGCTGTTCCTTTTCGAATAATTTGGTATTCGACTACTTGAAACGGTGTTTGACCGAATATTCGGATATTCAAAACTGCCAGCTGCAAATGCGTGCCGCGCTGGTCAAAAGTTGCATGTAGAGCGCGATATGGAGTGTTTTGCAGTGTTCTGTCAAGGGCTTTAACCTGCTAAAAGGATAGAAACATTGAACGGCCGTAAAATAAAAGATACCGTCAACAAAAAAAGTGGCACCTGACAATAAAACGCCGCAACTTTATGGTAAAAGTAACATCACAGTCGTGTGCGTATGTGCGTAGTTTTTAGTTTTCAAAAAGCTACTCTAATATTGGTTGATGATCGAATATTTGAATATTCAATATATTCGGGACAGCCCTGTTTTACGTTGTTTTTTTCATTAATTGGTCAGTAGACTCTGAATGCAACGCCTGTAATGATGGCATTGCCCTGACTATTACTGACAGAGTCTTTGTTTCTTCATTCATCTTCTTGCAGTGTTTGTGTTATGTTTTCCATTGATCTTCCTGCTGGGGCTTCTACCACAGTGCAATACCTTCGCTACGTACCTCCTAGAGGTCATCGATGTACATATATTTGGTGGCAATGGTAAGCACCCTCATCTGTTTTCAGATACTCTTCACATCTGCACCCCAACCCCAAACCCAGACACGGTCTAAGACCAAATGCTTTGGGATTTGGAATACATTAGTAGCAATCCCATGAATATCTGGGATTCATTCATTCGTTCTGGTTTATTAGTTCAAAACTACCATCGCAGCCCAGATACCGAATATGCTGATATTTACAATAAAAATAAACTCATAACAATAATAAGGCAAACATTTGAAAGCATTAAACTGATCCTACTAACCTTTAAGCCAGATGAGGGTCCTAAATCGAGTTTTTGGGAACGAGAAAGAATTTGAAGAGAATTTATTTTGTGGAAAAAAATGGGCTTTACAATTTTTCGTTGATAATGAGTTTGAATTTCCTCATGCATCCTTTCGTTGTAGTCACGGCATTGTAATTTTGTTTCCATAGCAACTACCGGTCTCGCTGCAGCAGTCTACTCGTTTTCCCGAAGCGCCCTCGCTGTGTTATTACTCGTTGGTTTTGCTTTCGGTGCTCTGAAGGTAAGTGTTAAAAGAGGGTTCCTCACTTCAAAAATTGTCAAGAAATTTCATAGTTTTCATATTTAAACCACCCATTCCTTTGATGCCTTGAAGTTTTACCCAAGTTGATAATTGGTCAATAAAAAATATGCTAAATACTTGCATATATTTGCATCTCATTATCCAGGACAATGCAACGTCTGCGCACCTGTTGTTCTCCGTGTTCTGTGGCCTCCTAGTAGCAATCAGCTACCACCTCAGCCGAAGTGCCTCAGATCCAAGTGTCTTGTGGTAAGAAACAGCCTCAAAATCCCATCTTTAACCCTAACGGCCCTGAATCCTTCAAAATCCTCTTTGGCAAAGTGGAGGAATTTGGAGGATTGATGTTACATGGCAAAAGTACGTTACTGATTTTGTACGTTGCACTTTTTCAAGGTCTTGGCCTGGACTTTGTGTTGTTTATGCTCAGCCATGCATAAATATATAGGCCTGGATTATGCTTGAAACCTCCATACTTTCCAGGATGTCACTGGCCAAGCCTCAACATATTGACTGTCACTGCCACAGGATTTTGCAGGATTCAGGCAGTGGTCACCCCTCCACGGACCATATTCAAGAAATAATGGAGGAATTTGCAGGATTGAGGCTATATGCTATTTTTCCATGAGGCCAGTTGGAGAATTTTGCGGGATTGAGGCTACATCCTAGCAAAAAGGCCTTGGGAGTTTGGGTTAATATTTGGGTTTGCAAGCAACAAATTTCTATTTACATAATAATACATAACTGTTAAACTTTGCATATTCTTCAATAACCGTAGATTATTTCTGAAAAAGGGCCCTCAAAGAAGTTATGGAAATTTTACTTGTGAAATGTTTTTCTCATGCAATACTTTTGTTGTGAAACACTTTACCACTAATCTTTTTTCTTCACTGTAAAAACATAACATGGACTGAGAACAACCGAGCAAAACCAGTCCAGATTTGCTAAAATATGTCCAGGACCATTTGTATTTTTCAAATTTTGGTTAGTGATTTTGGGGATTTTTTTTATTAATTGATTTATTTTTTATTTTTGTTAAAAGGTCAATTATCAAGAAATTTGTCATGACTGAATCTCAAGCCAAGCCGGAGGGATCCCTGGATGAAATCAGAGATCCCCTGCCTGGGAAACTCCAGAAATCTGTGGTACGTCTCTCTCTCTTCAAACATTCTATTCTCCGCAACGATGTTTATTTTATAACATCGTGTACTCCTGATCATCAATTAGTTCCAAAATTCTGTATCTCAAGGTTTGTGTCCCAATCAAGTTTGTTATTGTTAGGCCCAGCAAACATGCCAACCCCAAATAGGATGATAATGTCAGCAAAACACTTGCTGTCAAAATGGCGGCGCACTGTATGTCAGTTCTTACATATGTCAGGGTATAGATAGCAGCCTTTTTAAATCCTTGACAAATGTCTTACGACTGGAACTAAAATGTTGCCAGTAATGTTTGAACCTACTGTGGATGTAGAAAACTGAAATTTCAGCCAGACACAATCATTACGTTCATTGTGTGTTTCGGCCATTTTGGAAAATGTAGCTAACAAGACCCATTTGGTTCCCCCCCCCCCACCAGTGTGAGAGGCTGCAGTCAGACCTCATCATATGCCTCCTGTACGTCGCGGTCCTCTTCGGCGTCCACGCCAGCACTGTCTTCACCGTTCTCCAGCCTGGCCTGAGCTACGTGCTGTACGGCATCGCCGGGGTGCTGGGGTTCTTGCTGCATTACCTCATGCCCCAGCTGCGCAAGGAGATGCCCTGGCTGTGCATCTCACACCCGCTGTTCAAGAACCACGAGTACTTCCAGTTTGAAGTCAGGGGTAAGATGCCATTTTGAAGCATAGTTATTTGCATTGAGGGATGAAAGTCTTGGATTTGACCGTGGCCTCGTAGTCTGGAGCATTGAATTCCTGGTCTGCAGGTAATTCTGCAGGTTGTGGGTTAGAGTCCAGCCTGGGGTTGTGGTGCCTGTGCCGCTTGGGCAAGACCCTTTTGTTATGCCATGGAGGAATGGACGGACTCAAGTATTTAGCAATGCACTGTTTAATGCAACATGGCGGACCTGCTCCACCCTGCCAATAGAGGGTGCACTGTGGACACAACAACTTTGTCACTCATAGCTTCTCCCCTGTGATGGCAGAGATGTGATTGATTTTAGCTGCTTTCCGCCGCCGAAATGCCAGCATCGAGCTGTATACTCCCCAGGGAACTGAGATTGCTGTAGCGCCTTGAGCACCAAAACTGGTGTATATATACTGTGCTTTAAAAGAAACGTATTATTATTATTATTCACTACACTACAGAAGGTGTAGTTGGACAGAAAATATGAAATTGTCACACGAAGTGGCATGTGTAGTGTCGAATTCTGCTACTTACCTAGAATATGGTGTTACAATTACAGTTTGTTAGCTTTACAGTATGGGTGTCATAAGAATTGCAATAATTTTTTTTGACCCAAAGGACAAGCTCATATGTGACCATATGTGTTCAAAGTTAACCAAGAGTGTCATAATCATTGCAAGCTTTCGGCACTAAATCCTTGCAAAAGTTGACTGATGGAGTTGAACTGAGTTTTGCAAAGTGAGCTTCACATAAAAAAATTCTCATGACACTGTCTTGAATGGTTTCATTAATTTTTTGTATTGACAGATGCAGCAAAAGTCATGTGGTTTGAGAGATTGTTTGTCGTCCTGTGCTTTCTGGAGCGTAACATCATCTACCCCTTGGTCTTCCTCTGCGGCCTGACCACAACAGGAAAGAGCATCACAGATTTCTTCTCTCCAATGTGAGTACAAATAATCCAAGTTGCTTCATTCAATGCCACAATTTATATTAACCAGTTTGCATCGGAGGACGTGATAACACACACTGGCTGTTTTTATACACAGGCATGGCTGATGGTTAAAACGTCAAGATTGCCTTGACTCGCCTCCGGGTGATGTCTAAAACATGCTAATCCCTTGTGCCTTTGGTACACACATACAAAGTCTGTGAAGTCTGTGGAGGCAGATCGTGTGTTGATCTTGAATTGGCTGTTGTGCACGGCTTATTGTTCGACAGTTTACGCTCCAGTGCACACCTTGGAGTATTGAAACATAGGAGGATGGGGCAAGAAATATTGGACAAATACTGTTGAAATGACTCTTGCAAATCCATATGTGTGGCGTTTGGCTTCAAACTCCGCAAAAGCATATGGGAGGGCTGGGGTCAATAGACCAATAGAGAAATACCTAAAGGCCCCTTGATTCCCTTCATTGAGTGTGACATCATTTAAAGGCATACCTAGGACCATTTGAATTTATCATGTAAGTAACCTACCAAATTATTATCAAAAAGCTTACTTGGAAGAAAGATCATACTGGCACTAAACACCCCGTGAAATTATTCCATCTGGCTTGCTGTCATTGAGAAGAAATCAAGAAATGTAGGTGATTTCCAACAATCAGCCATTTGACTGATTTTTGGAAACACAGAGTGCTACGGATGAAATCGTGATTCTGATCAAAGGTTGTGCGTGGTTTTTCACTGTTTTCTCAAAAAGTGTAATTTCCACTTAGCTGAAACTTCAACAGGTTAGGTTTTGCACATTCTTCTTTGGATTTTGAGTGGTGTTATTTTTGTAAACTAACAAAAGGCATGACAAGCAAATGATCCTTTATAAACGTCTTTTCCCCCATCGCAGTGCTGGTGCCTTCATTTTGACAGTCTGCGGACTCAAGCTTCTCCGTAGTGCCTTCTCCAACACCGCCACCCAGTACCCCATCCTAGCCCTCACCGTGCTGTTCTTCAAGTTTGACTTCCACCAGGACACCATCCTCTTGGACCTCTTTGTCGTCAATTACTTCCTGATGTCCATCTTTCTTCACAAGGTAAGAAGTGACCCAGTGCCTCTGAAAATGACTAGTCATTATTTGAATAGTCACTTATTTGACCAGTCATTTATTTACGTGAATCTTAAAATGATGAATCATTTTATTTGCTTTTAGCACACATTAAGGCCGGTTTATACTTCACACGAATTCCATTACAAGGCTAATTTATTAGGGAAACGGCGAATGTCACAATGAAACTTCTATTGTTAATGTCATGAAATTCGCTTTACTTTCGCTTTCGTGTGAAGAATGAATCAGCCTTCAGGCAACTTGAAGTAACTAATCCTATGGTACATCAGGTGTACATTCAGGTACTTTTTATTTCATTGGTCCGAAACATGTTCCAGTGTTTTGCAACAGTGATGATGAAAATAGCATACTGATTTTGAAATCATGGACTTTAATATTGTCAAGTGTCATTATTGTGCCGGTCAGCCTAAAACACAAATATCTTCCACTGTGTGTGCATTGGAAGATGTAAAGCTAATCAGCATAGGCTCCAAATGGGATGATTTGGTTATTGGAGGTTTAGCACTCCATCTTTTGGAATGTGTGGCTGCTCACACCCATTGTAAATGTCCATGCAGTAAACATAAGGCATCTTCTAAAGGCAATTATTGAAGCAGTTCACGTGGCCTGTTAGATAGGGCTAGAGTTAAAATTTCATTTTAAATCTGCACAATGTTTAATTGCAAGATTACATTATGCATTATTACAGATGCACTGTTTAGAAGATGACTCCAAACTTCCAGATTTTTTTGTTACCACTTTATGTGATAATTCAACCATGTGAAATCTAGAAACTTTAAAGATTTATATCAGGAGTGTTGAATGCGAAATAGAGTGCCTTGTGTTGCATTTGCCTGTACTAAGCTACTGTGGCATACGTAGCGCTGTGGTCCAATGGTGCTTGTGTTCTTGAGTAAGACACTTTACTACAATTGCCTCTCTCCACCCAGGAGTATAAATGGGTACCTGTGAAGGTAGAGACCAGATTGCGCTGATCTCTAGCTGCTGCAAAAAAAATGTTTCTCATGGCCTGATGAACAGGGGTAATAAATGTGAAGTACTTTGAGACTTTGGTATAAGGCACTATGAAGGACCAGCTAATTGTTTTTGCTATTACTTGACTTCTCTGTGTCTTTTCTCCATTCAAGCTGCATGAGTGGATCCTCAAGATGAAGTTTGTCTTCACTTACATCGCTCCGTGGCAGATCACCTGGGGTTCGGCATTCCACGCGTTCGCTCAGCCATTCAGTGTGCCTCGTATCCTTTGAAACTAAAAGGATCAATTGTTTAACAGATCTAAGCTTTTTTGTTCAAATAATCATTTATCAGTTGCTTATAATCTTTGTGTCCCATTGGATCCAGAAAATTGAGTTTAAATCAGAAATTTGATATTATTGTCGGGGGCAGATCCAGAGAGGTTACTGCCGGGGACGGAGAGTGTGCAGGAGGGGGGGGGGGAAGTGAAAAATTGCCTTATTTAAGAAAATCCAGTCACTGCCCTGGATCTGCTACTGAGTGTTTTATGTCATGAAATAGGCTTTGTCTTGTATAAGTGGCCCGATTTGTGTGGTTTAAGTCAAGAGTTAATAAGCACTTTTATCTGTAATTTTGTTTTATGCCACATAGACCCCTACAAGCGTTGTCGTTGAGTACATCATGAGTACTCACAAGTCTCTACAAGTCTCTCTATGGGGCGCTGTGGTCCATTGGTTACGGTGTTCGACTCGTGTGCCGTGGTGCATGGGTTCGAATCCTGACCGTGGGAACATGGTGCTTGTGCTCTTGAGCAAGGCACTTTACCATTATTGCTTCGTCCTTCGGATGGGACGTAAAGCCGTAGGTCCCGTGTGTTGTGTAATGCACGTTAAAGAACCCAGTAACACTTATCGCTAAGACAAGGGGGTTTGCCCCGGTGTTTCTGGCAGTGGCTGCAATGTGCGCCGCAGCACCTTGTAAACCATTATAAGGTGCTACATAATGGGTCTCATATTTCTCATAAACTTTATTTACCTTTCTTTAATAATTGACATAATTTCCAGCGCCTTGAGTACCTAATTGTTGGTAGATACGTGCGCTATATAAGACTCCATTATTATTATTATTATAAGTTTTTCAGTCACAAGTCCAGTCAGAAGCGTTTCAAACGAACCGTGACAAAATCATTCCATTGTTATTGTTCATCCCCATGTTATTTGTGACTGCACTTACTTGTGAATGGACTAGTGATAAACTTGAATACAATACTTATGCTCACCGACTGCTTTTTCTCCACACCACCCAGCGTTGTGCATTATTCTCCTTAACCGTTATCACCTGACCAGATTCTGCCATGCTGTTCCTGCAGACGCTCATCTCCGCGTTCTTCTCCACTCCTCTCAACCCCATCCTAGGCAGTGCAATATTCATCACCTCCTACCTCCGACCCATGAAGTTCTGGGAGAGAGATTACAAGTGAGATGACCTCTTTTTGCCTCGTGATGCCTCTTTCAGAGAATTCCTTTGCAGGGTTTTAGACCCAGCTTTTAATTAAAACACAAAAAAAATGGGGGGGGGGAGAATGAGATTTTTTTTTTTTTAACAGAAAAAAAGACCCAAAATATTAGATGTTGTTACCAACACCAAATTTCATGGCACTGCTAAGCACACATTTGTTTGTAAACAATATTTGTCCATTTCACAGGGACTATAAGCAGTAAGCGCAGCAAAAGGCATGCTAACTTTAGAGGACAATTTTGCTTAAATTCGATGTAGTCATGTAACAATAGAAATCGCCATGTGAGTGCAGCCGTATGCACATTCATGCTGTGAAAAAGTGCTTGATGTCAGCACAATTTATGCCATAGTTAGAACACCTTTTCTGTTAAATGTTTAACTGCGCCATGGAATCGACTCCTTGTTTGTGAGGGGACTAGAGTCGTTAGTCGACAAGTCCTTCTATTTAAAGGCATATAGTTTCCAATAATTACACCACTCAAAATCCAAAGAAGAATGTTCAAAACCTCTGTTGAAGTTTCAGCTCAGTGGATATTACACTTTTCAAGAAAAAAGTGAAAAATTGTGCACAACCTTTCTATCACGAAACACAATTTTGTGTATAAAATTCTCTATTTCCAACAATCTGTCAATTGACTGATCGTTGGAAATCACCTACATTTTGTGATTTCTTCTAAATGACAGCAAGCCAGACGGAATAATTTCACAGGGTGTTTAGTACCAGTACGATCTTTAGTCCAAGTACTGTAAGCTTTTTGATAATAATTTGGTAGGTTACTTTTGGGGTAAATGCAGATGATCCTATGTGCCTTGAAATCTTGCACTCAAAAATCTTGTTGTAATCGCGGCATTTCATCTCATGCAGCACCAAGCGAGTAGACCACTCCAACACCCGCCTCTCCACCCAACTGGACAAGAACCCCGGCTCGGACGACAACAACCTCAACTCCATCTTCTACGAGCACCTGACCCGCTCCCTGCAGGAGACGCTGTGCGGAGACCTGGTGGTTGGCCGATGGGGGACCGTCATCGCTGGTGACTGCTTCATCCTAGCCTCGGACTACCTGAACGCGCTGGTGCACGTCATCGAGGTCGGCAACGGACTGGTCACCTTCCAGCTCAGGGGACTGGAGTTCAGAGGTGCAGACAAAATTTCAATCTTAAAAAATATGGATGTAATCTGTTAATATCATTGATAAAACACTTGCACGTGCCTATATTTAACTAAGGATGAGATACCGCGCGTAAACTCAGATAGTAGGTGTTCCAGACAAGAGTGGTTTGTGGTTGCCAGAGTCTGGCCTTGGCTTGCTCCTCATAAACTGTACTGACTTCTCCCTGCCTATAAATAGGTCCATGGTCTTATCAGTCTCATAGTTGAAACCAACACAAAATTATTTCACAGATTTATTTATTTACTTGCAGTGAGAAAAGGCCTTTTCTTTTGAGATGACTTCTAATGCCAACATAAATTATCCATCAGGTTTACCAAAAAATGTAAGTTCATACATTTGCAAATATTGTGCAAATATGTTGTCAATATAGTGTCTTTTTATTTGTTGCCAACCAAATTGTAGCTATGTAGAAAGGGTTACAGCTCTTTTGGACAATTTTGTATCAGCAAAAGAGTAAAGAAAATGGAAGAATCCATCTGCCTTCTCGGAAAATCCACCATCTTGAGAAGAAAAAAAAACAACGCTTGCCGCCTCCTTTTTTTTCAAAATCCCAGACGAGAAATTATTCTGTTTTTTACTCGGCCTGAACTACAGCTTTGCCACAGGCATAAATGTTCGAAAGTGAAAATGAGCTAAATTTGACTGTATCTCTGGTTTGCTTTGTTGCTAAACAGGAACCTACTGTCAGCAGAGAGAAGTGGAAGCCATCACAGAAGGAGTGGATGATGATGATGGTATGTACCAAAGGAAAGTAATGTGGAGCCGGATCGGAAATTTCCCCTCGTTTTACCCCAAAACGGTTTTCGCGGTTTTTCATCCTATCCCATAATCAGCAATTCGTGCGTTATACTTTAATGTTTAAAAGTCTCCTAACAGCTGGCAGAGCATTCTGTCTGGAACGTTTAGTTTCCCCCGTTCTTTTCAGAACCTCACAACTCACAAAAGAAATTTGTCACATGGTGCTACCTAATTCTTTGTCTTATTGTTTAAAATGAACTTGTGGAATTGTAAGTATTAGTGTTCGTAGTCTCTTTCTCAATTCACATTTTCCTTGTGAATTTTACTTTGCTTAACTTTATTTAATAATTTGTAATGTATGCAGGGCCCCAATGGAAACTAGTTTTAAACTGTTTAGGCATAACGTGCATAGCATTGCGTGCGCGTCGCGCATTCCACCTCCATGGTTGCGCGTACTGTGCGATGTCGCGCAAAACGCAGCTAGGCTTGTGTAGTGTGAATATCGTACTAGGAAATAATGATTCACTGGTAGCATTGCCCATGCATACGTGGGGAATTTGAACGTTCAACCAATGAAACGTTAAAAGGCACCGGATTTCATGGGAGTCCAAATTTCATGTGACACTCGAAAAGTGTTTAATACCAGCTAGCCATTGTCTTTATCATCCATTTAAGACAGACCACGTGACGGGCTCTCGACCAATAGGAATGCCTAAACTGTCTTAGATATTTATGAATAGTATTTAATGTCATATTTTGTTTTTTAACTCGGTAGGCCTTTAACTTTTTTTAAAATGTATTTTTTTTAAAATGTAAATCACGTGCAATTCAGCTGTGGCTGCCATTCGTGATTTGTTAATAAACCATGTTGAATGAATGAATTGAATGAATTGAATGAATAACGTGAGTATAGAAATGCTGTAAATAAATAAATAAATAATACTTAGGAAATTCATCCACTTAGTCAAGAATCTGTTTCAAACCAGTCACAGCAACATGTCATTGTGTGGAATTTGGGCTTGTGACTTTTTTTTAAAAAGTGAACAGAACATTTCTGTGCAAGACCGTTAAAAGCGCACAAAGAAATAGCATCTTTACTGAGTTTATAGCATTTTCAAAGACTCGCATTAAACTCAAGCTTGCTTTTTACAAACCCTCTTTCACTTTTTTCATTTGGGTTTAACTAAAGGCTTTTTAAAGGCTTTTTTTGTGATTTTACACTCTAAAGATCACCCCTTAAAGTTGTTCTTAGGCTCGTCATAATTTTGAAAATGATCCCTTAACTCTGTTGCAACACACAGCAGCTTTCGTGTTAAACTTCAGTCCGAATTTCTCAGAGATACATGCTCTAAGTCTAGTTCAAACCTTGGATCCATCATTGGTTACAAACCATCAAATGCTAGGGCCACAAGATTTTCAATTAAGAGCAACTGAGCTTGCAAATCGGGATTTTGTTGCCGTAGTCATTCTTGGTCCTATTTGCTGGCCTGCGACGGTAGCCCTACTCCAGCTGGCAAAATGGAACAAAGCCATCTCAACAGTCAAAATTAAATCAGCCAACAGTTTTTAAGAATCATAAGCCTACATGAAACAGGATTGACTGGCTGTGACGTTATATGAACTTGTGCCTTGACTGTAGGTGATTGATAAGCCAGCTGTACCTATCAGTTACCTTCTTTTGCAGTTGATGCAATTTGACTCGTCAAAGTGCTTACTTCAAATGTGATCTGACTGCTGGTGACTAGCCTGTGTATAACGGTGTGGCAGAGGAAGAGTATTAATTTTGTCACTGTCTGTGACTGTTCAGTCATCGGGGAGTTAATTTTTTTTTTCCAAACCATTTTCAGGTTGTTGTTGCTGTTACCCAGGCCACCTACCCCACTTCTTGTCAGCCAATGCAGCCTTCAGTCAGCGTTGGTTAGCTTGGGAGGTCATCGCCAGCAAGTACATCTTACAGGGCTACAGCATATCGGACAATTGTGCGGCTTCCATGCTGCAAGTCTTTGATCTACGCAAGATCCTCATCACCTACTATGTCAAGGTATAGTGAATTTCTTTCGGTGACTAGTCCAATGACTGCAATCCCATGCCATTATTGAAGTAAACCCATACTCATTTGCATGTCACACATGTTCTGAAATTTGAGGCGTGCGTGACTTTTGTGAACCCCTATTTTGCTAGAATGAGAATGTCTAAGGGTTGGTATGGGTGGCTAGGCGTAAGGTACTCGCCTCTCACCACTGTGGCCCTGGTTCGAATCCTGGCTGCGGCCCATACATGCCATATGTGAGTAGAGTTGTGCGTTGACTCTCTCCTGTGCCACAAGGGTTTTTCTCTGGTTCTCCCATTTTCCTCCCTCCGCAAAAATCAACATTTTTGATCTGTGGCTGTGGTCAGAGGCTGCCTAAGGCACCTTAACATGCCTTCGGCTCGACCACGTTGTAGCTGCGTCCTTCGCAATTCAGCCTTGTGGCTGTGAGTAAGGATAATTAGCACCTCAATATGATCATTATACAGGTTGGATAAAAAAAACAAAACCAAGATATTACTGCTAATTGGAACAGAAGTAGGGCACATGTGAAATAAAGGGAGATATCCTCTGTTAGGGTTGAATCTCTTCTTTAAAATGACACCCTGGTCATGTCCTTACATTCACGGTTGACTGAGCAGTGACCAATTTTATGAAAGGGTCTATTTAGAGAATTGCGCCACTTTTCATGGTGAAATCTCTTTTTCCCCACCTGCCTTGATTGGCAACCATAGCCTTTCACTCTGTGACAAATGACACCACAAAAACCACAATTGAAAAGTGGCGCAATTCTCTAAATAGACCCTTTCATAAAATTGGTCACTGCTCAGTCAACCGTGAATGTAATGACATGATCAGGGTGTCATTTTAAAGAGGAGATTCAACCCTAACAGAGGATATCTCCCTTTGATTAACATGTGCCCTACTTCTGTTCCAATTAGCAATAATATCTTGGTTTCGGTTTTTTATATCCACCCTGTATTGTTATAAGTTTATTATGTTTTTGTAGTAAACATTATATGACTTGTATTTCAAGATTGACTGGCATGTAAACGTTTAATCCACTGTTTAAAAGCCTGACAGTTGGAAATTGGCTTTGGCTAAACTTTTGAAGGAGGAGATTACCGGTACTCCTCTGTTGTTGGGAATTTGACTTTGGAAATTCCCAGTTTTGTTTAATGTCTTGCTAGGAACATGCCTATCATTTCAGTCAATGTATAGTGAGGCCTAGGGAGAATGACCTCGTTATTATGATTTCATGACTCAGCGATCAGATGGCCAGGGGTTCAACGATCAGGTGGTCAGGGGTTCGAATCCAGCTGCTGGCCATCTGTGTCCATGAACAAGCCATTCCACCCAACCTGCCCCTCTAAGCTTGGGAGTATGATTGGCTACTGTCATTAATTAGGATGTAACCTACAACTGACCAGTATCACATTTGGGAGAAATAGAAAATATCCTCAGTCATTTCATGCCAAAGAAACTTGAGATAAACACCAGCCTGGTAGGGCATTTCTTTATTGATATTTGCTCACCTTTCATCTCTGCAGAGCATCATCTACTACGTAGTCCGCTGCCCCAAACTGGAGCAGTGGGTCGTCAACGAGACAATCCAAGAGGCGTTAAAGGATTGCAGCGAGGATCGATACACGGACTGCGACCCGACCTTCACCCCTAAGATTGACGAAGACTACGACCTGCGACAGAGCGGGATATCTAGAGAGAGCTTCTGTACCTGTTACTTGGGGTGGATACAGCACTGTGCTAGCAGGAGAGAAGAGGTACATGATTGCATGCCTTTTTGACATAAAGACATAACTTTTTGATGTAAGTTTCAATGTTTGGTTTTGTCCTTCATTGTTTAATGTTACGAGCTCTGCGTGTTTTATGCTGTCACATAACAGAGTGTATGTTACTTACAATGCACTTACAATTAAAAGTTGGGGTGAGCATGTCATATTTTTGACAAATTTGGTTAACAGTAACAAAATGTCAAATGTCTGACCATTATTTCACCCTCTTGCACTAGTTCTGCTTGTGCAGTTAAAAAAAAAAAAATTTGGGAACAGGGAACTCTTCTTCTCTAACAGAGCATGCAAGTCTTGACAGTCCACATTCATGTTTTATGTGAACGTCTTGGTACCAGACACTGACTAGTCTAGTCACAGACCCAATTTACCCATGGTTATCTGCGTGACCGATTGAACGGAAGTTGAGGTCAACATTATAAATTTTATAATAGTCCTCAATTCGCAATATTTTCAATATGTTGTAAATTGAAATGATTTCATTTATCAAAGCACTCATTTATTGCCGTTGATTGGATGGGCCCAGTCAGGACACAAAATAAATGCAAAAAATAGGATGTTACACACGTTGTAGATCCTATACATGGTGCCCGGATGCACCCTCTATAGTAAAAATTTGTTTATTTTAACATTCCTGGTAACACTAGCCCCCTGTCTCTCTGTCTCTCTGCGCCCCATTTCTGTTACCATGAAAAGATTTTTGACAGATTTTTTTCCATTTTTGCTGTACTTACAGGAGCTGGACAGTAGCAAACCGTCTTGGTTGGTAACCCTGTGTTTTGCCCTGTGTCTCCTAGGCAGGCGGGCGCTGGGTACCGCCTCACACCATCTATCAACGAGGTAAGGCATTACTAGTCTGAACACAGACTCAAAATGGCGGATTTTGTGGAAAACCATTTAAAGTTGATTGTCAGGTTGACATGTGACCTAGGGGTCAACCTAATTTAAATATCTATATAAAAAAAATAAGGTGCTGCGTTAAGCGTGACGCATGAGTGGACAGGAATAAGTCAATCAAACTAAAGAGGAGGTGGCAAAGCCAAGACGTATGGCAACCAATAAGATAATGGAAACAGGAGGCTGTTGCCTGTCCTCATATGAACATGTGTTATGGGGTCAGCTCTCTAAGGCAACACTGACAATATAATTGCTCTCTGCCTAACATACATTCACACACACAGATTGTTAAAAGTCAGCTGTTTTTCATTAGCATTAATTTGTAGGGTTTTATAGTGTGTGCGCGGAGTTGTAATCAAGTAAAAACCAAGTTGTCATAGGTCAATCGTAAATCAGTCACAAGTCATCACATGTCAATAACAAGTCAGTCACAGGTCATCACAAGTCATCACAAGTCATCACAGGTCATCACAAGTCATCACAATGCAGTCCCGCCTGCGCCGTCTCTTTGCACAGCTGTTTTCATTGTTTTCTCCTTATTCTCTGCCCCAGTATTCTGGAGTCCTTCCTGTACGGTCTTCACGCTCTCTTCAAGGGTGATTTCCGCATCACCTCAGTCAGGGACGAGTGGGTCTTCACTGATGTAGAGATGCTCAGGCGTTGTGTGGCCCCGGGGGTCCGAATGTCTCTCAAACTCCACCAGGTAAAAATAAGAATCAAGTTCTTGAACTGTAAGGTAACTATCAGGAATTGTCAAATGTAAGATGAAGCCTATGTCCCTTATGGCCGTGACACAGGGGGTGTGTCAAGTCACAATAGGGTGCCAATCAGTTTACATGATGTGTCAAACATGCGTCACTTTTCTTCAGTACCGTAATTTTCGGAATATAAGCCGCGCGGCGTATAAGCCGCAGTACGCAAAAATCTGCAAATTTGAGAAGTCGGCGTATAAGCCGCACCGGCGTATAAGCCGCACCGACCGCAGTGGTTTCAATTTTGTAAGGCCTCCAAATTCTAGTAAAAATGCTCTGAACCAGTTCCATGTACACTACGAAAGCTATAAAAAGGGCCACAAAAGTTATATCAAATCATTCACTGTTGATACTCCTACAATAATACAAACAAATATGGAAATTGATGATGAGAAATAAACACCGGGAATTACTGCCGGCTGCCCCGTCCGGTCCCCGGCCTTAAACGGTAGCGCATAGCGCCGGCAAATAATAACATTTTCCCCCAGCACTTGAGATATGTAACCCACCGTGTGTCCTCTGACTGGAGGCTACAAATGCTGCTTTGTGGCAACAGATGCTGATTTGTTTTGTCCTAAGAATAAACAGGTCCGTTTTTACAACAAAACGTATCAAATTGTTGTGATTACTAACGTCAAAATTCAAGTTGCGATCGTAACTTTCTTCGAAAATAGTCAACACGATGCTGAAAATTTTATGGACGAATCCATTCATTTCGTAAGGGGTGATTTTTAGCCCCTGCTTTGAGTTTTACATGGTTTCTTGAATACATTTCAAGAAAAAAATTATATGGTGACATTGAACAACTGATTATTGAATAGAGAAATATTTGGAACTCCATAAAAAGTATTAGTTATCTTTTTTTCTGTTTTTAAACAGCAGAAATATTGGTAATTATTGTTCCCAAGAAAGTACACCCCTTTATTACAACAAATGGTGTGGTCCATGGGAAAGGCATGCAGCATGCATGCAGCACTGCACTAGACTAGAATCATGTACGGCTGGTTGTCGATGTCGATGTCAAAGAGACAGCTTTCGCTAGCGCTAGCCGTACTTTTTACCGCTCGATACCTTTTCGTTGGACGTGCTTTCGGTTTGTTTATGACTTTCTTAATTGATGATTTATTTCAGCAACAGATCATTCCTTATACCAGTACATTAAATATACATTTGAATATCATTTTTATTCTTCACGGCTCGGCGTATAAGCCGCCCTGTGTATAAGCCGCAGTAAACATTTTCATGGGCAAATTCAACGTATAAGCCGCGGCTTATATTCCGAAAATTACGGTAAGTATATTACAACCTGGAAGCAGTGTGTCAAAATATTGCTAAATGCGGTCACATGTCTACATTGGGAGTCAGGTTGGCGTAGCGGTACTTTCCTCGCCTTCCACCGCTCTGACCCGGGTTTGATTCCCGCCTGGGCCAATATGTGGATTGGGTTTTCAGTCCCTACTTGATTTCATGGGTTTCCCCAAAATATTCTGGGGTTTTCCTCCTGCCTCTAAAACTGTAATTTCTTCATATTGTCTTCTCTTTTACCGGGCCCCATTTAGAGACCAGTGGATTCCACTGAATGGGCTACCCAGTTAAACTAAGAAATAATTAAGTATAGTATCACTACCCTGACGCGAGAGGTGTGTAGATCCAACACAAGGTTGCCTCACTGTTAGACAGTGGTGCACCTCTCCCAGGCGTCATGGGGTCCGTCCTATAATCGGTGGGTTCGTTACTAGGATGAATCTGTATGTTCATGGTTATTTGGTGTCTGGTCTGTACTGCATTGCAAGGAAATATGAAGGCTTACGCACACACCCTCTTGTTCGTTTTCAGGATCATTTCACATCTCCAGAGGAGTATGAGGACCATCAGCCATTATACGATGCCATCACCAGCCATGAACAGAACCTGGTGATAGCCCACGAGGGGGACCCTCAGTGGAGGAACGCTGTCCTGTCTAATACCCCGTCACTCCTAGCTCTCAGGTAGGCTGGCCTAAGCATATGCGCTACTCATGGAAAGACTCATGGAAAGAAGACAAATCAAGCTAAATGTAGCAGCGGGTACCGCAACCAAACTTTTTAAAAGATGCGTCAGGGAGGAATAAATTTGGTTTTGCTCTTTGCCGACATTTTTTATTTACATTTCCCCGCCACAAATTCCACCTTTTTAAAAGATTAATATTCTGCTCAATTTAAATTTTTCAATGTTTGTCATTTTTTTTATTTGACATAAATTGTTGGTTTTGTATATTCAGACATGTATTGGACGAAGGCTCTGACGACTACAAGATCATTATGCTGAACAAGAAATACCTGAGCTTCAGAGTTATCAAGGTAGGTTTAAATTATTGTTTAAAGTTGAAAAAAATAAAATGACAGGAACAAAACAATTGAACCTACGACCTGTAGATCAATGTTCCGGTGCACTACCAGCTAAACTATCCAGCCCTATGCTGGCGGTTTTCCATTTTGACATGACAATGTCTATGTTCAAGGGGCGCAACTGAGAAGCCATACACCTGTAAACGCTACGTAGCCAGGGATCACGATGCTAGCAACATTTTTTGGGTATTATTTTCAAATAAATCACAACTGGAAACCGACAAGGTGCATTATAGAAATGTTACAGTTAAAAGTGACTGAAGAGTGAATGCCTTGTGATTGTCTTGTGATTGTCTTGTGAATGTCTTGTGAATGTCTTGTGATTGTCTTGTGATTGTCTTGTGATTGTCTTGTGATTGTCTTATGATGACACATAATCTTATTTGTGATGTCTGGATTGCAGTCCTGAAAAGATCACACAGTTAAGCATAACCATTGTGTTTGTTTCTTTTTGTTTTTACAATGCATACCTGCCAACTGTTCCGATTTAGGCGGAACTGTTCCGATTTCGGAGATAAAAAGTGCCCGAAAATCGGAACGTCCCGATTTTCCGAGTTGCGAGAGAAGAAGTAATACAAAAAATAAAATAAAAAAATTAAAAAATGCCCCGGCGCCGTCGCACACAGGCCGAGAAAAATGTTTTATTGTATTGAGGGCGCTATTGCCGCTACCATAATGGTATAAAATCCGCCTCGCTCTTATATACGACGAAAGGGACGTAAACCAGACTCAAACGTCATCGAACAGGCCATGTCCGAATAGGCTGCGGCTGCAGCAGCCGTTCGCGCGCACTGGCTTCTGCGATCAGCCACAACCTAGCCGCAGCCAATACTGAGACCCGCTACATCATCCGTCTGGTGTACTGCCTCTCTTGCGTGCTTACTGAATTAAGCGCGGGCCGCGCCAGGCACGGCGCGGTGGACGTATTGATGCTGTGCTTGTTTTCCACACGTTGTTTCGGTGGTTTTTCGTTGATATTTTGACCGTGCTGAGTCGCACTTTTTTTTGTCAACGTTTTTGTATGAGCATTTCAACTGCAACATGGACCAGGAGGATGATTATACTGAAGGAGAAAAAGCAGCGATCAAGTCAAAAATTCCGAGAGGAATATCGTGAAAAATTTTAAAATGTGTATTGTAACATACACTGTAACAGGCCTATAGCAGGCTATACGGACAATGCAATGATGTACGAACTTTTCCAAATAAAATTGTACTTGTCACTGCTTGTACAGTGTACATGTAAAGTGTATTACTGTGACTGAATATCTACATGATTAAACTGTGAAGCATGTAAGTCAGCAGTCATTTATATTTAAATTGTAAAATTGTTTGATCAGCAAAAACCGGCTGGAAAATTTAGATTAGTGTCTGTTGGGTCTGCTCATGGGCGTCGCGAGGGGGGGGGGGGCAAGGGGGGGCACTTGCCCCCCCCCCCGGGAAAAGCAAAAAAAAAAAAAAAAAGGAAGAAAAAAGAAAGAAAAAGAAAGAAAGAAAAAGAGGCGCGAAGACAAAGTGGTGTAAATTTAATGAGTTGGGGGGGGGGGGGCAAAATGTCCCTGCCCCCCTCTAAAACTGATAAATCGAGAATGTGTTGAGAAATACAAGCATTTTGGGGCAAAATTTTTTTTTGCCCCCCTCTAGAAAAAATCCTGGCGACGCCCATGGGTCTGCTTCTGGATATCATGTAACATTTTAGGTACATGTACATGTACTTTGTATGATTGCCCCTGGACCCAACCCATTAGCGCGCGCGCGCGCCTGCGCCGCTCACCGTGTGATGCGTAGGCACCCTGTTCCTCTTTCTGACTTTTCAATGTTGGCAGGTATGACAATGCAACACTCCCGTTGACTAAGAACACGAATGTTATGTGCGAGGAATGTTCTCAACAAAGGACCTTCCTTTGAGGACAAACATGAATCTGATGTTCTCTCTTTGCCTTGCTGTCCTCAAACTGTATAACTTGTTAACTGTATAAACTTCCAACTTGTTGTTTTAGGTGAACAGAGAGTGCGTGCGTGGATTATGGGCAGGGCAACAGCAAGAGCTAGTCTTCCTCCGTAACCGCAACCCGGAACGAGGCAGCATCCAGAACGCCAAGCAGGCGCTGCGTAACATGATCAACTCGTCCTGCGACCAGCCCATCGGATATCCCATCTACGTCTCGCCGCTGACCACGTCCTACGCAGATAGCAGCGAGCAGCTGGCCAGTATCATCGGAGGGCCACTGAGCTTCGGTAACATCAAAGCCACGGTCATCAACTGCTGGAGAAGGTCCGTATTAAAAATGAATCTGTATGGGGATTAAATCTCCTCTTTTTGGTGTTTCAATGTCAGTTTTGGTTGAGTTGTCATGATGTGAGCCCTGTTTACCAAATCAATTGACTGATACAAAATAACTATTATATTCATGCTATGAAACTTCGGCAAAAACAGCATTTTATTGAGCCTTAAATCAGGGTTGAAAGGCATGGAAAAAGTTCTATCCCGTATCTTTCTAAATTACTTGACATACATGCTTAATCTTTGACAGTGTTTGGGGTTAGTTATCTAGACAAACATGGCTGTCTAATTTATCTCATTGAATATATGAAATTTTTATTTGCTAAAACCTTTTTTTTAAGCTCACATTTAGTTGGGGAGTAGGGCTTGGCCGGAATGGACCAGGGGTTTGGTCTGTATAGTATTTGTTGCTCTTAAACCATTAGTGTAATTTTTATATCTTATACATGTACTACATATTTTAAGGTTTTTTAGGACTTATTTGATAACTTTTTCAACTTTTGTAAATTAATGAATTGTACATTGAACTGCAATTCGGCCTTTTGGTCGTGAGAATGTGATAATAAAAATTAATCATAATAAAAAAAAATTCTTAAATTACATGCATTTCCAGACGCATGCATCACACGCAAATCCATACATGTCAGACTTGTGTGCATGCGTGTCAGATGTAAATCACAGCTGTGATTGGTCCAAACATCTGGGGGCGGGGCTTTCCTCTCACATGCGTAACTGACAAGAGGAAAACTCAAGGCATTAGAAGTGTGTACTTAGGCCCTAGGTGTGAGTACATTCTTGTGCTTTAGCATTACAAAATATAACACCCCCATCTGATGAAATGTATGCATTGTGCAATCACTTAATCACAGAAACGTTTTGAAAAATGAAAGTCCATTTTGGAGTAATTTCAAATTGAAACGGAAGTACACGTGAATTGATTTTTGGTATATTTAACCCTGTAGTCACTGTAGCTCCCCAAACCGCCCTGCCTATTACTCACTGTAGCGCCCCAAGCACTCCATGGTTTTATTGATTCTTTGGTGACTAAACACAATGTAATACAATGAAGTACAGGTGCTATTGTGTTAATGTGATATTTCTAATACTCTACAGAAAGCTATAGGTGAGGTGTCATAGAACAAAATATTGACTGATTTTATAAAAGATTGTCGTACAGTGAAACTGGCCATCTGCAGTGATCTGTGGAGCATTGTACACTATACGTACATCAAGGACGGTGGTATAGTTTTTAGAAGAAAGCTTGGTAAACTAAGTAATTGTCTGCATGTTTATGACAGGATCCGCATGCATTGTGTGACGGGCTGTAGCAGCGGGGGTGGGGGACCTGACGGAGGGGACAAGGACGACACGGAGACGGTCACTGGGGGAGGAGCCAACACAAGCCACACCCTCAACTCACAAGGTATGAATTGTGTAACGTTGCTCGACAGAGAAAGGCTTTATAATATGGTTCAGGAAATCTCCGAGACATTCACTGGGGGAGGAGCCAACACAAGCCACACCCTCAACTCACAATGTAGGAATTGTGTCACATTGCTCGACAAAGAACGGTTTTATAATATGGTTCAGGAAATCTCTAAACTCATGATCTTACCAAATTGTGGAACACTTCTTTGTAATTCAACATTTTCCCTTCTGGAAAAAGTGATTATCAACTGAAGGTGTGTAAGCAAAAAGAGTGTTAACCACTCCGCACCGGGATTATTTTGACATTGACCGCACCCGGGCACGAGATTCTTTTTCAGGAACCTCAATGCCAGAGGGGTTAAGGCCATCATCTGCAGGTAGCACACCCTAGTATTTCCAGCCTCGCTCGCTGGGAGCAGGGCACTGACAGATATTTCCGGCCTCACTCGTTGCGTGTTTATCCGTCATCCGTTCCGAATACCACAAAACCTTTGCGTGTATACACGTCATCCGACGTGAACTGGTTAAAGTATGATGAGCCTTTTTAAAACTTTTCTCTAACTCTATCAAATTCAGGAGAGAACACGTCTCAACCCCAGCAGGGCTCCACGGGCCAATCCGACACCTCCTCCCAGCAGCTACAGACCCCAGGTCACAACAGACACAGTCTTGGGTCCAGCACGGGGTCCGTGGGAAAGCAGGGGATGGGGCGCATCCCGCTGGCTACTCTGTTTGGGGATTCGGCGTACCACAAGGACCCGTACCTGGGCCACAGAGTCAGGGTGAGTCAGACCAGAGCCTAATACCATGGCTCTGCTAACCACAGCATTCCGCGCTTATGATCACCATTCTGTGCTAACTGCCCTGGCAGAAAACTTCCGTGCTAACCCTGTAAACACAGAATCCTTAGTTAGGGATTTACGCATGCGCATAAGCGAAAAATTCCTCGCCAACCTGTGAAATAAGCTTACCGTTTGTACGGAATATTTTGCTACGTTAAGCAGGGATTTTTTACTGACGGTAGGCAGAGCCATGAGATTTGACTTGTGATTCAATTTGTGATTGACTTGTGATGGAATCAATTCAGGCTTACACAATTCAGTACGCCACCAAGAGTTTGCTACAGAGAGTCCATGTTTCAAGTTTACAGTCGACAAAACACGGCCCATTTGAACGAGCAGCAGTAGACAACTTGAGCTAATTTGTTATAGATTGGGGCAAAGCATTCTGCCGCCTTACAAACAACACCATATTGATAAAAAGAAAAGAAAAGGGCAAACAGATACTGGAATCATACGCTTACGAAACTACTGACCGGAAAAACTAACAATTTCAAATAGCCCACGCCACGAATTTGTCGACCATCTCCCACAATGCACTGGGAAAAATTAACTCTCTGTGGCAAACTCTTGGTGGCGCACTGCATTGTGTCAAATAAAGCTGTTTAAGTTTATACAAGGTGCTCATTGACAGCCGTTGAATACACTCAACTGGTGACCATTATAAGAAGGCATGATTGAGGTGGTACAATGCTCCTACACATGGTCTAATAGTTGAGACCTAAACAAATAAAGGCAACCCTATAGCACCTGCCTGCACCTGTTTGCAGGTGTGGTACTTCTTCAGTCATAGAGGCAGCTGGATCAGTCTAGAGGCGTTCCATTGACCACTGTCTTGTTTCCTACACACCCACCTACAGATTATGGATCCAAGTCTGGTCTACGACACCCTCAACAACAGCAAGTTTGTCATGTGGCCCGAGGAGAGCATGCGCTCAACAGGAGGCAGGAACTCCTGGAAGAGCTGGTACCCGGAAGAAGGCATGGAAGGTGCAGTGGTCCACACTTGGGTACCGTGCCATCGGGACCAGTCCCGCAGGTCACACATTGACAAGACAATACTCCTGGTCCAGGTCGGCCACCGATATGTGCCCATTCCTGAAGGGGCGGTTTTGGACCTGGGCGCTGAGGTTTGACGAAGGTTAATTGACACTGTGAGACAGACAGCGTGACGTCAGTGGTGGACCAATCACAGGTGTGCTCCCATTCCAGAATGGTCCTTGGCTTTAAGGTGGGACGATGCCAAGTGGCCCGCTGTGAGAAACGGAGAGAATTAGAAATTTGGAAGTTGACCCAATCACAGATCAATTCCCATTCCAGAAGGTCGAAGTTTGGGACCTGGTTTTGGGTTTGTTGATGTCAGCTGGCGACCCTGAGCAATAGATAGAGAAATTGAAAGTTGACCCAATCACAGATCCGTTCCCATTCTAGAAAGGTCAAGACCTTGGCACTGAGGGTTCGATGATGCTTATTGACCCCATAAGAAACAGGGGGAGGAAGGTTGACCCACTTACAGATCTGACCCCATTCCCGAACGGGCAGCTGTTTGGATTGGGACCATGAGGTTTTCAAAGTCCGCGATAAAGACTTGCTGATGAAGCGTAGCATCAGGCCCTATGTTGCCCATTCTTGAATTGGCTGATTATGACCCAGTCATGAAAGTAAAATGGCGAACCAAATTTTTACAGCTGCAACTTTGAAATGAAAGGCAGTGTACTTGACAGGATATTGCTACTTGAGAATTGCTGCTTAAAAATTGCTGCTTGGAACCTTTTGGAGAGGCCCCCCTTTTCAACCTGGGCAGAAAGTTTGTTGCTTTAGCTTTTGAAGATTGATCACGGCTTAAAGGCCAGTTGATACGTGGCATTCAGAAGTTGCTTAAGCTGAACCCTTTTTAACACAAGCACATTTCACTATGCTTTGCTTTTCAATGTCAGTTCCAATTGCATTTGCATTCACCTGAAGTATGTACTGACATTAACTTCCGAGTGAGACCGCTGTGTTATATAAGATATTGATTCCGTGAACATCACTGAACGGGTGGCTCGATGTGCTGTACAACTCCCCAGTAGAGGTATCTTCAACATAACCTACACCACTTGAGAAAATTATTTGTAGAATTACATCGTAAAAAGGGATGAGTAGAAGAAGAAGAAAAAAGGTCCGAGAATCCACGGTACCAGAGGTTGTAGAATGCTGTGTATCAAAATGCACAAAACACAGTGACGAGCCCATTCCAACTTAATGCCACAAACTGAAATGATGATTTTTGTATTTATTTTGTAGCCACTGTGATGTAGAATATTGCGCAAACTTAAAATGACAACATGGAGTGTTTTCGAAATGACTGGCTTTTGGCTTCGTCTGCGGCTTAAGGAGATTTTAGGCCCCCAACTTCTGGAACTCCAGCTACATTTTGGTGCCTGTTATGCTTCAGGAACATTCAATCGGTTGATATGAAGCCAAACGTTGGCATATTTTTGTTTAGTTTGCCTCTCAGTGATTCAAAAGTAGGAGGCAAAACCGAAGCCGAAGACGAAGCAAAGATTTCGAAAAACCCCTGGGGCATCAAAATGTAAAAGTGATCAACACTCTGATGTAAATATCAGACAGCTTGGGAAAGCTTCAGTAAGTTAAAATAAATTATTTGGAAAAGAGCTGTTGATATTCTTAAGATAAACATTATAAAGTGCCCCTGCTCGGCGATATTTGTTGAATTTTAGGTTGGTTTTCCCTACTGAAGATAAACCGTTTATTTGTCGTAAAAAAAAGTTGTTTGTATTCATCTGCTTGTGTTCACAACCACCGGAACTGAAAATGATTTCACAAAATGCAAAAGCTTTTGAGTTGAATGGAGTTCTTGAATTACGACGTATTTAGTACAGCACTTGCAAAAACCAAATTCGCTGATTCTTAAAGATGTACTCATATATTTTCTTTTTCTTTTTAATGTCTACTCTCTACTTACCCAGACTTTTCACATCGAGTGTACATCCTATATTTACGAGATCATCCCATTGAAAGATGGCGTTTCCACTCTTACTTAAAGCCCCATAGATTATAGCCCCCTTTAAAAGTTATAAAATGTAGCAGATTTCCAGTACATGCATACCTTTCATGTAGAAGGAGAATCTCTGTGCAGTTTTAAACTCAGTCGATGATACGTTGGATACTTTCCACTTCACAGTTGTCTTATTAGAAGGTATACTTCAGACCTTTACATAGTCTGTAGACAAATCCGAGTAAAACAAGGCCTACATGAATGAGCATTACCACCAAAGCCTGCGCATTTTGCAATAAAACACCAGATTCATGCAATATTGGGACAGTTTTTATCATCGATGTTGCCAACACTTTCGTTTTGTTATGTTTTTTTTACGTACCACTTGATCTTAAGTGTTTGATCATGACCATATAATTTTATTAATTTTGGCACAAAAAATCCTTTATATAATGCTCAATTTATGCTGAAGTAAGAAAAAAGAAATCCATCCAGTGTACCAATAGACCTTATTTGTAGCCGCCATCTTAGAGGGCATCATTTGTTATTTTAATTCAGTAATAATGAATGCGCAACAGGTTCACTCATGCATATCCCAGCAAAACAAAGGCACTGCCCTTTGAAATGGCTGCTACGCAAAAGGCCTATGTAGCCAGGTGGTAGTGGTGTAAACAAATCCATTGCTATAGGAAGGAGAGGCTTCGTATATTCTTATTTGTCCAGAGCAGAATCGAAAATCCAATTAGTAAAGAACCTTTGTTTCTCATTGTATTCTCCAATTCAGATACATTTTTCATGTAATTATGTCCACGTTTAGGTACGAATTAACTTTATTAATGCACAAATAAGTTGTACGCTCGAATTTCGCATTACGTGTGCACGGGCCATTGGCCATACACCCACACACGTGTCTGGTGAGTAGTCTGGCACCCACGCAAACAGGTCAACAGTGTGCGTTTCTTTTATTTAATAAAAATGGGTGCCAGCCATGGCGCTCGGCATCATGTTATTGACAGAAAAACAGTGAAGTTTTACTAAAAATGTGAAATGTCAAAAAAGCAAGGTGTATAACTTCAGATAAACGTGTAAATATTTTGTCTGAAATCCTTGGAAAGGAATGTACAGATTTCGTACGCGATTTCTACTTCTTTCTCTTTTTTATTATAGTTCTAAACAAATTGTGTCCGTCGATTTTTTTTTTTTGCTTCAGTTTTCAAAAACAAGAAAAGAGGAATTTTCTTCTCTGTAAATTTCTGGCCATCACTCAGGCTCCCTTCTTTGTGTTTTATTCCCTAAGTTTGATGTAAATATGTATGTAAAAAAAAATCACTTTAAAAAGTTATGCCATGGTTGTTGGTATGCCTTTACAGTACTTTAATAATAAAAATCAGTGTACAAAATAATCAGAAATTATAAACTAGTTCAGATGAATCTGAACCGTGTTGAACGAAAAAAAAAAATCTATGAAGTGTACTTGCGGCAGTGGAGTAACCATTATGCAATATGTAATAACGATCGTCAAAATTTACAAATAAAAGCATTTAAACGGCTTCGAATTCAAAATGTACGGATCCCATATACTCTTCGGCCGTGCACCTGATAGTTTTTATGATATATACCGCAGGAAATGTGTCGCATTGCAGATTCGTGAAATAAACAAGTTGACGATCTATCATAATTGTATTGGCGTAGGTGTTTGGTGCTTTTATGACGTGTGTTGAATATTCTCCTATTTCAGTGTTTTGGGGTTGGTTTGTTTGTTTCAATGTTTGTTTGGGGTGTTTGTTTGCTTGTTTGTCGGTTGGTTGTGTGTGTGGATGGCCAAATACCGTGTTTGCGTTTCACAAATCGCAAACACGTTTTGTTGTACTGTGCAGTACACTCGTATTCGTTGATACCTTTCTTTGCGTCGACAGGAACTCTTTTTTTTAAACTTCCTTGCCTGTTTATTTGTTTACATGATCGTGAGAATTTAGGTGGGTTTTTTTCAAACTACAAATTCCACCCGAACGTCTGCAAGAGAACTGTCTTGAAGCACCGTTCAACTTGAGCCATAGAGCCTGAAGTTGACCCTTGGTGGCGCGCTTCCGGACCCCTCGATTAGGGAAATTAGCGTGTAAAAGTCGGAGTTTTGTTTTTGGTACATTGATTTCTGAAGAAAATCACCCTCGGAAAAGGCCTTTGTAAAATTGTTACTAGCATCTCAATTTATGGAAACTGAAAAAAAATAAAATGTCTTTTCGGACACAATTGTGGTTTTTTTTAATAAACTCGAAAGACATTCTCATTCACAAACAAATCTCAAATGACCGTTAATAAAAACTGTATTCAAGCACTAAAGCCCGACTAAATCTAGAATCCATCGGATGTAGGTAGCTAAATCTTCGCGTCGTTATCATTTTCGTTGTCAGGGAAGTATGAAATGTGAAAAAAAAAAACGTGATCGAACGAGGAGACTTAGGTACGAAAATCCGGATGTGTGAAAGGTCGAAAGTAAAGTTCGTTTTTACCCATCTCCAACTGATAGTCTCATCATTTTTTTTCTTGTGGAATGCCAAGATAAAATTCCAACACGAATGTTTCTTGGGGTGATTACGGTTAGAAATCATTCTGTCAATTATAGCAAGGGCAACCCCGTGGCCCATAGAAGGGTCGCGGAGGGGTCCGGAAGCTCAAAGACAAAACGGCGTACTTTCAGGCTCTATATGCAGCTAAGTACAAAAATTCGTATACGGAAATTGTTTGAATAGCCGTCACGTTACCACAGTTTTCCAACTAATTGGCGTATATCACGCACTGCTTGTTTTTATGTCTTAGCTGAGTTTTGCTCAGCATTTTAAATTTGAGCGATATTTTCCACTTCGTAGTTTCAAGGCATTAGACCCACGCTACTCGGAATAAATAATCAACAAATGTGAAATAAATTAATAGAGTAATAGGTGAAAAGCAATTCAATGTTTGTTTACCAAGAGCGGATCCGGGCGGAGGGGGGGGGGCAACGTGGGCCACCCCCCCCAAAAAAAAACCACCGAACCCATTTTTTTTAAAGTGACGTCGCAAGAAAGGCAGGCACTGCGTACACCACCATCTTTTCGTCAAAAAAATTTGGTTAGAGTGGTCATAAATTGCCTCAGATCGCACTACAGAGCATCTAAGAATCCATTTTTTTGTCGGGGGCCCATGAGCGGGCCCTGAACCTCTCGCCGTCATTTTTCCCCCACTTTTTGGGAAACCAATTTTTTTTGCCCCCCCCCCAAAAAAAATTGTGTTCTGGATCCGCCCTTGCTGTTTACTACAACATGCATTACCTCTGTTTCAGTCTCATTGAGAAAAATGACGCGGCTCTGATACAGTTGAGCATTTTCTTCGTGTAAAACTTCCGACTCCGAACGGTAACGAGGTCAGCGAAGCGCACCCGTACCCCTGTCAGTGCCGAATTAGTTTTTAAAGTGCCCTTATTAAAAGTCTAGTGCACAAAATATCAATCGTGCCACTGTCTTTTTGTATGGGAAATGTAGAAAATAAAGCCTTTGTTCTTCATTGGTTTTTCTGAGTGGTGTTGAACGCCGGGTACATAACATCAGATTAAAACATAATTTGATTTATGACATTTAATTTGAACAAGTCGTTGCTGTGTTATTGGCACCTTAGCCTTGATCTTTTCTGTTCTAGCAATTTCTAATTTTTCAAAGAAATCATCGTTAGGCCTAATTGAAGGTGAAGATAATGAGCTGCTCATTTCGCGCAACTGTCAATTCATCTTCAATTCTAGCTAATATGTATTTTTCTCGAAAAATCCATCGAGTTTATTTTCTCCGATTTGTTTTTTGCACAAACAACTTTTTCCCACTGCATCATAATAATCTTCAATGAAGTGCCTGCACAAACAGTATACGTACCTAGTGCTAGAGAGAGATTATACGTAACTTATTATGCCCAAGTGCCTGCGTCATGCCTCCGGCACTGAAATCAAGCCGAGACCGAAGCTCAACAATACCCCGTATTTCTCATCATAATATGCCCCCTTTTATAGTCTCGTCATAATTTGATGCAAGGCCGATTCGTAATTATTCTCCCCCTTTTCCCCTTAGCCACTGCACTGTGTGTGAGACTTGAATAAAGCAAGACTGCGATGCGGTCCTGTTGACTGCGTGCCCGTAGGGAGTAGAGGAAGTCGCCGGAACAGCGCGTGCGGTCTTGCCCATTCATAGTTGACGCGCGCCGCTGCTCATTATGCGCGTTTGTGCCATCCACTCGCTCTTTTTCCCCTCCTCACTTCTCCCGGTTTTGACGGGGGCTGCAAACTGCGGTGACGATTTCTCGGAGATCGTGATGCAGCAAACCCCAGTGTGTGGCGCGGTCTTTGTATCCAATCTCGATATAATACACGTGCTCCTCGCTCTGCAGTGCCTACATCAACAACGGATCTGCTGGGACACACACTACCACACAACAGCTGCGGCGTGATTTTCACATCACCCGGCCCGCGCCGGTCATCTCAGCTTGTCTTCTGATTTCATTGACACTTCAAGATTTCCTCGGATGGAACCAACATCTCCGGGAGCAGACTTTCAAGTTGCCGTAATTGTTGTTTAATTCTCCCGTGCCACTCCGGTCGTTTTATTTGCCTCGCCGGCTTGGGATATTTTCGTCCTCGGCAAAGCGTCTTATCGGGACCAACTCTGTCACGGTCTTTTGAGATTTGGCTCCAGTTTGCCCCGCCCGGGGCGCCAGAAGACATCATCTCGCCAAACTACGGTAATCGGACGGTGGGCTGCAGCGGAACGGTAAGACCATTTTGTCGTGATTTAATCAGTGATTGAGTGTGGAGAGTGTGGATCAGGCGTGGAGCTATCCTCCACGCGTTGAAAGCTGGGGATTTACTCAATGGTGCGTAGAAGCTAAGCGCTGTTTCAGCGCTCATTACAAGAGATCATGTAGTAACACCTTTGTCCTTCCTGGCTATCCCCCTCCGCGAACGGGGTATTTGTTGGTCCTCCCAGGACCGAGGCAGGGGCATATTTCTGTTGGCTTAAGATTGAGTACTCTCATATTCCCCTGACTTTTTACGTTATAATCGACTTTAATCAAAATAAACTGCAATCTTATCTTTTCTGTCAAATCAAGTTTGATCACTGTTTTTAATATAGCACTAGTGATGTTTTATTTCCAGTGAATTTATAACAACTTATATAATGAATAAACTAATAAATTTTGCATTGTTTTTTTTTTCATCTTCGTTATGCCATACGAAGCAGAATGGAAACCGATTATCCCAAATGATTCTTTGTGAAAGTGTTGCATTAATGCACCAATCATGTACGGCATCTCGGGCCTACGTTCCCTTGTCGTTTTGATGATCAAATTATTCATAAACAAGTGTCAAATTTCAAGCTTGTATTTAGACAGCAATGTCAAATGCATTTCTTTCAAACATCAAATTAAATGAATTTCAATGTTAGACTGCTATGTGTTTCCAACGTGTTGCTCGTTTTAAATGACAGGTGGTAGGGGGACGTCCGCGGGACGCTAGACCGCCGTCCGGGGCAACCAGCCCTTGTGCGGGAGACGGAGCGGGCATGACGGTAGCCGTGCCCGACAAAACAGCCCCAACGTCCCCATGGCGCCCTCCCCCCGACCCGCTGCCGCTCACCACCGCATCAGCCAGCCAGCCCCTCGGTCTCTGTTACCATGCCAACTTCTCTCTGGCCTTCCTGGACGGCGGGCGTGACGTCGGTGATGACGTAGTCGACGCGGACGACATACGTACCATCCTCGAGCTCGCAGGTAAAAAAAAATCAACGAAGAAAAAGAGTGAAAATTGCGTACGTGATCCTCGCACGGCATTACAGCCCAATCCAGTTCATTCATAATTTATTACTCACTGACGCTTTATTAATGAAATGACGTAAATATGGGAGGTTCAAATGAGAACAACCTCGTGCCATTTACAAAAGGGTGAACTCGTCTTCTTCTTTTTCATATAATGACGTCGAGTTTATTGACTTACAGTAGTGCCAGTGCTGATCGCGTCGTCATTGCCATGAATGGCTATAAATATTACTTGCTTACGTTTTTGTGACCCGGTAAAAATACGCGGCAAAACTGGCAAGAGCCTAAAATATCTCGTTGCGCACGTAGGCGAGCAGTTTTTTTTAACGGTGATACAGGGCGATTTATAGATGTAGATGGGGAAAAAAGGGTTTTCCTTCAAAACAAGGGTAAAGAAAAATGATATTTTTTTAAAAGCATAAACAGCAAACAAAATTTCCAACCAAAATGAAATATTATTTTTTAATATTAAAATAAGGGAAAAAACATTTCAGTCGAAGAATCGATTAATCCATAAGAATCAGTAGCAAGTTAAAAAACAAAACAATGCAATAATACAGAATATTTCAGCACTTTTTTCGTGAATATATGACATGAAAGCATGGACCATTACGACATTTCGCAGAACCAAAAAAATGGGAGAAAATTTATTAATTCAACAAATTCACGACAAGGTCAAAAAGCCCTCTTCCTCTGTTTTGATGAAGAGGGGAAACAATAAGAAATGATCGTACCAGTATAGCTCACAACCGGTACTTGTTGTAATACCCCATACTGCTTAAACAAAAAAAAAGTACAAACGAAACAAATATAAGCCATCTTTTTAGAAAAAAAAGTTACTCTAAAATGGAGCTCATTGGGAATATTATACCAAATTGTTGCGTTAGTATGACCATAATATCAAACTCACATTTTTCTTTTAAACTCTTGATTACAGAACAGTGCGCATTCGGGGTCTCAGTTAAGGATTGTGTCGACACATCGCAGGATATGTACCCGAAAGAGGTATCTCCTCCTCCTACGCCTTGCGAGGAGCCGACGGCCACCTACCAGCCCTGCCGCTTCACTGCCGGTGTCAAACGAAAACTGGACTTCGATAGTTGCGAGGAGGGGTCAGCGGGGGACCCGAGCTCGCCCCTGGGGAACGGGGAGGAGGAAGGTAGCGGCGAACGCCCCTCGTCGGAGTATATGGACAGGCAGAGAATGCTGGAGGTTTCCCTGGGCAAGATGCGGCGTATGGAAGACCCCGAGACATCACTCCGTCGGTGTGTGCTCATCAACAACATGACGGTCAAACTCAAGCGGGAGCTGGACCATCGAGATCATCACCGGACCCTGCTTCCAAAAAAGCGGCACATCTTGCGGCGCACCGATAGCGGCACTGTCCCGCTGGGTTCTGTGGGGCCGCTGGCGCACCAGAGCCCCGGGTGTGGCCAGGAGAATCACGTTGGTGATAAGTTCCCGCGGAGGACTTGGGACCCCGCAGCTGGCGAGACGTGTGAGCTGATGGCGACGTCCCCAACGAGCCCTTGCAGAGGACAGGAGGAGGACAGCTCGAGAAATCAGCCACACGCGTGTGACACAACCACCATCTTGAAAGAAATTGAGGTTGATCAATCGCGAGGTAACCAAGATGCTGCTCAGAGTGAAGCCACCAGCGAGGAAACATCCTCCATCTTTGGAGACATCGATAATGTTTTTCAGAGCCTGCTTTCGTGCCTCGGTGAACCTATATAAACAACAACTGCCACGGATTATATAATGTACCGAATTATTATGCTTCAACTTTCTTGACTGAATCATCATTGCTTCTGTTATTTTTTTTAGATCATGTACTGGACTTTGCAGTACGAGTGCTTTATTCGGACGGAGAGTTTTCTTTGAACGCTATGAAGTTTCTTTTTCCTGTTTCAAAAATACAAGCCACCGATAGGTGGCGCTATCCATGTTGACCGTACCACGCGTCGAACTTGTGAAAGTTTGATTTCACATTTGGCACTTATGAACAGAAACAACCACGCTTGTTCATTTTGTTAAAAAATACTGTATATTTTCAGCGAAATACTGCCAAAGACGTGTGATGAACATGGATGTTACAGTGCATCGTTTTCGATACTTGAAGAATTTTCAATTGTTAAAACTAAATGAACAAAGAAAACTTTCACATGCCGACTTCATTCTCGTTGGTGTTATTTTGTAGCCTTGTTAACCTGTATTCAGCGTAATGCAATTATTTTCTGCCATTCGATAACATTTCTGCTTCCTAAGCCAGGTGTGATTTCCATGTTTTGTAACTGAATCATTTCGTACTTTGCCGTATGCTTTCTACATTTTAATTGTTCATGCTTTAAAATGGCCCTTTAAATGCCTTTTCGGGGGAAAAACAGAATTGTTTTGGAAAAATACAGTTTTTACTTTGCAAATAACGTAGTAAATGTTATGAAATTGAATTTGTTATTAGTTAATTTGGTCCATTTAAAATTTAATAGCCTCAGCAAAAAAAACCCGAACAATCTTCACATTGGTTCATTTGATTTCTTTGAATCATTTTCGTAACGGCCTTTTTAAAATTCTACAAAGATTCATAAAAAATAAGAAATAAAGTGTTATTTTATTAACATATTAAATTCACGATTATTGGCAATAACGGTGCAAACAATGCTGATTAAAGTTTACGATTTTACATTAAAAAGCTGTATAATGCAGTTCCTTGTTGCGAAACTAAATCTGGAGACATTTTGTGTTGATAATTGTCCGCGCCATTTCTTTTTTTTACCTGTAAAAACTCGTGCCGTTTTTACTTTTATACTTTTGCATGAACACACATGGGCCTAAAAGTCCGGTTGATTGTGCGCCTCCGTCAAAAATATCCGCCCGAATTATTGGCCGTCCACAATATTATTTTTTAGCCCGCAAATTATTCAAATAAGTATTCCATAATTAAACATGCATGGGGTGATAGAGTTTGCGTTAAATGCATCGTGATCAACTTTTGTATTGTTTAACCACACATTAGGACATTAAGTCTTAACTTAACAAATTCGGGGTAAAAATCGAAAATTGATACAGCTCTGGAGACCACATTTACAATGCGGAACACATTGAATGCCATGATGGGTATTCAGCAACTCCCCTTAACGCCCAACCAAACGATCTTTCGAAAGTATCTATATATTTTTGGAAAACGCCTGGATTCATTTTTGTTTTCTCGAAACTGCCCTTTGAAAAATCCTGACATAAGGGAAAGAAAATAGGGGAGAGGTCACGATCAAAGAAATAAACATGAGCCGGAAAATTCCCGGAATATATTTGTTTCTTTTTATGAAAGTCGCCAATCACAGAGCCCACCGAAGGTGCGGGCTACACAAAAAAAGAAAGGGATAGAAAAAAAGAAATCTAAGAAGAAGAGAAATTCCTTCATTAAAAGATAAGTATTGATGAAGGTAAATCCGTGGAACCACGGAAAAGACCACTTTCCAATAAACTCCCCGACCTCAGATCGTTGAATACAGACTCAATTTGTGTGGAGGAGTAGTCTATATAAAGTATTTTACTAAGACGATTGAGGAAGTTTGGCTTATGGTTACTTCGCACGTAGGCCATCACAAGGGAATGGGGCTACAGGGGGGGAATTACGGTAAGTGAAGCTTTAGTACGGCCGTACTGACTGAATTGTTTCCCAAAAGTCTATCAAACCTACAGGTCGAAAACTCTGATTAATTAAAGATTCAATAAACTTCGGTCGAGGGAAACAACTTTACACCTCGAGATTACAATTACGGCTATTAAATTTGAACACCACGTGCTTTAAAAAAAAATTGATTTTTTTCCCTATCGACTTTTCAATGTTTATGGTTTGTTCTATTTACATGTACCTTACTATTCCATAAGATGAATTTTCGTCGGTGTGATATAAATCAATATTAGGTTTTGCCCTTCTTCGACGTATAAACACTGTATACTCAGTGTGTTACCTCCCGAGTGAAAGTTGGAAATAATCACTCGGGAGGGGGCAGTGGCGGGGGGCTTTAGCCCCCATTTTTTTGTCCAGCCCCCCAAATAAATTCCATAAAAACAAAATGCACTAGCAAAATGTAAGAATGGGAACGTTCTCGAAATATGGCACGAAACTTACAATTTAATAGCCTCAGCCAAAAAAAAACAAAAAAACAAAAAAAAAACGAACAATCTTCACATTGATTTCTTTGAATCATTTTCGTAACGGCCTTTTTAAAATTCTACAAAGATTCATAAAAAGAAAGAAAGAAAGTGTTATTTTATTAACATAATAAATTCACGATTATTGGCCATTACGGTGCAAACAATGCTGATTAAAGTTTACGATTTTACATTAAAAAGCTGTATAATGCAGTTCCTTGTTGCGAAACTAATCTGGAGACATTTTGTGTTGATAATTGTCCGCGCCATTTTTTTTTTTTTAATTTTTACCTGTAAAAAAATCGTGCATGGATGGGCCTAAAAGTCCGGTTCATTTTACGCCTCTGTCAAAAAGATCCGCCCGAATTATTGACCGTCCGCAATATTATTTTTAGCCCGCAAATTATTCAAATAATTATTCCATAATTAAACATGCATGGGGTGATTGAGTTTGCGTTAGATGCATAGTGAGCAACTTTTCTGTTGTTTAACAAAATGATTTGGAAATTAAGTCTTAAGCAAACAAATTCGGGTTTAAAAATCGAAAATTGATATAATGTTGAGACCACATTTACAATGCGGAACACATTGAATGCCATGGGCATTTAGCAACTTCCCTTAACGCTCAACCAAACGATCTTTCGAAAGTATCTATATATTTTTTTTGGAAAATGCCTGGATTCATTTTTTTCTCTCGAAACTACCTTTTGAAAAATCCTGACATAAGGGAAAGAAAATAGAGGAGAGGTCACAGGAATAAACATGAGCCGGAAAATCCCCGGAATTTAATTGTTTCTTTTCATTAAAGTCGCCCATCACAAAGCCCACCGAAGGTGCGGGCTACACAAAAAAAGAAAGGGATAGAAAAAGAAATCTAAGAAGAAGAGAAATTACTTCATAGAAAGATAACAATTGATTAAGATAAATCTGTGGAACCACGGAAAAGACCACTTTCCAGTTAAATTCCCCAACTTCAGATCGTTGAATACAGGCTAAATTTGCATATTTTGGGGGAAACCGCCGAATGCTGCATCGTATTGTAATCCTGCAGTGTGGAGGAGTAGTCTATATAAAGTATCAAACTAAGACAATTGGGAAAGTTTGGCTCATGGTTACTTCGCACGTAGGCCATCGCAAGGGGGTTGGGGCCAGGGGGAAACGGGGGATAACGGTAAGTGAAGCTATAGTACGGCGGTACTGACTGAACTTGTTTCCCAAAAGTCTATCAAACCCAGGGGCGGCGGAACCGGGGTGGGGCTGGGGCACACACAGATTTTTCCAGTGCCCCTCTCGCAGTTATAAATGTGCCCCGTCGAGATGAAAACAAAACTGCCCCTCAAACGCACACATAATGAAAGCATATGATCGCGCTACAAATACAATTGTCTCCTCTCTTGTAATGTAAAACTGCCCCTCAAAAACACAAGTACCCCTCTCGCATTAACAAGATTGTGCACCTTCTCGAGATGGAAAACTTCCCCTCGATAGCACAAAATACCCCTCTCGCAATAATACAATTCTGCTCCTCTCGAGATGAAAAATTGACCCCTAAGAACAATAGTGTTCTTCGCGCGAACTGGCCACCGAACTTGTCACTAAACAGGCCATCAAAAGCAATAGTGCCCCTCTCGCAATTAAAAAAAATGGTCTTGCTACACAACTATAGGTAAAAGAAACACAAACAGCAAGATGGAAAACGTATTTTATAATTTGTTCCTCGTCATATAGGTTTATAGCGAAATGAAGGGACCATATTCTTTTCCTCCACTTTCACTCTGACGGAAGGTGCCCCTTTTTTTGAGCAAGTGCCCCTTTTTTGGTGTTGCCCTCCCCCCAGCCCCCTAGTTTGAAAAGCGTTCCGCCGCCGCTGATCAAACCTACAGGTCTAAAACTCTGATTAAAGATTCAATAAACTTCGGTCGAGGGAAACAACTTTAAACTTCGGGATTACAATTATGGCTACTAAATTTGAATACCAAGTACGCTTAAAAAAAATGATATTTTTTCCCCTAACGATTTTTCAATTTTTAAAGTTTGGTCTATACATGTACCTTGGCTTACTATTCATAAGATGAATTTGCGTCGGGGTGATGTAAATCAATATTAGGCTTTGCCCTTCACCGACGTATAAACACTGTATACTCAGTGTGTTACCTCCCGAGTGAAAGTTGGAAAAAATCACTCGGGTAAGACTCGAACTCACGACCTCCTGCTTTCTAGTGCAGACGTCTTACCGAGCTTGCGGGATCGCTTGGCTGGTAGATAACACACTGAGTGAACAGTGTTTATGCGTCGGAGAAGGGCAAAAACTTATTAAGGATTGACATGTACCTTATTCCAAATTTTGGACGTCTGCCACCCAAGAATTAAATTTTGCCCACAAATGAACCTGCCCTGCCTGCTGTGCTGTGATTTTTGTTAAAATAATAATTCCATTTATCGAAGCTTTGGTAGATTTTTCTTTCGACTTCTCATTCAAAAGTGACAAACGTTGATATTTCTAGGAAAATAGCTATTGGAAGAAAACCCCAAATCTATTTTCGAGGTGAAACTCAAAAAATGGCACATCATGAGCGAACCGTTGAGTGCACAGTCTGTGGCTAGGTTTTGGTCAGTTGAAGTCAATAGAGGGCGCTGCACATTATTTACAGAGACCACAGCAAAGCCATACATGTCCGAACTACTTGGCTATGACTGGCATTACACACGTGTACGTGGACGAGTATGGCTTTAGCCGCTTCCATAGGCATAGTGTGTCATTGCAAGCCGAAGCCAAATATTTTTGGACACGGCCTGAAGGTTTGCCAGAAATAGACCCCATGTGGTGCGCCCTCAGCGAGGGTAGTTTTTGTTATTATGCAACTTCAGTGGCAATGAAAGTAGTGTCCACTTTTGAGCCTATCACCAGAAAAAACACACCTTGATGTCTCATGCAATGGCACAAATTGTTGGTCATTTGGTGATCTTTAAAGTATTTTTTAAATTTTTGCATTCAAAGCAATTGATTTAAAAAAAAAACATTTGCAAAATTGCTGGTGGGGGGGGGGGGGTTGGATTTGAGATTGGACATTTGTGTGGAGGAAAATAACACTCGTGCCATCCTGAACACCTGCAATTACAATCAAGTACATGACCAAAAACAAAAGCAGGCATATATTTACAGGGTAAATTCAAAAAAGTGGAGACACAGATATAACTTTAGTATTTATGCGGAAGCAAAGAACAAACGACGCAGTAATTGATCACACAAGAAATTGAAGAATACACCTCAAATAACCAATAAAGGCTCTTGTATTTCCTAATTTCAATCACTACAAAATCAATATTCTCGTAAGAATGAAATAATTAAGTATGGCATGAAACCAAAGACGAGAAACAAATGAGTTGCCTTTAGCCAGTTTGTGCCGGATGTCGTGTATACCCGCAAAGGTTTTGCGGTATTCGGAACGGATGACGGATAAACACGCAGGGAGCGAGGCTGGAAATATCTGTCAGCGACCCGCTCGCAGCGAGCACGGCCGGAAATATGAGTGTGCTGCCCAAGGGTGATGGCTTCAACCCGCCTGGCTTGAGGTCGAGTGAAAAGTAATCCTGCGCCTCGTTCCGTTTTTGTCAAAATAATCCTGGCGCAAACTGGTTAAGAGGACGTTGTTTAAAATATGTCCTCTGTTGGAAAACTGTGGAAAAAAAAAATCAATTGAGAGGAGTTACAAAACATTGATGGGTAAAAGAAAAGAACCTATTCGGAGAATAATGAGAAACCCTTGATGTAATTATGTACATCTCAAACCTGAAGGTTTATTTTCATGGATGTGTATGTTGGGTCATCTAGACTGGTGACCATATCTCAAATTATACATCTATATGAGGACAGGCAATATCCTCAAAGGCTCTGCAATCTTATTGGTTGTTTTGTGCCGCCTGTTGTGATGCCGCCTGTTCTGATTGGCTCAGCTACTTCTCCAGTACGTTTTAAGTTGGGTCAATGGGTGAACAACACGCCGTCCCATCTCAGACCCTAAATCTGTCATGGTAGATGTTGCGGGTGTGTTTAGACTACGGGAATATCCACTTATCATAATTAGCATATTTCATGTTGCTACAGTCTTTTGGAAAGACTGCCAGCAAGATGAGGTTATTAGTAGAAAAAAAACTACACACGTGGAAAGAAAACTCAATAACTAACATGTATTAGGTTGCACTCAATCGCAACAAAGCAATAAATGTTATAAAGAGTTATTGCTTCATGTTAATTGCATATCTATTATCACTCAAACAAAAAAGAGTGGTTTTAACGTAAATGTTACAACAGAATATGCAAGTTATTTGAATTTTGTTTTGTCTGTATGAAAGCTCAAAAACTTTTAAAAGCTGATTTAATTTTGTTTCCATGATTAACTTTATGAACTGGATCCGAGGTGGACGGCAAGGGGAAAAAATGCAAATATGAATTAGGAAAAGTGAGAAAAGAACTAGCAATTCATTGAAAACACAATTAGTTGAAACCAGCCCCTCGGAAAATTATGACAATTTCTTAATTCTACTGTTTTACTCTAAAATCCTGGAGATTCCCCATTAAAGTTCCTTCTTTCTTTCAATTTTCATCAGCTCCACCTCAAAGATCAGAGTAGAGCCACCTGCAGAAAAACAAAACAAAGAAGTGTAAATAAATACTGATGTGAATTGCCAATTTACAGAACAGCTTGTTTAGGCCAAATAAAGAAACAAACATGTTTAGTGACCCCGCCTGCTTCCTTTTTGGAGGCCGCTTTCCTTTTGTTTTTTTTAAATAAAAAAATGATAAATTTTAAACAGTGAAATCAATTTGGCCTCTTTGTTTGTTGCATCTAGCCCATATAAAGCCGGTATGCCATTTCCTGAGTCCAAGTGACAACCACTTAAAAAAAAAAGCTAGCTGCCCTCTTGAAAAATAGCCCGGTCGGGCAGCCATTTTGGAGGGGAAAAAAGAAAAAAAAGGCCCTCCTCTTTCCTTTTTTCTAAAAGACAGGACGCTAAACATGTTTTTGTTTTATTTGGCCTTAAAGTAGCACTTCAAAAACCCTGTGCTCATCAAAAACAAATTTTCATTTTGTATGTTTTGTTTCAACAGGGGAAAGGGGGGGGGGGGGGGTACGCAAAGCCATAGCCTTTCCCAAATTATTCCAATTTTATTAATTCTCCTCCATATGTTGACAAACAGAAGGGCAACACACAAATAGCCTCAAGGCAGTACACATGTTCATTAATGTATTACAGACTATCGAATGTGCAACAAATAGGGTTGTCACCTCCCTGTTCCATTTAAAAATCGTCAGAGAAACATTTTGGGCGACAGTTTTTGCTTGTTCTTTTATATTTCTCTTCTAAAATTTCTTCCCTTGCCTCCTGCAAGTTGGTTTGAGATCTATTTTTGAACCCACCTACATGTAATACACTTTCAGTGCAATGTAGTTTAAATTCAAGTAAAACAGCCAAAAACCACTTGCAGTGGCGCACTGGTTCGCTGATCGCTGACATTAAAACCAAATTGCATTATACAAAACTTATGCTTATTTAAACACGAGCATGTATAAATTTAATTTTTAAAAGGAGGGCATAAATTTAGCCGGTGGTCGAATCCAAGGGCTTAACAAGAAGTCACCCAAAGACAAAGATGAAACAACGAATCCAGAACCACAAGGTAGGGTCTGTGAATATGTTTGCACACAACAAGCAGCCACTGTACCGTATTGTATTCGCAAAGTGATGTGTACGTCATTGCAGGTATTTTTCGAAAAGGTCGGCTTTTGTTTTTGGGACTCGAGTCTTACTAGCCTTCCCTCGAGTTGAGTCGAGTCATCTGATGAGGGAGTCGAGTCATCTGATGAGGGACTCGAGTCGAATCATTTACCCAAAGGGACTAGAGTCGAGTCGAGTCACCAAAAAGTGTGACTCGAGTCAGACTCGAGTCATTACAACTCTGATTTTGGTGAATTTCGCAGCGAACATTTCATGCTGTGAAAATTCGCATTCATATACAGTATGCACTGGCCTTACGAAGTCACGCTTGTACGCATTGCCGCCGTTAACCTGGCGCTCACATGAAGACAAGTTTTTGCACAGTTGGAATCAAATGTATCTTCGCATACTTTGTCCAATATGAGCATGAACCAGCTCCTGGCTGCAGGGTGTCCCGAACACAGCGCTTTCACTAGTGGTCATGAAGCGACCACTAGTGAATCAAGCCCAAAAGTGCTAGCTTTCAACCACGGTGAAGCTTAACGAATGGAATCATTTGATACAATTATACACAAAATATTTTGGTGAGAAATACCTGGGATTTTGGGTGGAGATCCTCTGTCTCCATAGCCGAGGTCCGATGGAATGACCAGTTTCCTCTTTTCACCCACACACATGCTGAAAATAAGAATGAATTGAAATGTTAAGGTGTCCTTAACACATCAATATACTTAACATGTTGGCTATAAATTATAATGAACATCCAGGGATTATCTGAACAATAGCTAGCACAGTGCTTTCGCCATCAAAGGGGGCCACCGTGCTAGAATTGACAGCATGTCTGGATTGGACTATACCGAGTTTTGAGGATCGTGCCTGGTGAAACTTGAGTTTCTGGTCCAAGTTCATTATTCCGGGGCAGATCTAGCTTTCAGGAAACAAGGGGGGGGGGGGGGGTTGAGTGAAGACGTTCCAAAGGCATACCCTAATAACGAGTTCTGGTTCTTATATATAGCGCTTTTTAACTCAGATAAAAGCGCTTTACATTATTATTACCCCTGATCATTGGGCCAATTAAACATTCCAAATACCATCTCAGCTCCCTGGGGAGTACACAGCTCGATGCAGCCTGTTAGGCGCAAGGAAGCTAATTCAACCACAATAACCATCTCTGCCCTCACAGGTACCCATTTACTCCTGGGTGGTCTGGAGAGAAGCAATGAGTGACAAAGTGCCTTGCCCAAGGGCACACGCACCATGACCCCAGGCTGGACTCGAACCCACAACCTGCAACTTTACCCGCAGACCACAAATCCAAAGCCCTTAACCACAAGGCCACCCTGTTAGCAGGGTTAAGAGGCCTTCCCCCCCAATTTTTTTTTTTGAAATCTAAGATGCTTTTTTTCTGCTTTCTAACATAATTTGAGTATGAATTTAGGAACTTTAGTATTCAATTTATTTTTGGCCCAATTTTACTGGTATCATAACATTATTCAGCAGCTGACAATAGGGGGTGGGGAGGGTTTGCAACCCCTCCCCTCTAGATCAGCTACCGATACCACAGAAATACCAGAGACTTCTGCCAACGTTATCCAAAACTTTAAGTAATAATTTTGAAGTTGAACAAAGAAACTAACTGGAACTGGGTTTGAACCTGCGACCTCCAGATCGCTGTTCCAGATCTCTACCAACTGAGCTTTCCAGCCCTATGTTGGCGGTTCCCCATCTTGTCAATGTTTTTGTTCAAGGGGCGCTACTCAGAAGCCATTAACCCGTATATGCCATGTAGCCAGGGATCAAACCCAAAGTCACGATGCTAGCAACATTAGCAATGCTGCAAACCTGGGAAATAGCAAATGGGAATCACTCAGAGAGGATACTGCTTTTTATTACAAATTTTCAAATAAACCACACAGCAAAGAGAGGCCATGAATGAAGTCACTAAGAAGCCACGTCTTGCATTACTTGGCTACGGCTAGCAATTACACATACGTCTATGGAAGCGGCTCAAGCCACTATCCATAGACACATATGCTGCTGCCAGCCGCAGCCAAGTAATTTGGACACGGCTAGACTTACTTGAGTAGTCCCTGGTCCCAGCCTTTAATGACCTGGCCTGCACCCAGGGTGAAGACAAACGGAGAGCCCCTCGGTATACTGCTGTCAAACTCGGTCCCATCCTGTAGCGTTCCCTGTGTTTACAAATTACAGGCACCAACACTTGAGAGTTTAAAATTCTTCTTGAACAGTTGAACACTTATGCAAGTACCAAAGTAGTAGTCCGGTTCTCATAAGTCATCACTAGTTAATTACAAGTCAACTACAAGTCAATCACAAACAATCACAAATCAATTTCAAGTTAATCACAAGCCTTAAAGGGAATGTACAACATTTGCTTTTGCTGCAATTTTCAGAAATAAATGGATTTGGAGGATTAGCATGTTATAGCAAAGATTGTTAAACTGACTTGTTTCACGTTTTGGGCTAGTAGATGATGGAAAAACCAAGAAAACCTATCATGTTCTTGTAGTCTGGTTCCCTGACCCCACTTAAGATTAAACGGAGCAATTTATAGACTGGGGGAATTGTAAGGTCAGAGAATCAGTCTAGCAGGCTTGTACCATTTCGCAGGTGTGTAAACAATTGCAAAGTAAATGCGGAATAACTAAATATGAAAAATTAGGAGCAGTTTTTGAAAAAAAGCCAGTTTTCTCCAATGCTGGTCGGCCGACCAGCGTTGGAAAAATACAAGTTTTCTTGAAAATGTCAGCTCACCAGGAGCCACGATTTTAACGGATGCTTTTGGACTGTCATTCCCTAACAATATAGTGAGATATTTCGTGATAATTTGATCATTTCGTTTTTTGATGTTTGCAAATGTTGCATTTTCCCTTTAAAGTTGCAAAGTTTTGTTTTATCAGTGTTGTGTCACTTGTCTGGTAACAATTTCTGACCTAATTTTTTTGTTTTATCAAAGGTGTTCAATCTTGAACTATTCTCTTAAGTTTCAATGTAATTTTTTTTCTTAATTGTTTTATTTACTGTATATTCAACCCATCAGTTGCTATATTGTATATTTGTACAATCGGTTGTGTAATTGGTTGGCTGGTTCGAATCTCATGCAGCAGTGGGTACCGCAAAGGTACGTTTTGGGCTAGTAGATGATGGAAAAACCAAGAAAACCTATCATGTTCTTGTAGTCTGGTTCCCTGACCCCACTTAAGATTAAACGGAGCAATTTATAGACTGGGGGAATTGTAAGGTCAGAGAATCAGTCTAGCAGGCTTGTACCATTTCGCAGGTGTGTAAACAATTGCAAAGTAAATGCGGAATAACTAAATATGAAAAATTAGGAGCAGTTTTTGAAAAAAAGCCAGTTTTCTCCAATGCTGGTCGGCCGACCAGCGTTGGAAAAATACAAGTTTTCTTGAAAATGTCAGCTCACCAGGAGCCACGATTTTAACGGATGCTTTTGGACTGTCATTCCCTAACAATATAGTGAGATATTTCGTGATAATTTGATCATTTCGTTTTTTGATGTTTGCAAATGTTGCATTTTCCCTTTAAAGTTGCAAAGTTTTGTTTTATCAGTGTTGTGTCACTTGTGTGGTGACAGTTACTGAACTAAATTTTTTTTATCAAAGGTGTTTAAACTTGAACTGTTCTCTTAATTTTCAATGTAATTTTTTTTCTTAATTGTTTTTCTTAATTGTATATTCAACCCATCAGTTGCTATATTGTATATTTGTACAATCGGTTGTGTGATCGGTTGGCTGGTTCGAACCTCATGTAGCAGCGGGTACCACATTGAAACTATTCATAAGATGGAATTTGCGTCGGAGTGATGTAAATTCAATGTTGGGTTTTTGCCCTTCACCGGCGTATAAACACTGTATACTCAGTATGTTAACCCCCGAGAGAAAAAAAATCACTCAGGTGGGACTCAAACCCACAACCTCCTGCTTTCTAGTGCAGATGTCTTACCACTCGACCACTGAGCTTCTGGGATCGGTTGGCTGCTTCGAATCTGATGTATCAGATGCAATGAAACTATTCATAATATGAAATTTGCATCAGGGTGATGTAAATTCAATTTTCGGTATTGCCCTTTAGAGAATTTTAAGGGTGAGTAAAGTTGGCCAGATTTTTTTTGCTGCACTCAAAGTCCCAGTCTGACCAGAGCCCTGCCTACTTATTACCGTGTAATGCATGTGCAAGGTGTCCCCGTTCTTGGATCTCTGCTCACAGTTCTCCACCTTCTTCTTGACTCCAATCTGAAGCTTCTTGGGCTTGTCCGCCGCCTCCACACCCACCAGGAACATGCAGCAGACGACAAGGGTCGCCAGACCACCGGCGCTGACTAAGGGCTTGCAAAGAACCATCTTGAATACTTTCCAGAAGCTGATTAATTTGAAAATAAGGGGGAAAAGAGTTAAACCAGACAGAACTTTCCACTTGCCTTTTTATTGGGGGGCCCGGGAGGGGGGGGGGGGCAAGGAAGTCAAAGTATTTTACAAAGTAGTTTTGGCATGTAGTTTTAGAAAAATAAGAAATATTAGAAGTCTTGCACGAGGTTTTAATTTTTTCTATATGAAACACCAGGGGCGGATGTAGCTTTCGGGCTGGGGGAGGGCGGGAGGGCTCTCTCAAGTGAAAATAGCCTTATTTGAGAACATTTTGGTCACTGCTGAGGAGGGGGTGTTGGGTAGCCCGACTGCCACTGGCCGTACACTAATGCTACAGAGCTTGTGATAGTAGTGTACGGCCAGAGGCAGTTGGGCTATGTGTTGGAGTGGGGGCGGTGTTGGGGGGGGGGTGTAGGGGGTGGGGGGGTGGGGGGGGGAAGCGCCCCCTCCGCACCCACTTGATCCGCCACTGTTGTCAGGGGTGGATAACACAATCTCCTCCCCCCTTAAAACATTAATCCTTTAGAGTTTGAAAAAATAACTTAACAAATTGTCTTTGACTTGGACTGATCTCTCTTGTCACGCTTGTTGATTGTACGTCTTTGTCTATCTTCATTCAACACATTGGCAACCCTTTGACGTAACAAAACAAAAAAAAACCTCGAAAAAAATTTGAAAATATTTTCACTAAAATTTCAGTTAGTTCTATTTTCTCCCTCCATGGTTCACTGTAGGAAGTTATGGAGGAAAAGAGGAAGGACAATGAAGGAACTAGGGTAAACTCATCCCAGCATAATTAACGAATTGCTCAAGCCTGTATATTATGGCGAAAGTGACATAGAAGTATTATATTCTATCTAGCACGAGCAACCTAGAATGCCAGAATATGATGGGATTGATGGTCCCAAAATATTCCTTGCCTACCTTCACTCTTCAGACTCAGTTCACCTGCTCGATCCGGGACTCACAAAACACACACAAAGTACACGTAGCTTTAGCACGCGTACAACGCTTTATCATCATCCCCGGCAAATTCAACTTGTAGCATGAAGTGAAGTTGTGTGCGCACACAACTACTGAAAGAGTCCCGGAGAAAAAGGTTGACAAAATTGCCCTAAACCTAGACTCCTTTACGTGAATCATTGCATAAGCATAACAATAATCTAGAACCAGACTAAGCTAGAAAACCCTCGACCTCACACGTACACGTACACGTACGTACGTACATAATTATGTACGTGATAGCGGCGCTTGCAAACGTTTTCAAGACGACGGCGCGTACGTAGTACACGCACGTAGTTGGCTGAACGAAGGGGATACAGGTATCGAAGAAAATCGGCTGCATCAGAGTTGAAATCATGTCGTAAGTTTATCCTTTTTACCACTAATTTGTGACCAGTATATTTAAGTTATAAACTGGCTTCGTATTTTTGGTGTATTTATTTATAGTATGTGAAAATGAAAATTATTACAAGTGGGTGTAGAACTGCCTTAGCTTAGGCCTACGGCAGTACAATTAGTCGGTCTCCGTATTATCGCGGCATCGGAAATTTCTTGTTTTGCGTTGCCAAAACTCCTCAAGTGGCGATTTTATCCAGTTCACCAGGCATTTAAGGACTTTCTGCCGAGTTATATAAAAAGGACGATTAAAAAATGTTGTGTCTTTTGGGAATTTTAATGATTTTTAATAAATAGTGTTGTAGTATCGGGTTTCATTATTCATGGGAGCACCCCTTGTTTTATCCCTTGGTGTGACCCAACCCTTGGAGCATGCGCTGAGCGGTCCTCTTATGCCCTTTGACCCCCCAATTCCCGCGCACAAGAACATCATGGAGAACTGACAAGAACCGAGGCATAAACACCCGACAACTTGTGCCGTTTTCGGGAACTATTCCGGAACCTAGTGGTGGTTACTGAGGCCTGTACGATCCCTTGACGACCTTCGGAGGTAGTCCAGTCGAAGATAGGGTGAGTCGACCCCGGAAAACACTACATTGGCGTCGTAGACAGGATCGCTTTCTACGAACACTGACCAAAGTTTGTGGCGTGGTGGGACCACGAGGCCGCCGGAGCATCCAGCTCGTTCAAGACAGCCGGGTTGGGGAGGGCTTTTCCCATAGGGGCTTGAGGACTGCGCTGCGTTGCTCTAGTAATTGTTTACCCAATTGTTAATGATATCTGGAAACGTGTCTAGTAAAGGATTGCACGTTTCAGTGACCCTAATTTTGTGAGTTGATTTTTGTAAAATCAGTTCGCTAACGTTAGCAGTCGTAACGTTAGGGGAATTTCGATTACGTGATTTCGATTTCGGTTAGTCGATTCGTGCAGTATCACGCACGTGGAGATTTCGTACCGTCAGGAGGATTTCGAGTACGTTGTCGATTTCGATTAATCGATTCTTGTAATTACACGTGGTTTTGGTGACAGCTGAGTTTTCTTGCGAGGATTTTTTGCAAGCCCAGTTTCACTTCGTTTTTCGTTTGTTTTTGTGGCAGTTGAGTATTCTTGCGAGGTTTTTGGCAAGCCCAGTGTCACATCGTTTCTTCGTTTTTTTGGGTTTTTTTCGTTTTGCAACCCGAGGCAGAGCTCGTTTTCGTTTTTCCGAGAAGAAGAAGGATTCTCGTTTTCGTTTTTTCCAAGAAGAAGAAGGATTCTCGTTTTCGTTTTCGCCAAGAAGGAAAGGCGTTTTTTCGATTTTCGTTTTCGTTTTTGTTTAGGCCTAGAATTACGTAGTTATTACCGAGGCCTAGACAAGAAGCATTGATTGAAGCATTTAAGTTAAAAATCCCAGAAGTCTTGGGAAGTGAAAGAAAATATTTGTTTTTCCCCTGTTTTTGCTTTAATCAGTTTGTTTTTCACGTTTTTCGCCAGTTTTGGAAAGACATAGATTTCGACGGAGGTTCGTCGGTTATCAACATAGTGTTTTTTTTCTTGAAGAGTTTTGCCGTTTTTCAAATTTTGTGGTAGACCTACATTTGATTTATAGTTGCTAGGCCTACTTGAAGAAGATACAGTTGCATTGTGTTAAATAAAAAAAATAAAAATAAAAAAAAAAGAGAAGAAGAAGAACAAGAGAGTTTGCATTGTTCATTGTTGTAAAGAGTCAGAAGTAAAAGACTAGATAAATAGCAGTGAGGGTTAGAATAAAGAAATAAATCAGAAGAACCCTAGCATACTGCTTTTCAGTTCAAGATGGAGAAGATACCCATCAATTACTGTTCTTACCGGGACTTAGCTACTGTTCCTGGTGTTGGCGACGCTCTGGCAACTACAATCGTAGATTTGCGGAGTGCCCATGGTGACATGACACCGGAAATGCTCATGTCAGTTCCAGGTGTGCGGAGCATGTCAGACATTATGAGGATGTTTGACTTCAAGCCTTACATTCCTTTCTCGGAGGGAAGTCATCCAGTCAACATGGCGTCCCCGAAGTCCAGGTTCAGACGGGTGCCTCAGGCAACAGCTTCGGCTCCCAGTCAGATGACATCCTTTCAAGATGCATGGAGCAGCCTTCAGGGGGGGTCTCAGAAGTTTGATCCGTTGATGTCGAGGTTTCCGGAGTCGCCATATCCCTTCGACAGTTATCCTCCGCACCCGCCAAGTCCATATGCGTACTCAGCACATCCACGGGAGGCACATCGCTTGCGTGAAGAGGTGCGACCAGCTCCCTTTGGTCAGGATGCCGCCGCCACTTGGTCGGGTAAACCTGCGTTCGTTAAGTGGAGAGATGGTGCCTCAACGCCCAAACATCCGACTCTACCGAAGACAATCACATACGATGGAAAGAGCAGCTGGCAGGCTTTCATCGCTAAGTTTTCATCCTACGCCGATGAATGCAACTGGTCGGCAAAACAGCGGAAGAATAACCTCTGTTGGTGTTTGGAGGCCAAGGCAAGTGAGTTCTACGCCATGCTGAGTGAGCGAGAGCCAAACCTGGAGTACTTTGATCTCATCAAGAAGATGGAGAAGAGGTTTGGTTTGCGAGATCTACCAGAGGCGACCCAGATGCAGTTCAATTACGCCAAACAGTCATCTGAGGAGACCATCCTGGACTGGGCTGACCGAGTGCTCTACATGGCGACTCGCGCCTTTTCAAATCTTCCGGAGATGCATGTCCAAAGGCAGGTGGTACTGAAGTTCTGCCAGGGCTGTTCCGATCGGGAGGCTGGCCAGTACGCCATCAACTCTAGGCCTGCTACCATTGAAGCTGCCGTAGATTGTGTTAAGTGGTTTCAGCATACACAGAGGGCGATCTATGGAAGGTCCAGAAAGGATGTACATGTCAATGAGATGTCGTTCACTCAAGAGGTGGAGGGTGTGGGAGCGAACTTGTGTGAGGTGGGGATCACCGCACAGACACCGCCAAGACGCCCAAATTCAGGTGACTTCACAGCTCTTGACAAGAGAATGACAGCCCTTGAAGACCAGTTCAAGTCCATCCAGGGATCGTTGGATAAGTTGGCTGCTCTTACAACTCGCCGCCCTCGTGAGCGATCAAGGTCACCAGCCATTGACATGTCCCGAAGTCCTTGCTTCCAGTGTGGAAAGTTAGGTCACTTCAGACGGGATTGCCCCGGCGTCAAGACAGAGAAGACAGTCTCCTTCGTAGATGATCAGTCAAACTACAGCGGGTCGGAGAGCGAGGCCGATCTCCGCCCCGAGCAACTACCGGCCGATCACCAACGATAGACACACCAACCAGTTCAGTCACTCTTGTCGATTCAGGTCCCTCGGTGCATTCATCACCTTCATCCAGTGCTGTAGTAGAAACAGTTACTTCCAGTCAGTCCACATGGGAAGAGAGTACCAGTCAACTCTCTGAGATGATCACTCCGGTGCAGCTTTTTCAGGAGTACATTGACAGCATGGATGTGGACTGTCCTGAGCAGTGCAGTGTTGGCATGGTTGGAGGTGAGGAACCCATGGAGGATTCAAAGCGCCTACTGGAGAATAAGAACAGTCCCAAGGTCTTCAGAGAAGGAAACCAACCTCCGAGAGTTTCTTCAGTGAAGGTTTGCAAGGTGACCATCACTCCCCCGAACTGTGTCAAGAATTGGGTCAAGGTCCGAAAGTGGGACAATGCACAGGGCGACTGGGTTTACCTCCTGGACACAGCAATGGGAATGGCCATGGACAAATGCACTTGTCCATTGCGCCAGCAGCAGTAACACAATATTTGTGTTACAGTTTCTCACTTGTATATAGTTACATGCAGTTGTTGACACAGTTTCTCACTTGTATATAGTTACATGTAGTTGTTAACACTTCCTACCTTAAGTAGGAGGTTTCCCTTGTTTATTCAGCACCTAGTTTAAAGGTGCGGCTTAGTCTATAAAACGGGGGGGAGTGTTGTAGTATCGGGTTTCATTATTCATGGGAGCACCCCTTGTTTTATCCCTTGGTGTGACCCAACCCTTGGAGCATGCGCTGAGCGGTCCTCTTATGCCCTTTGACCCCCCAATTCCCGCGCACAAGAACATCATGGAGAACTGACAAGAACCGAGGCATAAACACCCGACAACTTGTGCCGTTTTCGGGAACTATTCCGGAACCTAGTGGTGGTTACTGAGGCCTGTACGATCCCTTGACGACCTTCGGAGGTAGTCCAGTCGAAGATAGGGTGAGTCGACCCCGGAAAACACTACAATATTCACGTTTTCCAAAACGAAGTGGCTATCGTTACGGCAGCCGTTGTTTAGCGCCCTCTACGATACTTTTTTGATACGCACGCAGGTATATAATATTTGTTTCCCCACGTTTTAGTGAGCAGTGTGACAGCTCAGTCGATAGAGGGTAGGATTTTGCACCGCGAGGTTGCGGGTTCGCATCTCAGTTTTGCACTCGATTTTTTTTCCTTTTCTAACCTGAGGCTTTGGAGGATTTTTTTTAAAAGGGAAATAAAGTCCGAATTTCATAACGTTCAAATTCACTTTTTTCCTTCTAATTTTATATTTTCTTCTCATGTTTTTATAAAAGTTGCAGTCTACCATAACGATAGAAAATGGGAAATGCGTTACGGCTGCTGTAACAATAGCCACTGCGTTTCCAAAACTTGCAAATTTTCCCTCACCGTGTCTGCTAAAACTGGTACCGTCTATATTGTAACATAAATTTTTAATGGAGCTCTGTCCGTGAAAGTTCCATTGTCTGGTTCCCATTCTAGTTCTACAGCTGCAAACATAAAATGACGTCGAAGGACGATATTTCCACCGCGAAATCGTAAGAACTTGTTTGGGATCAAAATAAGGACAGTTTTTGTTTTTCGTTTACTCAGGTTGTTAACGAAACCCAAGAGCGAGATGACCTCAGAGGAGCTGGCTAAGCGCGAGGAAGAAGAGTTCAATACGGGGCCCCTGTCGGTCCTGACACAGTCCGTCAAGAACAACACGCAGGTCCTGATCAACTGCCGCAATAATAAGAAACTGCTGGGCAGAGTCAAGGCGTTTGACAGGTAAGAAGTTTGTGGCTTGTGCTTTTCTTTGTTCAGCGGAGTCTTCGGACTCCATGCAAAAGGGGGCCTTACTCAGTTACACGTGTCACAAAGACTGGCTTATCAAGTGGAAAAACAGTCCAGATTTCAAAATTCAGGGAACTCCAGGAAATTTGGCACGTGTTGCTGTGTGGCTCACACAATGTGTCCCTGCCAAGGAGCTCTCATGAGAAGTCACCAAGCCCCAATTGCTGTTCATGCATGGATGGGAGTCCATGTAGACATTCCAACCAGTTGATGTCTTTGTGTTTATTTATGTGGGTAGTCTTGATATTTGTTGTTGAAACAATGAAACAGTCCATCGTTGTCCCTGTACAATGAGTGTACTCAAATCTGTTAAAAAATATGGAAAGAATGCAGTATCCAGATGCCACTTCTTTGATTGTTTACAAAGTCTACAGAGATTCGAGTGCATTTTCAAAGTATTTTCTAACAAAATTAATCCTCTGTACTGATGACAGCACACTTTGTTTACATGTGTGCTTTCCTATGGTGCTCAGTGGACCGTGGGCCCCCACTGGCTCCACAGGAAAGTGCACATGTAAACAAAGTGTGACGTCATCATTACAGAGGCTTATTGGAAATATGTTTATCAGTCCCAGATTTGTCTTTTCAACATTTTCGCAATGACTGACCTTCATTGAGAAAATATACAATGTATGATTAAAAAAAGTGGCGTCCGGATGCAACATTATTTCTAAAAATATATTAAAACTGACCTTTTCAAATTTTCCTGGTTTTGTCGTCTGGAACAATGCAGGCATTGCAACATGGTCCTGGAGAACGTCAAGGAGATGTGGACAGAAACCCCCAAGGCAGGCAAGGGAAAGAAGAAGTCCAAGCCAGTCAACAAGGATCGCTACATCTCCAAGATGTTCCTGCGAGGAGACAGTGTCATTCTGGTGCTCAGAAACCCCCTGGCTACTGCCAAGCAGTGAGCCACTATGGAGAAACTTTTGTAGACTCTGCTTGTAACAACCCAGCACTCCCAGATCTTTCAAAATCCACTAAGGAATTTTTGGCTGATTTTGTAGGATTGAGGACGGTAGAGCACAGCCACTAAATACATGGGAAGCGACTTGATGTCTCTTGAGAGTTAAAGGACACAGTGCGCAGTGGAGGATTTTGGAGGATATATGTATTAGCCTTTTTGAAGTGTGGCGGACACAATAGGAAGGCGCAATGTGAAGTGGGTTTAAATTAGAGTAAATACAAAAGAGTTTACCCACTCTGAATAGCCCCCTCTTGTTGTGTCCACCACACTTCAAAAAGGCTAATACAAAGGTTATCACCATAATGCCTGGAGAGTTGAGGACACTTTTTAACTGGTGTATTCTCTTTTTTTCCCCTTCTAGAAATGGAGAGATACCATGTTGAAGAAAAAAAGATGTGGGTTTTTCATATGTTTGCATTGTGTGCAGAAATGAGCTTGTGGAAAATGCAGAAATTGGTTTTTCAAGAGTTATCCGAATGTATTGTACATATATGTAGAAAGGCGAATTTGTTGGAAAGGTATCAAGCAGAATTTTTTTTTTCCCTTTTTTTCTGATGAGCTGTCTGTGTTCTTGCTTGTGTTGTCTTTATTTTATAAATTTATAATTTCTGTACCTCCTGTGTTGGGTGTGTTTAGTCCTTCACATGCTGACCTACCATCAGATTAACTGATTCTGAAAGGGAAAAAAATGTTGCAACCGGACGCCACTTCGGCGGTTGTGTACAAAGTCTATGGAGAGTCAAGAAAATTTCCTAACAATATTGGAAATGTTTCTCAGTCCCAGATTCATGTCTCATCATCATTTTTGCAATGTCTGACCTTTATCGAGATGATATATGAAGAAAAATTGGCGTCAGGTTGCAACATTTTTTGCCTGAAAGATACTGACAAGATTTTTATTGATGGGCGCCAATCAAAGGCAGCGTCCAAATGACTTGGCTTCGGCTTGCAGTTACACACATGCCTATGGAGGTGGCTGAAGCCATAGCCATTAGTCAAGTAATTTGGACACCACCAGAGGCTCAGTGATTCGTTGAGGCACAGTGTATGTTGTAAGCGTAGCTTTATTTCTCAGCTGCGGTGGCTACTTATTTTTCACCTAAAGCAGACCTCCCCTCCAAAAAATTGTGGTACTTTCGAAAACTAAGCCAAGAGGAATACAAACAGTAAATTCTTGTAAATAAATGAGTTTGTGTAATGTTAAGGTTGTCACAGTAGCTAGTTTGTGAAGGATGTCCTTTTTAGTTTTCTTGTAAAAACATGAATTTGTTGCACTTCTTGAGTAGTGCAATCTGTCCACAATACAATTGTTTCATTCTTTCTGTACATGAGCTACAGCAGGAATCTTACGAGAACAGTCAGGGGTGTGAAATCTCAGCTTTAAAGCTGATTTCAGCTTTTTTTGTTTTGGATTTCAGCTTTTTTCCCTCACTTGCTGTGTACAAAAGTATAGGATATTTTCAATGTCCAGCGTTTTTACACATTTTTCAGCTGTGTTCAGCTATTTTTATCAGCGGTCACTCACACCCCTGAACAGTGTTGAGGTCAAATCTGTCACAAGGCATCCAGTAATAAAGTCAAATCGCCTGCAGTTCAAATAAGCCGTGACGAATGCATTCCTTTGATATTGATTGTTTGTGATTATTCAGCAATTGCCGGGGACAGCCCATGAAAGTCTTTTGACTTGATTTCCAGTGTGATCCCTTGGTAGAAGATGTGGAAGGAATTTCCTTTTTTTTTAATTACAGTTTTAGGGTGGGAGGAAACTCCATAATCTAGGGAAAACCCATGGAATCGGGCAGAAACTGAAACCCCAATCCACATGTTGGCCCAGATGCAATTCGAACCAGGGTCACAGCGGTGGAAGGCAAAGAAAGTACCACTACACCAACCCGTTCATTACTTGGGTATGGACTACACCAGAAAGCTGGATAGGATTCCTTAATTTTAATTAACCTCTTTTCTGCCTCTGAAATTTGGTTTTCATGAATTTATATGAAACCACCGAGTTGGCAAGAAAGACCATGTATCTTTTCAGTGTCGTAGAGCAATTAAAACTTTTTGAAAAATGATCCTTGTGCTTCTCTTATTTTTGTCCGTCCATCTCCACCTCCCCCCCCCCAAAAAAGAAACCTGCCCTCCATTTATGCCTTTCCAACTTTGTCACTGCATAGTGTATTTACCCATAACATGAACAGACCTTATGCATTGCAGTACTTCAGAGGTTGCTCTTAGGTAGTTATTTTAATTCAGCAACGAAGGAATCCACAAGATTTACTCGTGCCTATCCAAACCATTGCCCTCCGCCTAGCGCCTCAATGCACAAGGTATATTGTTGACTGAATGGTATTCTAGTCCGCGATATACATGTAAATTAACAACCGACAACAAAACACTCTCACTACAAAATGACCTCTAAAAAACATAATGTAAGGTACGACAAAATTTAATCTCAGACAATCACAAAACCACAGAACTTGATACCATTAAAGGTGGACATGCAATATTTAACAAACTAATAAAAAATGAGCAACATTACATGAGACATACGGTCCGATCCCCCTCCCCAAAATCTCAAATGTACAGCAAGGTCAACAGCCAAGTCTAATTATCAAGGAATGTACATGTACATGTATTATGGATGAAGTGTATCCCAAAGATTCCCAAACTTCCAGTTTACATCGACTTTAATGTTCGTTTTTAATTAATCACCAGCCAAGTGAGCACACAGCAGGGAGTGTATATACTAAGCTTTTTTTAGGCACTCCAGTACCAGAATAAAGTCTGCAACAGCCCCACTTGTGTTTCTCGCTCTAATCTATCAACTTTGTGAACATTTTTCACATTTTCAGGGGTAAGACAAGACATTGTTCCCCTTCAAAAATATTGCTTTCAAAAACAAAACTGAACAAAAATCAAGTATCTCAGAAATTACACAACCCTAAGCACATTTAATATACACACTGTTAAAAACTCGTTCACCTACTTTCTGTGCGTTCCACTAGACTTGACCCAACCCAAATGTAACAGAACCATTTTAAAACCATGCTTTCAAAGAAATAGACAAATTTTACTTTAAACTGACCGATATACCTGCCAAATGGGCTCACAACTTGTACATCATCTGGCCTTTAAATGAACAAAATTCGCTATCAAATCCTTAAAAAAAAAATTGCAGTTGAACAAAGAAATGTACTCTATCCTTCGTAAACAATCAAAGCAAGTAAAATACAAATAAACGCCATTAAAGATGTCAGGACGACGATACTGTAAACTGGTGCACCACAGTCTAGTTTTGATATGCAAATGTAGTGTGATGAAAACAACAGCCTACAGGTCCTTGGATAACAACTTCATCCACTGCACAGTGAAACTCTGAATTTCTTCTACGTTTTCTGTGTCACCATGGATCAGGTTCTTACATCAACTTGTTGAAGTTGGACATCACTCAGAAATTTTAAACCCCTATTCATTTTTTTTAAATGTGCCAATTGATTAGTAATCCATTGAAACCGTGGGTTAACACTTTTGTTAATATCATATCCTGTTTGTTTTACAATGATTACATGTACATAGAAAAGACGTCAATTTTCATATTTACATTGAGATACTACATGTTATAACGTAAGCCAGTTTGTTTATAAATTTACACTTGAACCCCTGCTTCAAATCTTAACTTTTCAGGATGGCTTTTTGTTTTAGCGTGTCTGAAAATGCAAATCACGATGACTAAATCTCGACTATCCCCCCTTCCCCCAATCTGCTAATCCAACGTCAAAGTCCATGTTGGTTGTCATGTCTAACAAAATGCAAATCACGACGACCAAGCCTTGACTATCCCCCCTGATCCGCTACTCCAACGTCACACTCCAGCCGGTCATCTTTAATCCTTGGGACTGCGCGATTTGGATTTGGAGCGCGAGCGAGACCGAGAGCGAGAGTGGGAGCAGGAGCGGGACATGGACTTGCGAGGCGAGTTACGCGGGGACTTGGACTGGCTGCGTCTGGCACTCTTGCTGCGGCTGCGGCTCTTGCTGGCACTTCGAGAGCGGCTCCGGGAATGGCTGGCCGAGCGGGAACGACGACGTCGGGGGGAGCGAGACCGAGAACGGCGGGGAGACCGAGAACGGCGTGGGGAGCGAGATCGGCGAGGCGAACGGGAGCGGGAACGTGATCTTGACCGGCTGCGAGAGTAGTCCCGTCTGTAAATCAAAAAAACCCAAAGAAGTAATGAAGATGATTAACAATGGAATCAGGAATCAACAGTTATGTATTTTAGCCCTTCACAATTGTGAATTTGATTCCATGAAAAATATGTAAATTTTAAAATAAATCTTCAAATAAATTGCCCTGTTTGACTTTTTTCCCCTCGGTTTTTCTCACTTCTTCTTGTGTGCGTTGTCCTCAACGATCCTGATAGTCCGTCCATTCAGCTCAGTCCCGTCCAGTTTCTTGATGGCGCTGCTCATGTCTGAATAGGTTGCAAACTCAACAATCCTGCATTCGAGAGGGGGGATAGAAGTTTTCCATGAAACCGTGCATATCTTATTTGAGAGCAATTCCATCTACTATTAGAAAAGTGACCTCAGGTATCAGAAGAAAGGAATGCCAGAACTGCTTGGTGTCGCATTATTATAATATGTGCAAATGAGATTGACACAAAACAGCTACATATACCCAAGTGTATATTTATCAATGCAAAATAATCTTAAATACTTTTGACAATTCTCATACAATTTTAATACACGACAATAATGAAAGCACATGATTTCTCTGGACAAAAGCACCAAGGGGGCTTATTGTGTCAGAATGGGCAACTTGTCTTATTCACAATGTTCCCCCCAAGTAGTCAAAAGAACTGGAAAAGGTGCAACTGTTACAGGCATGCAACCGAGACTTTAGAAGCGAGGAAATTCCAAACCACACAAGACTTTGTACAGTGCTTTTCAATTTTTAATGGCATTCATGAGAAGTAAAGAAAACGAGGAAATCAGCAGATCCGAGGAAAAGTTGCATGCCAGGCAACAAATGCGAGCTGAGACGAGCTTACTTGTCTGTGGAGATATCTGTGGTTAAGAAACTGTGCCTTCTAAGAACTATGAGCAAGTTACAGACTTGTGATGGCCCACTGCTCAAGGTTTGAAGGCAAATCATTTAAAGCTATAGTCCATCATTTGTAATTTGTGCATTTTGTTCGTTTGAAGCAACAAAAGGGTTCAAAATCTAATGAAGGATACTGAACATCTAACCTGATGAAGTTTCAGCTAAGCTTCAGCTGTACATTCCGAGAAAAACAGCATTTTAAGTACGGTGCTTCTTAAGAATCACGGTTGGAAATGCCTTCTTTCGTTGATTACTTCAAAATGACAGCTTCCCAGAAGGAATAATTTCACAGGGAGTTTAGTTCCCTTACTATCTTTCAACCAATTTTTTTTTTCAACAACAATTACGCCAGTTACTTTTCGGATGGCTGCAAATGATGGACTATAGCTTTAAAGTGTAATTGCTTCCAAAACAAACTGGAACTCACCCTTCATTTTTGCGCTGTTTGTGTGCATCTGCAAATGTAACCTCGCCAGATTGTCGCATGTAATCCTTCAGATCCTACAGAAGGTAATGCAAACACACCAGAGAAGACACAAACAAGACCATTTAGTTGAATTCAACCAAATAAAAACCTCATGCAAGACATAACATTTCCAACTTCATTGTACTGTCAAATAAAAACACGGCTCACAAGATACAAGGAGGGCTGCATGCTTGGGGGCAAATAGAAAGGGTAAAATTTGGTGAGTGGTCAAAAGTTGATCTGGAAGAAATCTTTGGAATGAAGGAAGGGGGAAACAATAGATGGAGATGCAAGACAAGTAAATGATAAAAGTATTTTGGCCATGGTTACAGAAATAAGATTTGATGACATAAGCAGCATTGTCAAGAACCGTGCTATTTGCCATTTACTGGACGTTGGTCCTGTGTGACACTGATTTTCTCTGTAAAATGCAGTAAAACATCAGGATTTTCGGTCCATAACCACCACAAGCAATCTCATTCAAAAGTCTCAGTAATGCCAGAATTATTGATTTTGATTGCCATTCCACTTATTTCTGCTACCTTGGAATGCTAGGAACCATTACAAACTTTTGTCCTTAAGTTCTAAACACCGACAGATGGATCTCTCTTTTTTTTTCTGATGCAACACCGACTTTTACATCTTTACAGACGGAGGTAGAAAATAGAAAATTGCTTTTCTTGGCAACAAAATTAATGTTCATAGTCTGGAAAAATTAAGTCTATGACAACTTCGAACCCATTCAATGCGTTTGGTCAGGAAAGTCTTGAATTTAGGCCTTGATTTAGTTATTTTATGGTCAACAATGATTGTTTGGGGTACCATACAGAGCATTCAGCACTCTAACAAACGTATGTACAAAGGCTGGCTTACAGTAGCTGGCAAGCACATGAACAGATACAATGTACATCAAAACTGTAACAAATGAAGCAACACCTCGTCATCAATGAATGCGTTTCAAAGAACGACTCCCACGTTAAGGGCTGAGAGACATCAAAAAGCCCAAAATACTTCACTTGTGAATCCAATCTGTTACCGCCACACGTTGGGCTACTGTAAACCAACCTTCAAGTCTGGCATCATGCAAATAATTTCATTTCAATTGGTAATTAAGAAGTTAGTTGAAAACAACCTGGGGGAAAAAATCTGTAAAATAAAAGTGACCAAATAAAAATGGTGGTTGGGTCTGGATGACGTCGTCGAGCCAAGCGGAGTAGACTCATCATCTGCTGGTGTAGTCGTCAGGCAGCGTCCATCAGTGGCCATCAGTAGTCCATCCTAAATATGGACCCTAAACACAAACAGTCTTGATCACTGGGGGATAAAGGGTATGCCGACAGTACCAAGATTACAAAGCGTGTCCAATAACTGAAGAGTCTGCCCAATGTGACAAGACAGTTAGTTTGAAGCAAAGGATGTTTTAGTTTGAAATTTTCCCATTGTAAAGCAGCTTTGATTGGTTGCTTACAAAACTAGTTTTATTTTGGTACTTGTTTTATCTTTTGCCTGTCCGCATCCCCTTTCTCCACCTGTGATTTTGGACTACCCGACTGTTTTGGGTTATCATTACTATACCTTCCAGCAGCCAGGCAAGGCTGAACCGAGGCTCTCACCAGCCCATCATGATATAAGGGGGGAAGACTGCAACACAAGACCCATGAGAGAACAGCCAGGGAAGGCACACCCGCCCCGAATGGGGTGGGGGTGTGCCCCGCTCACTATAGCATAACAGCCAGCCAGCCAGCCTTCAGCTCAGATTATGGCCCGGGTGTGGTGGTGGTGGTAGTCCAAACCATCAGTGGCATGAAGCACAAGTGACTGCACTTCAGCACCCAATATCAAAATTGGGCAGTGCGGAAAACAATTTGGGTGAGATTAATATTTCCTCGTCTCACAAGTGTCCAGAAAAGCTATTTGAGAGTACGAAAAATTTTGGCACCTCCTTTGTTTTGTTGGTAACGATTTCTTTAGTGTTTGTTTTGAATGTCAGTGGAGGTGATTGTCAGTGGAGGTGATTGCAATCTTGAAAAAAAAAAGTAAAACTAATTTGGCTTCTTGGTATTTTTTCTAGGAAACTTTTTCAAATTTGTTCAAAACTGAGGATGAACTGATTTTTTTTTAATTTTTAGAAAGATTTTCAATTTTTTTTTGGTTCAAAAAGAATCTGAGAATCCAAAATTTACTTCACATTTTAGAGTGAATAAGTTCGTTTGGTCAGTTTCCTTCTCCAAATTTCGTTTTGAATTGGAGTTAGATTCTGCTCTGGAAAGCAACTCTTTGTCCAAACAAAAAAGAACAAAGAACGTCTGGTTTTGAAGGCCTCTGAAAGGCCAGGGTGACGGCCTGTGACTTTTGCATAGATCGTCCTTCAGGGGTTGCAACAGCAAGGTGGTGGGGTCTTCCAACCAGAACTGCCACCATGAGTGAGCCCTTCTGCCTCGCAAGCTTTCTTTGCCTCAACACACACTCAAAGTGGGGGGCGTTGGTTAGGAAGCTACAGCTGCGGCCGGCCAGCCAGGAACCCTGTCGAGCCTCTAAGTGCCCCTCAGAGCGATGGACCATCATCGTCTGTGGTCTGCTTGCAACCTAGCCCCTTTAAGCCCCTCGTTAGTGGTTTAACCGGGGAGAGAGAGCAACTTCCCTCAGATAGCATAGTAAGACAACCCTCACGGCTCTTACCAGGGGGCTCAGTCGCTAAAAACAGTGCTGAAGAAAGGACAACATTGCAATGGTCAGTCGGCCTCTTGGTTCAAGTGTAAAAAAAAAAAAAAAAAAAATGAAAAAAGAGAGAATGTCATGCAAAAATAAGTTTTTGAAAAATCCAAAATCCTTCCCATTCTCATAAAAACAACTAGAAACTTTGGGGCGTAATCTGAGGATAAATCTAAGAAATGAAGAGAAAGTGGATGTTCATGAATGGTATATGAAAACTTGAAAAATTACCCAATGTGGACTAAACTCAGATGCTATTTTGAGGAAAAGTTGCACATCAAGGTCTTTTTAAGAGTAACTCAATGAAAAAAAAAAATCATCTTACCTGCCAACTCACACGACTGGACAGGTTTTCCACAATCACACGGTAGTCTGTGCGTACAGGCGGGCCATATCTGCAAATTGATGAGAAGGTGCATTCACTCCAAGTCAGTAAATGATCATAATCGGGCATAAAACATACATCATATCAGTGACGCAAGTATACATATCCCCTAATGACTTGTGGCCAACCTCTGCCAAGTTTTTGGAACATGCTTTATATATTTGTCAGTGTGAGGGAATTGCTTGGCCAATGAAAAAGAAATCAACCCTAACTCCCTAAGTTCTGTTGTCCAGAAGCAGCTTGAATCCTCCAATATCCTCCAATGGCAATGAGATAAAAACTCTGAGCACCTGAATCCTTCAAAATCATCCACTTTTTCTTGCTGGAGGCCTCCGCCTGGATCCTTTGAAATCCTCCACTGGGTATGCAGGTATGTTATCACATAATCGGATTTCAATTCTCTTATGAGTTCATTAGCCTGTGCGACTTATTGAAATCCTCCATTGTTATCCTGTATTGTGGATTGGGAATTCCAAGGCCCTAAATAGCAGGAGTAAAGAGGCTGTACAATAAACAGTGGTACATGTATATGCTGGATGCCTGACCAAGTACACATGCATAACGCAGGTAACGGCCTGAATCCTCCAAAATCATATTTCTTTGCAAAACCAGCCAGAGCCTTAATCCTCCAATTTCCTCCAGCCTCAGTTGGGGCCTGGTAACCTGGATCCTCCATTATCCTCCAGAGGCAAAATCCTCTTACGCCCTCAATCCTGCAAAATCCTCCAGTGCCTCGATTTTCAAAGGCCCTCAATCCTTCGAAATCCTCCATTTATGCAAAGTGGATTTTAGAGGAATTGGGAGGGTAAGGGTTAAGCAACTTGCAATACTCGGGACGAGGGACAATGCAATCAACGACTCGTCATTACAGTATACATGTAATCACCAATCTGAAGCAAAGCTTGTAAGGCTCCACTTTGGGCATTTTAAAACAATATTTTTATCTCTTACTCAATTATTGGAAGAAGGAAAGTTTTTGGGATGCCTCACCTAGTTGATCGACCAGAACGTGATGCTGAGCCGTTCTGACTGAAGGAACAAAGGGAAAATATAGATTACATTGGCATAAGGCGGGCTCTTCGTACGATCAGGCAGGTTGGACATTTTCCCTCTTCCTTCCTTCAGTTTGGCCACCCAAGTCATCAGGGGATATTTATACAGTTTGGAATTCACTGGCACTCATTAATAAAACTTTACAGAAACTAATCTAAGAACTTGGCATGTTCTTCTTTAAATCACAGGTATTTTTTTGGGAATTGCCACTTGCACGGCAAGCGTCTATGATGCCTGTGCAGATTCGGTGATTAATTACACAAAACAAGACTGCGACTTGACCTCCAGATTCTAACCATTCAGCGGAAGCCCTCTATCGGGCCTTGGTGACCCGCTGTTGTTTTACAAAAAAAACATGGAAGCCAATGGACCAATCAACAGCTTAGTTCACATTTCTGCACCAAATGACGTCACAATTTCTAAAGTCGACTCCGACTGGCTAGGGTCGCATAAATCTGCATTGTACACATATCAGGCGTTAGTGCGGAGCTAGCGTGCGGGCTCCGAACAAAGGATGATACCGAGACCATTTCTTGGAAAGGATTTGAGGAGAACGTTCTTACTTGTCAATCCAGCCTGGTCTCCTGTCTCTTTCAAAGCCTCTGCCGCCACCGCCACCGCCGCCGTAACGATCGTCTCTCCCTCTGGCTGGGCCACGAGCATGTTCAATGATCACCCTGTTGAAAATTGCCAAACTCAATCTAAGTATCTCAAATAAAATCTGCAGAGAAACCCACGTACACGCATAATACTCTTCAGTATTAGCTGCATCGCTGGAAAGTCGGTGCATAGATTACACATTGTGCGGGGGTTTGGCAAGGTGATTTGATGAGAATGTTGATATGATTGATGAAACTTTAGGAGAAGTCCAAGAATTCGCGCACGCCATGTCCCAAATGCAAGGAACGTTTAACCCTCTAAGATATTCATGGATCTAAGTAATTTTTTTCTACTGTTGGTCATCTGCAAGGAGAAAACCCCACAAGAAATTGTATGTAATACGTCTTTGCGGTGATTATGTCATTAAAGAAAAGATGGCGTTACATATGGGACAAAAAAGGGACGTTTTCTTGGACTTACGATTTACACCAAAAAGGAAGATGAAGGGGACAAAAAGGAAAAAGAAAAAAAGATGACTTAACCCAGTCCTTCTGATTTGAAAATCACAGGCGTGTGGAAAAACGCACACCTGGATTTTTCTAGGCGTGTGATTTTTCTAGGCGTGTGATTCTGTGGTCCGCGCTGGGACTGAACAATTTGGTACTGTTTTTTTTTCAAAATATTCACCTTGGTTTACAATAAAGCCATATTCTCTTCACCGACCTACTTTATTTTCACAAATTTTGAAGTATAATTATGCCGTAAATGTATGCCGAGGTGTGCGGTACTGAGGGATTCAGGCGTGCGATTATTCGCACTTTTCAGGAAGCATTGAGGCGTGTGATGGCGTGGGGTGTGATCGCACGCCTCAAAACAGAAGGACTGCTTAACCCTAACCTCTCCTTAACCCTAACCACCTAGGCCCTTTTTGCCTCAAAATGCATTCATCGTCAATCCTCCAAAATCCTCAACCCAAAATTTTGCACTCGTGTTTAAATGAAGGATAACCAACGCCAAATCCTTCAAAATCATCAGACAGTCCTGCCTCAAAATGCATTCATCCTCAATCCTCCAAAATCCTCATGTGCTTCAATCACCATTCATCCTCAATCCTCCAGAATCCTCATTTAATTCAATCACCATTCATCCTCAATCCTCTAGAATCCTCCAAAACCGCCAAGAGGATTTTGGAGGAGTGAGGTGGGTTAGGGTTAAGCTACAAAATACTACTCAGTAGTATGCATTCCTCTCCATACAAGTGTGCACAACACATGTAGTATTCAGTAGTATTTGGTCCCTGACCCCCCCAAAGAGCCCTTAGGACGTTAGGGTTAAAGATGTCTTACTTGTCTCCACAGAGCTCTTTTCCATTCAGATAGTACACAGAATCTTCTGCGTCCCTGCTGTCATCAAATTCCTGAGAAAATTAACGGAGAAATTTAATAGATTTGAAGGGGGAAAAAAGGACAAATATCAAGGAGTATTTAAATCGTGAATATTTTTTTTTCAACCTCTAAAACTGATATAGTAATAACCACAAGGTCCACAGATTTATAAGTTGAATTTTTCTTTTTTTCACTGCCACCTTACCACAAAACCAAAGCCATTCTTCAAGTTGATTTCTCTGATGTGACCATAACCTCTAAAGAATCGTTCAACATCCTTTTCCCTTGCGCTGTAGCTCAGCCGCCCAATATATACACGGCTCATGTTGACACTGCAAAGACAAAAAAAGGTTGGTCAATGCATGGAGGAAGGAATAGACAGGTTTACAGGTCAGTAATCGGCACAATTGCAGAATACAGAGTCACGGTTGATTGCCCTCAATAAACCTTCTCAGCACTACATGTATGTACTATGCGTCATGCTCCACTACACTCCGTAGCCGCGTAGCCGGCAACAGGGTAGTTGGTTTGGACTTAGAATTTTTTCAGCAACTCCCATTACTTTTGTGTTGCTTCATTCTCAAGCATTCTATTTGCGTGCGAAAGTGTGTTTCAAACTGGCGCAGTTTTACCTTTTTTTGAAACTGGAAAAGTTCCTCTGACGAGATGATCACGGAGAGAAAAGATGGATCTTTGCAACGATATATTTGCTTTGGATGATCGCCGTATTCGAAATCATGAAATCTGGTGTTGAAAACGATGTTTATTTCCGGGAAGTTGTGATCGCCCTAGACCCGTGAACGTGGCGTTGTATACAACGCCACGTTCTTGTGACATTTTGAACCTAGCGAAAATCGATCCGCCATACATAATTCCGTATGGGTGTTGAGTACTCACCTAGAAATCTAAATTTGCCCGTCCGATTGTTTAGGCTGTGTAATTTCGACGAAATTTGCCCACCAGTAAAGACCAATACGAACGTGTACAGAAATTTCATTTTTACACGACAAGTGACCCTAACGAATGGCTGTTTCATGTCGCAACCCCGAAAAAAACAACCCCGCACCCGATTGGCTGTTCGGCTCATGACGTGTACGTGTGCGCTCACGCACGTGGGCGCACGTGCGCCAGCGTGCGGTGCGGTGAGAGAGGAAAGGACTTGAAACTTGTCTAAAATGATGTCTCTTTTAGCTGCGACAGTAAACAGCCGCAGAATTATACGAAGAACGGTACAATAAAACGCAATGCGCATGCGTCTCTTGGGAGAAAATGGCAGCTAGCAGGACTTCATAAACCGGAAAATCGGGGCCAGAATTTTCCTCAAATTTCGTCAAATGCAAGTTTTGACGTGCAAACGGATTTCAAGACAGCTTCATATGTGAGTACTTATTACATGGGCAAAATAACATCCAGTGTGTGTAAGGCCAAACAAAAAAAATGGTGTGTTTACGGTAACGGCCTGAAAAAAATCCAGGTAGGCAGGTAGGGAAATAATTTTATTTTGTAATTTTTTTTTTCATTTCAGTTCTGCATGCCCATGCGTGTTCTTTTCCAAAAAAAATTGTATAAAACCACTAATCAAGCATTGAAGATTTTCAATCGATACATTTCAATCCAAATTAATTTGTATCATCGGCCAGGGTTCTCCACAGGATTTTTTCAAACATGTGGGAGAAGATTTGCTGTGATTCAACAACCCGAAAATGTTTGAACTTTAGAAGCTCTCTGGTGCATTTTAGAGCAAATCTGGGGGTCTTTATCTTAAGATTTGTCCTTGAAATTCAGAGGAGATCTTGTAGGTTATTAATATTTTTGTAATTAAAGAAAAAAAATCAAAATTGTTAACTTAAAAAAATTAACATTTCACAACCTGTGTTTCATTGCTTCCTAACTAGAAAAGTATGCATTACATTTACATGTAAGTTTCAAATTAAGAAATTAAGGTGGAGAAAAAAACAACTTTTGCTTCCGATTACATGCCTTTCAAAATAGCTTCAGTAGGTCGAAAAATTATTTCGCCAATTTTTTGGGGTGCTGATTAATGGAGCATCATCACTACTAATCATAGAGCAAGGAATCATGTTTATTTTGTGCCTGGATTATTTTCATTTGCGCCACGAAAATTATCAAGACTGGTTATCAGAAGTGATTAAAACTTGCCTCACCTAATTAAAAATATATTTGAGGTCGGTGATTCCACTTTATACTTAACATACATCACGGCCGCTGGCACCACCAACATTCCGCCTGGCTGGCTGAACATCGCGCCGTGCTCACGGCCCACGTGGCCGAAAATCTTGCACTACTGCAGAAACACGCTACGATGTTTCGCCACAAGTTCGAGCTTTGCAATCTCATCATTTTAATGGAAAACACATACACAGAAAGTAAAGATCACGTTCTGTGAATTAATTCGCAGAAATTCTCTTTCTCCAGCGATGTTTGTTTGGTAATATTTTTTACGATCCAACTTCGGCCCACTAGCCAAATGCTAGCACTACATCATCATGCTGTATGATACGAAGTATGGACCGGAGAGAGGCAGTAGTCACTGGTTCCGGTCCTTCATCATAGCATTGATTCCGTTAGCTGGCGAAGGGAACCAGTGTACCATGCTGTATGTTAGCTAGTTGCTGGTGGTCGACAGAACACATCATTGTGTGCATTTTGATCACACATGCATCGGAAAAACAGGATTTGGGTCAAGATTTTGAAATAATGGCGTATGTAACGATCAAATTGTGCATTTTAATGACGTGTATGATAATTATATTGTGCGTATCAGGGGCTAAAAAATGTGATCGATATTTTTTTTGTCGGCGTATCGGGCAGATACGCAGTACGCACGTTTGTATGTGGGGAGAACCATGCCGTCCGTCGGCCAGCCAGGCGTACCCCGATGCGTTTGTGCAAAAATAATCGTACTTCGTAGTTTGAGAGTTCAAGTTTTGAGATCGTCGCGATTTTCGCACGTTTAACACAGGTATGTTTGTGTCAAATCATGGTCAGATTCAAGTGTGGAAAATGTTTTTTGTTCGTGGCAAATAATTGAAAGTACTTGAAATGTTTGAAATTTGTCAATTATCAACCTTCAAAATGGCAATAAAAAGTTTGAGGTCGGCAATTTGGCCGAAAAAATTTCAGGTCGGTCGGGTTACCGTAAACACACCATTTTTTTTGTTCGGCCTAACGGAGGGAGTCAGAGGGACAATTTCGCCAGGTTCAAAATGACACAAGAACGTGGCGTAGTTTACAAGCCACGTTCACGGGTCTACTCCAGCCCTAGATGACAACCCAATGATAAAATTTAGGGCTGGGTAACTCCAGCTAGTTTGGACTTAGAATTTTTTTAGCAACTCCCATTCATTTTGTGTTGCTTCGTTCTCAAGGAGACCCCACTCAGTATCCGCGCGCGTAGCTGGCAATGGACTTGACTTGCCCGCAGCAGTTTTTACTAGACAATCATGACAATGTACGCCGGGCTAGCGTTAAGGTCGAGCCCTGATTGTACAATGAAGCACAGACATGACGGAGAAAATGCTTAATGAAACGACATTAGCCTACCATGCCTACTTTCCAATTTCATGACTTTAGGAAAATTGTAATTTCTACCCCAAGAAACTGTTCAAAAATTACTAAAAAGGTGTCATTATATTGAGAAGTCTGCTTTACTAGGTTGACAATGTCATTTTCTAGAAATAAAAAAATATCGATTCTAATTTGATCGAAACAAAACAGGATCCCACACACACCACGATCGCCCCTAAAACGACGAGGTACTATTTTACTAATTTGACGCACTCGCATTCAATTTGCGTTGGACAACACGCGCACATTCATGACATTGCAAGCGTTACAGTCGTTTTCCTAGTTCCGGATAGCAAACATCATTCAGGCTGCTTTCGGCTCAACTACTCCACGAATTCAAGTGACATTGGTTTAAAAGTTTACCTTGAGTGATGGAGATACTACAAAATAATTTTCAAAATTTAAGCTCTTTTTATTGTGAGTTTACGACGTCAAAAGTACCGATGCCGCTTTTCCTAGTTCCGGATCGGTTCAATCAGTTCCGAATCGATCAAAAACTGATTCGCGCGAAAAAAAAATCACGCGAGAAAATCAAGTTTTCAGCCAGAACCACCCCAAATCAAGGGAAATTCAAATCAAGCACATTTTCTGATAAAGCATTATTTAATTTTCCAAAAATAGTTAATTCAAGAGAATTCCAGCAAATTTTCAAAAGAGAATTAACGTAAATACCTAATGTTGAAACTTTTGTCTGCAGCGCAACGGCACGAACTCACGCACGGACCGAAGACCTTGCACACGACACAGAATACGTCACACAAAATCGATTAACGCGCGTGTAGTTGGGTCGTAAGTGCACGCGCGATCCGGAACTAGGCAAAAGCATACGGTCATTCGTTTGCAAATTTTCAAAAATTAGAGACGCTACAACTTATTTTGATTGAACAAACATTCGATGGAAGAGTTTATACGATTGTAGTGAATGAAAAAAATATTCGAAACCACACGGTACGAGAGATATACCGAGGAGAAAATTTATCGTCGATTCGCAGCTGCCGTGATTTTCTTTAAACCGTCCAAACATGTCGAAGTGCGAGTCGGAAATCTGGCCAAAATTCCTTTTCTAAGGATTTTATCGAAAACGATCTTTGGGTATCAAGAAGCTTACATATTCCTTTTCAAAATGCACTCCGTCAGAATCTGTTTTATTGGAGACTAATCCAAAAGAGGTAGGTTTTTATTTGAAGCGATCCGGAACTAGTAAAAATCCGGAACTAGGAAACTCCTGTAGGCCCTAGGCCCCCTACCTGTGCCTTGCCATGCTTGCAATGGCAATGCCATTTACTTGGGTCAAAATAAACAGACCTAAACCATCAAAAAAACCAAAATATGTTAGCAGAAACTGTGGTTTGAAAACACTTACAGCACTTGCAGTGAAAGGGCAATTTATAAAGGAACTCAAAGCGGAGCAGAGGGGGAGATAAAGAGCGTCGACTTCAGTTCGCCGCCCGCATCCGTACTGAAAATGGCGTCTTGCGTGGTGTTTGTCATGCGCAAAACCGAAATGTGTCGGGTTTCTCAATCTTTTAGAGGGGGCGTTTTCTACGGTAGCTTCTATGTTACACAACCCCTGGGCCATCACGTCGGTCGCGAAGCTGGTACCAGTCAAAAATCGAGCCTGTTTTAGTATTCAATGCCTTTTTCAAAATCACTGAACTCGGGGTAAAGGAAGGTCCAACTCATTTTGCAAACAAACAGGGTTTTTAAATTATGAGGGCCAGCTGGTGCTTTCCCGGGCGTAAATCCGGGGGGGGGGGGGGGGGGGGGGGACAAATTCTCCATTTGATCATCCCCCAAAGATTTTTGTTGTGGTGAGAACCACAAAAATTCCGATTTTGAGGTTATTTTGTTACCTTCCAATGACCCATATTTCGTTAAAAGTAAAAAAAAAAACCTCCGGAGAATAAACAGAACAAAAGCTTTCCGATGCATTGTTTTTATGTAAGGATATATGGGGGATGTACTATGAGCGCAAAAGTGTTCATACGTCCCCGCGGTATGGATCGTAATGTTGCGGCCATCTTTTTCCCCATTCAAATCAACGTAATCAAAGCGAAGCTGGAAGGATAAATAGTCTGGTTAATTTTTGCACAAAAATCATTATCATTCAGTACTGTTATTGGATACAGGGAAAATGACTGAAATGGTGGAAGCATGGGTGATAAAGGTATATGCCACTATGGTCAATTTACGCCACTGCCGTGTCCATAACAGTTTTCACCTCCGCCCTTCTGGAGTAGTGTGAGTATCACCCGTTATCCACGGAGCCAAGTCTCCTGTATAACGTCTGATATGTCAAAGCATGCAGATTTATGCGATCTTGCGCCTACCCAACCTCGTCTCCAGGGTGTCGAGCAGTACGCGCCCACCACTACCTGCTCTCTCACCCTGGTATTGGATCATTTGCATATGTGCAAAAATTTTGAACACGTATGCAAATGAGGAATAGTCTGGTGCCTGCCCGTGCGTTACATTTGCGTTAGTTTTTGTATGCGGTGTCTGGGGGTAAAAACAGAATTAATTCGTCGCAGCGCGAGCATGGCGTGAGTAGCGAAAACACGATTTGATTTTAATTAAACTGTAACGATCTTAACGAGACAACATGCAGTATCACGTGTCATATTAATATTTACAAATTGGAAAGGAAAAGAATATTTTCGAGAATGCGTGGACGAATGATCGCGAAAACACGTACTGCACGGTGTGAATAGCAACACCAAGTACACGATGATCCATTTCTAGCAAATTGCAGTATCGAATCAGGATACAGGAAGAAAGTTTCCTATCCAGGGCTTACTATTGGAAACGTGGTTGGAAATAAAGTAAGCACTGGGGACGAGGTTGGCGCCTACCCCAATCGGAGTCGACTTTACTAAATCGTGACGTCAATTCATTCCCAAATCAGGACTTATGGTTAAGTTGGTCAATTTGAGTGCAGTGTTTTGTAATACAACAGCCGCCGCGTGACGGCCTGTGTTGCTGTGTCTATCGGTTGTTTTTTTTTTGGGGGGGGGGGTCCGCTCATAAGTCCGACGCCTCATAGGTCCGACGCCTCATAAGTCCGACAAAATCGCACCCCCTAAACAAATTAAGGCCCATAAGTCCGACGCCTCATAAGTCCGACGCCTCATAAGTCCGACACCCCATAGGTCCGACGCCTCATAGCTCCGACGCCTCGTAAGTCCGACAAATGAAACGCGCCCCGTTTTTCCGTTGTCGGACTTATGAGGCGTCGGACTTATGAGGCGTCGGACCTATGAGGCGGAATAAATAAATGTTATGCCTCATTAGTCCGACGCCTCATAAGTCCGAAATTTCGGACTTATGAGGCGTCGGACCTATGACGCGTCGGACTTATGATACGGCCCCCTTTTTTGTTTATCCATGTCTAGACGCGACAACTGGTGAATGACCGAAGGCCCGACACAGAAAGCGCCCGCTGATTGGTCAATATCTAGAGGTCAAGATGCGGTTGTCTAGCATGATTAATCAGCGAATCTGTTCAAAAATTAAAAAGGAAAGGGCAGAAATTTGTATTGACGACGTTTGAAATTCGAAAAGCGGGACCGGGGGAGCTGATCATGACATAGGCATTTCACCGTTTTTTACGCCATTAACAGAATGTTTACTTTCTGCGTGCTTGAGTTACACACTCCAATGATTATATTGTTTAATTCCCCCCCCCAAGCAATACTAAAGTTATTCACTTTTGAATGCACAGTGAGGCCCATATTTATCGGTTATGTATACTATCTTTTCAAAATCTCAAAATTTTAGGTACATCTCTCTTTTTACGCAAATAAATTCCAAAATAAAAACTGCATCGTTAAAATAAAACATACATTGTGGTTTATTTGAAAAATTTAAATTTCGTTAGAAAACAACGGCCTCCGTGATCTTTGGTCTCTCTTTTAAGTCTTTTATCTTTTTACACCGTTGTTATTTACCTGTGATCGTATTAACTGAAGAACGTTTGTAAAAATGTTTTATTTTGTTCTATTTGTCACCACTTAATATAATGCTAATGCAACAACTAATTAATACAATAACTCAACTTAATAGAATGTTAGTGCAACAATTTGACTAATTAAACATCAATGGTGACATATGTGGGGAACCAGGAAGAAGCATAAGCTTACACAGATCCTGGTCCCATTTATGAAAAACTTATGAAACAAACAATAATTATAGCTATAATTCAAATCATTTATCAGTAAATTAATTAAGTTAAATAAAGCAGAAAAATTAAGGAAAAGGTAAACTAAAAAACCCCTGAATCATGGAGGAAGGAATTTTCTCATTACTCTTAAGTGCTGATAAAACTGCTCAGGATCTGTTGAGTTTTCGACAAAGATATTTAATAGACTTCTTTTTTATTCCGTATGACCGTATCTAATCTTTTTTTAACAATATTTTTAAGAGACAACTTGATCAATGTAATGTCTTCTGAAGGCTACCGTAGCTAAGCATTTTGGCCAGCAAAAAAAAAAAAGCATGGTTCATTTTCCACGCATGGCGATGGACCCCCCGCGAAGCGGGAGGGCAGTCATGCCCTCTGTGCTTCGTGGCGGCCGCTGTTCCATGATATCCAGCCAATGCCGCAGCTTTGCAAAATCAGCCACTACTTCGCCATCTTGCAGCGTTTGTCGTGCTGAGCTCAGTGCAACACAGAGGCATCGTTCGTGGTGGATTTCTCCCGGCTGAGGGTGGGTACTGCGGCCAGGATATTTTTGTTCGCGCCCCTCGCTTGTGCATTATGGCTGTCATTCGGTGTTGGTTCCCTGCTGGATTTGTTTAGGGACGTCTGGTCGGAACTAACTCGGAAGGTTTCCTCTTCGGTTGTTGCATTGGATTCCTGGCTTGGATCGTCGGTTGTCGGATGGTGGTAAAAGCCGAAACTGAACAATGATGTGCACGCACAAAGTGCACTCTGGTTATCGCTAGCGCTCTTAATCTTATCTTTACTTCAAATTGGCTGCTGTACTGGCAATGTCAAAAGTTTTGCCTGAAGTCCTATATCCACGTTAATGAAATAGCTGGCTAGCAATTTACAACTTACAACAGTGTCGAATTGTGCAAACTTACGTTGCTGTGGGGTGAAGTTGAACTGGTTTGCTTTCAATGTTTTTTTTGTGGTTTTGTTTAGTACTTAAGACCTAGTAGGTTTGCAGGCAGGCTGCCAAGGCTTGCCATTTTTTGGAATATTATGGCTTCATGGTCTTGACAAGTGAAAAGGTTTTACCCTTAATTATCATAAAACTAAAGTTTGCAATGCCAATGCCAATGTTGGGCTGAAGGTCCAACCAGTGTCCTACTTTTTAAATTTTTTTGAGTACTTGGACTAGGCACTAGGCTATATCTTTGCTCAAATCACGGGTCTTGTCAATAATGAACCGATAATTTAGGAGACACATCCAAATGTTATATTATAACCCCTCCCATTTTTTAGTTTACATCAGTCTTTTAATTTGGCCTATCTATGGTTGCGGGATATAAACTTTGAAAGTCTTAGGAAAGTTGGGCTTAAACTAAGAAATGACCAGTGGTATTGTAAGCAGAACTTGGTCCAGACTTAGTCCGAAAATTTGGGACTCTCAATACTGTGTATGAGACTAAGTTCCAAAACTTAAGGTATTGAAAACATGCAATACAAGAAAATAGACTGGCACCTGAAACAACCAGTCCAACACCACTTCAGTACTGCATCAGTCAACTGTGCCAAAAGAAACATGTGGCATGAACCGGGAACTAGTTTCTATTTACTACACATTTCTCAATAGTCAGCCACCAGACTTCAGGGATGTGAAATCTCAGCTTTTAAAAGCTGATTTCAGCTTTTTTGTTTTGGATTTCCGCTTTTTTCCCTTACTTGCTGTGAACAAAAGTATAGGAGATTTCCAAAGTTCAGCTTTTTTTTATGCCCTTTTCAGCTGTTTTCAGCTATATTTATCAGTGGTCACTCACACCCCAGATACTAATTTCACTGAATGAAGAGGTCAGTCTTTTCAAACAGTTGGACCATGGTTGGATATGTACCAGTCTGGTCTTTAGCCTAATTTTGAAATCATTTGACTTCCATCTCATGTGCAAAATATTGACGAAAAGTCTTCTTTAAAAATTGAATTGAGTCTGCAAACTTGGTTGGTGAAATACTGAGGACCTCTTCTTTGCCCATTGAAAATTTTGGAGAAATTTGCTGGCCAAAGAGTGATTAAAGTTGGCCTGAATTAGTTTTGCACGTTTCAGTGCACTCCAGGTCCCACTCTGGGCTTTCGGTTTCGATCCAACTCGGACCCAAACCAACTCGGACCCAAGCCAACTCGGACCCATGCCAACTCGGACCCACTACCAACTCGGACCCATGCCAACTCGGACCCACTACCAACTCGGACCCACTACCAACTCGGACCCACTACCAACTCGGACCCACAACCAACTCGGACCCACTACCAACTCGGACCCGTGCATGACCAACTCGGACCCATCGTTTTCAATCATTCGACATCGTTTTCAATCATTCATTTCATAAAGTTTGTCCACTTCTCATCTGTTATTACAGTGATGATGTTTAGTATAAATTTTCATTGTAATTTTAAGGTAAATGGAAAAAATCAAGGATGATTTTTGTTTTATTGAACTACAGGAGACAGTATACATTTGATGCACAAACAACACTTACCACAACTCATGGTCAGTGTTGGTCAATGGCCCCCACATGGGAGGTCCCCCACATCCTGTTTCCAAGTACTCTCCCTCATGAGTCATGGAAACAGATGGTTTTGCATAGCAACCAGTTAAATAATTAGTATTGTCTCTATGTGTCATGAAATGGGTTTATATGGTGAAGGCAAGTGCGATCAGCTTCATTCTGATTCAAGCCGCAGCAGCACTGACTTCAACAATTTTCTTCACAATGCCTGCTACTGGAAAACGCAGTAGAAAATGCCCTGGTTGTGGCATCAAAATCAACCAGCATGAATGGGGATCCCCCTCACCACACTGTGAAGGCCCACACGCTGAACAAGAAACAAGCCCAACATGTTCCAAGTCACCTGCCCAGTCAAACCAAGAACTGACAGAGCAGTTACAGGAGCTGCAGGAGAAGAAAAAACACCTAGAGATGGCGCTGCAAATACGCAGGCTCCAAAAGGACGTCAAGACTCTTGAGGCCTCTCTTCAGAATGATGAGGATGAAGTGGCTCAGTTGCAGCAGTATAACATTTTTGTCGTTGTAAAGCGCATTGAAATGCTATTTTGAAATGCACTTTAAAAGTGTAATTAATAATTTATTATTTTTATTTGTTTCCATTAAAACATATTGCGCTTTAAAAGTTTAACCAATATTTATTTTCATTAAAACATATTAATTGACATCGTTAACACTATCTTGCTAAATTTAACAGCAATTTATTTCGTTTTTAATCCAAACTTCAACGTAGCGAGTATACAAATTAAGAACAGATCTTCATAGAAAAATTAAATTGGAAAGTATGGCATTAAAAAACACTTTCAAACATAACATTATTAACTCAATAAATATTAGTAAACATTATAAGCCAATAAATAAAATAAATAAGATATAAAAACGAAGTCTTTTCTAATCTTTATTTTAAAAAAACCCACATAAACACCATTGCATACACTGCAAGAAAAACGAAGGTTCCGTATTAAACAAAAAAGTTAAATCAAAAAAGTATAAAAAGTTAATCGGATTCGTAAAGAACCACAAAATTCAAAGCCAGCATGTGAATTAAAAAATGATCAAGTTTAATCCCCTACACAAATAGATGCACTGTCAATCATCAAAAAGGAGTATTGGAGCTCTGGAAAGATTATCCTTCAAGGCCTTACAGGTAGCTGCCTGTATGTTCCACTATGATGTTCCACGGGGGAAAAAAGTTAAATCAAAAAATTAATAAAAGTTAAACAGATTCATAAAAAAATCCCACAAAATTCAAAGCCAGCATGTGAATTAAAAAACCCAAACAATTACATGAAATGAAAGGCCTAAATAGTTATTTCAAATTAATAAGTTCCTCACTGAAACAAAATGTGCCACTTAAAACCACTTGTTACACGAGACAAAGGCCTGCAAAAACAAACAAGTAATTTATTTTTTACTGAAAATTATAATCCTTTGAATTTCGTTTGTAAAAGAAAATCGAGATTTTGAAAAAGCACGTATATATCAAGTTGTACAAATGACATATGATATGCCTAACATATACTATACGCTATTAATATCTCTTGGTTTAGCTTCACAGGTCACGGTTTCAAAAAGCTAAGCACGTTTAGTTTCAGGACGTTCAAAACGATAAGCATTTAGCAACAGTATTTACTGTACGCATCATAAAATAGCGCTCCACACAGCGGCAATAAAAGAAAACAACAAAACTAAAAGCCCCATTCTGCCCAATATAATTACAGAATATCTTCACTGTATAAGCACTAACATTAAGATCACTTATAAATATATTCTCTGAAACTAATGATTGAGTCATTGTTGGTTCCGAGTTGGTCGTGCTTGGGTCCGAGTTGGTAGTGGGTCCGAGTTGGTAGTGGGTCCGAGTTGGTCGCGGGTCCGAGTTGGTAGTGGGCCCGAGTTGGTAGTGGGTCCGAGTTGGTAGTGGGTCCGAGTTGGCGTGGGTCCGAGTTGGCATGGGTCCGACTTGGCATGGGTCCGACTTGGTTTGGGTCCGAGTTGACCTGATACCGGGCTTTCCCTAGAATGTTCTGGGGTTTCCCCCTACCTCTAAAACTGTAATTTCTTCATTGTCTTCCATCTACATGTTTCTTCAGGCTTGCATGCTACAGTGCCTGGGGCGCTTTTGAGGAATTTGTGCTTTCATTACCAGAAAGAAATAAAAATAATAATAATAACTCTGATCTCACAAGTGGAAGGCACACACAGTGCCACTTTGCCAAGCTCATTCTCCCAATGTTTTCTTTGCAGTAGACAATGCAGCCAGGCCGTTGTCGTTATGAGTGAGGGGAGCAAAGCTGTCGGCAGTGACGCTGTGCTACCTGAGGGGCCAGTCGGAGGGGTCCCACAAGCCAAGCCGCTCCACATCCAGAGATTAGAGAAGGCAATCTGCCTCGAGCCCTACTTGGCTTACGTTGAGAAAGTCCTCACTGCCTCCACACCGTACGTAAACTCGTCATTTTAGCTCTTGATTTCAGCTTTTGTACAAGTGAGTGAAAATCAAGTGATTTGAAATTGAGAGCTGAAGTTGCATTTTAATTACTTGGCTGTGTAGCACACGTTTTTGAGAATCGGCTTCAGCTGCTTCTGCAGTATGTCCCAGAAAAATTGTCTGTCTGACTATTTTTAAAATAACTACAAAACCATGAGGTCAATTTTGAAATGTTTGGTTGTGCAGATACTCCTAAGCCTTAGCATCAACCACTATGGCTTTTCCCCACTGTACTTCAAAATGGCAATGTCTGACTTATTCAAGCTCATTTCGTCGTGACAGGTCACATATTTCATCAGCTAGTACATGCCCTTTAGCTTATAGCTGAGATCAACAAAATTCCACAGGAATGCCGTTTAATTTAGCAGTTACAAGTCATCACAAGTCACTGCTTGTCACTCACAAATCATCCTGTCTCAGATCAAGTGGCAGGCTATTGGAATGCACTGTGGCAAAGGAATTTGTTTTAGAGTTGTTCATCCCCTGTGAATTTAACTGGTGAATTAATGATAATTGTCTTGCGATTGACTTGTGGTTGACTTGTGATTGGCTTGTGATTGACCTGTAATTTGTCTTGTGATATGACTTGTGATTTTATGTGTGATTGGCTTGTGATTGGTTTGTGAGTGACTTAGATTGACTTGCGATTGACAGTTGTTTTGACTTGTTATTGGCTTGTGATCGACGTTGCGATTGACTTTAGATTGACTTGTGATTGGCTTGTGAAAAAGTTGTGATCGGTTTGTGAATGACTGATGTTTCTTACGATTTGACTTGTGATTTGACCTGTGACCGACTCTATAACAACTCTGATGTTTTTTTCTCCAGTGAGCACAGTCAGGAGGAACTTTACAAGGAAGAGATTGGTCGTGATGCCGTCCCTCCAGACGACGAAGCCCTCAAAGAAGACGACAACCGAGACAAAGACATTAAAACAGTCCACGGTCTGATCACCTCCAGAGCAGGTTTGTAAAACCCACCCCAGCCTCGTTTAGTTAGTTGATTGATTGACGGGCAGGAAAGGCCCATTTCCCCAAACTTAACCACAGTCTTCTAAGAGCAAGCTGTTGTGATTTCTTACACATGGCAAGTCAGCAGGGTATCCTCTTTATAGGCAAATGTGTACCATTTGTTATGAGCTAATGTGCCTTCAAACTCAAAGCCCAAATATCTTTCTTGCACAACAATTGTGCACATACAGTAAGTGGATTAGATAGTATGACGCGTGTCTGGCCAGTTGATGACGGTCACTGTAAAGGTACATAGGAACAAGTGCTTTGTGCACATAATTTTTATGCCCCGCGGCGAAGCCGAAGGGGCATACTGTTTCCGCCTTGTCCTTCCGTGGGTGGGTGGGTGGGTGGGTGTGTGTGTGTGTGTCCGGACAAATCTTGTCAGCGCGATAACTTGAGAAATACTTAACATGTGAACTTCACATTTGGTTTGTGTAGTGTTCTTGGTAATCCTAAGAAGCCTATTGCAGTTGGGGCCGAAAGGTCAAGGGTCAAGGTCACAGTGGCTAAAACAATAGAAATTTTGTCAGCGCGATAACTTGAGAAATACTTTACATATGAACTTCAAATTTGGTTTGTGGATCGTCCTTGGCAATCCTAAGAAGCCTTTTGCATTTGGGGTCAAAAGGTCAAGGGTCAAGGTCACAGTGGCTGAAACAATAGAACTTTTGTCAGCGCGATAACTTGAGAAATACTTTACATATGAACTTCAAATTTGGTTTGTGGATTGTTCTTGGCAATCCTAAGCAGCCTTTTGCATTTGGGGCCAAAACGTCAAGGGTCAAGGTCACATTGGCTAAAACAAAAGAATTTTGTCAGCGTGATAACTTGAGAAATACTTTACATGTGAACTTCAAATTTGGTTTGTGGATCGTTCTTGGTAATCCAAATAGGCCTATCGCATTGGGGGTCGAAAGGTCAAGGGTCAAGGTCACAGTGGCTAAAACAATAAAAAAATTGTATTCTGAGATCATAGGGATTAGGGATTAATTCATATCAGTGATGGAGCAAAGGCTTTGACCCTCAAGGCCAAGGCCAAGGCTTTGACCCTCAAGGCCAAGGCCAAGGCTTTGACCCTCAAGGCCAAGGCCAAGGCTTTGACCCTCGAGCCTCGAGGCCAAGGCCAAGGCTTAACCCTCAAGGCTAAGGCCAAGGCCAAGGCCCTGTTTTATAAAATGACCGCTAATATAGAACTAAATATAGTCATGTGACACATCATCACGAATCGCTCATTAAGAAGAACAACTTGTCTTTAATTGCAATCAACATGCTCGCATACACTGTTTTGTGACTGCATTGTATCTATTAAAGTATAAGTTCGGGTCTTCATGAATATAAAATAATGATTTACTTCTATATTGACGCAAAATGCACCCGAGTGTAACAAAAGGGGATCCAAGAAACTGATTTGGGAAATTTTTATTTGCTGGGCCACCATGGTCAGAAATATTTGCATTATCTAAAACAGATACATGCAAATCTTTAGCACTTATCAGGGAGACATATACAACCAATCAGATCTATTCCATAATTGTATGCAATTTTAAGTGATCATCTCATTAGCCCCACAAGTGTACAGAATATTGTTGCAGCAAATCTACTACAATGGTAACAAAATTTGATGCTATAAAAGTGGAAGTGTGCCCAACACACAAATCTATAGGGTGTTTCCCTCCTCCATGGTAACACGATTAAAATGGTAACAGCACAATTTCAAACAGATTTATCTGGAAAATGAAAAAAAATCTGTGGGCCTTGAAGAGCCTTGACTCAAAAATGCAAGGCACTGATCCCTAAAGGCCAAGGCCAAGGCCAAGGCTTTTACCCTCAAGCCTCGAGGCCAAGGCCCTAAAGTCCAGCCTTAAGGCAGCCTTAAGGCCAAGGCCCAGCATCAAGGGATTACATCACTGATTCATATAAAACCTACAGAAGACACTAATGCTGTCAATGAACGTTCCATGTGACCAAGGTACATGTAAGTTGATGTTAAAAGAGTGGTGTTATGTCATGGGAACAGTCCCGGTTGCGGGGCATTTGTGTTTGTAAACACACCTGACTTGTTTTTTTCTAGAGTGGGGCTACGTATTCCCCAAAACTACCACAAAGAATTAATATAAAAGAACTTTCCATGAGTAAAAGTCACATTGTCAACAGCCAGAAAACCACCATCTTACTAAATAGATGCAAAGTTATATTTTAAGTATACAGAAAACACTCTGTTTAAGAATATTAATTAATTTCTCGTCTAAAACTCAAGCTGACTTGATATTTACAAGACACTAAATGCAATAATGTATCTCACATAGATATTGTTAAGAATGTGCAGACAGTTTTCAAAAAATCAAATTCATTTTTTTTGGAGAATTTTTAGCATTATTGCTGAACTTGCATACCCCATGCTCTTCAAAAGAAATCCTTTTTTTATTTCTTCAAACAAATTTTTTTAATTGAGTGTTATGTTTTTAATGAAAAATCCTGTGTGCCTCAAGTTTTGGACGTCTGTAACTCTCACAAAAAAAAGGCTTTCATTTTACGCACAATTCAACATGCCCTGCAAGAGTGGAAAGATCATGAGGACGCAAATAATTTGAATTTTGTAAAGAAATAACTGAGTAACCAAACATCCAGGGATTGTTTTTGTTCAATGTCTCATAAAAAAAAAATTCGGGTTGAAACTTAAAATAGCACAGGGAATGCAACTTTAAACTTCAAAGACACTTTACTTTTTTCACAATTACAACATAAGTGCAGAATATATTATATAAGTTTAAAATATTTATCATATATTTTTTACTCAAATACCAATTCATACTTCTATACCAACATATATATATATTATACTCTGTGCACTAATATAGTGCAAGATCACTTTTCAAAATGTACATTTTATAACCTTATTAAGGCATTCAAAAAACAACATTGTGTTATTTTCTAAAAAGTAATTACTAAGGCACTGTACTTTGTCACAATTACAATATGCGATCAGATGTCCTCCCTTTTTTTTAGTAACATCAATACACAGGAATTTTATGGTGACTGCTTCAATATTGGTAATTCCTGGAGCCTTTCTGAATACTAAAATCGTGAATGTAAAGGTAATCCCATTTCTGTCATCAACAAGAAAAAAATCCATTTTAAACTGGTAAGTGGACAATCAGTGAGTGAAAAGTAACTAAATGAGTAGCAAAGACATCGTTACATTTCAAGTTTGTTTCAGTAAGTTCATGTTTTCATCAACAAAGTCCAGTTGATGTCATTGAAAATTACTTGTTTGTAATTTGGCCAATGTAGAAAATGTCATCTTCAGTTAAATCATGTAGATCACGTGTTGACAGTTTCAGATTCACGTATCTGTCAAAAGATGGTCCTGTTTGATGAAATGATGTTGCGTAGAAGCAGACTGTTGAGATAATTTACCTTGAATCAGAATCAGTCAAGTCTGTAGTTGGCGCAGCTCTCCATGGTAGTCACAAACTTGTCAGCATCAACCTGGGAGATGGTGACATTGTTGAGATGGCACATCTTCCCTGACAGGTTGAAGGAGCGGCAGTTGGGATCCTTGTAGCAGGCCATGCAGCATTGTATCGGGTGCTTGATCTGGGTGACCATGTAGGCGTGGCCCAGCAGGCAGTAGGGTGTGGTCATCAGGTCAGCATCTTGCTTGCTCACAGCTTGGCAGCGAACTGAACCGCTCACTTTTTCTTGTTTCTCACATACAAATCGCCTTTCCTTGGAATGGGAACATGAAATTGTTTCATATTCTGAAGTGAAGGGCTTCAGCACTGGGCATTTCCATTCATTGTTGAGCATTGCAAGCTGCTGTTGGTTATCATCAGAGCACACCAGCCTCCCATCTATCTTCTTACAGCCAAGCCAGAGCCGTTTGCCTTGTGATTGGCCAGGAAATGCTTGCTGCATTATTTCTCTTATAAAGTCTGTCTCTTCCTTGGAGTTGAGAACCAGCAGCTGAGCATTGAGACTTACACATCTCTTGTATGCCTCAATCCATGGGACTCTGTCTGTAATATACTTGATGTAGCAAGTGTGATTGTAGTATGTCCATCCTTGTGGGCAGCTTGTACAGGTAGCATCAGTGCCAAGTACAGCAATCATCAGAGCAAGCCATCCTCCCAACAGAATGCTTTGGATCTCCAGATACATTCTGTGTAAATTCTTGCAGGCAGTTTTCAATGGTAACTCAATCCGAGCTCTCACTGCTGTATCTGTTAACGCGATCGAGCTGTGTTCCCGTCGGCATCCAATCCTTAAATGATACGAAGCCTTTCCGTAGTGAGCCAGTAACTGTCCATAATTTCCAGACAGATCACTCTAATTGACACTGAGAGTGACATTTGATTGTTATTGTTGTCTTACTATCCATATGCATGTTGCAGTCATGTTGAGGTTGGGTATTTGTTTTATTAAGCCACAACCTGACAGCCATATTAAAATACTGAGATTTAGAATTTCATCATCCATAGAAATGTGGTGATCGCTGTTCATTGGAAGCTAGTTACAACCTGTTGTTGCTTCTGTCATCCAGTCAATCATCCTGTCAATATGCAGGACATATTAAAAATGGATTTTTGTTTCCTCTGCCCACAGCAGCCACAATAAACTATTGAAGTTTGGATCTTCACTGTCTGTCAAAACATTTGTTAAAGTCTTTGCTCCTCAGTGATTGTCAATCTTTTGAGAAGAAGATGTTTAAAAAGCTATCAATAGGAGTTATTCTTAAGTTGACTAAATGTACACAATTCAGAATTGCATTAGTTTCCATGTTGTTGACATCAGTCTGAGGTACTGTACAATTTAAGAGATACAGGTAATGGCGATTTTGTTGAGGAAAAGCTTGTAAAGAGTTCCAAGTTTTTGTTGTGTTGAGCTCAAACGTATTGCATATATCAGAGAACAGTGCACGTGATTTATTCTTCTATACTTCCTGCTGATTACAAATCAGTTTGGTAGTTGGCACAGCTCTCCAGGGTAGTCACAAACTTGTCAGCATCAACCTGGGAGATGGTGACATTTTTGAGATGGCACATCTTCCCTGACAGGTTGAAGGAGCGACAGTTGGGATCCTTGTAGCAGGCCATGCAGCATTGTATCGGGTGCTTGATGTGGGTGACCGTGTAGGCGTGGCCCAGCAGGCAGTAGGGTGTGGTCATCAGGCCAGCATCTTGCTTGCTCACGGCTTGGCAGCGAACTGAACCGCTCACTTTTTCTTGTTTCTCACATACAAATCGCTTTCTCCTGGAATGGGAACATGAAAGTGTTTCATATTCTGATGCGAAGGGTTTCAGCACTGGGCATTTCCATTCATTGCTGAGCATTGCAAGCTGATGTTGGTTATCATCAGAGCACGCCCGCCTCCCATCTTTCTCCTTACAGCCAAGCCAGAGCCGTTTGCCTTTTGAATTGCCAGGAAATGCTTGCTGCATTATTTCTCTTATAAAGTCTGTCTCTTCCTTGGAGTTGAGTACCAGCAGCTGAGCATTGAGACTTACACATTTCTTGTATGCCTCAATCCATGGGACATGGTCTGTAATATACTTGATGTAGCAAGTGTGGTTGTAGTATGTCCATCCTTGTGGGCAGCTTGTACAGGTAGCATCAGTGCCAAGTACAGCAATCATCAGAGCAAGCCATCCTCCCAACAGAATGCTTTGCATCTCCAGATACATTCTGAGTAAATCCTTGCAGGCAGTTTGCAATGGTAACTCAATCTGAGCTCTCACTGCTGTATCTGTTAATGCGATCGAGCTGTGTTCCCGTCGGCATCCAATCCTTAAATGATACGAAGCCTTTCCGTAGTGAGCCAGTAACTGTCCATAATTTCCAGACGGATGACTCTAATTGACACTGAGAGTGACATTTGATTGTTATTGTTGTCTTACTATCCATATGCCAGTCATGTTGAGGTTGGGTATTTGTTTTAATAAGCCACAACCTGACAGCCATATTAAAATACTGAGATTTAGAATTTCATCATCCATAGAAATGTGGTGATCGCTGTACATCAGAAGCTAGTTACAACCTGTTGTTGCTTCTGTCATCCAGTCAATCCTCCTGTCAATATGCAGGACATATTGAAAATGGATTTTTGTTTCATAGCCCACAGCAGCCACATTAAACCATTGAAGTTTGGATCTTCACTGTCTGTCAAAATATTTGTTAAAGTCTTTGCGTTTCAGTGATTGTCAATCTTTTGAGAAGAAGATGTTTAAAAAGCTATCAATAGGAGTTATTCTAAAGTTGACTAAATGTACACAATTCAGATTGCGTTAGTTTCCATGTTGTTGACATCACTCTGAGGTACTGTACAGTTTAAGAGATACAGGTACTGGCGATTTTGTTGAGGAAAAGCTTGTAAAGAGTTCCAAGTTTTTTTTTGAAGAAATATTTGCCACTACGATTGTCCAAATAAGCTGTTTTACATGATAAACAATAAAAAGTGGAATTTACTCAAAGAAAATAGAGAAAAGTTTGACATATATTTGTATACACAAAGCTACGGAGACACTACGGTTCTGCCTTGAATGACATCACGCTTTGGCTCATGAATATGGAAATTTTCATTAGCATCAAAGTTTTTGTTGTGTTGAGCTCAAACGTATTGCATATATCAGAGAACAGTGCACGTGATTTATTCTTCTATACTTCCTGCTGATTACAAATCAATTTGATAGTTGGCACAGCTCTCCAGGGTAGTCACAAACTTGTCAGCATCAACCTGGGAGATGGTGACATTTTTGAGATGGCACATCTTCCCTGACAGGTTGAAGGAGCGACAGTTGGGATCCTTGTAGCAGGCCATGCAGCATTGTATCGGTTGCTTGATCTGGGTGACCATGTAGGCGTGGCCCAGCAGGCAGTAGGTTGTGGTCATCAGGTCAGCATCTTGCTTGCTCACGGCTTGGCAGCGAACTGAACCGCTCTTTTCCTCTTGTTTCTCACATACAAACCGTTTGTCCTTGATACAATCAATTTCTTTAGATACTGATTTGAAGGGCTTCAGCACTGTGCATGTCTGTTCATTGTTGAGCATTGCAAGCTGCTGTTGGTTATCATCAGAGCACACCCGCCTCCCATCTATCTCCTTACAGCCAAGCCAGAGCCGTTTTTGAGTTGACTCCTCACCAGGAAATGCTTGCTGCATTATTTCTCTAATAAAGTCTGTCTCTTCCTTGGAGTTGAGAACCAGCAGCTGAGCATTCAGACTTTCACACCTCTTGTAAGCCTGAATCCAAGGGACTTTGTCGTTAATAAACTTGATATAGCATGAATGATTGTAGTATGTCCATCCTTGTCGGCAACTCATACAGGTAGCATCAGCATTGAAAACACCGACCATCACAGCAAGCCAACCTCCAAACAGAATGTGTTGCACCTGCACGTACATAGTTGGTTATTCGTAAATTATATCAAGTTGATTAAATTGATTGAGTAATGGAAACTAAAACAAATTACTATCAGATTGTAGAATGATATAACTCCAAATCCATTTTACACAAATCCAACTCAATATTTGTCACTCCAAAGTCAATTTCGTTCATCAAAGTGTAGAGAAGATGCTCTCATGTCTCGTACCTGTGCGGAGCCCAGACTGACTGCCACGTCAACACAATTTTTCTCTTCAGCAAAAGATGCTTTGCATCTGTTTGGGTAAAGTTGGCATGGAAACAGGTCTGTCGATCATATTTTGTATACATGTAGCTTTATAATATTGAAGATGATAATCAAAACAGCAGGAACCAGAGACTGGAGATTCCTGTAAAGAGTTGCAGAATTTAATAAAAAGTCAATCAGTTACGCTTCAAAAAAACTGGCGCTCCTTTTGTCTAGTCAAGGTCTTGCAACTGTGCAAAATTCTGAATTTGGTTGATTTTTGTTTTCTTGAGTGGGGCTACGTATTCCCTAAAACTACCACAAAGAATTAATATAGAAGAACTTTTCATGAGTGAAAGTCACATTGTGAACAGCCAAAAAACCCACCATCTTACTAAATAGATGCAGAGTTATATTTTAAGTATACAGAAAACTCTCTGTTTAAGAATAATTAATTTCTCGTCTAAAACTCAAGCTGACTTGATATTTACAAGACACCAAATGCAATAACGTATTTCACATGGATATTGTTTAAAATGTGCAGACAATTTTCAAAAATTCGAATTCAATTTTTTTTTAAAGAAAAGTTAGCATTTTTGCTGAATGTTGCATACCCCATGCTCTTCAAGAGAATTCCATTTTTTATTTCTTCAAACAAATGTTCTAATTGAGTGTTATGTTTTAACGGAACATCCTATTCTCCTCCAATTTTGGACGTGTGCAAATCTCTCAAAAAAAAGGCTTGCCTTTTACGCACGATTCAACCTGCCCTGCAAGAGTGGAAAGATCGTCAGGACGCGAATAATTTGAATTTTATAAAGAAATAACTGAGTAACCAAACATCCAGGGATTGTTTTTGTTCAATGTCTCATAAAAAAAAAGTTCGGGTTGAAACTTAAAATAGCACAGGGAATGCAACTTTAAACTTCAAAGACACTTTACTTTTTTCACAATTACAACATAAGTGCAGAATATATTATATAAGTTTAAAATATTTATCATATATTTTTTACTATACCAATTCATACTTCTATACCAACATATATATATATTATACTCTGTGCACTAATATAGTGCAAGATCACTTTTCAAAATGTACATTTTATAACCTTTTTTAGGCATTCAAAAAACAACATTGTGTTATTTTCTAAAAAGTAATTACTAAGGCACTGTACTTTGTCACAATTACAATATGCGATCAGATGTCCTCCCTTTATTTTAGTAACATCAATACACAGGAATTTTATGGTGAATGCTTCAATATTGGTAATTTCTGGAGCCTTTCTGAATACTAAAATCTTGAATGTAAAGTTAATCCCATTTCTGTCATCAACAAGAAAAAAAAATCACTTTTAAACTGGTAAGTGGACAATCAGTGAGTGAAAAGTAACTAAATGAGTAGCAAAGACATCGTTACATTTCAAGTTTGTTTCAGTAAGTTCATGTTTTCATTAACAAAGTCCAGTTGATGTCATTGAAAATTACTTGTTTGTAATTTGGCCAGTGTAGAAATGTCATCTTCAGTTAAATCATGTAGATCACGTGTTGACAGTTTCAGATTCACGTATCTGTCAAAAGATGGTTCTGTTTGTTAATATGATGTTGCGTAGAAGCAGACTGTTGAGATAATTTACCTTGAATCAGAATCAGTCCAGTCTGTAGTTGGCACAGCTCTCCACGGTAGTCACAAACTTGTCAGCATCAACCTGGGAGATGGTGACATTGTTGAGATGACACATCTTCCCTGACAGGTTGAAGGAGCGGCAGTTGGGATCCTTGAAGCAGGCCATGCAGCATTGTATCGGGTGCTTGATGTGGGTGACCGTGTAGGCGTGGCCCAGCAGGCAGTAGGGTGTGGTCATCAGGCCAGCATCTTGCTTGCTCACGGCTTGGCAGCGAACTGAACCGCTCACTTTTTCTTGTTTCTCACATACAAATCGCTTTCTCCTGGAATGGGAACATGAAAGTGTTTCATATTCTGATGCGAAGGGTTTCAGCACTGGGCATTTCCATTCATTGCTGAGCATTGCAAGCTGATGTTGGTTATCATCAGAGCACGCCCGCCTCCCATCTTTCTCCTTACAGCCAAGCCAGAGCCGTTTGCCTTTTGAATTGCCAGGAAATGCTTGCTGCATTATTTCTCTTATAAAGTCTGTCTCTTCCTTGGAGTTGAGAACCAGCAGCTGAGCATTCAGACTTTCACATCTCTTGTAAGCCTGAATCCAAGGGACTTTGTCGTTAATAAACTTGATATAGCATGAATGATTGTAGTATGTCCATCCTTGTGGGCAACTCATACAGGTAGCATCAGCATTGAAAACACCGACCATCACAGCAAGCCAACCTCCAAACAGAATGCTTTCCATCTCCAGATACATAGTTGGTTATTCGTAAATTATATCAAGTTGATTAAATTGATTGAGTAATGGAAACTAAAACAAATTACTATCAGATTGTAGAATGATATAACTCCAAATCCATCTTACAGCATCCCAACTCAATATTTGTCACTCCAAAGTCAATTTCCTTCATCAAAGTGTAGAGAAGATGCTCTTATGTCTCATACCTGTGCGGAGCCCAGATTGACTGCCACGTCAGCACAATTTTTCTCTTCAGCAAAAGATGCTTTGCATCTGTTTGTGTAAAGTTGGCATGGAAACAGGTCTGTTGATCATATTTTGTATACATGTAGCTTTATAATATTGAAGATGATAATCAAAACAGCAGGAACCAGAGACTGGAGATTCCTGTAAAGAGTTGCAGAATTTAATAAAAAGTCAATCAGTTACGCTTCAAAAAAAACTGGCGCTCCTTTTGTCTAGTCAAGGTCTTGCAACTGTGCAAAATTCTGAATTTGGTTGATTTTTGTTTTCTTGAGTGGGGCTACGTATTTCCTAAAACTACCACAAAGAATTAATATAGAAGAACTCTCCATGAGTGAAAGTCACATTATGAAGAGCCAAAAAACCCACCATCTTACTAAATAGATGCAGAGTTATATTTTAAGTATACAGAAAGCTCTCTGTTTAAGAATAATTAATTTCTTGTCTAAAACTCAAGCTGACTTGATATTTACAAAACACCAAGTGCAATAACGTATTTCACATGGATATTGTTTAAAATGTGCAGGCAATTTTCAAAAATTTGAATTCAATTTTTTTTTTAAAGAAAAGTTAGCATTATTGCTAAACGTTGCATACCCCATGCTCTTGAAGAGAATTCCATTTTTTATTTCTTCAAACAAATGTACTAATTGAGTGTTATGTTTTAAAAGAACATCCTATTCTCCTCCAATTTTGGATGTGTGCAACTCTCAGAAAAAAAAGGCTTGCCTTTTACGCACGATTCAACTTGCCCTGCAAGAGTGGAAAGATCGTCAGGACGCGAATAATTTGAATTTTGTACAGAAATAACTGAGTAACCAAACATCCAGGGATTGTTTTTGTTTGATGTCTCATCCAAAAAAAATTCGGGGTGAAACTTAAAATAGCACAGGGAATGCAACTTTAAACTTCAAATACACTTTATTTTTTTTCACAATTACAACGTAAGTGCAGAATATATTATATAAGTTTAAAATATTTATCATATTTTTTACTCTAATACCAACTCATACTTCTAAACCAACTCATATATTATACTGCGTGCAATGATATATTTCAAGATCACTTTTCAAAGTGTACATAAAGTTTCCAGGCATTCAAAAACATAATTTTTCCAAAAGCTAATAATTAGTAAGGCACTGTACTTTGTCACAATTACAAAACGCAATCAGATATTCAATGTACTCTTTATGTTAGTAACATCAATACACAGGAATTTCCTGGTGAAGGCTTTAATATCGGCAATTTCTGGAGATTAAAGTTAATCCCAAAACTGTTATAAACCAGCCTAACTTCACTTAGAGCACGGTTTCTTCTCCGGGTAATTGTAAATATTTCTACATGGCTTTAACAGTCCTTCATTTAAAGAAAATCCAGGAGAGCTATAAATCGCTCTCCTCGAATATTTGAGGAGAGCAAATCGCTCTCCTTAAAATCTACGGATAAACAGCGGTAAAACGACGGGTTACCATTGTTTTAGTTTTATTTTGAATATAAGGATTTATTCAAGGGGCTGCATTATTATTAGTTTTTGCATAATAACATATGCTCAAGTTGCGTTACTTTTTTCGTTTTTGTTACTGTAAGACAAGGTAAAATTTATTTTAAAAAACTAACTAAATGGAGATCAATAAAAGGTTTGACTACTGCTTAGGCTTTCATTTTTTAATACAGTTGTCAGTTGGTTCATCACTTGATTATACTTGGAAAATGGAGAGTTAATAAACGGCACATAAAGCAACTGAAAATTTGCTTTCAGATTCGTTAAAATTATATGAAATGTTCAGCCTGAACTATTTCAATTGCTCTACGAAAGCTATACAAAAAGGGCCTCAAAATGACACAAACTTGCCTTAAGTTTTATCGAAACTATCTGCCGTCGATAATCTTAAAAAAATAATGGAAAATGCAGGTCAAGTATGCCATATACACAATGCTAGTCACGACGAGAAACTGGCTAACAACGTCTGAACTTCGCACTAGTACGAGCGTTTGTGATGCACTGTGTGTGGTGGGCCGGCAATGAGACTCGTTTCACGGTATACGATTTCAGTGAAACACACTGCATCGTTTCACTTCACATACCAGTAAAACTTCCTCAAAATAAATTCATGAACACGGGAAATACATACACAGACAAGAAAGATCAAGTTTTGTGAATAAGCTTGCAAAATCGTCCTTCTCAATCGTTGTTTTCTTGGCATTTTTACGATGTCTATTCCGTCCGGCCTGCACGCAAAACACTGTACGGCAGGCAGTGCATTGCACCGCGCGACTATTACATTGACTGGTTACCGCATTTTCATCATGCCTTCATTGGGATTTAGTGCGCGGCGCAGCGGGAACCAGTCATTGCTGCACTCGCACGTACGGGCCCACGTGTTTTCATGCAGCTCTATGCGATATGCAGATTGTGCACGCACAGTATACAGCCGCTGTACACACACGATCTTATACAGTACGTACGAGCTCGGTGTTCGTTCATTTTTAGCGATGTCCAGCGGCATATTAACGTGAGTTTGGGCATTATACCAACGAAAAATACGTGTAGCTTAAGACTTAAAATCCTTTGCGTTTTTATCACTTCTTATTTTTAAACTTCCCGTGTTTGACGAGCCCTCTTGTGGATTTCTGAGGAGCGCTATTTTTGGCGCTCCTTTGAGACAGTCGAGGAGCGCAGTAGGAGCGCCTGCGCGATCGCGCTCCTTAAAAATGAAGGACTGCTTTAAGTGTGTAATTGAAAACTTCATTGGAAGCATTTGGTGGTTTTCCAAGAGATAATTTTGATCATTGTTAAAATTGCGGAAGGAGATGTGACGTTTTCTTGAACGAGAATTTCACTGTTTTTCCATTCCTCACTCCACGCCTCCCTCCCCCACCACCCCTCCCCCGCCTCCCCCTCCCCCCTTATTTTCCAGGGATGAAATTAAAGTTCTTTTTTGTTTCACAGAGAGGAAGGCAGACCGCAGACGCTTGTACAATTTGTGTAAAGTGAAGAAGAGCAGACGTTGGTTAAAAGTAAGTCACAGTGGATTGTTTTTGGATTATGCGTTATCCAAGCGCATTCCATACCTAATCTTCTGCTTATCTGCTCACTGCATTTTTCAGTGGCAATTTATTGGAGTTGCTAAGAAAAGACCAATTTGCTTAGCTTACAGAAAGTACTTAAAGGGAATATACAACATTTGCTATTGCTGTTATTTTCAGAAATGGATGAATTCTTTTTTTGGGGAGGGGGTAGGTATTTTATAGCAAATATTGTTGCACTGACTTGTTTGAAGTTTTGTGTTCGTAGATGCTGAAAAAACCACAAAAAACAATCATGTTCTTGTAGTCTAGTTCCCTGATCCCACTTAAGATGAAACAGAGCAATTTAAAGACATCGAGGAATTGTAAGGTCAGGGAACCAGTCTAGCTGGCTTATGCCCATTCACAGATTTGTAACCAATTGCAAACAAAATGTGGACTGAATACATTTGGTAAAGTGAGGCAGTAGTTGGGAAAAAAAGTCAGGTTTTTCCAAAGCTGGTCGGCCGACCAGCGCTGAAAATTGATACTCGTAGTACCTTGTTTCTTGAAAATGACAGCACACCAGGTGCCATGATTTTACAGGATGCTTGAGACTGTCATTCATGGGGGTTTAAAGTTCTGTTGCAAATCATTCATGCTTTCAATTTTTTTTGGCAAAACGAATGTAATGCTTTGATGACAGCAATTTTTTTTTTATCAACAAGAAGCACTGCTCATTCACGGAGGCCTTCTTCATTGTACAAAGCAAATGTCCCGTGATGGACTATCTGAACAATAGCTGGCACAATGCTTTCTCCATTGGAGGGGGCCTCTACGAGTGTACAGTGAAAGCGCGCTTGGCTGGTAGGCAGAGTTGGTTTTTATGTGTACATAAGTTGTTTGAGCTTCATACAGTCTATGGAATGTATTGGTTTGACTCCTGATTAGCGCCCCCAGAACGAAGATCTAAAGCGACAAAAACAAGCTTGTCTAATTTAGCTTGACCCTGAAAGTTTGAAAGCATAGCACATTATTTATACTCAGTAACTCAGTCAATCAATTAGTCAGTCAATCAGTCGATCAGTCAGTGACTCACTCAGTCAGAGAACATGAGGATGGCCATTCAGGCTCAGGGAAAAAAAGTTCCATGGCGGTGCATTGCATTGTGAATATCTCCTCTCTGAATATTGAGGGTCGGTCTTGCATTATCTCTGATTGTCCCTGTTTAATCTTTGACTGACTGTCCTCATCTAGAACATTCTCCTGAGTGACTCGTCCGATTCCTCAGCTGCTGAAGAAGAGGAGGAGGACAAACCGCTGACAGCTGAGGAGTTGAAGGAGATGATACAGCTCCATCGCTACAAACGACAGTGCCAAAGCAAGTTCTATACCGAGGGGGAGGTGAGGACATATTCCTGGCTCTGTCAAAGTCATCCTTGATGCAAGCCAGAGTTGTAGTCACGTCCATGACGAGTCAAATCACAAGTAACATCACAAGTCAAATCACAAGTTAAATCACAAGTCAGATCGCAAGTCAAATCACAAGTCAAATCACAAGTCAGATCACAAGTCAGATCACAAGTCAGATCACAAGTCAGATCACAAGTCAGATCACAAGTCAGATCACAAGTCAGATCACAAGTCAGATCACAAGTCAGATCACAGGTCAGATCACAAGTCATATCACAAGTCATATCACAAGTCAAATCACAAGTCAAACCACAAGTCATATCACAAGTCAAATCACAAGTCAGATCACAAGTCAAATCACAAGTCAGATCACAAGTCAGATCACAAGTCAGATCACAAGTCAGATCACAAGTCAGATCACAAGTCAGATCACAAGTCAGATCACAAGTCAGATCACTAGTCAAATCACAAGTCAAATCACAAGCCATCTATTCTCATGTCGATCTGTGACAAACACGTCCTGTTGTCATTGTTGTCCTCTGTTACTGGTGACCTGTCTTGTGATTTGACATGTGGCCAATTTTGACTGGACTTGATATTGACTTACGATGGGCATGTGGTGGCTTGTAAGCAAAGAAAAGTATTTTCTGAACCTAAAAAAGATTACCTGCTAAAATGTCATGCAATTTGTATAATGTGTGAATGGTTCTCTGCTGAGTTTTGCTCAGCACATATTTAAATTCGCTAAACAAACTGCTTGCCAATGCCATGAAATTGGGTCCAGCTCTTAGGATGAGATTTGATACCATCCGCACTGCTCCTGGATATCATTGGCACTGCTTCAACATATTAACAGTGATTATTGGAGGATTTTGAAGGATTGAGGCAGTGGTCACCCCTCCACTGAATAAATTAAGGAAATAACAGACGATTTTGGAGGATTGAGGCTGTATCCAATTTTTACATGGTGGCAATTGGAGGATTGTGAAGGATTGAGGATGGTTCCTAGCCAAAAGGGCCTACGTGGATAGGGTTTTAATTTCCTTCTTTCTGATCCTACCACCACCAGCTGCAGCAGTATCAGTACTACAGCACCGGGCTCTTGTCCAACTACGACAACTTCCTGGACCACAAGAAGCTGGTCTTGGGTCCCAAGGAGAAGCAACTCAAGAAAGAGAAAGGTGAGAGGCTGCCAGAGATGACAGGGGCCAACTCCATGGAAGCTGCTTAGTGTATTACAAAAAATGGTTGCCAGTCAAAATGTCATGCGATGCATAATGCTTGTGGCTGGTTCCCTGCCAATTTGGGCTTAGCAAGAAAAATTTGCTAAGCATTATATTTTCTGATTTGCTGCGCCATGAAATTGGGTCCTGGGCCCCAGTAGTCTGGTTCCCAGACCAAAAGATTCCGACTATTTCTGACAAATCTTAGGTCAGGTAGCCACCAATGTCACGTGACCAATTCCTCCCATTTCCAAAAACACCTAAAGTTTACCGAATGCATGTCGACACTCTCGGATGGCATCCGGGTATTTCAGGGTATAAAATAGGTTGCATTATTTTACCTGGTATGCTTATTAAAAACAAAAACAAAAACCACTTCATGTGTTCATTGCTTGCATTTTGAAAACTTGAAATTCAAGGACGACTTTGTGCTCAAGTATGCACTTGGATCGTACGAGAGGTGAGCTTTGCTGCGTCATATTCTTTTTTGAATCTGACGACAGTTACCTAGGGGTATTCCAAACATTCGGCTTCGTCTCCATTTTGGCTTTGCCTACTATTTGGGTCCCTAATAACTTTGGAGATTCCAGCTCAACATATTTCAATTTTTTGTTTGTTTGGTGTGAAAGCAAGTGAATTTTTTTTTTATTTCATCGGAATATTGAAAGCTTTTGATGATAAAACCAAACCAGAAATGAAGCCAAGCTTTGAGAAGAAGCCACCATGTTTATTTTTTGCCGTGGTGGCCACCTGACCTAAGATTCTTCAGAAATAGTCGGAATCTTTTGGTCTGGGAACCAGACTAGGGCCCCAGTTTCACGGTGCCGCTAGTCACATGATTTCCTGCCAACAGAACCTTTGTCTTTTTCGCCAAAAGCATGCTATATTCAAAGTCAGAACAATAGAAATCTCTGGTCCAGGCATATGCAAGCTTCATCTTGTCATTGCTGTGAAATCCACTTACGTGAAATGAGCTTTACGTTTCTGCTGTATTTGGCATAAAGTTCCTGTTAACGGTTAAGCACCACTGTGAAATTGGCCCCATTGCACTAATTTTTGAAATGGGATTCTGAATCTGGTATTTGAATTTCCTGCCAAAATTTTTTTTTTCCTCGTCTGTACATAAATTTGTAGCTGTTCATTGAATGATAAATGAAAAACTAAATTTAAATGGAAAATTGATAAAAGTCAAATTTAGGAGTCCATGTTTCAATTGGTTAAGTGATCGTGTTTGAGTGTATTTGCGTGAATTTGACACGGTAGGTCACTAAAAGTGGAGAAAGGTTGCTATTTAAGATTGATATTAAATAGGTTTTACAAGTAACCTTAATTCATCAAACTCCTACAATTTCATGCATGGTTGAGGGTTGTAACAGCCTGAAATGTTCTCGTAAACCAAACTGCCGATCTTTTCCCATTGTCCCAGTTTCACCTTCACAAAGTGTCCCAATAATGCCAGAGGAACAGCCAGAACCAGGTATGTGTCCATTTCCCCCCTCTGGTAAAACAAGGGCCATGCTTGCACACAAGCTAAGGGTGCCCAGGCTTCACCTGCTTGTTGCATAATGCTGATGCTGTCATGAAACCAGACTATGCCAGGAATGACAATTTGCTGATTAATTATTTTTTTGTCAAGAGAAACTAAAAATTATAAGTGTAAGATACTACACTCAACCAAAAAGAAAGTCCCCCCTTACTACTTTTTTGTCTAACTCAAAAACTACTAGGCACATCTTGCTCAAATTATGACAATGGTACTGAAAAAAAGTTGCACTTTTGCATTCGTGCAGAGTGAGTGTGAACCACAAACTGTACATATACAAAAGTGCAACTGTTTTCGGTACCATTTGTAATTATCACTGTTTTGGGCCAAATAAAGTGTATGGCTGGATTGCTAAGGAATTTCTGTACTGATTGATCGTTATTTGAGTGAGAGGTGCTCAGTAGTTTTTGAGTTAGACAAAAAAGTATTGGAAGGGGGGGACTTTCTTTTTTGGTTGAGTGTAGTTTGGTGTTAACTGATACATTTAAGCACGTCTTTTTTTTTCATTTGGATTGGGAGCCTTAAATGCATGTTGATTTTGTTTTGCTTGATTTTAATTTGGTTGCGGATGCAGTAAGTTATGTGTATTTTGGGTGCTGTGTAATTGTTAATTTCCCAGTGTGACATTTGTGATGGAATTGCAGGATTTGATTTGTCAAAGTAATTGGTATTTTAAAATTCCAATTGTGAGTTTTTCGAATAATTGTGATGCAATCAAGCTAAATGAGTTGTTTGTCGACCCTGGTCGATTGGTTTTTTTTGGACATATTTGAAAAGAGCACAATCTCAGCATTACTGATGTGAAAACCTCATGCTGGTACCATCTTTAGTTCAAAAATTATGGAAGTCGGAGCACCAAGAAATGTGATGAAGTGATGTGATGAAGTGGTCCTATTTTGGCCTGAATCTCCAAATGAAAATTCCCGACAAACGACTCATTTAGCCTGATCGCATCACAATTGTGAATACTGAAAACTGGCATGCCATTAGCACAGTTTTGGTTATATAGGTATATTTTCTCACTGTAGACATTTTTGGTTTACATACTGAAAGTGCGAGAAGTGCTATGCCTGCAGAAATTAAGCACCCGTGCATTCAAAATGGAGGTAATATTTGTGATCATCAGAGAAGCAACGAATTGATCTCAAAACGTCAGAAATATTCAGTCAGATTGTCTCAGCCTTTTGTATTTGTGACTAGTTCTAAGTGAAGGAGGTGAAAGTTGGAGACGAAAAAAGACTTATATTTATAACTCAGATTCTGTCGCCAGAAGGATTGTCCATCTGACAAAGAGAAGATGCATTGATTATGCAAGAAACTATTAACTCCTTGAACAAACATGTACTAGGTAGTTGTTTGTAACTTTTAATTGGCAAAGTGTTTTCGAAATGGGGCGCATGCAATTTTTCCCTAATGGAACTTTGACAATTGGTTAAAAAAGCATCATCAATTAGTCGGGTGCATGGTACAAGGTCGTTAGGGTAAAAAAAAGGGGTCAAAAGGTCAAATTTGGATTTTTCGGGTAATTGATAGAGCATGGAAATATCTTTCATATGATATACATTTTGCCTCATTTTGCTACGTCATTCTGACATAATTAACGGTATGAAAAGGGCAGGAGGTTTTTCATTATCATCCCTGATAAAAAGGTCGCTATGATTTTACATGCTGCTTAAGCGCACGATTAAGGCAGGGGAGTTACCAGTAAAAGGTCGTCAGCATAAAAACGTAAATAACTTCAAAATGAGTAATATTTCGAAATAAAAATGCACAATATTATTCCAATTAGTAACCGATTTCATGAGTCACAATTTCAGCCTAGTGTGATTTTTTAATTTTAGAAACGGGAGCACCAAACCTATAACTTGATGATCTCCAAACATGTATTTTGTTTGTGTGCCTGCGCTGCTAACGTCCTTTTCCTTGGCACACAACGTTTATTGTACGTGTACAGAGTCCATGGGCTTGCCTAGTTTAGGACATTATTTCTACTCAGTGACTCAGTCAAGCTAGCAAAAAGTGAACCAGTTGTGCATTTGAGTCCATCAGGTTTGAGGTCGTCTGTTCTCAGTGTTGGGAGCCGGTAGCATGGAGTGGTGGTGGTACATCGCATGATTTCACATCTTTCCACAGTCCTTATTGTGTTACCTCTCAGTTGCTGCTTTCATATTTTTATTTTAGCTCTATTATGCCTCGTGTTCATGATTATGATGAATTTGATCCAGAATTAACCTTTCTTGCTTTCCTCTTTGTTTTGCATTGTGGCTGTACATTTATTTATTTTTTTTCATCACTTTTTGTTTGGGTCCTGGACAGCCATGGTTAATCATGTTGAGTCCTTGAAATTGTTTGTTTCATTGCTAGACTTGATCAGGAAGTGCTGTTTCACTGTTGGCATGATTCCAATGCATTGGTGTAACTAGGGTTAAACTTGGGGAGGGGGGGGGGGCAACTGAGGGTGCATACATTTTTCAAGGGGCATTAAAGGCAAATGATACATGTTTTTGTTCAATTCAAGATTTTTAATCTTGCCCCCCCCCACCCCCTGGTGCCCACTTGTAGTTACGCCACTGTCCCAATGCCAATAAATCTATAATAAGAAGTGTTAATTTTTTTCTTACATGACATGGCTTTTATTTGGAAACTTGATGATGCAGATTGTAAATCATGCACACTTGTGGAATTTGATTTTTTTTTGTCGCAGAGAAATTGAAGAAGGTGACTCCGAAACCCAAAAAGAAAGTGGAGACCAAGGAGAAACCAGACGTCCAGGTGAGTGAGGGAGGGAAGATAATGCTTACATCTCTTCCATCTTGATAAGATCATACACTTCAAGATTCTTGAAGGTGAGGGACACCATTTGCAAACACTCATAACGCAAAGTGGAATATTTTTGCTTGAACTCTCTCTCTCTCTCTCTATCCTAGGTGCGGGCAACACCGCCTGCCCTGGTCAGCGTGGCTACATCCGTCGCTCACTTCCAAGATGCTCTGAACCACAAGAAGCTGATGGCCATCAAGGATGTGGAGGCCAGACGGCGTCGGGTCTGGCACGCCATCATCAGGAAGGATATTCCCAAGGTAGGAGGGATCCCAACATCTCTGGTCCTGCAGAACATCATTTGACACCCTCTGAAGACTGGCCTTCCAGCGACCTGCTGAAACACATTGTATTTAGAGAGACTCGGGTCGACCCGTAGAGCTATATTAATTACTAAAGCGCTGACGCGATGTACAAAGTGATGCCTGCCAGCGCATCCATGTTTGTGCACAAACCTACTGAAAACTTGAAATTGTGTACGGCTTTTGTACAGCTATTTGCATATCTGCGTTTGTATTCTACATAGTTGCGTTATCAAAGATGTTACGCTTTAAATTGAAATGTACAATCAGTAAATGATCTTTTCATTTTGCTCTGCGCAAACGTGTATGCGCGCGTATCCGCTGTGGATGATATTTGCCGTGACCTTTTTATCTGTTATGACGCGCTTAAAGAGGTTGTAGAATGCTGAAAGTCGTTTTGTTTTTTATATTTTTTTTTATTATAGAGTAGACCCATATATATATAAAAAAGACAAAAGTCCCATTCTTTTGTAATGTGCGTTTATATGTTTATAAAACTGAAATTCATCGAGTAATTTGTTGGTCGGCGAGCGCATAATTGAAATCAACAGTTGTTGGGTTCTTCGCAAAATGAGAAAAATCGTGACGTAATAAACATGACTCGTTTATACTATGCTGCATCGGGAGTCCTGTTTATTACGTCGCGATTTACTATGTTTTGTTTGCAGCCCCCAACGACGACTTTTACACAAATTGCACGTTCGGGTCAAAACAGGACCTGAAAAACAGCTCTCAAAAGCACCTTTTGTACTCATTTCATGACAGACACAATAGTCGTTTTTATTTCATCACACCTTAGGCTACATATACCCGAAAAATGACAGAAATGTCTTCGAGCATTCCACAACCTCTTTAAGTTGTTTGCGTATGTTGTACTTGCGTGTTGCATTTAAAGTACACTTTCAAAATTCACTCCATCTAATTTCATTATGTTCTACAAACATGCACATGAAATCAAAATTTCTGCGTGCAGGATGGCTTCAAAGTATCTCTGCGTATAAGAGTGAGGAGTTAGCGCTCTAGTAATTTAATATAGCTCTATGGGTCGACCAAAGTAGAATTTAGTTTCAGACAGGCAAACTGCATGTTCTAATTTTTGGATGGAGCGGATTCTGGAGTAGTGACAATAACTGCAACAGCATAAGTGTGTTTCGTCCGTAAAACTTGGTTCTAACTAAGATTAATCATATCGTTTTGGTTTGCGGTACCACCATGTGGTCATAACTACTGCTTAGTAGATATTTAGTTATGAAAAGAACTTGTCCTGCTTATTATCAACTTTCGCTAAGTAGTTTTAGTTCTGATAATAGCAGTCCTGCTTTAAGTTTTAAAAGAACTTGTCTTTGGTCTCAACGTTTCGACTAGCCTGCTCTAGTCATCGTCAGGAGACTGTTCTTATCGGAACTAAAACTACTTTGCGAAAGTTGATAACAAGCAGGACAAGTTCTTTTCAGAACTAAATATCTACTGAGCAGTAGTTATTACCACATGGTGTAACCGCAAACCGAAATGATACCGATACTCCACCATGCAAAGCCTAAAATCTGATATAAGAATAATCTTGTTCAGCATGACAGTTTGAAGTAGGTGTTTTTAGCTATATATAGGTTTATATGTGTGTGCTGTAGGCTCTCTTGTTTCAAACAAAAAGCACAACATACAACTGGGGGAGACTTCTGAACAAAGGTGCATTTTCAAGAATTGCATTTGGCCATTTAATATGTTAAGTACATGTCTCTCCATCTCAGGCACAGAAGCATCGGACGTCGGTCCACAACAACATCCTGACCAACGCCCGCAAGCTGGCCCAGGCCTGCCAGAAGGAGCAGCGACGCCAGGCCATCGCCTCGCAGCGAGTCTGCAAAGAAACCCCCCACCGAGCCCGCCGCATGACGAGGGAGATGACGGCCTACTGGCGCCACTACGACAAGGTGCAGAAAGAGCATCGTAAGAAGGCGGAGAAGGAGGCGCAGGAACAGCGAAGACTGGACGATGAGATGAGAGAGGTGGGTAGCAGCGGTGGTGTGACTAGGGTACAGTTTGCCAGGGGGCTGTGGAGGGTGGGAGGGGCTTTTAATTTCTGGAGGGGACACAAAATAGGTTTTGGTCTTAGTTTTAGACACAGTCGCAGAGTTTGTTGTAAATCAAAAAACAGTCACTGAAGTCTGTACATCTGGCATCTAGCACCTCTGGGTTGTGTTAGACTTGTATTCGAGTCCTCAATCCTCAAGTCTGAGTCTGAGTCCTTAGTGTTGAGTCCGAGTCCTGAGTCCTTCAGGTCGAGTCCATGTTGCACTTATAAATGTTGGGTCTGATCACGAATCACAAGTCACCTAAACAAATTCAAGGAAAAACCTAATACAAAAACCTCTGCAAGTGGACAGGTAAAATAAAGTAAACAATCCTACATTTTATGCATGTAGAGAACAGTGTAGAGTTTTGCAATAGTTGCCGGCAACGGAAGGAGATGCATGGCACAAAATGTATTGTTTCAATGAAATAACTATTATTTCACGTGAACAAATTGTAAATTTTCAATAAAAAAAGAGGTTATATGTCCTTTCGCTGTCGTCCAAGTCGCAAACATCGAGTCCGAAGTCCGAAGTGTTGAGTCCGACTCTGAGTCATTTTAAGAATAGTGACTCGAGTCTAAGTCACAAGTCATAGATCTCTGGTGTCAGATTCTTAAACCACTGGGTTTGAGTCGTGGGTCACTTGGTTGTCATTCGCATTCCAAGCGTTGAATATTTGTATTAGTCAAGACATGGTTATCTGAACCACCTTTTCTGTGGTCACTTCACTTTATCCACAAACTCTGATGTTACACCTGTTTCAACCTGTTGATAAGTAAACTTGTCCAAGATACATGTACCCTTGGGCCCAATCGGTTTAAAGCACAAACATAAGTTGTCTGGTTTGTTGTTACGGCATTTTGTGATCGCTGCGTGATCTTTTTGCAAAGTCTTTCTTGTACTATTCATTCGGACCTTGAAATTGAACTGCTTCAAATTTAAATAGCCTGTGGGAATACAGGTTGAAATTAGGCTATCGCAAGCACATGAGGTCAAGAAAGCTTTGTAGATTTGTCGTCAGTTTTTCTGTAATCTACTTGTTTGTGACTCATAATCAGAGGGTCATGGGTTCAAATCCAGCTGATGGCCAAATGTTGTGTCCTTGGGCAAGCCACTTCACCCCTACTTGCCTCTTTCCACCCTGGAGTAAAAATGGGCACCGGAATTAGCTGGGGAGTGACCTGCGATGGACTGGCAACCCATCCAGGGGGAATAGACATATTCTCAGTTGTTTCATGCTACTGAAACCAGAGACAAACGCTGGACTGATATGCCATATTGGCTTGTGACAGACTTTACTTTTATTTTCTTAACTTGTTTGTTCTGCAGGCAAGAAGACAACAGCGCAAACTCAATTTCCTGATCACCCAGACGGAGCTGTACGCCCACTTCATGAGCCGCAAGCTGACCGGGGAGGGGGAAGAGCAGAAGGAACAGATCCTGAGCCGCTTGGAGGACCACACCCCTAGACGTCAGCTCACCATCCAGGGACGGGTGCTGGTAGATGTGGAAGAAGATGACTATGGTAAAAAAAAAAAGAGTTCCCTCAGTTTTAGTGCAATATATTTCCATTTTTTTCATTATTGAGTATTACTTTACCTCATACATATTCATGATCGAGAGCTGAATAAGCCATTTGCGTGTTAAATTTGAATAAAATCTGGAACGCTGACTTAATACAATGCTTTGCACGTTTTAACCTAGCATTCTCCCGACCAAAGAGACTGTTACTATATCACGTGATTCGGGGCAAGCCTTATACTAGCAACCCCCAGCTCCGGCATGGTCTGGTGTCTTTGTGCCATTCTCACCCATTGTGAACGATGTATTGGTGCTGAGCGTCTCTTATGTAACTATGCAAGAGCTTGCCCCGAATCATGTGATTAGCAACAGTGTCTTTGGTCTGGAGAATTCACAGTTAAAATGTGCCAAGCATTCTGAGCAAGTCATTGTACCAGACGTTTTTCAAATGTAAATCCCAAAGGGTATAGGTTACACGCAAATGGCTTATTCTCACTGGTCCATTCACCATCACGTGCCAACCGCTGTTTTTGCTTTTTTTACCTAGTGTGCAGGCAAGTATTCACGCACACGGTAAATACACATGCTTAGTAGAGCAGTGCGATAGTCCACTACGCATCTTGGATCAATCACATGGGTGTAGTATGCACATGCGAACATAGCCCTCGCTATATCTACACATGAAAAGATGGCGGCACACGTAAATGTTAATCAGCAATTTTCCAAGCTCAGTGATGCCGAACTGGAGAATATTGTAGGCAGTAAAGAGCAATTCATGCAACATTGGTTACACTTTTCCTGCTTTTACCTATAAAAAATATTCTTTCGGGAGAATATTTCCTTGCTCAAGTATGAGTAAGAACAATTTATTGGAGTTTGAGTATGAGAACGAGTTTGAGTACTTCCCCACTTGCACCTTGTCAAAAATCGGGCCTGTTCCAATTTTTTTCAAACCAATTTTTGGATGTAATATTATTTTGTTTCAACGTGCAAACATCACATCAATACTTGTCATCGTCAAAATCTTTGCCACGATATTCACCAGTGTTAAATGAGTTCAAGTTACGCAAACGTTGTATTGTAAATACTTGCCGTTTGCTTCACAAGTTCACATTCGCCTCTATTCTTCCTTGTGCTTTCATTTCACGATAAGGCCAGCTTCCTACAGAAAATTAGAGAGGATGTATCTCTTCTCTTTTCAATCTCTGCAGATTGTGACTTTATGAAGCAGCAGGCTCTGTCCAATGTGTCCTTGGCCTACACCACCCACCAGGAGAAACAGCAAGTCTTCGATGGAGACGATTCCAAGCCAGAAACGACTCCATCTCAGCAAGCGTGTAAGGAGCAAACATTGAAATTGTTGTTTGGTAACGATCATTGCTTAGCATAGGCCAGGTTGTTTTGTACTCCTAAAGGGAATGAAGGTGTCCGAATGTGAGATAAGTCTGGCCGGATGACTGTTTAAGTGATTCAGGATTAGCTCCTAGACTCCATACTATGCGAAAGTTGTGATCGCAAATCTGGTTGTTGGTGGAACCATACTTAAGGCCCAAAAAAAATCTCCGGTTTCTGGTATGCACGTGCGTCGCCGTAGCCATACGCGTCGGCAAAATGAAAAAGGTTTTTTTTCAATGAAAGATGATGTCTCAAAACCGCCAAACTCACTGGTTTGACTGGAATCCTGCTGCTGCACAATTTTAACATGTTTTCGGATGGGGTTATGATCGAGAATAAGCTTTATGTAGCCTCTCTGGACTCCCATATATTTGCACAAAGTTTAGTCGGGCACCATTTGCAGTCATCAGCCGACATTTGAGGCAAAAAAAAATCAGGTAAAAAAATAAAAAGCCGCGTCGCCGCACCACTTTTTGGGCAAGCTCCATACCAGAAAACGGAGACTTTTTGTCAGATATTTCCAACGTTTTGTCTTTTTGTGAAAATCATTTTGGTTATGAAGATACATGCGTATGAGGTTTTCTAAAACAACATTTTTTTTGGTGCATAGGAGCTAACCTGGTACTACTGACTGGTTGGTAGTTAATATGCCTGCTGTCTGTCCAGGGGCCGATTTCACTAAACGTTAAGACGTGTCTTAGGAAGGGAAACTCGTCTTAACTCGCAACTCGTCCTAGGAGTTAAGACGCATTCAACACGTCCTTCGTCTTAACTTAAAATCGGTCGTCTTATCTCATTCATGCGTGCGTTAATTATGTATATTGTTTGGAAATCATTGCTGTTTAAGACGAGTGTCGGCCTAGAGTTATAGTTTCGAGGAAGAAAACCGCTGTAGAAACAGATTTGAAAAGATATCTGATACGGTAGTTTTAATAAAAAAAAGCTTACTTACAAATTTTTTTAAAACAGAGTTATGAAATGGGGAGCAAGAATGACTCTATCGTATCTTGTGTATAACTACCTTGCGTGTGAAATTGATTGAGTAGAGTAATTTTTCTGGCGAAAGTTCGTGTTCTGTGCACGCGCGCAGAAAGTTTTGCGTGTTTCTTTTCAACGACGGTTTTGTCAAGCGGTAAAAACAAACAAGTCCTAAGACGAGTCGTTAGATGAGTCCTAAGTCCTAAGATGAGTTGTTATGTATGAGGCATAATGATGTCCCATTCTCTCCTCCTGTTGGTCCACAGTTGACAAAGAGTTTAGTCTGAGCAACCCGGCGATGCTGTCAGAGTCCGAGCGGCCCCAGCCAGCCATGTTCAGGGGCCAGCTGAAGAGCTATCAGCTGAGAGGGATGAACTGGCTAGCTAACCTGTACGACTGCAGCATCAATGGCATCCTGGCTGATGAGATGGGGCTTGGCAAGACGGTGCAGAGTATTGGTTTCTTGGCACATCTAGCTGAGGTAGCTTGTGGGGGTTGAGACTCTAAGACGTAGCACTAGCAATGCCTCTTGTGGTAGCCCTAATCCTTACCCAAACCCTAACCTTAACCCAAGCCCTAGCCCTAATCCTAGCCCTAGCCCAAACCGAACCCTAGCCCTAACCAAAGCCCTAGCCCTAGCCCTAACCCAAGCCCTAGCCCTAACCCAAGCCCTAGCCCTAACCCAAGCCCTAGCCCTTACCCATTTATTGGCCTTAACCCTAGCCCTTACCCTAGCCATAACCCTAACGTGAGCCCTAGCCCGAACCCTAGCCCTAAGCCTAGTCCTAGGCCTAGCCCTTACCCATTTCTTGGCCTTAACCCAAACCCTAGCCCTAACCCAAGCCCTAGCCCTAACTCAAACCCAGATCTTGACCCCAGCTCATTCCTTTGCCCTAATCCAATTCTAGCCATGACCCAAGCATCTGATGCGGCTACTTCAATTTTCCATGCCTATTCGTATTTTCAGCAATGCATAAAGCCACTGAATAATGAGCCACACCTGTCAGCATCAGACTGGCTCTGCATTTTACGCATAAGTGACAATTCACCATTTGAAATCAGGTCCCGCAACTGTGACAGCACAATTGCACTCCAACCAACGGCTGAAATTGTATGAACCCAAAACTACTGGTAATACATGTAGTTTTAGAACACGACACAAACCGAACCCTAGCCCTAACCCTAACCCAAGCCCTAGCCCTAGCCCTAGCCCTAGCCCTAACCCAAGCCCTAGCCCTAACCCAAGCCCTAGCCCTAACCCAAACCCTAGCCCTTGCCCATTTATTGGCCTTAACCCTAGCCCTAGCCCTTACCCAAGCCATAGCCCTAACCCGAGCCCTAGCCAAACCTTAAGCCTAGTCCTAGCCCTAGCCCTTACCCATTTCTTGGCCTTAACCCAAACCCTAGCCCTAACCCAAGCCCTAGCCCTAACTCAAACCCAAATCTTGACCCCAGCCAATTCCTTTGCCCTAATCCAAGTCCTAGCCATGACCCAAGCATCTGATGCGGCTACCACAATTTGCCATGCCTATTCGTATTTTCAGCAATGCATAAAGCCACTGAAAAATGAGCCACACCTGTCAGCATCAGACTGGCTCTGCATTTAACGCATAAGTGACAATTCACCAATTGAAATCAGGTCCCACAACTGTGACAGCACCCATTCCAAAATTTGTATCCTTGTGGAGACATTTCTTTGTTCCCGTGTAGTAAAGTGTTCAATTTTGAAAGTGAATTTTCAAAATGCTCTTATTTTAACCAGAATAAGTTTCCTGGGCTGAAATTTGGAATTAATATCCCTTTTCTAAAACTCTTCCATCTGCGACAAATAAACACACCTTGGAAATTCCTAGTTTTTGAGTAAAACCCATTTATCTATTTCGTGAAAACCTTGTGGAGACCTATTCATCTATAGAAATTGCCCTGTGGAGACCTTTACAATGTTTTGTTCACTATTGTGTGTGAGTCTCCACAAGGCAGCGAATTTGTGGTCACAATTGCACTCCAGCCAATGGCAAAAATTGTATGAACCCAAAATTGCTGCATTTCATGGCAAATGAAATGGTAATAGTTTTAGAACACGACACAATCCAGACGACAATACTCCTTTGACCCTAACCGCCTAGGCCCTTTTGGCTAGGATCCATCCTCAATCCTTCAAAGTCCCCCAAATGCCACCATGTAAAAACTGGAGTCAGCCTCAATCCTCCCAAACCATCCTTAGGCCAAAAAAAGTAATAGTTCTGCTTCTGGTTACCCTACCTACCCTATTTTGACAGCCCTTACCTTAATTTCTTTTTGGGAAATCCACCCCCCCCCCCGAAATTTTACCCTTGACTACCCCCAGACACTTCCATATGATCGTACACAAAAAAACTTATCAACATTTTCAAATACCATGTAATCGGAGGCAGAATTTTGTTCCCCCTTATTTCTTGCATTTGTTCATTGGAGGGGTGACCACTGCCTCAATCCTCCAACAATCATTGTGATACAATGAGGAATTGCCAATGATATCCAGAAGCAGTGTGGGTGATATCTAGTACAGTAGAACGCCACTATTGCGAACACGATGGGGCCCATAAAAATGTTCCTTATGGCGGTCGTTCGTTATAGTGATTGTGCATTATAATAGAATTTACTATTTCGGGAGCCAAAGAGAATGTTCGTTATCGCCATGATAAAGTGTTCGTTGTGGCCTTGTACATTACAGCGGCGTTTCACTGTATATTTAGTCACAGTTTATGCATGGCTGAGCATAAGCAACAAAAAGAAAAACAAACTGAAAACTCTGACACAATGCATCCTCCAAAATCAACTGGCATAAAAATGGCATGCAGCCTCAATCCTCCAAAATCCTCCAAAACTGCCTGGTTGATTTTGGATGATACAAGGAGCCTGGAGGACCAATTAGGTTTAGAGTGTAGAGTTTGAAATTATTTGGAAGCCTTTGTACACTTTTTCTTTTGTGACAGAGCCAAGGAATTTGGGGTCCCTTTCTGATTGTTGCCCCGGCGTCAACACTTCACAACTGGCAACAGGAGTGTGCTCGCTTTGTTCCAAACTTCAAGGTAAGTGGACATCCTATATTAAAAGATCCTACGGTGTCTGTCTGTCTGTCTGGTGTCTGTCAGTCTGTCGCCCCTTTTCCGCTTTCTCTGGGAAAACGTCGGCCAGTTGTTCGTTAGAGGCAACACAGGTGATGTCGCACAGAAAAAGATTTGTAAGAAATAAGTTTAATTTTTAATAGAATGGCATATTTAAAATGATTCAAGGGAATATAAAACATTTGCAAACATCGAAAAATAAAACTACCAAGTTTTTACGAAATACCTTACTAGGATGTTGGTAAATGACAGTCGCAAGCATCTTGTAAAATTATGGCACCTGGTGTGAAGTCATTTTCAAGAAAATGGCATTTTTGTAAACATTTCCAACGGTGGTCGGCCGACCAGCGTTGGAAAAACCTAACTATTTTTTAACTACTGCTCCAAATTTACCATTTTTTTCAGTCCAAATTTTGTTTGCTATTGGTTACATGTTCATGAACGGGTGCAGGCCAGCTAGACTGGTTCCCTTGCCTTACAATTTTCCATCATCTATAAATTGATCCATTTTATCTTTTGTGGAGTCAGGGAACCAGACTAATTGAACATTTTTGTTTTTCTTGGTTTTTCCAACCTTTTCGAACACCAAACTTCAAAAATGTCAGTGTAACAATATTTGATCTATTATACTAACCTCTCAAATAGTTCATTTCTGAAAATTACAGCAAAAGCCAATGATGTACATTCCCATTAATCGTGCATACTTATCAACTGCCCATAAATATTAGTACAAAGTAATTGCTCTGGACCTCTGTCTCCAACTGAAAGCATCAGCTTTTAAATAATTAAAATTCTACACTTTTCTCCAGGCAAATGCAAACAAAATTCATTGTCATTTGTTCCTTTAATATAACTGTTTTTTTTAACAGTAGGCACTAAGTTTTCAATTTTTTACGTGATGGCCAGTCAGTGAGTGAATTTTATGTACTCACTATCTCGGTAACATTATTGTATAAACTTTATTCATTGGTTTTACTCCACTAAGGCCAAAAGAAATATAGTCGGTCTCCGGTCAGCGGGCTCGTCGATTTTGATCATGCGCGTCAATTTTTTTCAAATTTGCCGTGCTCGTTACAACAGCGCCCTCTATTGCCGAACCGTCTCAGATTTTCTTGGGCAGCTCGAAATGATGGAGTGCACCAAGGTATATGATGACACAAAAAAGCAAAATAGTACCCACCTTGTCTGTACAATGCAAGCTTGGAAAAAAAAAGCCCCCCCCAAAAAAAAAAATCCTGCATTGCCGCATCAATCCCGGAACTTTGGTCTGACCAAAGACCGACTATTTTTTGTTGTTGCCTTATTTCGCTTTTTTTTAAAAACACAATATGACACATTTTATAGAAGTAACACTGTGCGTGTCTATGACTTGTGTTCAAGTCCAGTACCCTAAACACCTAACAGAACCAAGCATAGGCTTGCTGTCGTGTAGAAGCACCAGTCCGCCCAGCACCTAATTATAATATCAAAGGTTCTTGACTATGCAAATATGCAAATAACAGGCCTCACAGAAAAAACCTTTCAACCCTATAAAACCTACATACCGGTACAAACCTATATTTCAAATTGGGAGCCTTACATGTATTTTATTTTTAAATTGTTAGATATAACCTATAAAAACCTATATTTTTATTCTGGCATTCATTCAATAATTTTGTAAAGAAAATTTTAAGAATCAACCTTTAAAGCTATAGTCCATCATTTGCAGCCATCTGAAAAAGTAACTGGCGTAATTATTGTTGAAAAACATACTTGGTTGAAAGATAGTAAGTGGACTAAACTCCCTGTGAAATTAATCATTCTGGCAAGCTATCATTTTGAAGTAATCAACGAAAGAAGGTCTTTCCAACGGTGCGTCTTAAGACGCACCGTAGGAAAATTTAAATGAGTATTTCGTTTTGTTATTCGGCGCAGCGCGCGCAAGCTTTGGCACTACGCACAGGCGCGCGCGGTTGCCTACAATTCTTCAGATCAGTGCGCGACATCGCGTATAGCTGCAATTCAAAACAATTCAAAACATGATTCAGCAACTTTTGATTTGAAATTGAGATCCTAGAATGCTGTTTTTCTTGGAATATACAGCTGAAGCTGAGCGGAAACTTCATCATGTTAGTTGTTCAGTATCCTTCATTAGATTTTGAACACTTTTGTTGCTTTTGTTGCAACAAAATGCACAAATTACAAATGATGGACTATATCTTTAAGCAGTGGTTGCCCTCATGTAAAATGATACACCATGCTTTGTTGTATTGGTTACCAAAACAAATATACAATGTAATGAGGTTAGAAATTTACATGGGTCAGAAGTTTACATGGAAAAGTAAAACCTATGTAATGGCTATTTAGTACATACATTGTATTGGCATTGCATGCATTGTACACACTTTTTACTTACGATAAACACACTTTATAAGAATTTTTAGTAATTTTATTAAACAGATAATTTTTTTAAGCACATTCATAAATTATACAATGGAGGAATTCCTCCCTCCTCCATGATTATACATACATTTGTACTATTACTATGATGAGAAAATTTGAAACAAATAAAAGGATGCATGTCAATGAAGTGAAACATAATCATGTTGAAGCCAGTCTGTACGCTGTACTACACATTGAACAACATTCTCACAATCAATTACGTTTACACCACAAAGTCATCATTAAAACCCTCTTTTTGTCTGATTAGTCACAGATAGTCCGACATTCAATTCAATTCCTCTCCCGTAAGTAAGCTAGTCGCCAACAGGCAGATCCTATTTCTTGTAGGCACTGTGACTAGTCGAATTCCATCAACAGACAAAAGCAAGTAACCTGTACAGCTGGCTTATCAATCTTCTACAGTCAAAGCACAGCCGTATCAAGTGACATAAACAGTCACAGCCATCAATCCTGCTTTACGAAGGCAGAGAGCTCTTAACTTCTGTTAAAAACCGTCACTCGATAAATTTTGGCTGATGGGACGGCTTTTGTTGAATTTTCCAGCCAGAGAAGGAAGATTTTAATAAAGAACTACAAGATTTCACCAAATTACAAAACAACCAATTCTGTCTGTACATGCACATGTACAGACAGATATATTAACCCTCCAATGGTAACAATTAAAAAGAGGTTTTCTTTTACTTGCCACTTTTACTGTACAAACAAAGTATACAGTAAACAACCATTCGTCTTCTGGTCTGGCTTTTTCGGTTCGGCCTTTGGCTCGTGCCATTATCAGCGACCAGGCCCCCGGCCGGTATTAAACGTACTTGTTTAAAACTGGCCAAGCATATATTTATTCCCTTGATAATTAATATTAATAAATATTTTATATTTTGGATATTTTTTTTTTTACCCCATAAAGTAACTTGTCATGAAACTGAAATAAGCTGCACAATGGTAAAAGATGGTACGCTTGAAAAGAAATATGTGATAATTTGCTCTGATTGTCTGAAAAGAAATTTTGATTTGATGGTGTGTGGCTGGAGATACAATTTTATGTTCTTCCCAGGAACTGGTTGGCGTAGCGGTACTTTCCTCGCCTTCCACCGCTGTGCCCTGGGCTCGAATCCCGCCTGGATCAATATGTAGATCATTGGGTTTTCAGTCGCTGCCTGATTCTGTGGGTTTCCCCAGAATATCTTCTGGGCTTTTCCTCCCACCTCTGAAAATGTAATTTGTTCTCATTGTCTTCTCTCTAAGTTGGTGTGATGTTTCCCCTGGGATGCTTTGCCGACTATATGATACAGATACAGAACTGTCAAAAATGTTTCCATGGAACTATGTCGACATTTGAAAAAAATTAATTCAAAAAATGATCGGGGTGTAAAGAAAAGTTGCATTTTAAAATCTGATGTTAATGTCGCAATTGAATCCTCAAAGCATTTTCTGAATTACAGTGTTATAAAACACCGTGTTAAAAGCCCATTTTTGGCTTTTGTCGCAATGGATCATTTTATATTGTGGCGTAAGTCCTACCCATCTTTGGTTTGTGTACATTTCTAACAGAACATATGACCGAGTTTGACAGAGTTACTGTAGTCATCCCACTAACAGTCATGTTCGAGTCAGTCAATGTGCACTGTTTGATTTGCCTGCAGGAAAGGTCCATTGCTCTTTAACCATTCATTGGGTTCATGTTTTTCGTGCAAGGCCATTTGATGAGAGCCTTTGCCTCCTTACGGAGATCCTTGTTTCTGAACAGATAAATGACCACATTGAGCCAGGAATTAGTCATGTAGATGAGAGACATGATTATTTCAGTCTCAGACGATATGTATACCCGGAACATGCCGTCCAAAATGTGCAGTGTGATCAGCGGCGTGTAACAGACGTACATTGACGTGGTAATTACAGCAAGAGTGATAAGGGACTTTTTGTTACCTCTGTTTGGACGATTCCGACCCAATGGATTCCCACCTTCGCGGTCACGGAATTGCCCTTCTTCTTGACCGATGCGCTTGCTCTGTTTCAGCGCCGTCTGCACAATTTTGACGTACAGAATCGTGACGATCAGTGTCGGTACGAGTATCATACCGGTGAAGATGGCAACGTAGTACGGCGTAGACTGGAATTCCCAGTAGCAATGACCAAACTCTATAGCTTCAACTTCTGAATCCGGAATGAACATACAACCAGCTGATGAAATCAGAATGAAGACCCACGTACAGCACACGGCGATCCTGGCTCGAGTCTGGGTCAGCATGCTTGGATATCGCAGAGGGAAAAAAATAGCAATGTAGCGGTCTATTGTCAGCAGCAACACAGAGAGAATGGTTGCTATGAAGAGCTGCATGCCAAATGTCGCGTAAATCTTGCACAGGATTCGCCCGAACGGCCAACGTTGGATCGCCCAGTTGACAGTCGTGGGAACGCACACAGTGATTCCACTCACTAGGTCGGAAGCGTTGAGTGACATCATGAAAACCTTGGTAGGCTCCTGCAGTGCTCCAGTGCGACGCAGCACAATCAGGCAGACGACGTTTAACACGACCACCAGAACGCATGTGAGAACGGACAACACAGTTATGAAATACCACAAGGCTTCGGATGCTTGGGAATAGTCAAAGTAGTTGTAATACATGGAACTGTTGTCAGCATATGTGTTGTTAGAGTTGTCACTCTGGTTCCAATACGATGACGCCATTTTGTTCATGTAGTCGTAGGTGGAATAGTTATTTTGGTAGTCGTAGCTGGAATAGTTACTTTGGTTCCAATGTGAGGATGCCATCCTGAACAAACCCAGCTTCATCTAGGTTTAAGTGGAGAAGATTGAACCGATCTGACGGCCAACAAGACAACAAGAACTTTTCTGCTTAGAAGGCAATCACAGATATCCAATAATGCATTGGAGCTTGCAAGACTTCTGCTGTGAGATTTTTTTCTATTTTTTTTTTTTTTAAATTTCTGTCTTACAAAGCACTCAGGAAACCATGATTAGGAGATTGTGTACATGTCGTGTCCAGTTGACAGAGCATATTCCTCAGAATAAGGGCTGGATGCTAGACGAAAGTCTGGTGAGTGAAAAATTAAACGCACACAGTCAAGCAATTATTCCTGATGTCTGAAAAGCTACGCTGAATCTAAATTGTGTCGCATCTCCACGGTATATGCAATTCCTTTGGACTTGTATATTTAAAAAAAAACAAAAAAACAAAAACAAAATTCAAACAAAGAGTTCTACCCTTGATGTATGAAAAATTCATCCTGTTGTCTGTGTAAATGGTTTGCTAGTTGCTCATTCAAGACGATGCCTGTGCTGTCATATCCAGAATCATGTCCCTAAATCTATTGTGGTTTTCATAATTGCCCGAAAATATCTTCGAAAAAAAAACTACGAACTAGTCGTTTATTAAATGTTATTGTCACCTGACACTGGAAAAAGCCCAAAATAATGATAGATTCAGCAGAAGCCTCTACCAAAAGTGACTAACAAAATATAAGCTTCTTTGACTCACCCTTTTTGGTCGCCGAGAATCCAGCGAGCCCTCCCTGGGTTGAATCCGCGTTCTCCCGGCAGACAGTTTGCTGACACAAACCACAAAGCTGCGTAGATATACAAGATCCGTCCTCGAATTAGCAAAGGAGATAGATACCGACCAGCGCCCACTGTTTAGATACCCCGGATAAGCAGTGAAGAAGGAGGCTGGGCCTTAATTACGGCGACTTGCTTCATATCGACCTCTTTCTTCAATTTACAGTGTTTTGGGCAGTTTCCATGGTTTTGAAGCAAGGGTTCTATCACCACAATAATATTAATAATGGTAAGTGAATCGCGTGGTGGTCCTATTGTGATTGGTTTCCTGTTGCGACGCAGCTATTTTGTGCCTAATTAATCAACTAACTCGCACACACTTGTTCTGAAGTCGATAAACGCCTAGAGTTTGTCCGTACGTCGGCGCAACGAAACCAGAAATGCCAAATGAACAAACTTAAACCAAGTACCGACTTGGAATCACTCTAACTCCCCTTAGTCCAGGCAAGTACTTCATTGTTTAAAGTGAACCTCACACAAATTGCAACAGACTTGTTTTCACTACAGTACATTTTTTAAGATCCTTAGAATAAAATACTAAAAGTCCGAACAATCCAAGTGGTGGAAATATGCCAAATTTGTATAAATCGTTAATACCTGCCGTGTTATGCTCCCATATTTGGGTATAGACCGGATGATTATGAGGACATAATAAAGATCCAAAACGGCTACCATTATACCCTCAAGTTGCGCGCATTAACCTTTTTCTCATAAGGCCAAAAAAAAGAGTCTTCGGTTTCTGGTATGCGCGCTCGAAAAAGATAACATTTGTAAGAATAACTTAAATTTTTAATAGAATGACATTCATTAAAATGATTTATCGTGCATAAGAATTAATTGCCCATAACTATTTGCATGATGTAATTGCTGTATCCTGACCTCCGAATCCATCTGTTGGAATCAGCTTTTAAATATTTAAAATTTTGCATTCTACTTCTCCAGGCAGATGCCTTTATAAAAAAATAATTGAATCATTACCGTTTGTTTCTTGTATATACTGTGTCACAATTTTCTTTATTGGGTATTTTCTTTGGATAGCAGACACCAAGTTTCATTTTGTGCATGAATGCCAGTCAGTGCGCAAATTTTATGTTTTATGTATTACAGAAAACTTTCATTGGTTGGGGTGATCATAACATGTAGTTAAAGCTTCTACCAACCTGTTTTTTTTAGTAGGCAAGCTTTCATCCACTCCTGTGGACTTTCTCAAGCCAAGTAATTGTGTACCCAGTTTCTTGCTGTCTGTTGTCCCGAGATTACTGGAGCGTAGATAGGTGATAATGAGTAACCAGAGTCCCTTCAGTGAGGGATTAATCCTTTTGATCCTTTTGATCCAGATGGATTCTTTCACCTTTTTTGGCCAGAAATGTGTTTCAAAGTCGATAATGTGGGCATTGTCCCATCCAATGTTGTGTCCAGTATTAAGGGCGTGTTCTGCAACTGCTGAAAGAGATGGATTGTTCAGTCTAAGAGCTCGTTTGTGTTCTTTCAATCTCTCCTTTAATGTTCTCCCTGTTTCTCCAACGTAGGAACTGTCACAATCAGTGCAAGCTATCTTGTAGATAATACCTGTTCTCTCTTCTATGGGCGATTTGTCCTTAGGATGAACTAGCTTACTTCTAAGGGTGTTTGGACTTCTAAAAGCAACACAGATGTCCTTGCTATAGAAAGCACGTTTCCAGCGTGGTGCTATATTGTGTTGACGAAAGGAATAACTACTCTCTGACTGAATTCCTTCTTTTCTTTCGGGAGAGCCTTGGAGCTTACCCTGTCTTTCGCTCTTTTTCTAGTCCAAGCCGGATAGCCACAAGATGATAGTGCCTTGTCAATGTGCTGAAGTTCACTTTGTAGATCACCAGTGATGTTATTGTTACAATTAAATTTTTCAATGGTGCTACTCGACTTAGGCCTACATGTACATGTACACCACAATTTTTTGTTTACACATTATGACACATTTTGCAAAAGTAACACAGTGCGTGTCTATGACTTATATGCAAATCAGGCATCGTGAGGATTTGCCTAGGTCCGGTACCCTAAACACCTTGCAGAACCAAACATAGGCTTGCTGTAGTGTAGATGCACCAGCCCATCCTGCACCTAATTATAATATCAAAGGTTTTTTGAATATGCAAATGAACCTAAACCAGGTTGAATATGCAAATAAAAGGCCTCACAGCGAAACCTTTCATACTATAAACCTACATGTATCAAAATGGTAGAACTAGCATGTAACAACTGCTACTGGTAGTAATATTCCCATTAGTTTTAACCATTTTAACAAATCAAAAAGCCTACATACGCATATTGCATATATTATGAACTATTTGATGAAAGTGGCTGTAGAAAGAACAATCACTTGAAGTCTTAAATGGATCACCTACAAGGAGGTCAGCTCTTTGGTCACGTCTCCTAATGCAACATGTCTGTCTATCCTCCCTCAGGTGCTTCCATACTGGGGCAACCCCCAGGAGCGTCGGATCCTTCGCAAGTTCTGGAGCCAGCGGCCGTTACAGACCACGGACAGTGAGTTTCACATCCTGATCACCAGCTACCAACTGGTCATCCAGGACATCAAGTACTTCCAACGCATCAAGTGGCACTACATGATCCTGGACGAGGCACAGGCCATCAAGAGTAGCTCCAGGTGAGTTATACTTTGATTGTATCCAATGTTTCCTTGTGCTATGTTTTTGTGTGTTTTATCTCCCCTGGCTTTTAAAGCTACAGTCCATCATTTGCAGCTATCCAAAAAGTAACAGACGTAATTAGTGTTGAAAAACATACTCGGTTGAAAGATAGTAAAGGGACTAAACTCCCTGGGAAATTATTATTTCTGGCACGCTGTCATTTTGAAGAAATCAATGAAAGAAGGGCTTTTCAACGATGCGTCGAAAGATGCATTGTGGGAAATTTCCGTTAGTAGTTTGTTTTTTTATTTGGCGAAGTGTGTGCAAGTGTTGACATGACGCACACGTGCGTGGTTGTTTTGGTTGCTATAATTCGTCGGATCAGTGCGCGACATCGCATAGCTGCAATCGGCTCAGTGAGAACGTGTCTCTGACGCTGAATTCAGGCCCTATTCAAAACATGAATCAGCAACTTTTGATTTGAAATCGAGATCCTAGAATGTTGTTTCTCTTGAAATATACAGCTGAAGCTGAGCTGAAAGTTCATCAGGTTAGTTGTTCAGCACCCTTCTTTAGATTTTGAGCACTTTTGTTGCTTCAAACAAACAAAATGTACAAATTACAAATGATGAACTGTACCTTTAAGCCAGACAGGGGGATATTGCAATAGTGTATTCCTTCTGTGTGTCCGTGTGCATTTGTTTATGGTATAAATCGAGGACACGCACGTGCAACATCATTGATGAATTGAGGACAGGAACCAAATCGAGGAGGACTCGGTTAGGAAAGTTGTACAAAACCAATGAGAGCTGTTGCAAAAAATTACAGTATAAAAAAAGGAAAAGGGAAGAGGAGCAATAGAAAATCTTTGATTTACACCATAAACAAACCTGCTGGTATGTACGTGTTCATCTTTTCAAACCGTGGACGAAAAATACCAGAGAACAAAAGAGAACAATATCATCCACGATTCCCAGCATACGTCCGCGATTGGGGTCGTGTACAAAACCTATGGGAGTCTTCCTAAAAAGTTAGAGTACAAACAAAAGAGGGACAATAGGACGTCCACGATCGACGGTGAACACACGTTTGTATGTGTATGTGTGTGTTCCATTTTGGTTAGGTTTGCTGTAAGTTCACTCATCAATCTCAACCAATGTCTGATATGTGGTTAGTGTTCATGGTATCTGGTAAAGTGATTAGACTCGGGCAACACTGCTTGCAACACCATTCTATTGAATTGTAAGATTTCATCATTTGAAAAACTTGTGTGGTTAGCTCTGCCCGTTTGTTTAACAAGTAACTTTCGGAAAGAATGTAGCATCCAGATGCCACTTCTTTGTTTGCTTTACAAAGTCTATGGACAGTCGAGTGCATTTTCAAAGTATTTTCGAACAAAATTGGAAATGTTTCTCGGTCCCAGATTCAAGTCTTTTCAATATTTTTACAATGACTGACCTTCATTGAGATAATATATGATGTTAAAAGTGGCGTCAGGATGCAACGTTCTTTCCGAACTATCCATTACCATTTGTCCTGCTACTCTTTGCAAGTTTGACGTCAAAATTATCCTGTTTCACTGGTAGATTTACTAAGATCTTATTAACTGATGTTATGCTTGTTTGGTTTGTTGCTTATCTTGACAGTGTGAGGTGGAAATTACTGCTTCAGTTCAGCTGTCGGAACAGACTGCTCCTCACTGGCACACCCATCCAGAACAGCATGGCAGAGGTCAGTGGTCAGGGGTCAAGGGTCAGGGATCAGGGTTCAAACTGAGTAGAGGTGTGCATTTACGGGTAGTACAGGAACCGGGTACCCTATTGAAAAAAATACGGGTACCCGGGTGCCTGTTAAAGAAACCCAAGCCAAAAATTCAAATCTGGGAAGTTGCTGTTCAGATTGTTCATAAAGGTCCGCATGATAATACTACTACACCAGTACAGCAATACGGCTAGATAGGGTGTAATACAGTGAGCTCTTTAGCTATGTGGTGAAAACTGCAACTCTCACAATCATAAAACGTGAAATTGGTTTCAGTTTTCCATGTATCCTGTTTTTCATTTTGAAATTTTCCCACTGACAATTGTGACATTTCCTTTTCATGGACTGAGAAGTTACTAAGTAATTTGCAAAGTTGGTGTAAGGGTACTTGATTCCATAATCTGGAACCGGTTCCTGACATTAACGGTCGGGTACTCGGGTACCCGGTTCCAATGCACAGCCAAAAAACTGAGCATCGTCAATAATACACTAAAGGCCAATTTACATATACGCGACAGTGTTATGCGTCTTTATAAATACGCACAAATGAATGTGTGTAACTGCTCGTCCTAGCCATGTTCATTCAAATGCAGCCTAAGCTATTACAAAACTACGTCCGATTCTGTAGTAGACCAGTGGCTGGGGTGTAGTCCATGCTCTGTTGAAAATCTCCTATCTTTGGCTAATCTTGCTTTGAAACCCTCACCTCCATGATGCATACATGTTAGGCAATTCTTCATTGTTCTGTTTAACATGAAAAACAGGTAAAAAATCTACTTGTGTCTTACAGTGATGCATGGACCTTATTCACGAGAAAGTAATTTTGGTCGGGTTCCCTGTATTACTTGTGAACTATTGAATGGGATGGTGCCAGACTATCTGTACATTTTAGCCTCACTTTCATTTATGTGGCTTAAAACATTAGGGTATGCTTAATCACAAATTTAAAATTATTCATCAGAGCAGACTGGTATAATGTTTAATTAACTTTAAGTCATTGCTTTCATTTTTCTTTGCAAGTTCCAAAAATGAAGATTTTACCTTTTTTTCAATTCAATATGTCCGACTTGAGAATAACATAGTGAGCAACATGTCTACGTCCATGTACTTGTTTAGCGGACAGCAAGTTGCACACAATGTCAGAAGACCACATAAACAGCAGACCTATGCGGCATGCTGGGTGACTATATATGTTTGTGTGCTGAACATTGTTACGTATGTTTGATGAGTACAATTTCTTTTTTCCCGTGTGCATTAGTTGTGGGCACTGCTTCACTTCATCATGCCGACGTTGTTTGACAGCCACGATGAGTTTAACGAGTGGTTCTCTAAGGACATAGAGAGCCATGCAGAGCGACAGTCTGGCATCAATGAAGGTATCAGCTTCTGTAGGTTTACTCCTTTGAGTGAGTCTGTGGTACAAGTAAACTGACTTCACATGTCATCTCCGGCTGTTACTGTAGCTCACATAGTTGCTCTGTCTCATAGTGTACTACAATGGAGTCCAGGAAATAATAGTTCAAAACTGGGAGAGGGGGCAATTGCAGTGGAATATCTTAAAAACTACCAGTGTGAATTCGTTGGAACTCGTTGCATAAATCACATAGGTCGCATGCCATGTGACTTAATAACACCCTGCAATCTTTATTTTGCCTCAGTTTGATTAGTTTACTCCCAAATCTTGAGGAATTTATAGCCCCCAAGGTTATTTTCTTGTCCCCCCCCCCCAGTTATCTCCCAACACTTTATCAACAGATAAATTAATTATGTCATTTTCTTCGCTGTTAAGATTCATAAAATGTGGACACATTTTGGGCCAATGAAAGCATTATAAACATTGATACTTTTGATAAAACACACCACAAATGCATTTATACAGCCATAGATAGTGTACAGCCAACGTCTTTGTACGTAATTGTTTTGGTTTGTTATTTGGTTTGGGTGCGCGCAAGCGTTGGCATGTTGCATATGCACGCGTGGTTGCTATTATTCGTCAGTTCAGTGGGTGACATCGCGTAGCTGCAATCAGCTGAATGAGAGCGTGTTCTGGATGCTGATTTCCGGCGCAATTCAAAATAATTTTTGAATTGAAATAGAGATCCTAGAATATTTTAAACAAATACACAAATGCAAACTAATATATCTTTAAAGAAGCCTTGGCTATAAATATCTAAAGTTGGGGGGGGGGGAGTGGGTAAAGGGTATAAATAAACAATAAGCAAGTTTTTTTGGCCTGTATTTGCAGAGCAACTATCCAGACTTCACATGATCCTCAAGCCCTTCATGCTGCGTCGAGTCAAGAAAGACGTGGAGAATGAGCTATCTGATAAGGTATTACATTAATGGCTTGTATGATGGGTTCTTGGCTGGTCATGCACTGGCTTGCTGACCCTGTCAAGCTCAATAGTCGATTGGCATTAGTAAGCAGGTGGTTGCGGGTTCGAGTCCCACCCTATCAAGGTTGTGAATTTTTCACAAATTTATGCTTTTGTTGATCACTGAGTATACAATGATTATAAGTTATGTTGATGAAATGCAAAACATTATGGGCAGTTCCAACATCACAGACACAGACTTATTTTGGAGGACTTTAAAAACTCGGTGATGAACCTGAAAATGAATTTTTCAAATCTTATACATCCATTATCTAGTAATGGTCAAGGAGATTGCAGACTTGGAGTTTTGGATCATTTCTCTGAACCATTAATTGGCCTCGTGGTCTGGAGCATTGAGTTCGTGGTCTGCGGGTGATTCTGCAGGTTGTGGGTTCGAGTCCAGCCTGGGGTTATGGTGCATATGCCCTTGGGCAAGGCACTTTGTCACTCATTGCTTCTCCCCACCCAGGAGTAAATGGGTACCTGTGAGGGCAGAGATGGTAATTGTAGTTGATTTAGCTGCCTTGCGCTCAAAATGGCAGCATCGAGCTCTATACTCCCCAGGGAGCTGAGATGGTATTTGGAATGTTTCACTGGCCCAATGAGCAGGGTAATAATAAGCGCCTTGTATCCTTTGGCAATTTGGCGCTCTATAAACCCAGTTATTATTACACATATTATCATCATGGTTAATTGGCTCTGTCGTGGTCTCACGGACATTACCTTTTCCTCCGTAACGCAGGAATTGCCCACATATCAAGTCAACCTGTTATTTCTGTTTAGATTGAGATCCTGGTATACTGTCATCTGACGACCAGACAGCGGTTGTTCTACCAAGCTCTTAGGAATAAGATCTCCATTGAGGACCTCTTACAATCCTCCTCCTCATCCTCCTCATCAACGTCTTCATCAACCTCTTCTCAGTCACTGAGCACGGCCAACAGTCTCATGAACCTCGTCATGCAGTTCAGAAAGGTATAAAAAACCAAGGTTTTTGGTTAAAAACTAACTCCAAAAGAACCAAGGTTTTTTGGTTAAAAACAACTCAAAAAGAAAGAACAAATTAAAGTTTCTAACTTTAAAAATTGTTGAGATGTTTAAAGGGAATACACAACATTTGCTTCTGCTGTAATTTTCAGAAATGGATGGATTTTGGGGGTTAGTATTTTATAGCAAATGTTGTTACACTGGCTTGTTTGAAGTTTTGTGTTCGTAGATGCTGGAAAAACCAAGGGGAAAAAAAGCCTGTTCCTGGTTGTCTTGTTCTGACCCTACTTTAGATGAAACTGAGCAATTTATAGACGTTGGAGAATTTTCAGGTCAGGGCACCAGACTAGCTCGAACCCGTTCACGGATGTGTAACGGATTGCAAACAAAATGCGGACTAACTAAATTTGGTACATTGGGGGTAGTATTCAATGATAGTTGGCCATTTTTCTTCAAAAATGACAGCACGCCAAGGTGCCATGATTTCTCAGGATGCTTGAGACTGTTATTCACTTGCAGTCAAGTAAGGTATTTCATAATAATTTGGTAGTTTTGTTTTTATGCCCCGCGGCGAAGCCGAAGGGGCATACTGTTTCCGCCTTGTCCTTCCGTGGGTGGGTGTGTGTGTGTGTGGGTGTGTTAGTGGGTGCGTGCGTGCGTGGGTGCGTGACCACAAATTCGCTGCCTTGTGGAGACTCACACACAATAGTGAACAAAACATTGTAAAGGTCTCCACAGGGCAATTTCTATAGATGAATAGGTCTCCACAAGGTTTTCACGAAATAGATATATGGGTTTTACTCAAAAACTAGGAATTTCCAAGGTGTGTTTATTTGTCGCAGATGGAAGAGTTTTAGAAAAGGGATATTAATTCCAAATTTCAGCCCAGGAAACTTATTCTGGTTAAAATAAGAGCATTTTGAAAATTCACTTTCAAAATTGAACACTTTACTACACGGGAACAAAGAAATGTCTCCACAAGGATACAAATTTTGGAATGGGTGGGTGGGTGTGTGTGTGTGTGTCCGGACAAATCTTGTCAGCGCGATAACTTGAGAAATACTTAACATATGAACTTCAAATTTGGTTTGTGGATTATCCTTAGTAATCCTAAGAAGCCTTTTGCATTTGGGGCCGAAACGTCAAAGGTCAAGGTCACAGTGGCTGAAACAATAGAAATTTTGCCAGCGCGATAACTTGAGAAATACTTTACATATGAACTTCAAATTTGGTTTGTGGATTGTCCTTGGCAATCGTAAGAAGCCTTTTGCATTTGGGGCCCAAAGGTCAAGGGTCAAGGTCACAGTGACTAAAACAAAAGAAATTTTGTCAGCGCGATAACTTGAGAAATACTTTACATTATGAACTTCAAATTTGGTTTGTGGATTGTCCTTGGCAATCCTAAGAAGCCTATTGCATTTGGGGCCAAAAGGTCAAGGGTCAAGGTCACAGTGGCAAAAACAAAAGAAATTTTGTCAGCGTGATAACTTGAGATACACTTTACATATGAACTTCAAATTTGGTTTGTGGATTGTCCTTGGCAATCCTAAGAAGCCTATTGCATTTGGGGCCAAAAGGTCAAGGGTCAAGGTCACAGTGGCTAAAACAAAAGAAATTTTGTCAGCGCAATAACTTGAGAAATACTTTACAAGTGAACTTCAAATTTGGTTTGTGGATCATTCTTGGTAATCCAAATAGGCCTATCACATTAGGGGTCGAAAGGTCAAGGGTCAAGGTCACAGTGGCTAAAACAATAGAAATCTTGTATTTATTCTGAGATCATAGGGATTAGGGATTAATTCATTTAAAACCTACAGAAGACACTAATGCTGTCAATGAATGTTCCATGTGACCAAGGTTCATGTAAGTTGATGTTAAAAGAGTATGTGTTATGTCATGGAAACAGTCACGGTTGCGGGGCATTTGTGTTTGTAAACACACCTTACTTGTTTGATGTTTGCATTTACTACCTTTAAGTCGTGTACTGATACATCGCCAATCAAACCCACCAAATTTCTGTGCAGGTTTGTAACCACCCAGAGCTGTTTGAGAGGCGAGACTCATACTCCCCATTCTACTGTCAACTGGACCCCCCTGTACATATCCTACCTCGACTGATCTACCACGAGGGCATGGTGGATTGCATGGACACCACAAGAAACAAGTGAGTCTCATGTATCAAAGGACATATTTGGTTTTTTTGTATCAGCATTTTTCGTCGACCTAGTCATCATAGGGCAAGTTCGATCAAGAACTAATTGTTAACTAGTGGTTGGTTCGTGACGTACCTAGCGCATGCGCACTGAACACAAAGTGTGAGGTCATTATCTCCAAGGTCTATTGGTAATCGTGGTAGAGCAAATGGGTATAATGGTCTTCTGCTTCTGATGATTGTCAGTTTTGGTGATGGTACGTGGTCCGACCTTTCTGCGCCGGCATTGCAGATGATTTGGTAAGTGGAGAAACTCTAGTTTAGAAAGTCACTTCAAAAATGAAAACTTGCTTTTTCTTTATCACACTTCTTTCTGTGCCTTTTTTTCCCCTCCAGACTGCTCCGCAGCACCTTCTCAGTCTTCACCCCCGACTACATCCACTCCTCCCTGGCTCCGTCCCCCTCCCACCGCCCACGCAGCTCGTGTTTCTCCTTTGCCCGTTTCGTGGACGTCTCGCCGGCCCAGCTCCACAGCCAGCTGGTCATGGGCCTGATGGCCCGCTGGCTGGCTCTGTTCCTCATTATGAAGTCTGCCTACAGGGTCCATCATGGGTACCAGTGGGCGACGGACAAAGACCACTCTAGGTATAGAGCAAGTCAAGTACCTCGAGTAGAAGCCACTACGGGGGTGTGACCACACTTGTGCACAAGATGCACATGCACTCTATGCTCCTTCGACCAAAAGGGTTGCCAAACTGCATCTGTGCTTCTAGTTTAAAAACCCGTGCAACATTGGCAGGAGCGTGGTTCCACCTCTGTTATGGCTTCAGATTTTTTTCGCTGATTAGTCTTAGATACAGTACAGTGCAAAAAAATGTAAACCTGACAACTGGAGCAAGTCTGATAAAGGACAATCGGCTGTGCATTAAATATTAAAGTACTAATATCTCCAGTTTTACAGTGGTCAAATGTTATCAGGAATGTTCTCGATCTTGATTCCCAGCTTTACACTGTGACTCATGGGGCTTTTGGTTACAGATGATTTGACCAACCCAGTAGGCTGGTCCCGATTTGTCCAATAGATTTGTCTAATCATCGTTTACTTCTAAGAGTGCTTTCAATCAGAAGGAATCAAACTGCATAACTTGCTTTTGGAATTTAAGGATAATTTGGCTGTATCGAACATCCCTTTTGACGCCGAATTTTATGAACAAGTATACCAAATTGGTGACCAAAATCACCATAAAGAACATCTACTGATTTGTGAGGATCCCACTGGGTCGTAATAGTAGTCATGTTCTACTGTACTCCCAAGCAGTTTGTAATAAGCTAGTTTATAACAAAGGGATTCCAACTGCATTTTGTATAAATGTAGAAAAGTGCGTGGGGGTGGTGGTAACTGGATCTACAATCTGCAAATCTTAATGCAGTCGTGAAGAAGGTCAAAATGTGGTTCATACAGAACTCACTCTGTTCAGAGAGAAAGTCCCTTCACATCATGTATCTGCAAACTTTTCCCAAGTTGCACCCTCCATCACATAAATCCCCAAATCTCAATCATCCCAATGTTACTTCCGACCTCCAGGTACCTGAGCAGACGTAGCCTGCTGCTCTGGCCCTGTTGGCCCACCAGTCCCCCGAACGTCGCCACCAGCCAGCCCTTCCAAGACCTCATATTCACCGGCCACACCTCCAGCCTAGTCTCCCACGACACCCACACCTACTACTTCATGCCCGAGACCCACTGGCATCGCCGGATCCGCCTCGGTGGGGTGCAGGACTCGGACAGCGCGTCGGTGAACGGGGAGGGGACTCCAGACAGGCAGTCGCCGCGGAGTCCGCGCAGCAGCGGCGGGAGTCCCCGTAGCCCGAGGAGCCCTAGGAGTCCAGCAGCTGCTAGGAAGGTCAGTGGTGGACCCTTTGCAGGAAGTAGAGTTCCAGTGTTGGACTCTGCATGGTTGGTTCGCATACGACGTGGAGGAGCAAGTGCCTCCCTTGTACCCCCCTACAACCCCCTAGCAACACCTATTTCTCAATGTAAACAAAGCCATAGCATCTTGACACTGGTGCTTGACACATTCTAATTATCTCAAATCCTCCACTGTTATGGAAACTGATAGCACATTTTTTTGTATCACTATTTTCTATGATGGAATTTTGACATTCCTTTGTACTTAAACTTTCATGAGGCTTAAAGCCTTTTGACAGTAACTATCTTGACTCTACCTTCCTCAACCCCACAAAATCCTCCCAAACTACCTGTTGGATTTAGATTGATCTATGAAGGTTAAGGTTACTATCCTGGTAAGTTTTGAAGTCCAAGTCCTGTTGTAAATATACAGACATTTTGTGTCCAAAATATGTTGCTGCCTTAAAAGCCCAAGTGCTCAGACTGCACAGTTTTTTTTAAAGGCTCAAGTCCCACTCCACAAACTTGTATGCAGCCTATTTTGGACTTGACTACAACCCTGATTCAGTGTTAGCTGCTGAAAGTCAGAGAGTATCAAGATATCCATCAGAATGTGTAGTTACTGCCACCATTTTTGGAGTGTTATGCCAGAGTCACGTTGAATCAGATAGTATTAGGAGCGACTTGGGTCGAACTCAAATAGTTTTTGGTTTCAGACAAACAAACTTTATTTATAAAATTTGCATTGACTAGAATCTGGAGTTGTTCTGAATGTGGAATTTTTCATGTACTTAACTCAAAATCTTCAGATAAGTTGTGACTCTGAAATGCCAGTAAAAACGAGTGTTACATTAAAACCCTTCTAGTGGGAAGTCAATATTCAGAGCAATACGAAACCCTTTAAAACCTGTGGGTCAGTTTCCGGTGCAGGTTATGAAGTGTTAAAGTAATTGTGTCACAGATAGTCACTGCACAAAAAACAGCACCGTGCAGAGCACAGTGCTTTAAGCATGATCGAATCTACCTGCTTGCCCTGAGCTTAACCATACAAAAGAATCATGATTGGCTCAAAGATATTTGAAGTGTGGGTGCCAACCCTATAGGCAAAAGTGGTTTTGCAAAACTTGAAGGGTTGTGAAGTGCAGAAGACTAGGAGGGTTAATTGCAGGTATTTGAATCCTGATTGTTGTTTTCACACAGGTCCGGCAAGGCAACAGTAGCCACAATGTGAGCGGTCTCCTATCCTCTGGTCATTTCTTACCGATCATGTCAGACCGACCCTCGGCCGTCCGAGTCTGCAGTCCTACGCTACTACCAGACTTCATCTCTCACTTTATGCCAAAGGTACAGCACAAAGTTGTCAACATTTTTCAGAATTTGTTATTTATTTCTCATTTATTTTGAAATATTCTGTGTTATGCAGTTGGTTATAAAAAGAGGCAAGATGTCGTCAGGAGAAGAAGTTGTGACCCACGGGCATGACATCACAAGTGACATACATGTTCTATAGATGTATTTTTTAAATGAAATGTGTCTCTGCTTTTTTTAATCTAACAGGTTCTCGCTCCATCAATGGGCCGCTACTGCCGCGATCGACAGGCAGAGTACGACCGCATACGGCAGGAACTTGGTGGTTCCTTGGATGCCTGGCAGTGCGCCCTTCATGGATCGCCGGACCACTATCGGGACAGCCTCAAGGGGGCGCTCTTCCCTCCACCCCTGGCTGGAATGAGAGCAGTCAGGCCGCCCCACGGCTGGTCCAAAATTCATATCCCAGGTATGTCCTCCCAGAGTTGGAATGGTATCACTCAAGAGTCAGTCACAAGCCAATCACAAGTCAATGCACAATCCAATCACAAGCCAATTACAAGTCAAATCACGAGCCAATCACAAGGCAAATCACAAGCCAATCACAAGTCAAAGCACAAGCAAATCACACGTCAAAGCACAAGTCAGTCACAAGTCAAAGCATGAGCCAATCACAAATCAAAGCACAAGCCAATCACAAGTCAAAGCACAAGCCAATCACAAGTCAAAGCACAAGCCAATCACAAGTCAAAACACAAGCTATCACAAGTCAAAACACAAGCTATCACAAGTCAAAACACAGGCCAATCACAAGTCAAAACACAGGCCAATCACAAGTCAAAACACAGGCCAATCACAAGTCAAAGCACAAGCCAAATACAAGTCAAAGCACAGGCCAATGACAAGTCAAAATACAGGCCAATCACAAGTCAAAGCACAAGCCAAGTCAGTCACAAGTTAAAACGCCAGCAACAGATTTTGAGTGGTTGAAAGTACACCATGTGAAGTGACTTGTACAGCAAGAATCCAAAATATGAACTTGATGTTTTGGGCAGTTTGGTCTGACTGTAACCAGATAATTTGGACAATAAAATCTTTGTCACAGAAGGTTTTGAGGTAAAATTCAACCTTTGAAGTTCATTATGAAATGTGAATTTTATGTTGCAAACTTTTTGGAGCTCAATCAGCAGGGGTTGAAATGTGGTGTAATTTGTGTAACTGTTGTGAATTTACAGTGCGAATGCATGCCACAATTTCACAAATTTGCAGTGCATAAGCTTTCATGCTGATCAGGACTCTGCGTTAATAACCCTCCTTGATTTTTAAATACCTGACCCTTATGCTATTCACCTTTCATTTTCTTTGTTGCTTTTGGTCAGGATTTTTCTTGATTTGGGGATTTTTGTAGCAAGAATCTTTCCTAATTTCATGAGATTTTTTGCAAGAATTTTTCCTGATTTCAAGATTTTTTGTCATGATTTTTCCTGATATTAGGATTTTTGTAGCAAGAACTTTTCAACATTTTATGAGATTTTTTGCAAGAATTTTTTCCTGATTTCAAGATTTTTTTTGTCAGGATTTTCCTTATTTCAGAAGTTTTAAAGAATTCCTTTTCAAATCTGGAATTCCTGAGTCTTTACCATTTTTACACTAGAGAGAAAAAAAAATGGGGATTTTCATGGCTTTTTTTCACATTCTCCTGATCTAATGGCAGACAAACAGTATTTAGTGACGGACTCAGGCAAGCTGTACGTCCTGGATGAGTTACTGACAAGACTCAAGAGGCAGGGACACCGAGTCCTCATCTACTCACAAATGACTCGCATGATTGACCTCCTCGAGGTAAGACTGGGATAAATCGGCTCAACTTGGACGCAAGCCAAGTTGTTCACAGATTGGTCGACACGTACCAGCGCACACTTGTACAGAAAAAATGTACACACAACAAATTATACAGTCAGGTTAAGTTACTACTTAGGACCCATACTTTTCATTATTTTTATTCCTCTCGTTTGGACTTAAACTATTTTTCGACATGTACCATGAGTTCAACATCGGGGTTTGCCCTTCACCGAAACTATTTTTCGACATGTACCATGAGTTCAACATTGGGGTTTGCCCTTCACCGATGTATTTTTATATACACTGTATACTCGGTGTTGCCCCTGAGTGATTGTGAGATAAAATCACTCGGGTGGGACTCGAACTCACGACCTCCTGCTTACTAGTGCAGACGTCTTACCACTCGACCGCCGAGCTTGCCAATTTTTGAATTGTTTCGTTACCCGCTGCTATGTCTGATTCGAACCAGCCAGCCGACTCCGGCAAGCACGGTGGTAAGCTCGGTGGCAAGGAAAGCAAGGTCAAAATTTCACTCTCAAAAAGATGTGAGTATGTAAACACCGGCAATCGTGGACCTAGGACAAAAAGGGTTAGGGCACAAACAATACATCCACGATTGACCGATAGTTCATGAATAAAATTCATGTACAAAACCAATGAGAGCTGTTGCTAAAAAATTAGAGTACAAACAAAGGAATGAGGATTAGGGACAATAGGGGGTCCACGATTGCCGGTGTTTACAAAGATGGGTGAGTTGGCATGTGTATGAATTGAATTAGGAGGTTTTTCAAACATGAATACAAGTTGGCCAGCATTTTGTAAATGCATACCCTTAGTGACCATAGGTTTCTTTGTACAGTGCTCTATACCCATAGCTCTTCCTCAACACATTTTTTTGGGGCACTTTTTTAAATCACTTTCAAGGAATTGTAAAACTTCCTCTGCTGTCAGCTGTCAAGATGTTTTCAATACAGATTATTGTCTGATGTGTGTATTTTATAAGCAAAATCAATTTTTTTTTTTTTGTGGCCATGTAGGAATTCATGTGGCATAGGAAGCACACTTACATTAGACTGGATGGCTCGTCCAAAATCTCGGACCGTAGAGACATGGTTGCTGACTTCCAAAGCAGGTACTTCAACTTACACAAAAATATTAATAAAGCAGACAGTAAGAATGAAAAAAAGTACGATACAATAACAGTGATGTTTACACAATATTAGTTGGTATATCTAATACTTAGGCCGTTTACAAAAAAAAATAGTTTCTCGTCCAGGCTTTTTGAAAAAATGAGCCGGCAGACGCTTTTCTTTTTTTATCTCCTCCCAAAATGGCAGATTTTCCAAGATGTCAGATTGATTCTTCCATTTTCTTGACTCTTTTGCTGATAAAAAAGGGTGGCCCGACCTTCCAAACCCCTAATTGGAAAACACTGAATGTGCGTCTAGGATATAGGTATTTTTACTTCCTGACAAGTTGGAGTATGAATCATTGAAAGAAGCGCCATTGCTCTTGTATTAAGTACGATTGCCAGTAAATACCTCCGTCTAATTTTTTTGCAGGTCGGACATCTTCGTTTTCCTGCTGAGTACCCGGGCCGGCGGGCTGGGCATTAACCTGACGGCCGCCGACACGGTCATCTTCTACGACAGCGACTGGAACCCCACGGTCGACCAGCAGGCCATGGACCGGGCCCACCGGCTGGGTCAGACCAAGCAGGTTACCGTGTACCGGCTAATCTGCAAGGGAACCATTGAGGAGAAGATCCTACAGCGGGCCAGAGAGAAGAGTGAGGTAGGATTACAAGCAGGAATTCCAGAGTTGTATTAAAAAAAAATAACAAGTTAAATGCCTCCAAATCTATACTTGGAAAAACCTTGTTCTGCTTCATTAAGATTCCTGAAGTAATTGATTTGATATATTACATATAAATTCACCCTGTTATCAAAAAAAAAAATAGAGAAAATGGTCGCCTCTATACGATACAAGAATGTATGGAACAAAAATAAATAAAAACAAAAATGGCTTTTCATTTTTTTAATTTTTATTATTTGAGCACTTTTTTTAATGCATCAGTGCTTGTTTCTAATGTGGGAACTGGTGTGTGTAATAAATATCAAGTTTTTGATAAATATATCAAAGTTTTGATAAAATCAGTTCAACCAGGCAAAATGTACTTTTCTTGTTTGACAAATGAAGCTATTTGCAAAAAAAAACACCAATTAGCCAATACATATCATTAAAATTCATCTCAAATGTGTGGGGTGATTTTGTAAGAGAAATGAAGAACGCAACTTGTTGCCCCTTAGTATAAAGTATTTCCATGTATTCTGTGCACAGTGGTGGATTTTTGAGGATTTACCGGTAGGAAGCTACCCAGCTAAAATCCATGGGAAGATTCCGTTGGATTATACCACCTCCCTCTATGATTTTAGCAGAAGAGTTTGTTTACATTGACCATTGGTCTTTCCTATTGTATGGTCACTCACAAACAGTCAAACATTTCTCCCACTTCTCTTCCATAAATTTGCATACAGACTAGTAAATATAACACTTGGATCACCTCCAGTCAAAGCATGGCTATATCAAGTTAAGAAGGGAATCCTTAACTGTTAAAAACAGTCACTTGATTGATTTTGACTGCTGTGGTGGCTGAATTTGCCAGCAAGAGATGGATGTTTAATGATTTAGTATTCAAAAGATATTTGTCTAAAAATTAATGTGGCCTGACGTTGCGAACTTAGCAAGTTCTTCTTCAGAGGCTAAAACAGAAATGACAGAGGTACAAACATTAACATGGGGGTGCACACAAACATGCAGGGCTGAAAGAAGAAACACAAAAGGAGGATTAGGTGGGAAAGGTGTGGAAAGATGCAGGGGAGGGTGGATGAGAGAACAAAGGAACAAAGGGAGATGGCAAACCACAAGGGGTCTAGTGTAAACAGGGGAGGGATCAGAAAGGGGAAGGATCAAAGGTCACAGGGAGTGGGAACGGACAAAAGAGTGTGAGAGTGATGATGATGGGGGGGGGGGGAACAGTATGGGGGTGGAAAGGGATGAAAGATGGGGGGAGATGGGTAAACACAAACAAGGAAGACCAGGTAGATTATCTGTAACAGAAGACAATGGAGGAAGAAAAGGATTAATCATTCCCTAGTTGGATGTTGAGACCATGTGGTTGAATAGTTCGAAGACGATTCATCCACACTTTCTCTCTGCTGAGGCGAACTGAGTCCTTGCGATGGCCAAGAGATTCAATGCCCTGCAAAATCATATCAGAAATGGAGTGGTTAGGCAGGTTGAAGTGATGACCAACAGGGGTGTCTAGTTTCTTGGTGTTGACCGTTGACCGGTGGGCATAGAAACGCTTCTTGAGCGTATTCTTAGTCTCACCTACATACTGCACTCCACAGACCCTGCAAGAAATGAGATATATGACATTAGAGGTGTTACAAGTGATGTTACCAATGGTTCTGTGGGTAGTGACAGAAGAGTGGCCAGAAAAGGAGTCAGACTCCTGGATATGAATCTGGCAGACAACACATCTGGAACTGCACTTGAAAGTACCATGCTGGGTGGGAGGGGATGCATCTAAGGATGGGACTTCAGCTCGAACAATCAGGTCCCGTAGATTTCGAGGATGCCTGTGAGCCAATGTGGGGCCGTTGGGGATGGCGCGGGCAAGGCGATCTGAAGTATGGAGGATATGATGATTGTCATTTGTGATTTTGCGAAGGGGAGGGAGATTGGGGTGAAACGTGGTAACCAAGGGAATCATGGGTTTGGCCATGGCATCAGGGGCCTTTCCCGTGAGGGCTAGATTTCTGGGGATAGCTTTAGCTCTGGCAATGGCACGATGAACTTGGCGAGAGCTGTGACCCCTGGTCACCAAGTTGTTCCTCAGTATCTGTGTATGGCGGGAGAAATCGGAATCATTAGAACAAATTTTTCTGAGTCTGAGTGCCTGGCTAAACGCTATGCCAGTTTTGCAGTGCCTGGGGTGACAGCTGGAGGAGTGGAGGTACTGGTGGGTGTCTGTGGGTTTGGAATACAGGTCAGTGGTTAGTGAGTTGCCTTGCTTGCGGACGGTGACATCCAGAAAGTGGGTTTGGTGAGCCGAGAACTCCGACGTGAATTTGATGGTTCTGTGGAAGGAATTGATGTGGTTAGTGAAGGTCAAGAGACTGTCCTCATCACTGGTCCAGATGAAAAAAACATCATCAATATATCTCCACCAGATCCAAGGGCGACATGGGGCCGAGGCAAGCAAAAGATATTTGTGGAAGCAGTTATATGCGTGTGTTCAACAGATGCTAAAAATACAGAATGAAAAAAAACAAATGAATAATTTGGTTTGGTATTAAGGATAGAAACAGCCTGGTAAAATCTAATTTGAAAATAAACTTAATTAATTTAGTGGTAATTACCCCTTTAAACATTAAAACCACATGTATAGAATATCACCTATTAATTTTGGAGAAGTTAATGCTGCTTTAAAGATTTGTCTCATTTTAATATCTTTACTGTTTTTATCATTTATTGTTTGCTACTACATGTACATACTTGCTGCATTCCCCCCCCCCAAAAAAAAATTAATACAACCTGAAACAATTGTCTTTGCTCAATTTGGTCAAGAAAAAGAAATTGATTCATTGCATCTACCTGTTATGTGACTTGTTATTGGACTGAAGCAAGTAGTTAAAAGTTCAATTGTTGATCAATCAAATACACTAAAAGCTACTATACAATCAAAGAAAAGTCCAATATAAAAACAAAAAATTCAAACCACATAGTGACAAGTTATTCTGACATTCACCCCTGCATATTATTGTTTCTCCTTTACTTTGAGATTTCTTTTTCATGTCCGTTTCTGACTTGCTAAGTTTACTGTGTTACCATTATCTGGTTACACACTCAACTAAAGCAATTAACCTCTGACTGGTTAGATCAATGCCCCGAGGATACAGCCCTTTAAAAACTGTCCAAAAAAAAAAGAGCAGTCGGTAGAAACGTTGTTTTAATATCATTACATGGTGAGTGGTTGTCTTGAAATGCTGTACAAATACCAACAAAACCTTAGCTCACTGTGAAACAGAAACCAAATTTTTTTGTTTCCCTCCCCCCAAGAAAAAAAACCCCAAAACGTGACCGAGTTTTGAAACCCACACTGACCCCGGCAGGATCCAGTTACCCTTCCCTTTGAAGTGGGTTCCGTTTGACACCTCCACTAGGAGCCCCCCACTGGGAGTTTGCACCCCTGGTCATTAAAAGCACATCAACTTGGTTGGAGGTCTTGCCGAGCTTTTGCTTTTGCCTGACCTAGCTGGAAGACACACTGTCACAAAACACACCTGTATACCTGGATACAATTAGAATCTAGGCTGCCTGGGACCGGCACCCCTTTCATCCAGAGGTGCCGCTGTCGCTGACTCCCTGCCAGGACCCTCACACCTTCAGCTTTGTGGGAAAGTGCCTGAATTGTGTTGAAGGCGATCCTCCCCCTCCTTCTCCGCCTTGCCAGGAGGCTTGTCCAGGTGCATACCTGAAGACAATTACCGACAGGGTTAGCCGGAGAATAAAAGGAACCGGCGTGGGTACATCTGGGGCCAGTCGGCGGGGTCATACCTATTTGGGGTCCGGGCACGTATTCTATCAGGCGGCAATTACAAGCACCTGCAAACGGGACCCGCTGAACAAACAAACCAGGTCCATTTGTGGGGTGTTTTACAGGCCCGGGTTATGTTCACGGAGAAGGCTGTTGGGGGCCCCCTACCGATTTCTCGACCATGAGAGAAGATGGGAAGCACTTAGCGTCACGCTAAGCCAACTTGATGTTAACACATTAGCCATTATTGTGTCAGTGGCCCGTGCCTCCGAGGCAATTATGACTTACTCAGGATGCCGGCATGACCCCTCGGTCAAGGTGCATCCATTCCAACTTTATCCATTCCAACAAAAACTACATTTAATATTACTTAGCCATTTGCCTTTTTGGTGGCTTTAGCTGTTGATTTTAGTTTTAGTGTTATTGCAGTTATCTAGTTTACTTCCATGATTTTGATTTTTTTTTTAATTGGAACCTTAGCTAAGCTAGGGGGCTTACGAACGTACAGGTCCAATATTTTTTATCTTGTCCAATATTTTTATCTTGATGTTTTAAGTGAAAATAAAGCAGCCTGTTGTAATTTTTGTTTAGAAATGCGGTTGAGGATTTGTGTGCCACTAATAATAAGAAACTGTGTCAAACAATGTTTATTTTAGGTAATCCGGTTTATCTGTATCAATTACAAATTGTATTATATCAGCAGCTTTTGTCAGCTCTGTTAGATCATGAGTGAACTTCATATGTTGTTAAAGCAACATGATTACAAAAGCAATCATAAAATTGACTCATTACTTCTTGCCTAAACGAGGTTTAAAAAAACGTGGAATGTGTGGGTTTTGAATTTGTGAATCAAGCTTCTTACTCTAAAAAAGGATTAAAAAAAAACGTAATTTTGAAGGGGGAATTCCAGTTGGATGAGGTCATCCCTATCTGCTAACAATTTTGGTGACTTTGACAATGCTTTGAGACATACAAAAAAAAAGGAAGCTCCTTTTTCTTTGTATGTCTCAAAGCATTGTCAAAGTCACCGAAATTGTTAGCAGATAGGGATGACCTCACCCAACTGGAATTTCCCCTTCAAAATTACCACCTGACTTTTAAAAAAAAATGGACATAAAATTTTATACTTTATTGGTGTTGGTAATCCCAGCCAGAATCTCTGTTTACACAGCCGGCGTTTTTCAATCAATTAACCTCTGAACCCGTCAACTGACAGGTGAGATATTTTTAGATCTGTCCTAGGATGGACGATGTGCCTTTTTTGAGAGGGGGGGGGGGAGGGGGTCATCTTCTTGAGTAGAGTGTCCCCTTACTTTGCCTCAGGGTGAAGGGGGGGGGTGTGGTGTCCTGGATTTAGCCAGGCGGTCAAGGATAACATTTACTTTAGGAACGGCCTGAGGTTTTGGGGGATGCTGAACCAAGCTGCGTACAAGCACACTCTTTGATGGAGGTTCAGTTAGTTGTTTCCCATCTTCATCATGTATTTCTTGTTCAGGTGTTCAGTGATGTGAAGTTTGCAGATGATTATTTGTACCACTTAACATGTATGTTGTAAATCCCTGTGGACTGTTGTTGATGAAAGTGTTAATTGCAATTGTTCATTATTATAATCATGATATTTGGAAACAATATTGGAAATCAAATCAAATCAAATCATATCAAATAAAAAAGGAACCCAGTGTTTAACAGTTAAAAGCAAACCCTGCCCCCCCCCATGAAAACAAAATAAACATATTCCTTGATAACTTCAAGCATGAATATATGAGAAAACCCTTTGAATTTGGTTGAAATTTTTCTATATCATTTTTATTGTCTCGTTTATTGACTGCAGATCCAGCGAATGGTCATCACTGGCGGCCAGTTCAAACCGGAGCAGCTGAAGCCCAAAGAGGTGGTCTCCCTCTTGCTGGATGACGAAGAGATTGAGAGGAAATGTAAGGAATTTCCCCCAACCCCCAGCTTAAAGACAAAAACAAAACAGAAGCTCCAAGGATTTTTTTCCTTTAGACCTCACTCAAATCCTTTGCAAGTCCCCAGCTCTCTACCACCCTACATCCAGTCTAAGTCCCAAGTGACAGTCGGGGAGTCAGTCGGTCAGTCAGTCAATGAGAGGACACTATGCAGGCCCTCTGAGATCAGCACAAAGCCAGATTTCTCAATGACACCTCCTGTCATTACCAAGTGTAATATTAGATGACTAACGGCTTTGCAGGCACAGTAGGACTCACTGCTAACCATTTGCTGAATTAAGAAATGTAAGATTGCAGTCAAATGAATTTGCCCAAAACATCTGACACTTTTTAATCATGTCCTGCACTGACTGTGGTCTGACCCTAAGGCCCCCCAAAAAAGTCTCCGGTTTCTGGTATGGAGCTTGCCCCAAAAGTGGTGCGGTGACGCGGCTTTTTGTTTTGTTTTACCGGGTTTTTTTGCTTCAAATGTCGGCTGATGATTGCAAATGGTGCCCGACTAAACTTAGTGCAAATATATGGGAGTCCAGAGAGGCCACATAAAGCTTATTCTCGATCATAACCCCATCTAAAAACACGTTACAATTGTGCAGCAGCAGGATTCCAGTCAAACCAGTGAGTTTGGCGGTTTTGAGACATCATCTTTTATTGAAAAAAAAAAACTTTTTCATTTTGCCGACGCGCATGGCTACGGCGATGCGCGCGCATACCAGAAACCGGAGACTTTTTTTTTTTGGCCTAATGGAGAGTTTTATGAGGTTCTATAGTTGAACTTGGCATTGTCAAAGTATCGTTTGATTTCAAAAGAACCATTGTTGGAAATGTTCCTCTGCCACTTGTTACCATCCATCACTGCTGCTGTGCTTTGTATTTGATAATGTCAGGTTTTTAGAGACAGTCTCCAACAGATGTTGCATTCACGAGTACTTCCTATCATGTTTGCCTGTCGCACTTCATATTCAGTAGTCCCTTAACGTCAGCTCACCACTTGTGGCCCATTTCATATCTTGAGTGATCTGGAACATTTTTAAAAAAAAATTAAATCCCTGTCAGATTCTCTCACGAATGTTGCATGCTGATACAGTTTTTGCTTAAGAAGTTGTGGCCAAGTTGGATGTAAATTACAGGGACAAAGACAAATTCCTTTTGAAGTTGGAGATTTATGGCATGGTTTAGTTCTGGCTGGCTGTCGTAACCGTAAAAGGAAATAAAAAATGTGAAGCTGAATTCCGTCACAATCAGATTGAGCTCCCCCTAAAAAAGTCAACAGATTGTTTGCTAAATGGCCTAGTTTCCTTGAGATTTGGGGGTTTTATTTAAAAATTGATGAATAATCATGAACTCTGTTACATGAACGGTTTATGTCCAGTCTCATCTTTAAAGTTTTCAAGGGTCATGACAACTAAAATATGGGTTAAATTCCTCTGAGTTAGCTTTGATGTTCAGATGCCAAGCAGATAAAGTTTCTCTCAATTAAAGGCACGTTGGATCCTTTGCTATTACCCTGAAATGTACCGGCTGATTTAATGACAGGAACCTTGCTCAAAGTGAAGATAGGACTGGTACCAAATACGCTGTGAAATTATTCTGCCTGAAATTGTATCGCTTGGAAGAAAACTAACATTGAAGGCGGTTTCAAAGTATGGTGACCGCAGGGCGTTAGCAATAGAATCCAGTTTACGAGACCCAAAAAGTTGTGCACACTTACTCTGTTTTCACAAAATGTATAGTATCAACTTTAGCTAAAACTTCATCAGGTTAGTTGTTACGCACTCTACGTAAATTAAGGGGTAAGTTTGTTGCTTCAAATGGAAAAAACCCCAAAAACCATGCAAAAAGCAAATGATCCTTCGTACTTTAAGTCAGATGTTCTGAGGCCAATCAGAACATTTCACCAACTCCCAAGGATATTGTTTTTTTTTTCATAACTTTCATTCACTGTCCTTTTTCTCTATTTTTATCTTTTTGGTTTGTCATTAATCAACAGTTCATGAGCAACAGCGTGAAAAGAAGCTGACTGAAGAACGTAACCGCGCCAAAGACCGCAAGCGCAAGAGAGAGAAATATGCAGAAATGGTGAGAAGTGAAATGTGTTTCCCCTCCCCCTACCCTCCCTCACTCCTTCCCATCTCTCCCTCCCCCTCCCCATCCTCTCCCCCATTCCGTGGGGAACTAATTGACAGTAAACATCGTCATATCAGAATAGCCGTTTTAAATTAGACAGAAAAACCTGCAACTGTTTGACTCCACCGATTAAATTGTAATTGTGACATGTGATGCAAATTACGTAGAGGTTGTACTTATACCAGACATGTCTTTAAGATTGTAAGCATACGATGTTGTTATTAACCAGTTCGCGCCGGGATCATGACCGAACCCAGGCACAGAATTAATTTTCACGAACCTCGATGCTAGGAGCGGGTCGGTGAACGATATTTCCAGCGTCGCTTATTGCATATTTATCCATCATCCGTTTCGGAGTACTGCAAAACCTTTGCCTGTATGCATGTCAACAGACGTGAACTGGTTAAATGTTAACCCCCTCCTCCTCCCCCCCCCCCCAAAAAAAAATTGCATTTATGTAAAATACTCTGATTTCCGATCATGGAATATTTATTTTATGAAATTGTATGTACTGGTATTGCTGTTTAATATTAACTCCTACAGGAAAACACATTGAATTGAACTTTAAAGTAGATAAAAATGAGTAAATGACATCACATGTTGACAGTTTTTGGACAGATTTTAATTGATACATTTTCCACTTTGTAACAAGCATGACGCATGTGTAATACTTAAAAATAGTAACTTTTGCTTCAATATTTCTACATCATATATCATAATCTGGCTATTTGCTTATGACGCAAACAACTTTAACAATCTCCAATATTTTTGTTTTTTTTGTACAACAGAAGAAAGAAGCGGGCAAGAAGATAAAGACAGACCCATTGCCCGGTATTCCGCTGGGATCACTGGCTCCGGACAGTGCCAATGTGTCAGTGGATGGGGAGGACTCTATACTGAGTATGGATTCAGGAGCGCCAAGCCCGCTCAGTGTGGTAAGTCAATGTTTCAGTTTTATTAACACACCACCCCCCCAAAAAAAAGAAGTGAATATTAAGGGAATATTTGTGTGATTTGGAGCTATTAAACACTCTATAAAGTCCAGTTGGAGTCTGGATGCTGATAATTGCCGGAGTTGAAGGCGAAGGTAATTACCTGCTTAGGTATTTATGAATGTAACTCAGTGTGTTTTTCATCTATTGTATACACTAAATAAGTTGTGTACAGAAAACAGCTCCTGTGCCTCCATGTATCTTTTTGTATTTCATGATCTAAACTACGTAATCCAGTGGTGTTTGGGCTAGTACTAAATACAATTTTTTTTTTTCAGTAAAGTTGCTTAGATATAAAGATATTTTTTGTGGAGCCTTGAGAAATCTCTCTTTTTCCGTTCTGTCCGTACCACTTAGAACATTTCAGTAAATTAATTAATCTTCCAAAATTTTTGTTCCGAGCTCAGAAGTATATTTAAAGAATAGAAAGTAAGACAAAAAAATGAAGTAAATTAAAAGATGCTTTCAGCTTCAGTTTGTGTAGCACCCATGGAAAGCTGCATCCTTAGTTTAGAAGCTTTTCGCATTTTACCGTGAAATATTAGTATTTATGTTGTGAAACTTGTCTGGTTAGTAAAATGTCAAGTGACAAACAAATGAAAGAACTGTGTTTCCTGGTGACCCTTTCACTACAGAATATTGGATCTTGATTAAGTTCTTCACCATTATCCAAACTTTCTTTTAATGTTTGATTTAATAAAAGATGTTCATAAAAAATGTGTCATTGTGCAGATAATCAACGAATAGAGCCTTTGCTTTGCGTTCATCTTTGAGGTGAATGCTTGTGCCACGTGAAAAGCTTGCTCCGAGTAATATATGTTGGAAATAAAATCACCCAATACATAATTTTAAATCCATTACTTGCTATTGCCGTATCAAATCAAGATACAGCAAGCAAGTTTCCCATCCGGGGGTTACTCTAGGAAATGAGGTTGAAAGTAAGCCCTGGGGACGAGGTTGGAGTGACATACATGTATAATGCATTTATTGTTACTGAATTAAAAAAACAAAATCCAAAGATGGCTGCTTAATTCATGGGTTTTTTTTTTCTCATTCAGCCATGGTGAGTGTTTGTGGTTAATCTCTTCTGAATTGAAAGTCATTTTGCCTTCGAGAAATATCCTGCTAGGCTCGATATGTCAGACCCTTTTTATTTGAATAGAAACTTATTAACTTATTCAGTAGAATCCCCAGAAGTTTTATGTGCACCGTGGCATGTTTTCAATTATATAACTGACTTACAGATCCTTGTCATTTGATTGGTCGAACTCACATCACGTGACATTCCTTATTGCTCCCATTCACGCCGGGGCTCAAAATGTCCCATTCGCCCATGGTGAACGGGATTTACTGTTCAACAGTTAGGATCATCCTTGTTCCATGGCGCGGTATTTGTGTGCAAGTGCATGCTGGTGTGCGCGTTGCGCGTAGCGCGTATTGTTCCCAAGAGCCAGTGGCCACAGAGATGGGTTCAAACATTTCGTGAAGGGGTGGTTTGGAAGAGAGAAATACATTTCCCATCAATTTTGTATTGAAATAGAAGTTCATTTTAACTGTAAATCAAATGACAAGGATCTGTTAGTTATTTTATAAAACAAATATAGATTGGCTTAAAATTGTGAAATGGAAGGAATATTATCGCTTTGTAGAATCTGGACTTTCCATTTCACTGGGCTTCGCCTTGTGAAATAAAAAAAGTCAAGATTTTACCTTGCGATAATATTTTCCATTCCACTCTGAGCCACTCAATATTTGTATGCCAGTCCTGCTGATGACGTAATCTGCCGTTGATGGCGAGACAAAAAATTGCCCGTGTCAAGATCACGATGCACGTCAGAAGCCACTCCACAATAAATTAAAAAAAATCCATTTATTCCGGGGTTGTTTTCTGTTTTGACGTGTCTGCATGTGTTTTTTTTATTAGCTTTCCTAAGTTCACTCACAGTCCTTGCACTTGCTTGTTCCGTCAGCCCGAAAGGACTTCGGAGTCAATGTACTTTTCCGGTTTCCTTAGTTTTGTGTTGTTTTCAGTTGATCAGTTCAGCGGTGCAAAACTGTGCTTGAATGGTTACAAGGTAAATCTCTGCCTGAGGGCAAGTCAAAAGGGAGTGTCACGCGGGACTAAGGATGGGCTAGTACCCTTTTTTTTCTCCCCTGAGATTTTAGTCGCTTGGTTGGTCCTAGCTGTTCATGGACTATTGATGTGGACGGAGCAAGCTACTCCACGAGGTTGTACTGAGAGGAAATGACCAATGATGGGTGGGGAGACGGGTGCATTTACCTCTGATTAAGATAAGACGTAAACTGATGCAGCGGGGTGTTTTTTTCCACATTTGTACAAGGAAAGATTTTGATGGCTGTGATAGGAAATTGTAAAGTGTAGATTTTAAATTGTATTGAATTTGGATTTATAATTCCATTTGGGAGACGTGGAGGAAATGTTGCTTTTAGTTCTGTTGTGTTTTCTGAAGGGAGCTGTTAAAATGTTTGAAAAGACCTCCTTAGTTTTCAATTTGGAGTCAGTTGTGACAAAATTGTCTTCCAAAAACCAAGACGATATCATTAACCCTAACCCCCTAGGCCCTTTTGGCTAGGAACCATCCACAATCCTGTAAAGTCCTCCAGTTGCTACCATTTAAAAAATTGGATTCAGTCTCTGTCCTCGAAAATCATCGGTTATTTCTTGAATTTGTTCAGTGGTTGGGTGACCATTGCCTCCATCCTTCCAAATCCTCCAACAATCACTGTAATGGGTTGAGGCAGTGCCGATGACATTCAGAAGCAGTAAGGATGATATCGAGCATAATGCAAGGCTCAATTACCCATGCCTGAACATAAACAATGCTGGGTACAGTCAGCGTACGAACTTGGCACAAAGCATCCTCCAAAGTCAACCGACACTTTTTGCCATTCAGCCTCGATCCTCCATAATCCTGCAAACCGCCTGGAGGATTTTGGAGGATTGAGGAGGGTCAGGCTTACTGAGAAGGAGACTCTACTGTGTTTGAGAGAACTGTACTAAAAAGGTTGGATTTCAGTTTGAGTCTGCTTTTTCCAGAAACCTGCCAAGTATCCAGTATTAAATACTTTGGTATATGTTATTTTATATTTTTTTTTATAACATTCATGAGAATGTTTTCTTTCACTGGCTTAAAGAAAAAATGTCAGATTCGTAATGAGGTGACAAATTCTTAATCATGTTGCGAAGTGTGGAATTTACAATGCACCGATGAACGAAAAACATGTTCCAGACAGTATGCGTGACTGCACACGGCGCTTTAGCCACGCTTGTAAACAGCGACAGTTGTTAGCATTGTAACCCTTTTTAAATAAATCGTTTTTCAAAACCGCACCGTCACTCCGAGCCGGGGCGCTAACTGCATCTCGCGTCAGCGATGCCCACGGCACCGCTTTTCAATTACGATCACCCCGCTTTGGTGTGATTCCACCACCTCCCTTGCTAGCTTACTTTTGTTTTTTTTTACTTTTGTAGATTTATACTTATAAAAACCATCGTCGGGCTGTCTAATTACCCCCGGCCGGTCGCGTTTTCCCGGCTGACTTTGACAGGGGAAATGTCACAGCGGCGCGGCCTAATGAAGCGTGGTTGTAACGAGACCGCCAGGAGTCAGACCCGACCAAATCCCAGCCTCTCTGATCCTGCTTACAGAACCATTTGGGAGCTAATGCTGTTAAGCCGCGAGGCGTTGGATAAAAGCGGCCCCGGGGCCAGCGGCGTGGAAAGTGTTGGCCAGACGAGGATGTCTAAATGCCCACCATTCATGCAGATTAAATTGTATTTACATATTTGTGATGTTTGTGTTGGTTTAATGAGATAAACATACTAGGGTAATGAGCAGAATTACAACAGCAAGCCACTGAGAGGATTTCACACTTTTGGACTGGGATAATGTGATAAGATAGAGCTCATTTTCTCTTCCAACAAGAAATCTGTTGTTTTTGTCACATTTTTTTTTCCGGGATGAAGTGTCATTTCGTTGTATCTTTAAAACCAAAGACAGAGTGCGAGAGAATGTGGGGTTCACTTACCCGTGAAATTAATATCCGAGTTTTGATATAGTGTGTCTGAAATTTTCGAAGTTTTTTTTAAAAAAATGCCGCAGTGTTGGTGTGTTGATGTTGATTAGAAAAGGTGCATTGGGGTTTAGTCTTTCTGAACGTTCAGTCAGAAAAAAAAATATTCCAGTACAATCAGTTAAAGTTCTAGGCGGTGATGGTTGAGGGTTATGCAACCAAGGAAAAGTTGGGATGTCAATGGACAGATCTGTTGAAGCTCTGCCCACTGCAACAACACTTAGGGGTTTCCTTTGTCGAATGATTCAGTATTCGACTACTTGGAGCTGTGTTTGACCGAATATTCGGATATTGCCAGCTGCAACTGCGTTCTGCGCCGGTAAAAAGTTGCACGAAGAGTGTGCCAGTTAAAGTTCGCGTGCGGCGATAAATATGGTGCGCTGGAATGTTTTGCAGTAAGCATTTTGTAACGGCAAAGGGCTTTAAAGGGAATGTACATCATTGGCTTTTGTTGTAATTTTCAGAAATGATCTATTTGAGGGGTTAGTATAATAGATCAATTACTGTTACACTGACAAGTTTGAAGTTTTGTGTTCGAAAATGCTGGAAAAACCAAGAAAAACAAATATGTTCAAGTAGTCTGGTTCCCTGACTCCACTAAAGATGAAATGAATCAATTTATTGATGCCCGAAAATTGCAAGTTAAGGAAACCTGGGTTGAGAGGAGTAATTGAGGTAAAGCGCCTTACTCAATAGCAACCAAAACGCAAAAAAGGTAAATTTGGAGCAGTAGTTGAAAAATAGTTAGGTTTGTCCATGGTGGTCGAACCCACAACCTGATCATGAATCCTGTGCAAATACCACTGAAAATGACTTCACAGCAGGTGCCATAATTTTACAGGATGCTTTATTCTTTCATTTACCAACATCCTATTAAGGTATTTCTTAAAAATTTGGTGGTTTTGTTTTCCAATGTTTGCAAATGTTATATATTCCCTTTAACCTGCTAAAAGGATGGGAACAATGAACTGCTTAGGCCTACCGTTGCCAAGAAAGTGGCACCTGACAATAAAGCACCACAACGTTACGATAAAATCACATCACAGCCTTGTATGTACGTATGTGCCCAGTTTTTTTTGTTTTCGAATATTCACACCGGCAAAAAGCTATTTGAATCTTCGGTTAATGATTGAATATTTGAGTATTCAGTATATTCAGAACAGCCCTAACAACACTTGCATCTTTCTGATGCCACACTGTTCCTGAGCGCACTTAAAGGGAATGTACATCATTTGCTTTTGCTGCAATTTTCAGAAATAAATGGATTTGGAGGATTAGTATATTATAGCAAATATTGTCGCACTGACTTGAGATTTGAAGGTTTGCATGGTGGAAAGATACTAAGACAAGACAAGATAAGTGCACTGACTTGTTTCACGTTTTGGGCTTGTAAATGCTGGAAAAACCAAGAAAACCAATCATGTTCTTGTAGTCTGGTTCCCTGACCCCACTTCAGATGAAACAGCGCAATTTATAGACTTTGGGGAATTGTACGGTCAAAGAATCAGTCTAGCAGGCTTGTACTCCTTCACAGGTGTGTAATCAAGAGCCAACAAAATGCAGAATAACTAAATTTGGAAAATTTGGAGCAGTTTTGAAGAAAAAAGCCAGTTTTCTCCAACACTGGTCGGCCGACCAGCGTTGGAAAAATACAATTGTTCTTGAAAATGTCAGCACACCAGCAGCTACGATTTTACAGGATGCTTCAGACTGTCATTCCCTAGTAAGGTATTTCGTGATAATTTGATCATTTCTTTTTTTGATGTTTGCAAATGTTGTATCTAACCTTTAAATGGGTAATATTGGAGTGAATATGAAGTAAAGTGAACATTAAGGTCTATTTTAAGGCTTCTTATAATATAATTTTTATTGCATGGGCACTTAAAGAAAAAACAAATATTCAAGATGGCATCAAATACTTCGAAGCTTACCAGCATTGACAGAGATGGACAACTTCCTCTTCAAGGGATTAAAGGGAAAATACAAAAAATGATCAAATCAAAAAAAAATACCTTACTGAATTGTTAGGTACTAACAGCATCTTTGAAAATACTAACAGCATCTTTGCTGTTTTATTATGGTGAAAAAAAAAATTTGTTTTTTCCAACGGCAGACAACAGCGAGAAAAACTGAATTTTGGCAAAACTAAATATTTTTTTCTTTTTTTTTTTCTTTTTTTTTTTCTTTCTTTCTTTTCATTGATCACACGCCTGTTTCGCCAGCCTGTGAAGAATTCTAGACTCTCTCACTGACCTCAATTCGTTTATTAATTATTTTCATTTTTTCTTTGGGTAAGTTTGGTCAGGGAAGGAAGAACAGAACATATAGGTTTTTTTTTTTAGCATCTCTACAAGCCCAAAACATAAAAAACAAGTCAGTTTAACAATATTTTATATAACATACTAATCCTCCAAATCCATTTATTTCTGAAAATTGCAGCTAAAGCAAATGTTGTACATTCCCTTTAATGTTTGGTGATAATCTACAATCACGCACATATATCTGTATGTGTCACTGAATGTGACAGCCATTAAAATACAAGGCTTTTCAGTTTATAAACGCACTGCTTTTTTTCGTCATTTTTTTTGCCAGAAAGTGTGTTTTCATGTAGTTTTCTTTCAAGTGATGCTCACTTAGTAAGTTTCATCAATCATCATTTTGACCCAATCCTCAATATCCATTTTTAGCTCTTCAATCTTTTCTTCCTCTGAAAGAAAAAAAAAAAAATCTTCACATTTTGTTCTGTCTGTTCGGGATCAGGTTGAAAGTAGCTTTGAAGAAATTCACCTTCTTTAAAGATTGAATAAGGGGAAACCAGTAGTAAAACCCATTTTAGTTGTCTTTTGCTTAAAAACCTCCAAATACCTCATGCAGGGGAAAAAAGTAAACGAACAAATCTGTATCACACTCATACTATTACATCCTTTTCTTCAATGTCACCTTACCCAAGGAAAATATCCTCCCACAGCAAACCTTGTCATCCTTCATTCAGTGGGTGTGTGACATATATCAGCTATAGCCCTCCCCGACCCAGACCCAGAAATTGTTCCCCTAACCTCAATTTCCGGAAGATCCTAGTACTAGTAACCTAGATTGTTGAGGCCCTACCACTCACTGAGTTCACCCATAGCTCCATGGTTCACCCAAGGATCCCCGGAAGAGGTTATCTGCTCACACCACGCTTCACCCGATTTTTATCCGCCGATTATTTCTCTTTCCCAGATCAGCTACCAAGCCACCAGTACATTTACCCCGTATATAAGAAAAAAAGAAAAGACATGAATAGAACACTCTCATAACAGACTTTCATGCTTTGTAACATTCTGGGAGTTCCTTATCTTTGAAACCCATGCTTGACCCAGGTGACCCTGGAATACTACTCTCCTGGGTCCACGGTGGTAAACAGATTGTTTGATATGCGGTGGCTGTAATGCTGTAGTGAAGTCCATCCAGTGCATGCCAGAATTTTGTCAGGCGTTTGTTGACATCGAGTCTTGTATCTGTACATAGTCAATGAGTTTTGTTATTGAAGAAAGTGGTCCCCTGTTTTATTGTGGCAATTTTTTTTGTCATTTTCATGGGAGGACAGGGGCCAATCGTGGATTTGATAAGCCGAGCACAGAAAGAGTTGCCTGCAAAGGCAGGTTACCAACCAAAAGGTTATGTCATGTGTATTTGCTTTTGACTGGTCCCTAGCTGAGTAATAATTGATGTAAGGTGATTTAAGGTAATATACAACATTTGCTTTTGCTGTACTTTTCAGAAATGGATGGATTTGGGCGGTTAGTATTTTATAGCAAATATTGTTACACTGACCTGTTTATTTAAAGTTTTGAGTTCATAGATGCTGGAAAAACCAAGAAAAACAAGCTGTTCTTGTAGTCTGGTTCCCTGACCCTACCTCAGACGAAATGAAGCAATTTCTATTCATCGGGATATTGTCAGGTCAGGGAACCAGATTAGCTGGCTTGCACCCGTTCACGGATGTGTAGCCAATTGCAAACAAAATGTGGACTGACTAAACTTGGTAAATTGGGGTTAGTATTTGAAAAAAGTCAGCTTTTTCCAACGTTGGTCGGCCGAGCGTCGTTGGAAGTTGATACAAAAATCCCACTTTTCTTGAAATGACAGCACACCAGGTGCCACGATTTAACAAGACATTATGCAAAGAGAAAGTTTGTTTTGTCTATAGTGTCGGCCAGCTGAAAAACAGGGCATGAAAAACAGGGCACGGTGTCATTAACCAATTGTCGACAGCCTACTATGCAAATGCATGCAGGTCGACAAATTTACTTGGCTTAATTTGGCATTTGGGTTCAGTCAATATCCAAATCCATACATTGATTTTTAAAAGAGTCTTTATTGGGGGTGCAAGTTGTTGTTGTTTTTTCAACTGAAATTTATTTACAAAAAAAATGGTACAGAATTTCCCCTAAAATCAATAGCTAAGAAATTTAAAGAACAACATTTACACATCAAAACATCAAAGAAAGGAATGATCATCATCATAAATTGTACCTTAATGAAATTGTTAGCGAATCCAGTCTAAAGCATCCTTTTAATGGTGTGCTGTGGTTTGTCATTTTCTTTCAATTAAGAATTATTTATTTTCACGCTGGGCGTTGGCCAGCGTTGGAGAAAACTGGCTTTTTCAAAAACCGTTCCTACTTTTTCATATTTAGTTATTCTGACTTTCTTTGCAATTGATTGATTACACACCTGTGGGTTTAAGCTTGCTAGACTTATTCTCTGACCTTAATTCCCCCAAAGTGTATTGATGGTGTCTTTTCATCTTTAGGGGGGGGAACCAGACTACTACAAGAATATGATAGGTTTTCTTGGTTTTTCCAGCATCTACAAGCCCAAACGTGAATTAAGTCAGTTTAACAATATTTTCTATAACATACTAATCCTCCAAATCCATTTATTTCTGAAAATTGCAGCAAAAGCAAATGTTGTACATTCCTTTTAACACTAGCAGGATGCCGCGCTTTGCGTGGCACCCGCTAGATGGGTGCTGTCGTAAAGTTTGTATTGTTTGTAGGTTTTAAAAAGTTGTCAGCAGAAAAAAAAGAAGTGAAAAGGTAAATTAATAACAAAAAATCTAGGGCAAATCGGCCAGGGGGCGACTTGATACAATCATCTGACCAGACAGACATTGGCTTCATTGTCTTTGTCCGATAAATCCCCCGAAATATCCAAATTATTCATTATCCCATGAAGCAATCAGCTTAGCACCTGATATTGAAAACCGGAAGTGGGAAAATCTAAATTTTGAGCGAAAACTTGACAGATTGGACACAGTGTGTGTCCTACACTTTGGCTCTTGAAAGTGGTCAGAAAGGGCCATCTATCCGCTCTGTTCACAAGTACCCCCTCACCGGCAAAGAAAGTACAGTTGGGGGTGACCGACCGACGCCATCTTGCCTGACTGCAATTTTGCCGTACCATACCACTGCGTGTTCTTAGTACAAATCCCCTGGTGTACGTGCGTCACACACAAGGAACAGTGCCGGTCAACCAGCTAAATGTCCCGCCCATGGGACGTCGTTGCTAGGTAAAAGGGCGCCCTCTTTCGTTGACGCATGGAGCCCATAGTTCGTGCACGTTGTCCATACCAGCAACTTATGCTTCAGAAGCCAGACGCACACGCGATGAATCAAACTGTCGCACTGTCTCTCTTTAATCACTAAAGACGTCATTTAATTAGTTATCTTTTGTTTTGTTTGGTTGTAATCCTGATAACAGCAGGCTGCCTTGTTTACGTTTCACTGCGTCAAACGACCCCAAATGTAATTAAGTTGGTGTGTCATCCGACCAATGAAGGAGCAGAATAATCAATGGTTCATTACTTTTTTGGTAATGGGGGATTTACATGGTTGAGAGGGTTTTTTGTTTTGTTAAATTCATAACCCAACGAATCAGTTACATATTTCTACGTCTTTGGGGAAAAAATGCTTGGTGTTTTTTTAAAGATAAAACTCAACACTTTTTTGGTGGGGAAAATTGGTGCTGGTCCCAGAGGGCCAGCTAGTGTCTTCTCCGTACCTAGATGTAGATCTCACTGACTGACTGGCTGTCTGTCTGATTCTCACTTCTGAACCGGGCAGTGCTATTGTGTAGGATTACCCCATAATCCAAAAAATGGGCTAAATCTGGCCATTGTGTAGACCTGGGCCCAATTTCATGGCTGTGCTAACCACAGAATTCCGTGCTTACGATCACCATTTTGTGCTAACCGCGCTAGCAGATAAAATTCTGTGCTAACCCTGTAAGCACAGAATCCTTAGTTCAGGATGCACGCAATGTGCAGAAGCCAAAATGCCTTGCTAACCTATGAAATATGTTTACCATAAGTACAGAATTTTCTGCTATAGTGAGCAGTGATTTTTTGCTTACTGTAAGCAGAGCCAAGAAATTGGGCCCAGATGCATGCAACTACTTCCAGTGAATAACCATTCTGAATCAATTGAATGGAATTGTGTGTGCTTTACAGGCTTCGCCTAGTTCACCTAGACTTGTTTAGATGGAACATGTATGTTTTCTTTTTACGGAAGCCTTTTAGATATTGCCAGAACAGACTATTCAAGCCTTAACTTTCTGACAATCGGGAAAGTCACTTTCAAGTCATGGGAAAGACATACATACACGTAGTTTCTTTAACCCTCCTGCTATCTGAACAGTCGCAGACAGTCAAAAATCAATCCCTTTACCTTGCGTTGCCTTTTACACAGACTAGTCCAATAGTCAGATCATATTTCAATCAAGCACTGTGACTAGTCAAATTTAGTCAACAGACACAGACAGGCAAGTGGTAGGCACAGCTGGCTTATCAATCACCTACAGTCAAAGCATAGCTGTTACCGGAACACACTAAGTTGCACATGAACAGTCCCAGCCAGTCAATCCTGCTTTATGTAGGCTGGGAGCTCTTAACTGTTGAAAACAGTCACTTGATAGATTTTGACTGAAAGGACAAATTGAATGTATGTTTGCACAGAATCTATGTTTGCATAGGAGGATTTTGATGGGGAGATGGATGGTGGTTTTTATGATGTCAAATATTGACTTGTTTGCGTCAATGAGACTCCCTCACCAATGATTTCTAACCCACGCACATTGCGGCAATCCATTCAGCCAAGGTTTTTTATCTATCCGCTGTCCTCCTCCTGTTGTTCATTCTTACAGTGATATAGACGAGTCAGTTCAGAAGTCCAATCTCACCAAGTTGGAAAATACAAATGCAATGGGTTTTTGGCTTTTAGGAATATCCAAAACATAAAGGGCACGTCAAAAAAAGCGGAACCCAAATCTCCAAAAATATATTTCATATTTAAAAAAATATGTAGCAGCAAAAATAATAATGACTGGAAAGCCAATTTCATTAGCTATTTTAGATGAAAACAATTATTGAAATTGCTTATACAGGGATTAACAGGCAGGGCAGTTTGGGGCAGTACAGGGAGTAACAGGCAGGGCGGTTTGGGGCAGTACAGGGAGTATTAAACAGGCAGGGAGCTGCCATTTAAACACAATGACCCTAAAACTTGTCCACAAAAAAAGCAATTTATTGTGTGTTTTGACTGTTTTGAACAGCAAAGAAAATGACACAATACTTGTTTCAAGAACTGTCAACAACTGTAGTACACAATATCGTTATTAACAACCCTGGATAGGTAAACAATATGATTTATAAAATCCACTTTTTGTAAAAGACGGGCCTTCAAAAGGACTTTGTTGAATATTTTTAACTTTTAAACTGAGGTTTTATCGCTGGTGATGTTTGAATACAATTGTGACGACGATTCTTGAAATTGCATTTTTTGACGACAGGTTTTAGAGTAATTGTGTTTAAATGGTGATATTCTTTGAACGGATTGAGCAATTTAAGTAACTGTTTCATCTAAAAGTAGCTTATGCAATTGGCTTTCTAGTCATTATTATTTTTGGTTCTATATATTTTGTAAAATATGAAATATAATTTTTGGGGTTTGAGTTCCACTTTTTTGGACTCAACCTGTATATATACCATAGACCCTACGTTGCTCTAGGGCCCATAGTGGCAACCAAACCCTCTGCGATTATCTCATGGATTTTTCATTTTCCCCCAGTCTCCCCCAGTCCCCGGTCCCCGAATCTGTAGTACAATGCCAACTCATAACTCATTTGTTCGTGTATGTATGAATTTAACGGAGCTCCAATTTTCAATAACATCATGGCCTTGTATCTCAGGACATTTTGTTAAAATGACGTCACGCCGTGATTATACCTGCAAAGAACCGCAACCCACACAAATCCATTTTCCCAAGGTTCGACTTGTTTCATCCCTGCAACTTTTGCGTACCGGAAATTATGACATCCCTTCGACGGAGAAAGTGAAAAAACAAAAAAAGCGTTTGTTTCTTCAGTCGGACATTCCCAACTGTGTACACTGGTGTCCACAAGTCGTTAGACAGGAACACATTAAACCGAAGATATGTACATAGTCTGAGCTGTCCGCAAACATCATTAAACCTCTGATCTCTGCCGACAAAGCTCGTCATTGATGTTGCTGGGTTGTTTTTTCCCCAACTAATTACCTTGCGTTTTCCCAATCCAATCCTGCTTCTAGGCAACCTAGAGACTCCTCTGAGTTTTCAAGCCTCGACTGTCAAGCTCCCTTTACCGATGCCGTTCTGTGAAACCTTTCCTTAACGAGCAATTTGTGTTTGCTTTCTTCTTCTAGTTTTAATTGCCTTGTGCCACACGGAGTCGTGTTGTCTGCAAGTGGTCCCAAGTCAGTGTGTCTGACCATCGTGCTAATAAATTCCATTTTTGTTCCCATATATCTTCCCCTCACGACATGGTTTCAATAATCTGAAATTGTCTGCGGTGGTTATTATCACCTGGTCTACTCCTCTGTTTGACCAATGGTCAATCTTCTAAGAAGGCCATGGGATGAGCCTAATTGTTTTCTTTCCTGTACATCTCCCTAATTTTCAGAAGGCACCTCAGAGTTGGCGAATAGACATTGTGTATACACAGAAAAATGCAAATGATATTCATAAGAAACCATGCCATAATTAAAATTAGTCCATCTTACTGTAATGTGTATTTTTATTTTTTATTTTGCCTTTTACAAAAGGAGCTGAATCAAATACTTGAGGTGTAGATTAAAAATTATATATCTATTTTTGTAAAAGAGAGCTCGTCCGAAAGTAGTTTTTTTAGTCACCAATTCTGCCGAACATTATTTTTTTTACTGTGTCAAACCTTTAACACCTTTTCGGTCAGTGTCTAGCTCTGATTTTCAAATATTTGGAACCACCACTTGAACATTTTTGTTGCCAAGGTAGGGTAAAATATTACCCTTTTCTCTGACTTTTGTATCAGAGGAAATGCTCATTCATAGACATAAAACATTGTTCTCCATCTTAGAAATATTCACCTAAATTCCATTTCACATTTTCTAGGAAGATTCCTGTATCAGCCCAAAATCCTGCCTTTAAAACATGAAAGGCTTCTGCTAACAGCTCTCCACCTTCTGAAGTTTTCTGAAATGTACAAATTTTATAAGTCAAATATCCTAGCAAAATTCTCCTCAAAGACACAAGGACACAATGACAAACTAGCAAGAAACACAAGTACAAGCAATGAAAAGGAGAAGGAAAATCTTTTGGTGGTGTCATACTGGAGCCCATCACAAGTCCACACAAGTCCATCACATGTCCTCACAAGTCCATCACATGTCCACACAAGTCTGTCACAAGTCCTCACAAGTCCATCACATGTTCTCACAAGTCCATCACATGTCCTCAAAAGTCCATCACAAGTCCATTCAAGTCCATCACAAGTCCATCACAAGTCTTCACAAGTCCATCACAAGTCCTCACAAGTCCATCATGTGTCCTCACAAGTCCATCACAAGTCCTCACAAGTCCATCACAAGTCCATTCAAGTCCATCACAAGTCCATCACAAGTCTTCACAAGTCCATCACAAGTCCTCACAAGTCCATCATGTGTCCTCACAAGTCCATCACAAGTCCTCAAAAGTCCATCACAAGTCCTCACACGTCCACCATGTGTCCTCACAAGTCCATCACAAGTCCATCACAACTTCTTCAGCGTCAAGTCAAATCACAAGCTATTCAGATAATTTGTAATAAAGGCACTCTTTGGCATTGTTCCTCCCCTGTTACTTGTGATTAGACTTGTGGAAGTTTTTGCGATTTACTAATGAAAAGACTTGTGATGGACTTGACGACAACGTATTGCTGATCACAATAATTGAAATAATGGAATCATTTGTTGCGTGCATTTTTCAGGTGTCTGTGGGAAGTGAGACTCAGCATCAGTCGCAGACGTACACCCCAGTCTCCATTGATGAGAACAGTAATGACGGGCTTGTTATCGCTGATGAGCAGTCACAGTCGGGAGACGGGGAACTAGACGGTAAGACACATAGGGGGTTTCCTCCCAACGTGGGCTTCAGCTCAGCCTTTTGTTTCATTTATGTTTACTTTAAAGCCTTTAAAGCATCATTGTTAGCACCCATTTGGGCTCGAAGATGTATTTACTAGAAAACAATAATAGTTGGAAAGTGTAGGTTCATGTAAATTTGCTCTTTTGAATTATTGAAGAATTATGAAGGATTACAAAGGATTTTCGGGGTGCAAAATTTTGGTCCTCAAAAATTGAGCAATTGGAACGCTAGTCGTCATTCCAGTCACATATGTTTCTTTTCAAAATGTTCCTCAAATGCTTTTCAAAACGTTTCTCAAAAACACTGCCGCATCAGATGTAAGCAAAGGATTTTTATTCCCCAACTTTTTCTCCATAAATGTAAGACAGTATGTGGATTTCATGTGAATCAGACCTTTGACAAAGATTACTAAACAATGTAAAACATTAACTTTTTCAAAATCTGGCTGAATACGCACATTTTATTTCCAAGCCAAACAGAAATGCTCTCCACATTGGCCTCATATTATTAGACTTGATGTTCCTAAAGCCTATTAGCAGAACGTGGAATTGAGCTGGATTCCCTAGCTAGAGTCAGGAGACAAAAACTCTTTTGTAGCCGAAACTCATGGCATAACCTAGGTTTGGAAAAATCCCCATTATTGCATTCACAGCAATGACTGTGATGCAGTTTCTCAATCCACGGCTCTGTCTGTAGCTTTGGCTTCAGATTCAGGCTTCACGATTTTAGGCATTGGAGATTTCTGTTCAAAATATTTTAGTTTTTCCCACAAGAAAATCAAATCCTATAATATGGGAGCAAAGCTTAGAGTGCTATAGAACCTTCCTTTATTCATTTTGAAGAAATAAGCACGTGGGGAAATTTGCAATTACCCATAAATTTACCTACCAATTTAACGAGAAAATCCTTGCTCAAAGTGAAGATAGGACTGTTACCAAATACCCTGTGAAATTGTTCCGCCTGAAATGGTATCATTAGGAAGAAAACAATCATTGAATGTGGTTTTTAAAAAAAGGTGCCCACGGCCACAATTTTTTTTATGTTCTTTAGCTTTAGACCTTAACAATTGTTTTCTCAAAATGTATATACATGTAATATCCACTGAGCTGAAACTTCAACAAGTTAGTTGTTATGCACCCTTTGTAAAATTTTGAGCAATTTTGTTGCTTCAAATGAAAAAAATGCACCAAAAGCAAAAGGTACCTGTAAAATGATATCATTGATTTTATTTTTAAAAAAGCCTTTGGCTCAGGAGCAATGTTTTAAAGTCACAGCGTGCCGAGCAGAACGTGAGAGTGGTTTTGCCCTTTAGCCTGTGTGGAATTATGACTTCTTATCACTCGATAATTCCTGAAAATGACCACCTGTTATTGTTTTGATAATCAGAAAAATTGATATCGGCCAAAAAAAATAAAAATCCAGGTCTCAAGAAGTCTAGTTCTGGTTTTATTCAGTTGCCTGTCACTCACTCTGCCTTGTGTTTTATGTGAATTCATGTAGCTGCTTTGTTTCCCAGCTCAATTGACATTTTATCGTGGAAAAAAAAACAACGTTTTGATCAGGTTTGTGATTGACTGACTGATTTTAGGAATTCAATTGATTATGCAACTGTTTTGATGCTGCAGCTGTTTTTGGCCTTTTTTGGGGTTGAGCCTTGAATCCTAAAAACAGTAGTGGTGAGATTAATATCAGGATTTTTAAATATTCGGTTTGAATTCCACAACTCGGTTTGAAATTTGGACCATATACTTGAAACCAATCCTGAAAACACCTGCCCTTCTTCTTCTCTCTCGTCCATCAGATTCGGCCAGGCCCCATCTGCCGGGATCAGGGAAGCGTGGTGGGGCGTCACAGGGAGGCAAGACGACCCCCTCACCGGGCACCAAGAAGCTCCAGATTAGGCCGGGCAGGGCGCGCAAGGGCACCGGAGCGGCGGCTATCGCTGGAGCCAGGGCAGGGGCAGTGGCTGGAACAGCAGCGGCATACGCGGCCTATGGCTTCTCCTTCAAAGGTAAGGGTAGGCGATCAAGTATCCTCGGTATCTGACAGTAAGAAGAATATTTTTCTCCTGTAAAAAACTGACCCAACACAACAAAACCAGAGCTACTTTTGAGTTACGAGCCTTTAAACGAATGCAGTGTCGTTTGCATTTATCACAAAAGTAGCCTACCAGATTATTATCAAAATGTCTACTTGGATTAAAGATCATACTGGTACTAAACACCCTGTGCAATTATTCCATCTGGCTTGCTGTCATTTATACAAGAAATCAAGAAACGTAGGTGATTTTCCACGATCAGTCATTTCGTGATCCAAAGGTTGTGCAAGTGTACATGGTTTTTCCACTGTTTTCTCGAAAAAAAGTGTATTATCCACTGAGCTGGAACTTCAACAGGTTAGGTTTTTGAACAGTATTGTTTGGATTTTGCGTGGTGTTATTATTGGAAACGAACAAGTGGAAATCATTAGGCACTGTCATGAATTTTCAACCACAGAATGTCGTTATTCGTATCAGGATGTCAAACTACATTGTGCTATTTCAAAATGAAGGACATATTATGCACTTTCTGCAATGCATCACAAAAGAAAAACGTATTAGTGACAAAAATTCTCGAGACTCATTCATAGGATCCAAGTCACAAATGTCACCAACTGTGAGAATGAGTTAACATGTCATTAATACGACTTTCTAAGATGAACATTTGAATGAAAACAGCTCGACAAGATATTTCTTATTTGTTTTTCCACATTTGGGAATGTATGAAATGTTTGGTCCAGAGTAGCTCATACTTGGAACTTGTGTTTTTTTCCCCTTAAGTTTGATTTCTCTGATTGAGTTTTGGATTTCGTTGGTTTGAGTAGTATACACAAGATGTTTTGTTGTAGTCATTGACTCCGGTCAGGCATGTAACTTTTCCTCGGTTCCGCTGATTTCCTCATTTTTTACTTCTCATGAATTACTTCTCATGAATGCCATTACAAATTGAAAAACACTGCACAAAGTCTTGTGTGGTTTGGAATTTCCTTATTTTTTTTCTAAAGTCCCAGTTGTGTGCCTAACTCCTGTTGGGTTCAGCAGGCTTCACAGCTCGGAATTTGTTGGATATTGTTGGAGATTTAACAGTGTAAGGGTGGATGGTTATTTTAGACAAACAACCAATGGGATCCTGAATGCCCCATAGAAATTGGTTGCCTTATCTTGCATTGTTATTTTAAATAACTTAAAAAAACCCATCTTTTGCAAGTATCTCCAAACTCACTCCCCCCCCTTGTAATTTTTAACAAAACCTCATTAAAATGGTACCAAAGACTTTAGTGAAGTAATTGTGCCAAACTTTTTGTCATTGATAAGAAAACTTATCATGTGTATCTGTGAAAAAAGCTTATCTTTGGTCTGAGATAATAGAGCAATTATCATATTGCAAATGATATTAATAATAAATTGAAATTTGTATTGCGCGGTCTTCATAACAATGATCAATCGCGCATGTAAGGTACAACAGAAATCAGCATTAGAATAGCAAAATTTAAAACAAATTAAATCCAATGTTTAAAGGGAATATACATCATTTGCTTTTGCTGCAATTTTCAGAAATTGATGGATTTGGGGGGGTTGGTAATATATAGCAAAAAATTGTTACACTGACTTTTTGACGTTCTGGGTTTGTACATGTAGATGCTATGAAAACCAGAAAAATAAACATGTTCCTATAGTCTGGTTCCCTGACTCCATTTAAGATGAAACGGAGCAATTTATAGACGTTGGGGAATTGTAAGGTCAGGGAACCAGTCTAGCTGCCTTGTGACTGTTCATAGGTGTGTAATCAATTGCAAACAAATGCGGACTAGCTACCGGTAACTATGGTCAATTGGGGCCAGTATTTGAAAACAAGCCAGTTTGTTTTCAATGCTGGTCGGACAACCAGCGTTGGAAATTGATACCACTTTTCTTGAAAATGACAGTACACCAGGTGCCATGATTTTACAGGATGCTTTCAATTGTCATTCACTAACTTTCCAGCAAGGTATTTCAAAATAATTTGGTAGTTTTATTTTTTGATGTTTGCAAAAACAAGTAAGTACATCTAAAATATCTATCAAGACAATAAAATTAAATATACAGTGATACATAAGCAATGAAATTAGTTAAAAGCCTGTTTAAAAAGATAAGTCTTAACTTTACGCTTAAAAATTTCAATGGACTGCGAATATTGAATGTCAGTAGGCAACTTATTCCATAATCCTGGGGCTGTAGATGAAAAGGATATCTACCCCCAGTGTTTTTAACATTCTACAACGGCTTTGCTGCATTAATTTTAATAATATGATGTGAAACAATCCAAATGGTCTTGCAGTGCTTGTATTGTATGGCAGTTACAAAAAAGAAAGTTGCAACAGGCAAAGCTCATCACTTTGTCTTGTTTCATCAAATTGTCTCATTTCTGAGATAATAGCGTCTGTCTGGGTTGGATTAAAAAACCATAAGCCCCAACAGTATTCGATAAAAAAATCATCGTAATTCCCATCAAATGTCCACTGACAATGATGAAGACGACTGCCAAGAAATGAATACATTCGGTTTGACAGTCACAATAGAAATGAGTCTATTGACCCATCTATCATCGACGAAAATCATTCATCAATTTGATGGGGTATAGAGACCCCTCAACCCCCCCCCTTCTCTTTTCCCAGAATATGTAACATATTGGTGATGACATCAGACAGCATGCGGTTTTGTGTCTCCAGCAGTCTGCATGCCGGCAGTATGGCCAGCCAATGACAACTCTTGTATTGAACCAGGCATTCTTTTATGCCTTGGTGTTTGGCCCGTGCCCGTTTCAATCATCTGTAAGAAAGGAGGAGCTCGGAGTGAGGAGAAGAAAAAAAAAGTAGGACATCCTTTTGAAGTTAGGAAGCCTCTCTCTTCCTGGTTTATCTTGTGGTTTGCCTGCCAGAGCTCAGCTGCAAGTTATCACAGGAGGAATGGCTCTTTTGGGAACTGGCCAGAAAAAAATTCCAGCCGGGGCTTGAGTGGTTTTTAGAAAGGATACCGAGCCAGTTTGGAGATGAAACACCGTAGCGCGGACTTCTAAGAGAGATATTTGCTGAAGCAGAAATGCTGAAGTGATATTACTGAATGCAGTAATGAACTGATGCAAAGTCAGAATGTTGACATGATGTTCAAAGGTTTATATCAGGAAAGGACCACTGATGCTTGATGTTTACCAAGAAGTATGTAAAAAAACAAAACACAATATCGAGCCACTTAAAAAAAGAAATTAGAAAACCAGCCTCTAAGTAATTGAATGAACATTCATTTAAATTCTTTAAAATTGCTTGTCTTTGACCAAAGCAATTTTTTTCTTTAAAATTGTTTGTCGTTGAATGATGCAATTTTCTTTTGCTTTTTCTGTTTTATAACCAAGTGACGATTGTTTCTTAAAAAGGGGCTTTAAACTTATCGCTTGGCATTCGTAGGTTCATGAATTGAACAGTCATATCACAGTTTAAAGTGGCTTTTCCCTGACTGTTTTTCCTTCCTTTGTAAATTAAGTCAACTTCTCAGTGATATTCCCCGCTGTCATTTAGTGCAATGACAGATCACTATAGATTAGCCATACCCTAGATTGCCTCACCCAAGCACCCTCTGGTCCCACCTTACTTGCCCCCTTGTGACCCCCAATTCATTTGGTCAAGTCCCATTTACCACCCCCAACCCAACCCACCCCACCCCGCCACCTTTGGCTTCCAACAAAATTACTTTCTATCCGACCCTAGGAAATCAGATATCTGTACTTTTTATCAGTGGTGTTTAGTTTAAGCTGTCAGGAACCTGTCAGAGCATTACCACCAACATCAAAAGGGTATCATCTCTGGGGTGAACTCTCCCTGGACATGCTCACCCGCTCTTGACCTCATTGACCCCGAGTGACCTTGGTTGGTCTTGTGGCAGTAAACTTTTCCATTCCTTTTTTAACACCCAGTTGGAAAATTGCCGGTTGTGTTTTGAGAAATAGACATCCTGTTATATCTTCAGCTTTACTGCTCAGAACTGAAAATATCCGGCCTAAATTTCAAATGCCTGCATAAGAAATTGGATGTTGTACCAAGATGAATTATTTGTTTGATCTTTCCCTGTTGATAATGGAACCGTCGTTCCTGTCAATCAAACAGTGCGCATTGACCAATCAGATCGTGCCTATTGGTCAGGTGACCACAACAGCTCTATCAAACTTGGTCACAAGTCCTGAGAGTTGAACACACGTTTTTCCTGCCGTCAATTTTTTTCCCCCTCCAATTTGAACCAGTGCCGTCTAAAGTTGTAACTTCTGCCAACTCTCCGAGCTGTGACATAAACACAAGAATCTAATATCTGGGACAGGAGCCTCATTGATCCAGTTTGCCGTAATCCCCAAGCGGAAGGCAACAAACCGAGAAGACTTACGGACTGACATTGATGTTCAGGCATCAATCCTCCATGGCGATCAGTAGCCAATAAAAGAGAACAAGCGATAAAAGAAAAAGCAAAGGGAAGAAAGAAAGAAGATGGGGACAGAGGGTCTTTGGGTTTCCTGAGGTTTAGCCACATCACTGCTTTCATCATTCAATTACTTTGAAATACCTGCCTGTCCCAGCTCTCCCCTATGGCCTGCATAGCGTTGTACCCTGGAGACCTTCCCCAACATTTGGTCCCGCGACACGACACGGAGATTAAGAAGGTTACACATCCACAGATCACCCATATCACGACTCGACGATGACAGCTCGGCTAGAGAACCCATTGCTTATATTTTTTTTATCAGTCAGATTTTGTGGTCATGTGACTTGTTTTGAAAAGCCATTTTGACGACTTGAAACTGATTGGAGCTTTGGATAGCCAGATTTGAGGTTTATCTTTTTTCTTTCTTTGAAGAGGTGAAGTAGAGGTCAAAAAGTTAATTTTTAATGTGATAAAGTTTTACAGTTAATTTTTACAAATCCAAGACACAAATGTGATGTGTGTTTTTCGGGGTTTAAGCCCCCTGAAATTGATTTCTGTATGCATACATGCTTCTTGGGATGTATTCAATGAGTGCAAATGTTTTTTGTGTTTTTTCCTGCTGCTGGCTCCTAAAAACTCACACATAAAAGAACAAGATCCTGCATTGGGGTGCCATGCAAAGTGCAGCATTCTTTTTTGGTTACAAATGTTGTTTTTGTCAGACCATTTTTTCTTCGGGGGGGGGGGGGAAAGAGTGGCTACAGAGGGCCTAGGCCAAACTGGTATATAGTTTCACAGTCAATTTTTACAAATCCAAGACACACGTGTGATATGTGAAATATCTCCCCAACAATTGATGGACATTTACTGTGATTACTTTTTGGTGAATCAATATTTTATATTTCACAACTTGTCCAAAACTTCAAACTATAGACACTTTATAATCCACCCGCGCGGCATCCCGCTAGTGTAAAAAAAATGCTATTTTCTTACGACTTTTATTTAAATGTAACGTATTATTTTTAAAAAAATTTATTCTTATGTAACTAGAATTGGCAAAAAAAGTTATATCATTAAATGGCTGATACCAGCAGATCATGTTTTTTCATGTTTGACCATCACGTTGTTTATTGAGGATACTAAAGTTGACGCCTTCCCCCCCCCCACCCCCCGGCCTAGGTATTGTGTCTGAGTTCCTGCACTACACCTAAACTTTTTGTGTCTAATTTCTGTTTGTTTGTTTTTTGTTTGTGTGTGTGTGTGGGGGGGGGATGTGTTTACCCTTGTTTCCCTAGAGAAGTAATGCTTGGAATTGACCCATCGAGTTGTGCGAGTTAGCCACGCCCCTTAGACAACCCTATGGAATTTTTGTACACTAAGTTTCGTTTGTCTCAGATTTTGCGCGTTCCGTGTCCATTTGTATATCATGTAATTGGACAATATTTCACCAGCTGCGTTGATGCGATTTTAATGCGATTCTACCGGGATAGGTCGATAGGCTGAGGCTTGAATGAAGATACATGTTGCTTGGCAACCTGTGACCAAAATAGCCGGTTCTCAGCAAATTGCCTTGTCTGCAGACAGCGGCATTAAAATATTCATACCGGTACATGTAAGTCTGCCCGTCATTGCCTCAAAAAAACAGCACATCGTATTGTTCAGTTTAATTGGAAATGCTGATCCGTTTCCCACACAGATTCATTTGCCTAAGACGAATGGTGCACTGCACATTATTTATGGTAATAATCAGTAATAATATGTCCGCTGCAGCATCAATTATTCAAGTATTATTATTACTTTTCCCTCATTTGGAGCCATGCGTGTTCAGTTTTTTTTTTGCATCGGCATCTGAGGCTATCTTCCAGCGACCAATTTTCATGGAGCTGTTAAACACGGACAATATTCGCTTAGCAGAAATTGGTTACCAGCCAAAACGTCATGCAATTGATATGGCATGTGACTGGTTCCCAGTCGATTTTTTGCTGAGTACAAAAACACAAGTATGAAGGATGAGAAAAAAGTAAGCAAAATCATTTCAAATTCTTCCGAAACAGCTTCTTATCAGAATCTTTTCAGAAAAGATAAATTTCAGAATTGAAGTTTGCTCATTAGTAATGCTTAAGTAATTGTCAGTGTCCGCAAATACATATAATAGAGAAAATGGCAAAGGCATTATGCATGAAAAAGAAACAAATATGCAAAAGGAAACTGCTTTGAACTTTGGAGTCGGCATTTTTTCTTTTGTGAAGAGAAACTGCCAGACTATTTGCCACTTTACCACTGATACTATAGAACTCAAGTATGTCACCGTCCTACAATGCAATATGCTGCACTGGTTACACACAGTTGTTACAGTTCCTCTCGACTAGGGGCGTGTCCTATGATTGCCCCACCCACATGTCCTGTCAGTCACTGCCATGAGACATCAGTGACGGATTGCATAATAAGCTAACGCTGTGTCCTGATTGGCTGGTATTGTGCTGGTAGTTTAGCCACTGGTGAAGACACGCCTCCTATCACCAAGAGTGACCAGTGTATGACATTCAATGTACAAAATAACTGGCCTTCAGTGATTGACCCACCGTGTACATATATACATGTACATGACACGTGAAAGTTGTGTAACTTTACCCAATCATGCATGCAGAATTTTGGTATTTGTTTGAACATTTTAAGTTGTTCATGTACATTGTCTTGCACTGTATATTTTAGGTCCAGCCAATGTTATATATGTAGGGCCTACCTACATGTAGATTGTTGTGGAAATGTTTTTTGCTTTACTTATTATTTTTCTAGCCTATAGCTTTGTTACTTATTTTTGCCTTTCTTTATTTGCTTGTTTGAGAATTCAGTGTTAAAAGCCGTCATCTGGGGTTTTTCTTTTAAATGTAATTTTCCCCAGTGTTACAGTCGTCTGGTATTTTTTTTCTACCAGCCAGGACGTTTTGGGTGTCGCGTTCCAAAATCGTGTCGTACATTATCTTGAGAATTGTGACATTACAATGTATGTACCCTACCAACGCTTGCTTTTAGCGCTACATATGAGTCATTTTATTGGTGTGACTTGCATAACAATTAGGTCGGCTTACTGTCTGTGACCAACATTCTCTTTGAAAGCATTAGTGTCGGAGTAGCCGTCCAATCATGTACACATTTTGCATTTGAGCTTCGTAATTTGATTTGTCCAAAATTGTTTTCGTAACAAAGAAGGTCAATAATTCCTCTACCTATTGCAAGTTGAGTGTGCATTTAAAATCGACTTGAAAGCCCCATTTGGGGGTTAAATTTAATATATTCTAGCTTAAACATGCACGATACATGTATTTTTTGGGGAAAACATGCCCAATACATTTATTTCTTTTAGGAAAACATGCCTCATACATTTTTTTTCTTTTGGGAAAACATGCTTTGTTCCTTTTTCTTGTTTGGAAAATATTTAGTTACAGCAAAAGTAAAATCTGGAGGGTCGTTTTTCTTTGAACCTCAAGTATTTACCGTCCCCCCTCCCTCCCCAGCCAAATTGAAAGCATTAAAATTACTACCAAAAAAAAAAGGCCTTTCCCCCAGCATAAAATGCTCAATGTTTTGTTCTTGGAACACCATCATTTCGTTGTGATATTTAATGCACATCACGATAAGCCACACTTACTTACATTTTTGCACGTGTACGGCAGAGTTAGGCAAATCAGTAAGCAAGCACAGTTAGGCAGATTGAGTGTCCCGATATCACTCTTCATGGTTGAGTTAATAGTGTAAGGGATCGTCTCAGAATTGAAAAAAAGAAGGGTAGTTTGGTCCGTCTCTCTTAAAAAGCTATACGGGGAAACAAGTCATCAAAACTGCTTTTGATTGAAAAACAGTCAGATCAAAGATGATATGCTTGACATATCACTTGGTGTTGAAGTTTGCTGTCAGTTGAAAATGTGATTTTTTTTGGGGGGGGGGGTTAGAAATTTGTTTTTGATATTTGTAGGCAAATGTAAGCTAGGAAAATACATTTGTGATATTTTTTGATTCGGAAGTCCCTATTTTTTAATATAAAAATATACTTGTTTTTCCACCAAAAAATTAACAAAAGAATATAAATAAAATAATGCACATAGACTCTTGATCTGTACAAACTGCAATCCAGCTAAAAAAATCTTCAAACCAGACAAAAATTGTTTCCTTGTTTCATAAACTCACTTAATTTTTTTACGACCAATCCTTCCCCATAAAATGACTGTTATAAATCCATTAGCGCGTTGTGGCTCTTTATTTGGTTAGCTGAGGTGGCGCGTAATTATCACACGTAAGCGGACCCAAGCCCATTATAACACTAGTCTGTCCATAAGTTTGACCTCACTTTACGTGTTGTCATGGTGAAACTTGTCCAACTCCAAATGCGCACTGTGTGCTGATCCCCCCCCTTAAAAAAAAAATTAAATAGAAAAATAAAAATATGACGAAACTTAGACAAATGATTTGGAACCAGTCAATAAAAAAAAATGGATGCACTGATATTCTACGGAATAAAACCAGTCCAAGTGTTCTGTGTGCTGGGTTAAAATCTGAAAAGCCTGTCCTCCCCCCCCCCACTTTCTTACAAAATGGTTGTTTACATTTTAATAATCTCTTCCCCTTAATGGAATTCTGACATGCATTCTAAACTGGTGGCTGGGTTTTTAGTGGGGAAAAAACGAGACATTGCAAACTCATCTCAATGACACTTCAGCATCTCAGAAATCCTACAAAATTCCCAGATAACATTTATAACACTCGGACTCCAATGTGTTTGCTTCTTTGTCTTTTAAATAATTCTTCAATGTTGCTGATTGAAATCTGATTGCAAGAATGGAGCGTTTTGGCTGAGTGGCGCAGTAGACGCTTTTTGCCTGTGTATTACCGAGCGTATGATCACCGGAGCATTAGTGTTGTACCGTCGTCATGTATCCCGTCAGTTGCAATTAATGCTGGGGAGTAAAAGGATCAATCAATTCCCTTTTTTTTTTTACAACCAGGTGATAACATTTTTGTCAGGAGCATTAGCATGGGAATGTGTAAGTCTGTCGCCTATTACGATCTCTTCATACCATTTATGGGGTTGTGCTAGACTTTTATTGAAATCATCAAACCACAAGTCTCAGCTGAAAGTGTTAGTCTTGGGGCGTTTGTCCAGTCATAGATGCCAAAAGAAAAAAAGGAAATCACATTGAAAAAAAAAATATATTGAAGTTTTCTCTGACTAATTTTTATGGGCATTTATCATTGTTTTAATGATCTGTGCTTGTGATTCTGATGGTATTACTTTCTTTGAAAGTGATGTCTGCTTTCATCGGATGATATAGAGTTAACAACATTTTATAGAAAACAATGGATTTTTTTATGGCTGTAATTCTAACTTTGTTTGTGTGTTTGGTATCTTGTCGTTGAGTCTGAGACATGAACAAGACGTAGTCTGGTCTGAGCCAACGTTCTTTATAACACGAGTTTGCAAAAATGTGACTCAAAGCAGACTCAAGTCCAAGATAAATTTAGGAGTTGTTAAGCTCTAGTATTACCAAGTTACGCGTTTGTCTGCCCTTATTTCGAAAGGGTAGGGGGGGGGTCCCAGAAATGTTCCTTGATAATGAATCTTGTGCAGGATATTTCCTAGCACATTGGTTCTTTGTACTGCCCCAAATCACCCAGCCTCTTACTATACCGGCGGCCCCAAACTCCCCCAGTGCTGTATGGTTTTGTAGATTCTTTAGGAAGTAACTGAATAGCAATACAGTATCATTATGGGTGAAACGAAACAGGCAAAAAAATAGAATACTCTACTTGTTGTCACTAGGATGCTCATATATTGGTTGTTATAGACTTTGTGTTAAAATATAACTTGGAATTAACTGTGATATTTGCATAATAAAACAGAGCAATCGTTCTCTTTGAAAGGTCTGAAATTTGCATTAAACCTTGAAATTTTAGTGAGAATTGCTTTAAAATATCCTTAGAATTTCCCAGTTTAGAACTAGAATCTTACAATTGTTCACATTTCCCTTGTCCAGGCCTCCATCTCCTCCGCCTGCTCCGCCTGGGATCAGATTTTAAAGTTAAAGTTCTAGGCTTAATGAGTAGTGGATTTATTTTGGCTTTGGGGTACGGTACCCAACCCACGTTACTGCGGTCCAGCCTGGCGCTGGATATAGCCACTTACTCATACCACTGGAATTCCAGGTGTGTCTTAGAGCTGTGAGCTGTATTCCCCTCAGACTCAAGGAATCCCCCAGGTCAATTAGTGTGTCGGAGGTCAAGATTAAGGTCAGCCTTGTGATACTCGATCCCAGCTATTTTAACGTGGTGTACAAAGTCGTGTTCGGACAAGTTTTTTGCTCCAGATGGTGTTCTCAAGTGAAAGCGTAATCAATTGTGGCCAACTTAAACAGAGCTGCGATACACACAGACTTGGTGAGTGCTAAAAATGTTTCCCCTGCAAATGGGGTTAAACACTTTGCTCCTAGTCCTACTGGGTCTTCAGCTTAATTTGGGGAACTTTGTGAAGAGTATCTCCTGAACAGTAAAAAAGAATTGGATATTTAAAACATCTTTTAATCGACTCCCCCGAAATAACGGGTGAAACAGAATTAATAAATCAGCAGTGCTCAAAAAGTCAAAATCACTCTACGTTGTATGTCCCTTTTAAAAATTTTCTGTTGAAACACGTTGAAAGGCTTGATCTATAAGGTATATTGGGAAGACTTAAACATTGGGTGGGGTGGGTGGGTGGGTGGTGGGGGGCATTCTCCTGGAGCTGCTTAGCGTACTTGCTAAGTACAGATAATATTTGCTTTGGAAAAGTAGGTCACCAGCCTAAATGTAATGGGTTGTATAGCGGAATCCGGCAACCAGCATAAGACGCTGTTATACACGCTGCACGCATTCTCAAAGACAAGGCGCGCACACATTTTGGTGAACCTATTGGTCAAAGGAGCCCGGAGTGCCTGCGTACTACCTGAGCGTGACTCGCATGAGCCTGGTGCCACAGCAGTGCCACCTCAGAAACTGGCTGTCACCAATTAGTCTGTAGGATTTAAATTTTGGTCCTCATTTTTTTCCTTATAATTTGCACTTAAGTTTTCTTTGCAATTTCTTTTCTTCTGCGTAGCAAGTCCATTCAGTTGGTCCCTGACGCCCCTTTATCCCCCCTTGTCGTTCCCTTATGAATATTCATTATTAATACGAATATTCATTGTCTGAAATCATATACACACTATTGCTGCTTTGGAACTCCTGCTAATCACAATTGCACGGCCTTTATGCGTGTAGATCGTGTCAGCTTGTGCTATATCCGTGTGTGTTAATGAAATGTTCTGGGAGCTATCGTTGCCACGCTGCCCTTGTTTCTCGCTCGGGAGAAAAAGAACACCAACTTGAAAGTTGAAGGACTCTACAGTAGTGCATCTCACTTGCAAATTTATCTTCATTGATTTATTTATAGTGCATTAGTATGGCTAAGTGTACTTTTTCTCTCCCTTTGGTGTGGCGAGGCTGATTACTGCATATTATAGGAGCTGCGATGTTGCTAGGTTGCTGTGCAGGCATGCACGTTGCTGGGTTAAATTCCTCATTAATTTCTGATCGAGGTTTTAGCCGATGTGTTTTGCGAGCTGCGGTCTATCCTGTGCGAGAGTAAAAAATTTAAGGGAAAATGGTATTTTTTAAACAAGTTAATTGTGAAGAACTAGTTTATGGCTTGCAAGGGTAATTGAAATGTTATGTCTCTGTTCTGTAAAAAAAGGTAGTATAATCATGAAAGTGAGCTAGCATGATGGATTTTTTGTGTCCCCTAAACAAGGTTTTGGGGGACACTTACCATTCCTAAATTCTGTATGACCGTTGTCACATAAAAATCCGACTCCTATGAAAATCTGACCCCTTTTTTTTTTTTTTTTTTTATAATCCTCACGTGACAGGCCACTCTCCCCCAACCCGAAAAAAATAAAATAGCATCGCGTACTCATGCAGCGCACTACTACTAATGAGTCCACATTTCATGGAGTCGGATATTCACGCTACTATCTCCGTATTCCTGTATCAGTATCCCGTATGTATGTTAAAGTTTAGGTTAAGTTTTTGAAACAATGTCATAACTTCTACATGCTTTCATGGATGTTTATGAAACTTGGATGCAGGGACCCTTGGGTGGGAAGACACAATTCTTCATCAGATTACTGAGGTCAAAGGTCATGTAGGGGCCATTAGAGGTCATCGTTCAAATATGCTTCCAATGTTTCTTTGTCCACATAATTTGATGGATTTTAATGTAATTTGGATGGAGTGATCCTCGGGTGGGGGTTCATGACAAATCTTCCGAAATTGGAGGTCAAAGGTCATCTAGGGGTCATTTGAGGTCATTTTTAAAAATGCATACAATTTGACTTTTTTTAAGATCAAAAACATATAGGGATCGACCGCGACATGTGCAATCGGCGGATCACCTTGTTGTCAAATATTTGATGTTATTTTGTCTGGAGAGGCAACAAATAATTTGTTTCTCGGAAACGATCCTACTTTGAGCAAGGTTTGCCAAAAGTTATCTGATTGAAATATATTGAAATATTTAAATTACTTGAACACCGAAAAGAAAAAACTCACAAGAAAAGGGTGTGTCACATGCTACACATGTAACTCAACATACAGTGCAAATTCAACGTCCCCTTCCCTTTCGTAAATTAAGAAACAAATGAAAAATACTTCATTGACAATACTTCGTTGAAAAAAAGAAAGAAATATAACCTTCTTTAGAATGCCACCCAGCTTAGTGTAGGCAATAAGGGATTGTTTTCCAAGCTGTATCCAGTTCAAGCCTTTGTTTTCAAAATACACGGCTAAATTTCACGCATTTATCGTTTAGTGTACTGGGAAACTCTTATTCAATCCGGGTCAGTGAAATAACATGCCACATCAAAAGCTATCTTTAGCGTGTGATGCCATGGGTCAGATGTACTACAAGTTGCAGTACGATCCCAGAACAAAGAGGACTGTATCACACCGCATTCGGGCAGGGACCACCCATCTTTGTCGCATCACGGACTCAAAGTCAGGGGAGACGTGTGGGAGGCTTCAAGTTCCGATGACGCTGTCTACATATCCACATTGACACTAGGCCGGCTAGTACGTTGTAGTTTGTGGCAAGTCCACCGCGCCCCGGTGTGCGTATATCATGCTCTATGGAGCTGGATTACAGAGTCTGATCCGAGGACTCACACCAGCTTGAAATGTTAGATCCCATCGGTATGCCAAATTAATTATTTCCTACTAGCGGTATTGACTGGGTTGTGGTTGGAAAGCCCCCCCCCCCCAGTAATGTGAAACGATTTAGTTGATGGTGCATAGGTGGCATAACCTGTGCATTACCAGTGGGGTAAAAAACAGTAACTTGAAAAGGGAAATGGTATGGTCTTTCCTCAGCACCATTCCAAAATACATGTATGTAGCAGATATGACTTTGGTCCTATCATTTTTAACTTGCATACAATATAATAATTGCATTTTATGCAACATTTGTAGTGTACTGTGGCGTAATAATACATGTTTGGAAATATGCTGTGCTGTAACCATGGTGATGTGCAGCTCATTTGTTTTTCGTCAGAGAAAAAAGTTTACCAGACAGAATTGGCAAGCACGCCAAGTCGCTCCCAGGCCAATCTCCGTCCACAATGCTCGATAATTTGATGACCCAGTTTGTCTAGATGTGCAATTTTAAGATTTGATCCAAACTGGCGGCGGCGTTTGTTGGAGTTGTCCACCTAAAAAGATCGGGACAATATTAGGTGTTTGCTGTTTGTCTGGGCCAAAAGGAAATTAAACGATGAATCATGTAGAACTCGGTACTTACACCTGATCTAGATAACCAGCCATGTGGATCTTCTGCTTTGTGCATTTTTTTTTCACCCTCATATTAAGAGAGCGAGAGCTAGACAGCGATGGGTCCTCCTCCTATCAGCTCTAAACTGCCTCTTGACTTCACGCGCTCCCAAGGCAAACATTTACCCTGTCTGTTGTTTTTTGGTGAAAGTGTTGGTTCGGGCTAGCGCTTCCTGCAAAAACGGCTCCCGTATAGGTAACCTAAGCCTGTCAAATAGAGAAACGCGAGCATCGTCCAGCCCTTCTTTTTTATCTCCTTTCTGTGCCGACGCGACAGTCGTACGAGGTGCATTTGTCAGCGCTGTCTCCTCATTGCTGTTTGCTCTCTCGTCCGATGATTTTTTTTCCTTCAAACTTTGTCCATAGTTTTTCATTTTTATGTTTTGGAAAATGGTCCATCCAGACCTTTTTGTCACCATCTTCCATCTTCTTTCACAGTGATTGCTTCGATTGTGTTGACTTTTCGGTGGCAGGGATATTTGGAGTCTGTCCACATTCGGTAGGCTGAGCATGTGGCGGCGAGATGTAAAATGTAAACTAACCCAAGAAAATGAGTCAGCAGTCACCAGAGCTACTTCGGAGAAGAATTAGGTCTCCTGTTTTTCTGGAGAATCTAGCACAATGGAATTTAATAGAAACAGTCTACACTTTTACCCACAACAAAATTATGTAAAAAAAATCAATATGCCAAACTGAATGATTTGTCAAAATAAAGAGCAGATTTCATCCTACTGCAATATGAAATGCTAATAAAGTGAAGTCTCTTTTTTTTTGGTAAGATCCGATTCCAAATGTGACTTTGTTGTGAATTGATTCAGAAGTTGCTTAAGTTGGGTAGTTTGTCTGTTGCGGATCAAAACATTAAATTATGAAGCAATTTTAGATTAAAGTGGCGAATGCGAGAAGACTGACATGATTATTTTTTTGACAGGGAAGAAAGAATGCCCCTAATTGTGTAACTTGGAGCGGCTTCCTTTTCCTTCTGTTTAAACTCTGGCAGGAGCCTCTGCATGTCACTTGGTGGTCGGTCTGTCTGTTCCCGGAAAATTGACCAAAATAAGGCCCCTAAGTTTCCATAACATATAACTACCAAAATGTTAAGTTTCCAAAAAAAGCAAACAAAATAAATTAAATACTTAAACAAAAATTGTTTGCAATAATTTAGAAAGATGTTTATGACAAGTTTGTAAGTGGTAGCAAAATGTGTGCAGTAATGTTATAGTCACGTGGTATTTATCTAGGTATAAATCTGGAGTATGGTGTTCCATATGTGCCATCGGCGTCGCATTTTTGGGCGTCGCATTTTTAAGCTCTGGCAGGGATCATTTTGATAGATTTCATGCAAGATGGCCAGAGCTTATTGTGCACTCGCACTTGTTTTGGTCATGTGGGCTGTGTGGATTCAATTGGGTCTGTCAGGCTGTTATACATCAATGTAATCCAAAAAGAAGAAGAATAATCTGCAGTCAAAAACAATCTGCAGCACATATTTTTTCTAAGAACAATCCTTCAACCCGAAACCAGTACTGCCTCTGGATTAACTGGTTTGAGTGGAACCTCGGGGGTCTATTCCAATCTCAATCAAGTTTTCATTTCCCGTCAGAGGTGCCTTGCGGTAAACCGCAGCAACACATTATCCAGCATCACCGAATATTTCTTGTGATTAACATGTTACTGCTTCTCCGACGTGATTTCAGATGACAGAAAAAAAAAAGTTCCCGCCAAAACTGTCCTAATTCAATATCATGCCCTGAATGCTGATATCTTTCCCTGCTGTAGGTTTTTACATTTTAGAAATTTTTTTTTTTCATGCGAGTCGCTGGGTTTCAAGTCCAGCCTGTCGCGGCTCCGTGAAACACAAGCAGGGAAACTCTGTACTTACGTACCCTAGGGTAACCCACCCGCCAGCCACCCAAACTACCAGACTATCCGAGCTATTTGGCCGTAAACCCAGATATCTCTGATTTCTGGCCATCATGTCAAGAAGTGTTCGAGTAAGAAAGCGGTCTCCCGTTGGGAGAAGGACATGGGATAGTTAGATAAGCATAGCACTCTTATGGCTCTCTGTGGAAATGAAGCAGCGGTCCGTGGATGCAGGGAATGTTTTCAGTTCAGTTGTGGATCTCTGCCTAGGAATGTGCCGTTGTTTGGACTTCTTTTTATCCTCAGCGTTGAGATTGGCATAATATGTACCATTAGATGTCTGTTTCCATTTGGAAAAAAAAAATATCACATTGTAATGTTTTATTTTCACATCATGATTAAATTTTTGTTATTTTTTGTAATGGAACCCAATATTTTCCAATAAGTTTTTTTTTTTAAAGTGCAACAGTGGTGGATGTACTATAGATGATTAAAAAGTATAGTTATTAACCTTACGTAGGAACATTGACTATTGCCAGGAAATGAATCTACAAATTTAATGCGAAAAACTGTGCTGGAGGTGAAGACAGGACTGGCATCAAATACCCAGTGAAGTAATTCTGCCCGAAATGGTATCATGGGGAAGAAGATAATTATCGAAGGTGGTTTCAAAAAGTGTGTCGGCGGGCACATTTTAAAATATTTGACAATATTCATTAAACACTGTGAACGTTACACATCCACTGAAACCTCAATGTTACGTACACTAAATGGGTGACTTAAATGTCCATAGTGCCGATTTAGGATTTGTACTCGAGGGGACATTTAAGATACGAAAAGGAAACATTTGAATTGGGATTAAGCGCTAGCGACGTGCACTTACAAAACCCCAAAATGTGCACAGGTTTTCTCTTTTTTTTCTCAAAAGGTACAGTATCTACTGGGCTGAAACTACATGTATGCACTCTACTCAGGCAAGCAACTTTTCCTCGGATCAGCTAATTTCCTCATTTTTTACTTCTCATGAATGCCATTACAAATTGAAAAACACTGTACAAAGTCTTGTGTGGTTTGGAGTTTCCTCATTTTCCCCCCCTAAATTCCCAGTTGCATGCCTGTCTACTCTTATGAACTGCACAAGTTTATGATTTTGAGCGATTTTGTTGCTTCAAATTTATACAAAAGCACAAAAAGCAAAATGGTCCAATGTACTTTGAAAGGTCTCTTCATGTCTCTTGTACACCCTTATGGACCAAGCCCCCCACCCCCAACAGACCCTGCCAACACACCCCAGCCCACAAATATAGTGAGATGTACTCCCCCTGTGCATGCACTGGCCCGGGCTCTGTGAATGACCTTATTTGGAAAACAGTCAGCCCGCGTAGGTACAGTGTACATGTGCATTGAGCACAGCAGATGGAGAAGACAGTTTGAAAAGGCACACATGCTCCAGTACTGATACAACACAGGCAGCATTGATGCTTTGAAACCTTAAACTGTTGAACCAAAATTACTCGTACTTCCACATCTTCTTTGCTTGATTGTTTCTGTTCCCAGTTTCCATCTGAGCTGTGTGAGTTATATGTGTGTTTCATCTTCCGTTTCATTATTTTGAAATAGAATTATAATTAATTACAATTCCATAAGCGGGAAGATTTTAGAGCTGGCATGTGTCAAATTGCTTGTAACCAAAGTAAAGTAATTCTTTTTCCTTATGTAGAGTTCAGGTTTAGATCTGAAATCTTGACTGTAATTCGCATCAAGAACATTTACACGATTGTGATGAAAATCACACTATATCTTTCGGCCAGTGAGTGTATTTTCTTTAAGTAATCAAGACTGTTAATTACAAACCCTGCATTGAAAGACTCCTTCGCTTGGCGTCTCCGTGTTTACCCACTGTCTGGAAACTAAATTAAAGGAATCATTTGTTGTCATGGACCAATCGTAATTATTCATGGGAAGATGACGTTTATTGTGCATATAAAATTACAATGTGCCCATTAAAAAAAAATGTGATGGCTGAACAACAGTACATTGCCTGTGTGTGGAATAAATGAGCGTGACAGATTTTTTTTTTTTTTTTTTGGAGAGTGTCTGGCGGCGTTGCTAAGCGGCTGTTTCTTCAGCGAATTCCTCGGTGTCCGTGCATGTCCTTGCATCAACAGCCAACAGGGAAGACAGCTCGCTAATTGAGCGTCGATTGTGTTGAATTTCAACCGAAATCACCTTAGGTCTCAAAAGACCTGCCTAATAGACAGAAACGAGGGGGGAAAAATTCTAATGGTTCGGTGCAAACGTTGGGTAATTTTTGAAAGCATTTGCAATGCAATTTGGTTCACTGTTGAGTGTTCCGTTGTTAGTTTTTTGTAACGAATATCGATTGTATTAAGTACTGCATTTATCTGTCTATCAAATTCATAAAAATGACACAATCTTCGTTAGAGAAAATATTGATTTTACACAATTTTACATTAACATCGTGTTTACGGAACATATATGCTTTAAATGTAGCTGCATAAAATATGTGATTGGATTAACCCTAGCTTCACCCAAAGCTACAAAATACTACTACTAGTAAACTGTAGTATGAAATACTTCACCATATAAGTGTGAACAACACTCAAAGGATTCTGTAGTACTCAGTTCTTTATCCCAAAGTAAGGGCTAGGACGTTGGATTAGAATTTAAGGGAAAATCTCTAACCAATAATCTGGAAGATTAGGTTGCTAATCTTGTGTTTCTAAATTTGCATACCTATTCCTGAAATAAATCAGTCAGTGTATTCCTCCCCTTGTAAACTGTAAGCCCCTCCCCCTCTATTGCACTTATATTCTGTTGTCCATCCTACGCCCCCCCCCCCTCTTTGAACACACTTGCCCCGCCTTCAGAAATGATGATGTCGTTGCACTGCGCGCGAGTGGCGTGACCGTTGTTTGAAGAAGCTAGTACACACATACAGAGCCATCCAAGGAAGGTGACGCTCTCTCTCGTAATTTTTTGCCTGTTCTGTTGTCGGCTGAGCACTAATCGAATTGACAGTGTTTGTTTTGGGTTGTCCAGTCACGTTAGTCCCAGGATTTGGAGTGGTGGTTTTGGTGGGGTTTTAATACGTAATTTACATCTATCCTCTCCGAAGGCCTGGAAACGGTTTCAAAGTGGGGAAGACCGAGCAGATTTCTAATCTCCGGGAAATGCGACAGATCTTTCCTCACCGTAGCCATGGATCAGGAAGAAATTCCTCCCTCTGACTCCATACTTACAGCTTGGCCTTTGTGTCTCCTCGAATTTTGAACTGGAAAACTCACATCAATAACCTTGCTGAACAGGCTTCCCAAAAGCTTGGGTTGCAGTTCCGTGCTCGTTAATATTTGTCACCTCTCCATATTCTGAATTCGACCCAAAATTGAGTACTGTTGTCACATCTGTGGTGCCCCATTTGAAAAAAAAAAAATCAAATTTCAAAGAATAACACCGTCCCACCTTCCTCCTCTGCCCTCCCTTCCTTTTTTTTTCGGCCGTACATGCCCTACATATCCTCATCCTCACCAACCCACCGTGCATCATTTGGTTCTCTTTCCTCCTCATTTCAAAATGGGGGAAAACATAAACATGGATACACTTTAAGTGTGTTTTTATTGGCACAGTGCCAACACTCTCCCACCCTTCATGAATAGACTGCATGGCCTAAATACATGACTCCAGAGTATTTTTCTTGGTTTTTTTTTCCCCTTCACCTTTTTTTTTCCTTCTTTTTTTTTTTCTTCTTTTCTCATCATCTTGTAAAATAGTGAGTCACCCACTGTCAGGACAGACAATGAATAATTCCACACGTTACCCCTGTAACGAATTATTGAACCTGGGGGGGAATAGTACCGGTACCGTAGAGCCATCTTCAGTAATAATTCGAGATGCGTTTCATATGAGTGGTTTCGGATAAGATGTGGCCCCTGGCTTCCTCACGTCCAAATCAATTTTCTACATTCATATTAAAATTAGATTTGAGCTCTTCTGGTTATTGTAGTCGGTGACTTTTCTCTCTTTTTTGGGGGGGGTGGGTGCCACAATTTTAATATAAATGTATGCTCATATCAAACAAAATTCTCATTTTTCAAACGGTATTGCAGTTCTTGAATTTCGATACCTGTTTTGAGTGTATCCCTATAAAATGCCAGGTTTAAATCTATTTGAAATTTTATACGGTAAATCAATACGCTGCTTGTTTCGGAATGTTTATTTGATGTATATGCCAAAGGAGGACGACAAATACTTGGATTAGGTGACAACTTTTTCTTATCCTTGAAAAAACTGAATTTTTAACTGCCACCAAAGCAAAGGTGTTATAAACCGACAATCCTTATCGTATTTGGACACTGGTGTGCAAAATGTCCTCGTGCATTGTTTAAATCATTTGATGACATCTGCTTTGTGTAATATTCCAAACCAAAAAAGTAACCCAGCATTACTTCGGTGGACAAGGGGTGTTTCTACTTCACGTAGCTCTGTTATGTGGCATAATACATTTTTGCTGTTGCATTTTCAAGTCCTCCCTCCAATACCAAACCATCTCATAAAAGCCAAACCTTTGATTTGTATTGCCATGACTCAAGGTAAGTACATGACTCACTACTCATGAACAGTGAAACTCGCTACTCACTAGCAAAACTCGCTACTCACTAGTGAAACTCACTACTCCCTCGCTCATGAAACTTGCTACTTTTCTCATGAGACTTGCCACACACTTGAGGAAAAGAATTTGTAATCAATAACGTTTTTAATTTTCATTGGACTTGCGCCACTGTTTATGATAAAAGCACTTATTCTCATTCTCATGAATTATGCTCAACTTCATCTTTACTTAATAAAAAAAAACAATTTAACATCACATATAATTTTGGTGTACAGCTATTGAGCTTGTACATGTACATGTGCATGTACATGTACATCAGATCACCCCATCCCCTTCTAAGTTCATACATAATTCATGAGATGTCATTACCATAATGGACAGGTGCTGGGCCGGCACAGGCTAGACTTGTGCTTGATTCAACCTTGACCTCTCCTGCAGCTGTTCCCAAACTCATGAATAATTCATAAGGCTATCGTTAATGGGGGACAGATGTTCTTGTCAGTGTATAAAAGCGAGAAAACTTCAACGCTTAAAAGAAAGTGTCTGAGCACATTTGAACAGACTCTGCTGCTTTGAAGTTGAACTGAATCTTCTGTCCTTGTTCCCCCCCCCCTTCACTGTAGCCATCCAAACCCTCTCAAAAGCCTCTTGAAAACTCCTTGTCAAGATGTGATAGTCTTTGATTTTAATCACAGTTGAAACAGATTGTTGTGTAAGGTTGGCACAGCCCCCCAACCTCCCTCCCCCAACCTCCCTCCCCCCAAACCTCCCTCCCCCCATTTACCAGCCCATTCAATGAGCATCATAACATACTGATAGAAAAGGGGGGCGGGGCGGGGCTTAGCAAGCGTCCCCATCCTTGACTGTGTGACAGCTGTAAGGAAGTGGCCCTGTACATTGCTGGCATAGCTGGCATGACTGCCGCTCTCCGCATTTTTTCCCACCCTAACTAGTGCTACTTGCAGCTTTGCCAGCGAGCAAGCTAAGCACTGGATTAAACTCAGCGTTCTTTTTTGAGCCAATGTTGTGACTGTGCGTACGCAGGGTCTTTTCCTCCATGGTGGTCACAAAGGCGTGACACGGCAGACTGCTTATCTGTGGGCCAGGCCTATATATCTGTAAAATCCATTCCGCAGAGGGTGTTTGAGCCTGCAAAATCCATTGAACACGGGGTATTGCTATCAACCAGGTGGAGTACGGTGACCTTTGAATGACCTTTTTCTCGTTAGATGACAACCCAACCAAAGTTTTCTTTCGGATGTTCCTCTTATGATCCACTTATGAGATGAGCATTTGGATGTGTGAGTTTTGCAAAATGATCGCTTCTACATAACGCTTCTCCGTCATCTTGCAATATTATTATGAAAGTGAATGGAAAAAAAGTCAATGTTAGACAAAATTTTTGAAATCAAGATCTAATTTTTAGCACGACAAGAATAGTTCCTCTCGAACCATAGGATTATGTCCGATTCGAGACCTAACCAAGAATGGAAAGACCGGCCTCTGGAAAAAAATGGAATAGGTTTCTTCTAGTTCAGAATAAGATATGATGTTGGAACTGTACACAAAATACAAACTTTTGCTAAATGCAACCAAACAAAAAAACGTTCACAATGCTTTCACAGAGAAAATAAAGAGGCCTACATGTAACAATGATCACAGACTGCAGTTTGTATTCCGCGACATACTTTATTTGCCAAGTACTTGAATGACGTTGTGAGCTAACTGTACCTCAAGTTGTGGTTTCTATGTTGCGGACTGCCTGGCTTTCTAACTTCTGTGAAATGATCACAACTTTGTCATTCGATGCAAGTTCCACAACATATTTTCATGCAAATAAAGCCACGTACTAGGCAGGGATAATGATTTTTTTTCCCCAACTAACTTTCACACGAAGAGGAAACTACTTGTAAGTTGCAAGATACGGAAAAACAAAGCGAAACTGCAACTCTACTCGGAAGTGAGCTTTCGACAAAATTGTTCTACTGAAGCTGAAGGGTGTCTCGCATGCATTGTTCATATTAATGAACATACATACATTTCAAAAGGGGTAGTTAAAGGTAATATATGTTTGCTACAATTTTCAGAAATGGATGGATTTGGGGGTTAGGATTTTATAGGAAATATTGTCAAACCAACCTGTTTAAAGTTTTGTGTTCATAGATGCTGGAAAAACCAAGAAGAAAATGCTGTTCTTGTAGTCTGGTTCCCTGACCCTACTTCAGATGAAACGGGGCAATTTGTAGGCTTTAGGGAATTGTCAGGTTAGGGAACCAGACTAGCTGGCTTGCGCCAATTCATGGATGTGTAACAGATTGCAAACAAAATGTTTAGTAGGTAAATTGGGAAACTGGGGGCAGTATTTGAATAAAGTCAGTTTTTTTTTCCCAACGATGATCGGCCAACCATAGTTGGAAATCGAAACAAAAATTCCACTTTTTTTGAAAATGACAGCATACCAGGTGCCATGATTTCACAGGATGCTTGAGACTATTATTCTCTTACAGTCGATTAAAGTAAGGTATTTCGTCATAATTTGGTAGTTTTATTTTTCGATGTTTGCAAGTGTTGTATATTCCCTTTAAGCATCCACACCTGTAGTTTTGATAGGATTAGGCTTGATTCAAAAACACCATTGTTCTGTGCAAAATAAGGAAGTAGGAAATTCTCATATCATTGTCTGTATGCTGTCATGTGACACACGATGATTGATGAGTCCGCCGTCTGCAGTTTTGATTCCAATAAAAGTTCAGTTTTTATTGGCAGTAAATGAAGACTTAACTACTGGTCCCTGCAAAGGAAACACAAAAAGCATTGTTGAAGCCCTTTGCTTGCTTTTGGATTGCAATAATTTAACCCTCCAGGGAGTTAGGATTTAGGATTTTTAGGATCCTTTTAAGATCCATTAGGGTTTTTCAGGATGGGGGGGGGGATTTTACAGCTTCATGGAAGTGTGCCATGCGGTTCCTGTAGGGTGGTAAGATTTCAGAGGATTCAGTTCAGTTTCTGGCAAAAGTGCCTTGAGCGTTATGTAAAATGGAAATTACATCTTTTTTGGGGGGGGGGAGGGGGTATTTTCTCTTCACCAGTGTTAAATCCTTATCAGCACTGATACTCGATGTTATCAGGGAGCTTGCGATAAGAACATTTCACAAGCTTGCTTTGGTAAACTCGAACCTGCGACCTGCTTACCAGTGCAGAGGTCTTAACCACTCGACCTCCATGCTTGCCTTGGTCAGCTGGCAGCATCTACTCTGATCAGGTTCAGCAAGCAATATCTCGTAATATGGAACTTTTAGGGTTTTTTCTTTTAAAACGGAGAGATATTGAGGTGGACATGATTTTTTGCTAACAGAGCCTTTGTTATTTCACGGAGACCGTAAGCAGTGAGCACACCAATAGGCACGCTTACATGTACACCTCGGAGGGCAAACTTGCTTAAATTAGTGACGTCTCCATCCATTTGCAACCGATAGCACATCCTGCCATGAAATAGTGCTTAAGGTTAGCACAATTTTCTGCTATAATAAGCAAAACATTTCTGCTTACTGTTAAGCAGCGCCATGAAATTGGGCCCTGAATCCGTGGGTGTTTCCAGTAATATCATTCTGGGGTTTTCCCTCCAACCCCTATTACTGTAAATTCATTTCACTGCTTCAAAAAAACGCACTGGAAATTAAAGTTGAAAGTCTTGTGTGAGCTATCACATCAAAGTGCCAAGTATAAACGAGCAAATATAGGAACGTTGTCTTTTGCAGCAATGCCTGTTGCAGTAAAGAACTCAAAGAAAAGTGCCTTGATCTTCCAATACCAAACAATGTGCATGAATTTAATCTGTTCTGAGATCCAAACAAATTGATTTTCACTTTAATTTGTGCTAAACTACATGATATCCAACGATGAGAATAGGAAACTAACTCTCCCCTTCAAAAGGTAAACTTCGTGCTAAAACCAACTCACTGTACGAGTTCCATTAACTCCTTAAAAAAAAATAAAAAAATTGTTAGAACGCCTCTGCACACGTCACCTCAACGAGAGACTGCAATAGGAAGCAATCAGTTCATCAAATGTTTCCGGGGAGTTCCCACATTTGTAAAAAAGACCAGCAACTATTTCTGGTTTCTGAGGAAGTCGCTCGTTCAAATAGCACGGACAGTTCCAATTGCGAAGAACTACCTTTCAGATACCGCAATGGGATTTTCCCATCCTTGTTTTCCCATGAAAAAAAAAATCAGAATTATTAGTTATGCTAAACTTCCTTTATAGCATCTCTTGTTTTACACATGTATGATTTAAAACATATGTAGAGTAGTCAAGAGAATTTTTCTTTTCTTTTTTGAGTCTGTTTTAAAAGTCTTTCTTCAAACTTTTGAATGGAAGCATGCAACTTTTCCTCAGATCAGCTGATTTCCTCGTTTTTTACTTCTCATGAATGCCATTACAACTTAAAAAGCACTGTTCAAAGTCTGGTGTGGTTTGGAATTTCCTCATTTTTTTCTAAATTCCCAGTTGCATGCCTGATGCCTGTGAATGACACAGTGAATGACACTCAAAAATTGGTGAATTGAGGAGAGTTAAGATGGTCCCTGATGCAGAGTTAGGCAGATTTTGGAGTTAGGCAGATCTGAAGGTTCCTGTTATGATGCACACAAGCGTCGTGTCCGATATGTGTGTACACACTAAGGCACAAAACTGCATGCGCGGCCGGCAGTGCTTCATGTGAGTTATCATGATTGGGTATCACTGACTGGCACCATCCAGATTCATTAATAAACCAGGCACTCTTGTGTTGTTGTCTCCGAGCTCGTAGCGAACAACATTGGTCAACGCAGTGATAGTCGTCCTGCAGAGAGATCTGTCTGTGTGTCCTGTAAAATTACCGTTAAACGCGATACGTGTGTTGGTGACAACAAGCTGATTGTTTTAACGAAACGCTAGCTTTGCAGTCATTAGTAATCAGACTCGCTAGTAAAATATTTTATTAGTAGGGAGTAGCCTGATATGTATGTAGTTGTGTGGGTAATGAGTTAATTCCGATACTCCCCTTAAAAAAGAAATGAAATTTGCGGTGAAATTAATTTGATTAGTTCCTGACCCGAATTGTAAGCCATAACTACATGTTAATGTTCACATGCCTGAGTATACCATTAAAAATTCAATATTTGCGTGTTGTTCACAGTCGTGGATTATGAATTTGTAAAAGAGTAGATTTGGGATAAAAAAAGGATGAGAACGATTGGCTTGCATTTGTAGCTTGTATTTGCTGTGTGGTCGCTATGGCAACAACTTTATGCAAGACGAGACACGGGTCAATGCACAGAGTGTAGGCGGACAATTTTAGTGATGCGGGGGGGCTGTGCGTGGTTTTGTAACAAAATTGAGCTTTTAAAGGGAATATACATCATTTGCTTTTGCTGTAATTTTCAGAAATGGATGGAATTGGGGGTTGGAAATATATAGCAAATATAGTTACACTGACTTTCTTGAGGTTTTGGGTTTGAAAATGCTATAAAAACCAAGAAAAACAATCATTTTCCTGTAGTCTGGTTCCCTGACTCCATATAAGAAGAAACAGAGCAGTTTACATACATTGGGAAATTGTAAGGTCAGGGAACCAGTCTAGCTGGCTTGTACCCGTTCATAGGTGTGTAATCGATTGCAAACAAGTGCGATGGTCAATTGGGGCCAGTATTTGAAAAAAGCCAGTTTTTTCCAACGCTGGTCGGCCGACCAGCGTTGGAAATTGATACAAAAATACCACTTTTCTTGAAAATGACAGTATACCAGGTGCCATGATTTTACAGGATGCTTTACACTGTCATTCACCAACAGTCCAGCAATGTATTTCAAAATGATTTGGTAGTTTTATGTTTTGATGTTTGCAAATGTTGTATTTTCCCTTTAAAAATGACGTTATTTTACATTTCGCATAACATACCCTCAGAAGACAAAAAAAAACAAAGGTCAAAGATATCATAGAGAAGATCAAGGAAATGAAATGGAGAGGGGCAGGGCACTTAGCAAAGAAGACAAGACAACAGACGGACCGAGAGACTCACAGAATGGCAACCAAGGACAGGCAGAAGAAGAAGAGGTAGACAAAGGAGATGGAGAGATGAAATCACCACATGAACACGGCAACATGGAGTAGAATGACAAACGGAAGAGAATGGAAACTGCTTGAGGAGGGCTTCATCCAACAATGGATGACCACAGCCTGATGATGATCATCATAGTGACCGTTTTAGCCGATTTTCGGCTAACTTTGACAGATTTTTTGTTAAAAAAACCAGTTTGACAGAAAATTTAACAGAATGGATTTTTTTGGCAGATTTCTGGCAGAATTCTGCAAAAATGGTTATTTGACAGAAAAACAGCAAATTTGCACACACAAAAATGGTACATTTGTTTACAAAAGCTTCAATCTTTTCAAACAAACCCTTGCAAAATAGGACAGGTTGCCTGGTCTAGGTGCTGAGGTTCACTGGGAACCGGATTTCGTCGTGATGCAACCACGTTTTGCCTGAAATTTACGCAATTTCATATTTTCTTTATGTGGCTATAGATTGTTTATATTGTAATTTGAACATGAATTAAGGCAATATTACAACATCTGCATGTGATTTAAAGTGTTTATAGTGTAATTCGAGTAATTCTGGGGAATTTGGCAGATTTTTGAAGTGCATTTAGCAGAATTTAGTCATGACCTTACGGTCACCCTGATGATCATGACATTTCGCATTTTACTCTTTAAAAAAAATATATATATATTAAAAACAAAGTTCTTAAAAAAATGAAGCTACAATCCCATATATGTTTATTTCCATACTTGTTTTTTTTTTGGGGGGGGGGTTCTGTTTTAAACTTGATTTTGACATGTGGGATTTTGCCTGGGGCCAATTTCACACATTTGGAAGAAGAAAGAAAACAAAACATGTTTTCTTCAAACTTTTTTTTTTAAGGCCATTCAAGTCTAGGGCACCATTCCAAAACACTGTTAAGTCCTATCACCGTGGGGGTCGTGGGAAATTAAAAAAAAAAATAACCCAGTCATGTTGTTGGGCAAGGTTTAATGGGTTGACTGTTAAACGGTATTAAGTGACGGCTTTATTACAAGCTGCCTCTGAATGTAGAAACCCCCAGATTAGGCCCTCCTCTATTGTCATCTCCACGCCACCACAAAGCTGGACTATTTCGGAGAGTCATCTACCTGGGGTATTGTTGACGAACAGGTAGGCATCGTGGGAAGATTTTGGTTCGTGTTGTTAACAGGGCATATCTGTATGCACAGACAAACAGGGAGGTGGTGGGGGGGGGGAGGGCTAGCAAGCGTGGGATGATATGTAGTCAGGGAGACTTTGATGGCATTAGGCAGCTTAAAACGCAAAAGAAAAGGGGGAAAAAAAGAGGGGATTTTTGATTGGCAAGTGTCACTTTGACCTTAACGCTCTTGTTGTCAGAGTAGCATTAAGTATCAAGATGCGTTCAATTCAGAGCGAGCTGAGAGCTCTTGAATAGGCTTTACATGGGAATGCAACATGTTTGCGTTAGTATTTTCTGCCGGGGGGGGGGGGGGTGAATGAAGAAGGGAAAAAAATTAGTGAAAAAAATTGACTGACAAAGAATGGCAGAAAATGCACATAGGCTGTGGGCAATACAATTTAAATTTGAAACAGTTAAATATTGGCACATTGCTCGATTGGAATGCTTTTTCAGAATGTGCGTCGGGGTGATGTTTATTCAATATTATGTTTTGCCCTTCACCGGCATATTTTATAAACACTGTATACTCAGTGGTACCTGCTGCTATGTGAGATTTGAACCAGCCACCCGACCCCGGCAAGCTCCGTGGTCGAGTGGTAAGACTTCTGCACTAGTAAGCAGGAGGTTGTGGGTTCGAGTCCCACCCAAGTGGTTTGTGAATTTTTTTCTCACAATCACTTGGGGCAACACTGAGTATACAGTGTTTATAAAATACGTCGGTGAAGGGCAAAACCCAATATTGAATTGGAGTTTATTTTTATCCCTAAAAGCATTTGCAACTGTGAAAAGAAGTCTTGCAAGCGTTGTTGTTTTACCAGGACTAGTAACTGTTTATTTTCTTGTTTTGAGGGTTTGTAGAAATGTATGCACTTACGAAACTGCCATATCTTCTGACATGTATTAGTTCGTTACTTTGATTTAAAAAAAAGCTCTTTGGGTGTCCATGCGTGTTCCAGTATGTAGGACACTGTGCGTGTAAGTCCCGCACTGGTTTTAAATTAGACAATTTCGTAGAAGATGCAGACAATAGATATACTATTTCCCCTAAACGTTGTGATTAGGTTTCATGTCTCTGATGCGTGACGGACAAGCAAAACGATATGCGATTTGTAATTGCAAGTTTGCCCGATCAATTACAAGCCCGCCGATATGATGCATGTGCGTGCGCGTGTTTGTGTGTTCAAGCAATATACAGGTCCCCAGCCAAGCGTCTCGGTCAAAACGTCCCAACCGAAAAAAGAAAGAGAGATAGAAAACAACCCAGCAGTTTCTACAGCCGTTGGCTGTCGGCCACAATTAGCTGTGAGGCGCGCATCATAATAGATTGGCCATTCACTTGTTAGGGCGGCATATATATATATACACACACACATAGTCGCCCACCCTCCGTGTGTGTTAAGACTTGAATCGAAGAGTCCTCTTCAAGCGTTAAAGCATTCGCGGCATGCTCTCACGTGCCAGGCGGGAGAAATTTAATTTGCGATGCATCCTTGCGTGTTATCAGATTCGTCTCTTTTGCGCGCACACACACACACACCCTCTCTGTCCATGCCTCCTAACTCCGTTCCTCTTTATTTCCTGCTCCGGCTCGACTCCACTCTCCCGCCAGTCCCCATTACACTATCAATATTTTGCTGGATCCAGGGGCCTGGGTGACACTAATAATTAACATCATAGCCTTGCCTGCTCCGTCGGACGATGTGTGTTTGCTCGTTGCTGGCTAGGGCTGCTCACAAGACACTTGTATAATAATCGCATGCGGACAAGTTGGGTTTTTTTTTCTTCGTTTGAGGATCGCATTGCACATGTTGCAAAAATGCAATCCCTGTAAAGTCGTTTCTTTTTTTCTTTTCTATTGTTGGTTATTTTTTTGCATAATAGGTGAACATATTTAAAGGGAGTGTACAACATTTTCTTTTGCTGCAATTTTCTGAAATAAATGGATTTTGAGGATTAGTACGCTATAGCAAATATTGTTAAAATGACTTGTTTCACGTTTTGGACTTGTAGATGCTGGAAAATGGGAAATTTTAAGGTCAGAGAATCAGTCTAGCAGGCTTATACCCCTTCACTGGTGTGTAATCAATTGCAAAAAAAAAGCGGAATAACTAAATATGAAAAATTAGGAGCAAAAAAAGCCAGTTTTCTCCAATGCTGGTCGGCCGACCAGCGTTCGAAAATACCATTTTTCTTAAAAATGTTAGCACACCAGGAACCACGATTTTACAGGATGCTTAAGACTCTCATTCCCTAACAATCCAGTAACTTATTTCGTGATTACTGAATCATTCCCTTTAAAGAAGCCATGAGATAAAATTCTGATAACAAGTTGTGAATTATTAATCGCTTGTTTAAGCAAAATTTTAAAGAGCATTGAAAACCTCCTGGGTAGCTATCATTTTAAATTTTTCACCAGTTTCTGACGAGATTGTGAATGCATTTGTCAAGGCCTGATACGGCTGCAAGTTAGTGTTCTTCACTGGGCTCACACTGCAGGGATGTGTGTGTATTAATCCAATTTGCCAGATCACACTAGGTGCATTTTTGCACAGGTGCATTTTTGCGCATATATTTTTCATAATTTATTCTCGGATGCAGAAAAATTTAGTGGTTTTTTTCAAGTAGTGTTTTTGTTTTCTATGTGGAAAGTTCTTAAGGACTCGGTGTCCGGCAAGGATATTTATTCTTAATTAAAGCTTATTCCAGTTTCTTCAAAAATTGCTAAATATAAACCGGTATTTTTTTAAGCAGATTTTGTTTTTTGAAAGCCTAGCAGGGTTGAAGTTTAGGTGGTTAAGAAATTTAAACATACAGTGAAATCTCGATAAGTCAAACTGATAACTCAAAACAACTGTCAAGTCAAACAAAGAATCCATTCCCTTCAGTAGTATAACAATGATATACAACCCTGCTTAACTCAAAACTCTGCTTAAGTCAAATTTTGAACCTGTTACCTTGAGGTTTGACTTATCGAGATTTCACTGTAATTGAAGTAATGAACTTTGCAGCCCAAGTTTGTTTGTCTTTTTTTTGGGTGGGAGGTTATATTTTTTATTTTATTTTCTTCGGGCAAATTTCAGTGAAATGTGTTTGTTTGTCGTTTCACATAAGTGCCAAGAATGTTTACCATTGGAATGTTAATCCAGGAAAACAAACAAGAACCATTTTTTCAAACATGATGGAGCGGAACAAAATTCACCTACTTTCCTTATAAACCTGATTTGTGACCATGCCGCCGGACCGGCCAAATAACATCTGTGGGAACAGATGGGAGGGATGGTTCCCAAGCAGCCTGGTCAACAGGCTGGTGCAGGCCAGAGAGAGAGACCTTAAGGACAGATTAGGATTTAACGCACGAGTGATTTGTCACTGTTTAGCTCCTTGGAGATCGAGATAAAAGAAGAAAAAAAAATGATGAGAGGATGAGGGGATAGCTGGAGGGCAAAGTCAGAGAGTGGCAGTGAAGGTGGATGCTATTTAGGGACGAGAGAGCATATAAGAGGCAGATACGGCGGTTTGTTTGCAGTCTCTGCGGTTTTGCCCAACATGGACAAACCGTCCAAACACTTCAATCTGCCGTTTTGGAGAGGAGACAGTCAAAGTAGAAACAAAGCGGTAATGAGCCAATCAAGGTTTAAGAATGGCAGAAGTGTTTGGAATATCCTCGCAGTACATGGGTGTACATCTGCACGTGTAGGTTGGCGGAGTTCCAGCCAAAATCCTTTGAGATGTTCTTTATTAATTACACTGGATCTCTTTTAAAACCGATTCAAAGTCTGCGCGAAAAAAATGTGAAACTTACGTACATCATTTTAGGAATGTTCAAAATCGGGCCAAATCCAAGACGGAAATTCATCACATTTAAAGGGAATGCACAAATTTGCTTTTGCTGCAATTTTAAGAAATAAATGGATTTAGAGGATTAGTATGTAATAGCAAATATTGTTAAAATGACTTGTTTCACGTTTTGGGCTTGTAGATGCTGGGAACACTGACCCCACTTAAGATGAAACGGAGCAATTTATAGATATTGGGGAATTTTTACGTCAGAGAATCAGTCTAGCAGGCTTGTACCCCTTCTCAGGTGTGTAATCAATTACAAAGAAAATGCGGAATAACTAATTATGAAAAATTAGGATCAGTTTTTGGAAAAAAGCTAGCTTTCTCCAACGCTGGTCGGCCGACCAGCGATGGAAAAATACCATTTTTCTTGAAAATGACAGCACACCAGGAGCCATGACTTTACAGGATGCTTTAGACTGTCATTCCCAAACAATCCAGTAAGGTATACGTGATAGTTTGATCATTTCGTATTGTGATGTTTGCAAATGTTGTATCTTCCCTTTAAAAAAATAATGTACCTTTAGCAAAGCATCGGTTATGAAGTAAACTCACTAAATTTGATAGCGAATGAATACTGAGACATCTAGGTTACCAGTCTGATTGATTACTGCCGACTCTACCTCTCTCTCTCCTCTTCGCTCTCATTCTCTCTGCGCAGCATCTTGGTCGTAGTTGATTGTGTTTGCCGTATCCGACGGGCTGACTTTGATAGAAGCATTGGTCGCGCGGCGGTTTTCCTTGAATTAATGAGCTAACTGGCAAGAACAATCTCTGAAGAAAGATCCGAGACGTGACTTCCATGCGTCCTCCGGGCTCCATACCCCCCCCTTCTCTCTCCCACTTTTCTATCCTCTTCGTTTCTGCCTCACGTGCTCACCGCTCACTGCTCCGTTATAACTCCCATTGTCAACATTGAATGATGTCTTCAGCTAATAATGGAAATTGTCTTTGCAGCTGAGGTCGATTTGCTCTGAAAGTCAGGAGGCTATATAGAGAAATAAGAAACTGTTAGAGTTATGCACAGGACCTACGAACGTAAATAGCTCTGCTTCTATGTGATAAGGTTGAACCCTTCTGGTTCGCAAAAGCTTGGAGATGGTGACAGTTGCTCGTTATCACATGGAAATTATTAAACCACTATTAGTTCTGTTCCTTATCAGAATCACACTTTGAGCTCAGTAATTGGTCTGGGATGTAACAGGGTGTGCGGCGTGGTTGATTTTAATTTACAGGTTGTTTTGGGGTTTTCTTTGTGGGGGGGGGGAGGGGTCAGAACTTCAAATGCGTGAGTTTTGCAGTGGTCTGTTATAAATGGGAGCTTAGGAGACCCTTGCATGAACATATTTTTGGCAAATGCAGGAGACATCTGCACTAGCTTTGCATTAATTAAGAACTGTTTAGGACCATCCATACTTTCCAAGAAAGTTGTTTTGTTTTGCTTGATTGTTTGCAAAAGCAAGCAATGTGTAAATTCCTAACCCCTAGGCCCTTTTGGTTAGGAGCTATCCTCAATCCTGCAAAATCCTCCAATTGCTACGATGTAAAAATTGGGTTCAGCCTCCATCCTTCAAAATCCTCCAACAATCACTGTTGATGGGTTGAGGCAGTGCCGATGACATTCAGAAGCAGTGCGGATGATATTGAGCATAATACAGGGCTCAGTTATGTATGACTGAAAATAAACAATGCAGTTTAAAGCTTACGAACTCGACACAATGCATCCTCCAGAATCAACCAACACTTTCTTGCCATTCAGCTTCAATCCTCCAAAATCCTCCAAAACTGCTGGGAGGATTTGGGAGGATTGAACAGGGTTTGGGTTTTAAAACAAGTCTGCTGTTTCCTTGATCATGGAAAAGGGCAAGACATACTCGATGTGGTGGCATCCATCCAGTCTATTTTCTCTTCAGTTGGTGTACATTTATTCAATGTTAAGTGACCGAGAAGTAATAAAGAAAACAAATTATTATAATAAAAAAGAACAAAATTATCTCCTATATAGTTTTGATAGAATTTACATCAAATACTTATGTTTTGTGGTTGGGTTCTCAACAGTGCAGTTATTGAAGGAAAAATTATCCCCCCCCCCCAAAAAAAACCTTCTTTGATTTAGAATTTGATATAGGGTAAATGTACTCTCAATTACCATGCAAGAAAAGTCTCTGATAGAGTTAGATACAGCCATGCAACTTTTACTTGGATCTGCTGATTTCCTCGTTTTTTACTTCTCATGAATGCCATTACAAATTGAAAAACACTGTACAAAGTCTTGCGTGGTTTGGAGTTTCCTTGTTTTTTTGTAAATTCCCAGTTGCATGCCTGTAGATACAAACATAAACATACAATCTACATGTAGTTTGAACTCAGTTTGAATGTTTTGAAATTTTTTCAGTCATTCAGTGTTAGCCTTGGAATGTCAAAAAAAGAAAAGTCAGTCAATGAATAAGGTCAACAAATTGTCATTTCTCTCGCAGGATAAGCCAAAGTGGCTTAAATGTTATTAAGAGTATCTCCTAAAACGAAGTAATTCCCCCATAGGTGAAAAACCTGTTAGACTATTGTCTGCGACCCCCATTCACTTTTCTTCAAAATTCCAGTTTCTCACGTGGATATAACGTGCGGCGTTAAGCATCCCTTATAATAACATTACACCCGATTACCGACGTTAATCCAGCCACCAGGATAGCCAGCCGGCGCATTTGGAAAGCATTGTGGTTTTTGCGGTCCGTTGAGAGTGTGAGCATTCTAGAGCCCATGTTGGCCATCTATAGCCGCTGTTTCCTTGCCCTAGACCTGCAGGCTGTAAGCTAGTGAGAAGATGCCCTCTCCCCCCCCCCCCTTGCAGCTTGAGTCACTCTGTTCCGACACCCTCCAGTTGTCAAGCCTCTTTCATCTTCCTCTCTTGGGATCGAAGAGTGAAAGTCGGCAAGCCAAGAGCGAAACCATTATTCTCGGTTTGTTTCGTATCTGATTGAGAATTCCTTTACGTTGTCCATCCCTTACCCACTCAAAAATAAACAAGGAATTGAAAAGTAGAGAAATTGACACTGGGCTAATTGGGAAATGGTTTATCTTTGTTGGTCTACTTAAAGGTACAGTACATCATTTGCAGCTGTCCAAAAAGTTCCTGACAAAATTATTCTTGAAAAGCATACTTGGTTTAAAGATAGTTATGGTACTTAACTCCTTGTGGAATTTTTCTTTCTGGCGTGCTGTCATTTTAAACAAAACAACCAAAAAAGCTTTTTCCAACGATGCGTCTAAAGACGCATTTTTGGAAATTTCCGTTAGTAGTTTGTTTTTAATGCGGCAAAGTCGTGAATGAGTGCGCGCAAGCCTTGACACCACCCACACGCACGCGCAGTTGCTATTATTCGTCAGTTCAGTGCGAGACATCGTGTAGATGCAATCGACTGAATGAGAGCGTGTCCTGGATGCTGACTCTGCAAATTTTGAATTTAAATCGAGGTCCTAGAATATTGTTTTCTCGGAATATACAGCATTCACTGAGCTGAAACTTCATCAGGGTAGTTGTTAAGCACCCTTCTTTAGCTTTGGAGCACTTTTGTTTCTTCAAACAAACAAAATGCACAAGTGACAAATGATGTACTCTACCTTTAAATGTGATTCACTAATTTTATCCTTCAAAATTTCTGAAAGGTTCCTTTCAGAGATGAAATCGTAAAGATAATTCATAAAGAGAAGGGCTTGTCATTGAATCCCAACAATTCATAATCACACATATTGGTTTTTTTTGTTAAAAATTTTGTTGTCCAAATGAACAAGCATTCCTTTAATCATCTGTATTATGACCAGTGTCTCAATTTAACATTCAATTTTTTTTAGCACAATCTATCCCAATTTACCCAAATTGGAAAAAGGAGCATATTTTAGAATGAAACATCATCAAGGGATTTACTTTTTTTTTAAAGTAACCAGTTCTGCAGATCTGCGGAACGGGGAAAGAAAAATCACAACGGCAGCCAAACTAAACAATTGCAAATGGGCTTTCCACGTGGCAAGGACCCCTGTCTAAAGTACAAGCCGATAATATTGATTGGCTGAGGCTGAGTGCCGTTGTAAATTGAATTAGCGTCAAGCTTAAGCTGCTGGCTCCCCTGCCTTGCTGCGTCTCTGAAATTCGATAATTTATGCCTCGAAAAAGTCAGATCCCTGCTAACTTTTTACATCGATTTGATAGGCCTACTTTGGTTCGTTTCTTTCTCAAAGCAGAACGCATGAAAATAGGCTCATCAGTAATTATACAAAAGGATGGAAAGAATGAAAGTAATTACAAATTTGTCAGGTTCTTGTTTACAACATGCCTTCATGACGTCAAATGTGTACTCAATTTTATTTGTTTACTGAAAACATCAATCTACAATAGCATTTTCGTTCCTCCAGGTGACCTTATCCCCTACGATTTGCTTACTGTTCTCATTCTTGCGCCCCAGGTCTTGCGTAATGTGCAAGATGACGTGCATCGTTGCAATAGGTCGAAAAAAATACAAAGTTGTGAGCTACTTTGAAAGACATGAAATGAAATCACTGCAGTGTCATCTTTTGGCTTGGCTGCGAGGCATACAATATTTTTGTTGCTGGTCAGCGGGCCTATACACCTGATGTACTGTGCATGCCGTGTGCCACTATGATGTGCCAGTCCGTACTTCAGTGTGGTGTAAACGACGTCAAGTTTAGTTTATACAAATGAGAGGATTCTAGACTGGTGAAATTATAGTATTCAAGATGTCATGTAAAAATGGATTCATACCCGGAAAATACCTTACACCAATTTTAAATCGTAAAGTCCATTTGTATCTACGAAACTGCAAAGCAGTTGAAATAAAGTATACAGGGTGAGTCAAAAAAAGCGAAACCCAAATGTCGGGACTATTGTTTTAGTGAAGTTCTGCATTTAGCACTCTTAAAATCTAGGATATGAAAGCCCAATTCATAAGCTTTCTTTTAGTACAAAGATCATTCAAATCACTCATGTACTTTTCAAGTTACATAATTTTAAACACGACCACCGTTTAAAGTTCTGTCCACGGATTACAAAAAAGGTGTGCGTTCTTAACAGCAAAACAAAAACAATTCACACACATCCCTATGTGATTTGTTTTCGTTTTGCTGAATGAACACTTACCTTCTTGTGATCCATGGACAGATCTTTAAAATAGTGGTTGTGTTTATAATTCCGTAACTTGAAAACTACATGAGTGATTTGAATGATTCTTGTACTAAAAGAAAGCTTATGAATTGGGCTTTCATATCCTAGATTTTGAAAGTGCTACATGCAGAACTTCACTAAAACAATGGTCCCAACATTTGGGTTTCGTGGGGTTTTTTACTCACCCTGTATGCAGAATACTGGTTTTGGATTTTGCCCCAAGAAATTTGAACACCCTTAATAATGACATTGTTTATTATTTGTTCTTTCTTTTTCTTCTTCTGTAGAAAAGAGCAACAGAGCTCTGACGGTGGCCGGTGAGACAGTGAGTACAACCGTCTCCCCTTGCAGGAACTCCAACCCCAGTCCCAGCCCGGTACCCTCCCAGGATTCCCAGGATGTCAAAGCCTCCACTGGTCCTTCACCGGTTCCCTCCACCTCCAGCTCAGTATCATCGCACCAGTCGCCAAGGCGGTGAGACGATTGGCTACCAGCTGGATCGGTTTCTTCCTTCTAAAAATGGTGAGTTCCAGAAGATTGCTTGTGGCATTGTTCAAAGTGTGACCAAAAAATGTCTTACCGCCATGACGACCGGTTTGTACTTCATATGAATGCGAAAGTGAAATTGTCGTAGGGTTGAATTTTGAAATGCACTAGGGTCGAGGCATGTTCAACTTTCGCAAATTTGTGGTGGGTGAAAAAAATTGAAGTCACGGATATATGTGTTGGGTTTCCCATTCATGCTGAGTTTGAACTGCCTTCAGTCCTGCATAATGTCTTGCTGTAATTTCAAAAATTACCATGAAGTTGTCATAGAAAATAGGTTTTAGACTTTTTGTAACCTATACTGCTGTGGTCGTCTCACAAACCTTCCTACCAAGATCTACCCCCTTGTCAGAGTTCATAGATCAGCATCCAATGTATTGCCTGCTTTTTCGTAATGTACAGGGTGAGTTAAAAAAACCGAAACCCAAATGTTGGGACCATTGTTTTAGTGAAGTTCTGCATGTAGCACTTTCAAAATCTAGGATATAAAAGCCCAATTCATAAGCTTTCTTTTAGTACAAGAATCATTCAAATCACTCATGTACTTTTCAAGTTACAGAGTTTTAAACACAACCACCGTTTTAAGGTTCTGTCCACGGATCACAAAAAAGTTCAGTGTTCTTTCAGCAAAACGAAAACAAATCACATAAGGATGTGTGTGAATTGTTTTTGTTTTCCTGCAAGAATGCACACCTTTTTTGTGATCTGTGGACAGAACACTAAAACGGTGGTTGTCTTTAAAACTCCGTAACTTTAAAAGTAAATGAGTGATTTGAATGATTCTTGTACTAAAAGAAAGTTTATTAAGTGGGCTTTTATATCCTAGATTTTGAAAGTACTTCATGCAGAACTTCACTAAAACAATGGTCCTGACATTTGGGTTTCGTTTTTTTTTAACTCACCCTGTACATGATAAAACTGACCAAATTGTCGTTGTAAAGCAGTGAGCAATATCACCCTTTCTGTGGTCAGATGCCGAGTTTCATTGATTAGATGCTCATCTCATTAGAATGCGATGGAAGTGGGAATGGAGGGGAGGGGGGTATTGACTGGGAAACCAAATTGAGGCAGTGGCTCACAGAATCAATATGACGTGCCTGTTTAGTTTGACTACCTGATTTTCCAAGAACCGTGGTGGCGGATGCTTGCTTTGGGAGTGTGTACGTGCTGGAAAGGATATTATTGGGGTTGCCATAGTAAAAGATGTGTGAAGTATTACCATTGGTTTCAGTTTATCATGGCTTTGGTTCATTCAAAGTTCATTTTCGTGCCGGGTATTGCTTAAAGGGACACCTGTATCAATCAGTATTTTACTTGGAATAAGGAGGAACATTTTGTTTTTGTTTTGTTTTTAAGTACTTTTTTTATGAACAGATCTTTAATTTTAGTACTATACATCTGCAAATATGCATGAGATTCGAGAGTGGTCACCAAGCAACCCTGAAATGTCACAGTAAAGTTCCCTGCTCAGGAACAACATAATTGATGTGAATTTCTGTGATAATCCTTAGGATTCTATTAAAAAAACTCAGCTCTTTCTTTGATTTGAATTTGCTAAAGTTGAGTGAACTTGCAAACATTAATCATAACTAACAGCAGTTTGTCCAGCGGAAGGAGGAATTTCAAAAGAAATAAATATTGTTCTTATAAGGTCATACCATAAATATTGATTTCAATTTTTTTTGGTTTAATTGCTATTGCCATATCTCGATGCCCATCAGGTTTTGAAAAATATGACCATCATTTATTGGCTCTCTATATTCGCTATGAAATCGTTCACCACGCTTGATATCAGTCGAGATCATTGATAAGCAATCTCAGGGTCATCGCTCGACTCAATTAAGACTAAAGCGTGGATTGATAGCATCGGAACTCTTGGTTTTTTCGCCGGCGACGCCATTACCTGACGAGGTTACTGCAGTCTCGTGATTCAGTCAGGCCGTCTTAATTAGCGGCAGCGAGGGTGCGGAGAGCTCGCTAAGTAGTGGAGAAGTACAAAGTGCACCTGGGTGCCTGGCCAGGTCGGGTACTGATTTTTTTTCCCCCTTTCAAAAGTGCAATCTGCAGAGAAGCTGCAAGTGTATTCTTTTAGAATTCGAATAGCTTCTTGGCAACAAGATGCACGCTAGGGCTGTCCTTTTTCAAATAATTTAGTCTTCAATTACTCGAAACTGCATTTGACCACATATTTGGATATTCAAAACCACCAGCTGCCACTGTGTGCTGTGCCAGTCAAAAGGTGCACGCAGAGCGCGCCAGTTAAAAGTTGCGTGCGGCGATCAGTATGGCTGCTGGAGTGTTTTGCAGTAAGTAATTTATGAATGTCATGGGCTTTAACCTGCTACAAGGATGGGAACAATGAACCGCCGTTGACAAAAAAAGTTATCGTCAACCAAAAAAGTGGCACCTGACAATAAAGCGCTGGAACTTTACGATAAAGTAACATCACAGTTGTGTGTGTGAGTGCGTAGTTTTTTTTGTTTTGAATATTCAAACCGGCAAAAAGCTATTCGAATATTCGGTTGATTGAATATTCTAATATTAGGTATGTTTGGGACAGCCCTTTGTACGCAATGCAGGCTCGTTTTTTTATCGCTTGTTTCTTTGTGGTGCATATTCATATGTGATTTGTCTTAGGTTGAAAAGTAGGATTGAGATTCGGAATGATAAACTGACCAAATGCTTGAAAATCTTCAATTCACATGGTGCTCTTTCCGAGATGTGAACCTGGTCCTAGATGGAAGGTGAAGCATTGTAATTATATCAAATCCAGGGGTGAGATTTGTCAAGATCTTTTCCCGTTTCAGGATTTTCTTAACTTTGTAATTTGGAATTCGTGAGGATAACTGTAAAGGCATTTTTACCTTGTAAAAGTCTATTATGGAACAAAAGAAATGGGTATGGTTGGGTTGCCTTTAGGCAAACGCAACATAGTAGACCCTACATTACTCTGGAGACCTGGCCCACCCTCTGCTGATTATTTTGTGGATTTTTCTTCCCTCCCCCCCTCCAAATCTCACCCCTGCAAAGCATTTAACCACTGTAGCTATGCTTTTCACAAAAAGAAACTATTCAGTAATCGAATGGAATCGTATTCTTCCAAATATTCCATGTGTATCAGTCTAGCATTTCTCAGTTAAAAAAAAAAATCCTTGTTTGCCAACACAGAGTACGTGTACATGTAGAACGATTGATAAGTTTCTTTCTTTAGGCCTGCCGGGGAAAAAAATGTGCACCCAGAACGGTTGGCTAAAGGCCTTTATACTGTCCTGAATTGATGCCTTGTTGGCAATGTGCCCGACCAATCATCCCAGTCATAAAGTCAATTTGAGTGATGAATCGAGGTCTTTTAATCAGTTCCATGGTCAGCCTTAATGGGTTGATGTATTTATTTGAAAATTGATTCAGATTAGCCTACTAGACTGCATGCAGGTGTAATTTTCTGTTATGATTCTGTCGCAGCTTTTTGCAACGTTTCTTACGGACAAGCATGCTTATTAGCGAGTACGTTGTGTTTGTTTTAACTGAAAAGTCAATGATGTTTTTCAGTAGTTTTGAATTCTGTGTTATGTGATGTTTTAGGCTGGTGCATTCTTAAGTAAATGTGATTGGGAAAGCCAATTTGACATCAGCTGCGTAGCCAGCATTCTCACCATAGGGGGCTGGATGTTACAGTGGGTGGGTGGGGGGCAAATTTCTATAGCATCCATTTTGAAAGGTAGACAGGGTTTTTTCAATGGTCACCCAGCCTCTGTAAAATCAATAGGGGGGGGGGGGGACACCATCTTCCTATGGGGGCGCCCTTCAAAATGGACACTTTTGGACAGTAGGTGGTGCCCTTCATGGCGGCACAAATTGACCTATCGCGGTACAATCGCATCAACGAAGCTTGTGAAATATTGTCCAATTACATGATATACAAATAGACGAGGGACACGGAATCTGAGACAAACAAAACTTACAATGTACTGTACAAATTACAAAAATTCCACGGGATTGTCTAAGGGGCGTGGCTAACTCGCAAACGGCGATAGATCAATTAAAGACGTTTGCACAACATTAAAAAGGGGCAAACTTTAGTTGGGGGGGCATGTTAGGGTGCGACAATTTTTGTATGTGTGGGAATGCCACGCCCCCCTTGGTTACGCCACCGTTTGACATAGGAAAACACTTGTGATGAAATTTACCAGATTTTTAATATGTTCATTTGCAAATGTGTTTTGTTGATACATGCAGTGATATCGCAAATTTGCACTTTCAATTCGCCCCGCGTATGGGTTGATAGCACTTACACAGAAAAAAAAATTGAGATGCATCCCTGAAAACGTTGAACATTAACTGAATTCATTGTGCATAGTATAAGTCTTGTCTCGTCACGGCTCCACTGGTTTCGCGAGGAACATTATAATTCCAGTCTGTCTTTGAATGGCCCTTTTTTGTAACAAAAGATCGTAATGTCATTAATATCAGTCCAGACAAGCCGGTGTTGGTAGAACACGCTTTTTTGAATCATGAATTGTCATTAGTGCAGTCTTGTTCTCCACGGATTTTGCGAGCGGGCGAACCCAATAACTGTCTTTGTCTTTCTTTAAAATAACAAAAGATCGTAATGTCATTAATATCAGTCCAGACAAGCCGGTGTTGGTGGAACACGCTTCTCCTCCCTTGTTTTCTTCTCATATTTTTCTGAACGATGAACATCATTGTGCAGAGTCTTGTCTCGTCACGGCTCCACTGATTTTGCGAGGAACGTCCAGACAAGCCGGTGTTGGTAGAACACGCCCCTCCTCCCTTGTTTTCTTCTCATATTTTTCTGGACGATGAACATTATGCAAAAGAAAAAAAAAAATGATGACTCACAATTCCAGCTGGTCCATGTGGTCCAACCGAGTCCCGCGACCGTCCTCATTACCACATTAACAGACCGTTCCCTCATGCAACATGAATGATGTGCCGCTAACATGACTTGGGCAAGCTAGCCAGACTTGTGCCAGCCAATGGTCTGTGGGCATGGCTAATGACACTCAGGGGACTCAAGCCCCCTCCCCCCCCCCAAACACACAGGCACACACAAGGGAGAGCATGTGGCTGGGAGGGGGCTTTGGTTGTAAACTGGCAAGTAACCCCCAGGCGTGGATTGTCCAGTGAGGAATTGCATGTGCCACAGTGCGATATTGTTCGCACTTCAAAAGGGATTTTTTTTTTTTTAAACCATGGCATAATTTGCGGTTCAACTTCATCTCTGGCTATGAAAGCATTTAGATGCCATATAATTGGAAATAGAATCTCTCAGAGCTGAACCTAGAGACAAAACCAAGATTTCAAAAACATTCTGTGAGCCATTTTTTTGTGAGCCAAGTTGCTAGGCTGTAGCTTCCTCAGCCCTGCATATTCCTACAAAACCTCCTGTTAGGGTTTGGAAGGTCTAGCAGGGTAGGGTTAAAGCATGAAAGGATGGTTCAGACATGTACTTCAAATAAATTTGAGTGGAAAGTGAGTTCAAGTTTTATGCCCCATGCTATTTTTGAGTTTCATTCCAAAATTCTACAGTGCTATTTTTCTACCGGTACAGTTATTCACTTTTCAATGAGACATCAACCGAAAAACAATCGGCCCATTTTAGTTATTGAATGATTACTTTATAATTTGAATTATTAGCTGCCAGACAATAATTCCTTTCTTGCGGGCATCGACCGTAGCCAGTCTACTCAGGAAACGGATCTGTTTGTACCAATACAAAACAAAACATTTTCAGAGGGTTACAGACGTCTAAAAAAGGGAAAAAAGGAGGTTTTTTTTTTGTTGGAATAAAACAAACAAGTTAAACATTTATTAATAGAACAAAAAATTGATTTTGTTGAAGAGCATAGGGACATGCAAATTGAAAGGTTCAACATCACTGTGAAAGTTCAGTTGTTGACGTCATGAAATTAACTTCTCTTTTGTTTGTGAAGGCCATGCCTTGACCATTGAACATGATTGGTCAAGCTTAAAGTTCAGTCCTTCCTCACCCCACCGCTCATTCTCACCCCTTCCAGTACCCATGACCCCCCCCCCCCCCCTTACCGAATAATTTCCTCAACAATGTGCTGCATTGTAAATCCATGCCAAATTCATTAGGGAGTCAGCAGTTAATAAACCGATTTCAAAAATTGATTTTGTTTCCAAATTTTGCCCACTCATCCCTGGACCCTTTGGAAGCCCTAGCAACCGTCCCCTTGGTAACCGGTTGGGTCAGTAATGGGTCGGGCATTGGGCTATTATTAGAGTGTGAATTAAGCTCCGCTGACACCATCTGCCGTGGCAAATTTGTTGCCAGGCAGCGATTAACTGTTCGTTAGGATAACGTAACGAGCCTATAGTTTCAATTTTGATTGCACAGTGCATTACACTGTTGAGCTTGTGTTGGTTCAGTGACACTGTTGTATGAGTCGCGGAAAGTGTATTTAGGATACAGTATAAGTGATTTTGAAACCTAAAACATGTGCTCAAGGACAGCAACAAAGATTTGATAGAATCTTGAGATCATCAGCTGATCCATAATTCTTGAGAAATCTTCGAAGAGGAAGATCGTGAAAAAAATTCACTTGGTCTGATGGGTACTGGCATTCCCTGTGGGTTTCAGCTATTAGGCCCTTCCCTACACTATCAAAAATCTCAGTGTAAGACCTCTACACAAGGTTTAACAACTCATCTGAGCTTGTGTACAACTTGTATGGAACGGTTTGTCTAGAGGCGTGATATAGAAAAACGCATTGACTAATGCGCACCCCATGATCCCCAACAGCTGGACCCTGACGGAAATTTGACCAATGAAAGACTGCAGTCGTGTGCCGAGTCTCGCGCACTTGCACACACGATGCACAAGTGCCATGTCACGCCTCTAACCAGAAATTTGGGGAAGTCGTTTATTCTTGTGTAGAGGATCCGTGGTTAGCTTGAAACATGAAGCTATTGAAGGGATGCTTGAACCCAGAGATTGTGGCAACTTCTTTCACAAAAGCAAGATTCCAACATGCCTCCTACGTGGGCCCAGCACTCGACATGAGTAAAATCCAACCCTGGTCGGGACAAATGCTGGGAATCAGAAATTACAGCAGACCTGGGTACAAACTGGTATAAGTGTGATTGGTATTCCTTGCCGACCCATGTTCAATCCAACTGGGTTCCGCACACGGAGTACCAATGTTGGAATCAACATGGTCCTTCCGTGAGCAGAGAAAATAGTTTGAAAAGCCCTATGCCTATGTGTGTGAATGCCGACCCGAGGCCAGAGTGCATTTTTTTTGTTCAGTATTCACCTCGCGACAGAATTCGTCGGCGTTGGCGGCCCAAAACCTTGGCAATAAAGCCTGCGTACGGCGCCCCGTGATTGTCTTAATATTTAGCCAGGATGGAGTTGTAGGCTGATTGGGAGCTGTGAGAATGAGTTGTGACAGGAGACCCCCGGCCGCAATCTTGCCTGATCCTAGCGAGAGTTCGGTGATACTTTGTCTTGTAGATTGTTGGCGGGGATGAAGAGGATCTTGGAATTATTGTCGCGTGATGGCTCTCCATCACTATCAATAAAATATTGCGGTTACAACTCCGCACAGTTCTTGACATTAAAGCTTTTACATGACTGATCCATGTACAGGTTACCTGATGTTTATATTGTCTCATGATTTTTTCAAGCGTACTTAATCACTCAGTGAAGTTGCTTTTTAACTTGAATTCTGGAGTCATCTTCTATTATTCATACAAATTTTGTATGAGGTATAAGGAAATAGTCTCATTATTTTGTATAGTTGATTAGGAGGTTTGCTTGTGACTTTTAGTAATTTTAATGAGATATTACGGAAATCATAATTCTGCTGATAATAATTGTCATTGATTGGTGATGATCGGCAGGGGCCAATTTCACGGCGCTGCTAAGCACACAAATTTGTTCAACACAAAAAAAGTCTGGCAGATTACCAGCCAAAACTCCATGTGATGTATATTGCTTGTGATTAGTATTCAGCTGTTGTTTGCTTAGCATGGAAATCACATGGAGTTTTGGCTGGTAACCTGCTTTTATAAGCCAGATTTTTTGTGCTAAGCAAATTGTTGTGCTTAACAGCGCCATGGGCCCTGTTCTCGAGTAGTACTTTCTTTTACAGTTAATCAAGAGGTTTGCTTGTGTTCTTAAATAAGAACTTGTACTGTTGACAAGAGCTTCTCGGCAATTATTCTACAAGTGTGTCCTCCCAAACAGCCTGTGGAGCTGGAATAATTCTGATGATGATCATTGCTGCTGAAGTCGACGATCAAAGGAGCTGTTCTTAAATGCTCCTATGTCATCTTACACCCGTCTTACCCTCCGCGTAGGCCAGATAGTTAATTACAGCGTGAGCGGCGTAGTCTTTGTAGTAGCGGTCATTGTCGTAACCCATCCGTTTCCCCACGCCAATGCCTGACGGCGGTCTGACCCTTCATCAATGATGCTACTCCAGAATCAATCGACACGGAAATAATTCCGCGATTGCGCTCCGCGGTCCGATGCGTGTGCACACTGGTACGGGGTCAATGACCGTTCGTCAATTTTTTCTTCTTCCACCGTTCCTTGCTGGGCAATAGTTCCTCGCGTTATCATAATAACGGACATGACTTAGTTCAGAATTGATTTTTAAAGTCGAGTTCATTTGAGCTGTGGAACTTTAATGGAACCATCACAGATGTGTAATGGTTTCATAATTTCTTCTTTTTTGGGGGGAGGGGAGGGGAGGGGATGGGGAGAGTATGATACATTAAGCACAAAATCTCACCAGTAATTAAATTAGTCTGCAGATAACTGTTGTGATACATGCTGTTTTCCTGGTACAAGTAGGATTGAAAGTGAAGTAACGCCTTAGTTGTGCGTAGTTTAGTTGAGTCAGATTGTACATTTTTATTTTTTTTCAAAATGTGATTTGAGACTTCATCATGAGATTATTCAGTGAGCAATGAAAGGTAGCTATTTTGCTACACACAGTTAGGATAAAGATTTTGGGATAAAAATATTTTTAAAATCTGTGGTAATAGTGATCACATTTCGCAGGTTAGCAAGGAATTTTTGTTTGAGGTTATGCATCCTTTCCGTAACTATTAGGATTCTGTGCTTTCTTGACTGGCAGCCTCAGCATGAATTTGTGATAATAAGCGTCAAATTCTGTTAGCAATTGTTGTTCACTTACATGTATTGCAAGAAAAGCCATGAAATTTGTCCCAAATGGAGACACATACTCACAAACTGTTACACCGCAAAATGTCTAATGCCTTATTGATTGTAAAAGTCACTCTTTGAATTGAGGAATCTCATTGACACAGTTGTCACGTTGTCTCGAGTCAGCCCCCTCCCCCCACCGCAATACTTTGATTTCATCCCCGGCTCAAAATTGAAGCCGATGAATTTCCTGTGCGGTGAAGAAGTCAAGATGAAGAGCAAACGGAGCGAGACAAAGGGGAAACCGCTGATTGGCCCCAAGGCGGTGCTTGATATGAACTCCTCGCAAACTTCATTTTGCTGGCTTAAATATGCGCAGCAGGACCTTTTGTTTTCTTCAGGCGTCTGGTGAGAAATTTGGAAAAGAAAATGCCAAAAGTGAAAGCTTGGCAAGATTGTTTTTTGTGTGTGAGCTTCTGCTCAGTGTACTGAATAAATGTGTTTATTGTGCAGCACAAGAGTGCAGCATTAAAAAATAATATGTCTGTCCGTTTTTACTAATTAATCCAAACAACAAATTTAAAATTTGTCAGGAGAATTTTTTGTTTTAAGAGCACAGGGTGTACAACTTTTAAACTAATAAAACGCCAAGAAAATGTCTCTCCTTTTTTTTTTACTTATCCAAGGGGAAGAGAAAGGAGAAGTAACCATGCGACTGATCAATGCGCTAAGGCCTGATGCTTGTGTAATTATTAAAGTCTATGTTAAAATTTAAAGTATAAAATTCCTAGTATAAGCAATCTAAAATGCGAGTAGGCCTACGCATATTATTTTCATGGCTGTCTGGCAAATTGAAAATCAGGGGAAACAACTTGGCAACCCCCTCCCTGGCCCTTCCCTCCCAAGAAAACGTTTCTTTCTTCATCATTGATTGCTATTAATTTGAAACAATAACATTTTAATGAGTTTTGCCTATCAATTAAATCCTGAAGCTTACGCACAAAGGAGGCAATTTCCGTTCCGCAGAGTGTGTCCACTGTAAGAGGCATTCCTGTGGATTTTTTTCTTTTGAATATCGGTTGTTGAAGAAATAACTGATGTACCACATTAAACTCAGTCCTCTTGAGGTTCTCTTTGTGTTCTCACATGGATCCGTTAATGAAGTTAAGGTTATTTTGCAAGCTTTAAAATCAGAATGTAGGTCTGGGTTCTTTAAGGCCAAACAAAATACGTGTTTAGGGTAACCCAGCCTTAGAACTGCATTTTTGTGCGACCAGATTGCCAATTTTTTGGCGACCAAATTGCCGACTTTGAGCTTTTTATTGTCATTTTTGGCCAAAAATTTAAAATAAAGTATAATTATGGGAAAATAACAAAGTCTTCCCTTATGCAAGTTTTTGTGTGCTTGTTACTGGTTAATTACATTAAATGAATCAGGTTAATTAAACAGATTACCATAAAGTGCAAAGGATATCCTAAAGTACAAATATTAGTATAAATGACATACAGACAAACATACTTTTGGGGTTTACCAAAACTGGGTATTGTCTCTACCTTTGACATCAGGATATTTGAGGCCCTGACAATGACGTCAGTTGCTCTGGCTCGATGTGGGTTCATATTCTGCTTTTACTGCCTTAGGAACATGAGTAAATTCACTCATTAATGTTGGACGAAATAAATATCAATTGATGTCAAGAGACTCTAAAAGAAAAACAGTTGGAAAGAGTGTTTTTCTCTCAAGCTACAATTTGTAGTTTTCATTCTGTCACCATCAAGATCACCCCTAGATGAAATTTGTGCTCAGTGCTCACAAGCTCAATGTGCCCTTTCTATAAGACCTGTGCGTAATTGTCACCGGTGGATGTACATGTAAATCCTTTTTTCTGTTGTTTCCCCCCCCCCCCAAAAAAAAACCCAAAAAACAAAATCTACAAACACAAATACGAACATTGATGAAGGAACAATCCCTTTAATTTGATTGCAGATTGTCACAATATGTCACAAGTGTTCTGGATGATGTCTTGTCAATCAGACCCACAGTATCCAGTCCCCAGTTCAATTATAAATACCATCAGTGATAAGACAGTGGTGGGAATGCAGCAGGAGGCCGAGTAAAAACCCCAGCCCTTTAATAGCTTCATTTACTATGTTAATTCGGGTCCCTGGATTCCCAGGGATGGCACTCCTACACTGTTCATTACATTAATCTGCTGTGTTAACCACTGCACCTTGCAGATGGAGGGACAGTCATAGTGTCCCGCGGGAGTAGAACATTTTGAGTTTTTATTCATCCCAAAATTGTATTCTTTTGTCTGTCTAAGCATGGGTTGCCCGTTGCTTCATGTGCTTTTTTTATAATGTGAATTTTGCAGAGAATTGAATCTTGATTCCATTTGAGGGAGGGAGAGAGATGGCAGAATTTGTACTTTGTAGAACTTGGAAGCAGTTGTGCTAAGCAAACGATGAATGGCCAATATCATGGCTTGGACCCCTCAATAGACCTTTCCATTAAGACCCGGCCACTTATTGGCGAAAACAAATCACGTGTGAATTGTTTTCGTTTTGCTGAAAGAATGCATACCTTTTGGTGATCCGTGGACAGAACTTTAAAACGGTGGTTGTGTTTAAAATTCCGCAACTTGAAAATTACATGAGTGATTTGAATGATTCTTGTAATAAAAGAAAGCTTATGAATTGGGCTTTCATATCCTAGATGATGAAAGTGCTACATGCAGAACTTCACTAAAACAATGGTCCCGACATTTGGGTTTCGTTTTTTTTATTTATTCACCCTGTATTGGTGTATTTGTCCACCAAAGTAGGCACTAAACAGGGAGTGGGGGTATTCCGGAGGTAGAAAGTTCAAATCCTGCTAAAATCAGGTTTTCTTTGTTGTACCTAAGTTTATTAAGAGGTAAACCTCGTCCATTTTTACAGTATTTAATTTTCATATATTGTTTTATGTATTCTTTATTAGTAGTTTAAGGCGGGGTTTACCTTTCAAAATCTGTGACCGACTTATTACCAAAGACGGTAGGACATGTTTCCTGTGAGTAATAACAACGATACTGTTTTATGACAAGGCATCAAAAGAAGTCGCTATACATTGCTTCTGTATGATTAAAACCCCGCCCCTTCCCAAAAAGAGGATGTTCTGTCAGATTATGGTATCATTTTCTTATCAAATTGGACATGTTGGGATGGACAAAAAAAATTTGTCAGCAATCCATCTGCAGTTTTTAGCGTTGTCGGCTTTAACCGTTCCCGCGAGACATTGGGGTATTAGATCCCTCACTTCACCGGCATACCACTCATTCACTGGGATGGCCTGATGCAGTCTGCCACAGCTTGCTGCTGATTGGGCGGAGAATTCAGCGCTGTGAAACCCCGGTCCATCTTCTCTTAAAGCTGTAGAAAGCTTCCCCTACTCTCCCATCCCCCCCCTCCCCCCTTGAAATAAATCCGGCTTTTTATTGGATGTGGATCAGTTCACATAGTCTTGTTAAATTGAAGCATTCCTGTCAAGTGGGGGGAAAAATTTGGAGAAAATGTTGGACGTTTGCCAAAATAGTTTAGGATGTTGACATAAATGTTCCGAAAGGCTCGATCCGGGTAAGGTCTTCCTACCCGCCAGATATTGTCATTGGGAGAACATATCACATGGAATTTGTATGCAGGGTTGTACGTTGAGTTTTTTTTAAGGTAATTTTGTTGGTTGGTTTCCGGACTGCATTGCAGAGAAAGTAATGAACTTAGTTTACCCTATCAGTATCAAGGTACCACACATTTTAATATGTACATATGTGACCGGCTCCACAAAAAAAGGTATTATGTTGCAAAAAAGTGAAATGGAGTTATTTACATGGTTGGAAAGCCCACAACGTAAGCTTTCATTTGGTATATAATAGAGCTCCATAGCCCCTCCCGTTCTGGAGATATGACGTATTTGCATATTAATTACTTCCTTGGAGTTCAAATTGCACAACTGAGAAAACAGGCTTTGAAATAGCTGGCTTTGTTGTAGAACATTAGAATGATGCACACAAAATGGTTGTTTTTTCCACTTTGTTCATCAATATCAACATTTCTGTGAAAGAAACCTGAAACTGTAGTTATTAAAGATGACATTCATGACATAAAATGAAAATTACATTTTGACAAAATTTCACCCTCTCAATGTTGAGCAGGCCATTACACAATAATGCTAAGGGCGACTTAATTACTCTTTTTTGTAGAGCCGGTCACCTATGTACATTTGTTCTTTGCAAGATGTGTTCTCTGCTACATGTTGATGCGCAAGAACATGACCGCCCCAAAGTGTCCTATAGATTTCTCCCTGTACCGCCCAAAACCGCCCTTTCGATTACTCGCCCGAGCACTCTATGGTTTATATTCACTCGCCAGTGAATAAACACAATGTTATACAATGTATCACAGTTGCTAATGGGTACAATGGGCTCTACGGTATTGGCTCAGTATTGGACACTACAGAGTTAGCTTTGAACTTTGACCTTGATTTCTGAAACAGTACATTTGATAAAACTTTCTTTTTTTAACGAGAAAAAATAGTAACCTGGGCATCTGACTGGAAGTCAATGTGTGCATTTATCCACTGCACAAATTGAAGTCAAACCTAGCCTTGATTGTGTTACGTGAATGCGCAATCAAATCGGAAAAAGAAGAGGTTTTTCCTTCTTGCGCTCCGCAATAAATCACCGACAAAGGCGGAGGAACCACATACCTGGCGGCCAAATTAGCGCTTATCTTTTATCAGCCCCGATTGATGATATCACATGGCACTATGCTGCCGATCTGGTATCGCTGTGGATTCCCTCCCAAAGCCACATTCCTGGCGCTGGGAGGAATCCCCGGTCCCCCTTCGCAGAGCGCCGGCGCATCCAGGTCAACAAACATGGCCTGCTTTGGTCTGTGCAGTGCGGCACAAACCTACCCCCTCTCCCTCCCCCCCCCCCAGAAAAATGCATGCATAAAACCTTCAAATTTGTTCTCGTTGGCGACTGAACAAAACTTTGTCAAACAGTCAGTGAATTGCAGTCAAATCAAGTTGCGGCTATTAACAGCCCTCTCTAAGGCTACAGTTGGGATTTTTCCTGACGTCAGGACTTTTGGGGTATGATTTTTCCTGATTTCAGGATTTTTGAAGAATCTCTTTTGAAATCTGGAATTCCTGAGGTTTTACCGTAAAGGTGTTTTTACCTTTTAACCCTAACCCTGCTGAATCCAACAGGATCCAACTATATCATAAACCCGTTGGAGCCTGTTGGATTGAGCAGTAAACCCCTGGTACAAATGTACATATTCAGAGTCACATTCTGTTGGGTACTGATAAATAACGCCAAGTTGGATTCTGTTGGAACCAACAGACACCTAAAAATAAGGCACAGTTGGATTCTGTTGGATTGAGCAGGAAGTAACCGTTGGACTCTGTTGGATTTAGCAGGGTAGTCCTGAGGAACCCTTTGGGGGTAAAAAGAAATTGCCTTTCAGCAATTACAAACGTATATCGTACACAGACCCTACGTTGTTCTCAAGGCTCCAGGGCCCTCCAGCCACCCTCATCAGCCATTATTTTGTGGATGTTTTATTTATTTTTTATACCCAAATCTCAACCCTGAGTAGGTCATTTATTCTGTGACTGATTTTATGGAGATGCTTTCAGGCAAATTTAGTTACTTCGGAAACAAAACAACAAAGTTTGAATACGTGTTAGAAATGATGTCTGGCTGATATTTTTTGTTCTAAGTTACATGCATTGCTGCAGTATAATGTAATCAGTACCTGGTCTTGAAAAGTTTAAGCTGTTTCTTTCTGGGGGTTTTTTTTGGGGGGGGGTTCTTTGGAGCTTTCGGTTTTGTCTATCGAACTAGCAGAAATTCATGCATCTTAAGCTGCTCTCATAAAGGATCAGGAATTTGAATTGGATATAGTGGTGCAACCTCCCCCCTCACCTCCAAAGACACTACCCAACCCCACCTCACACATCCCACCCCCAACCCACCGCACACATCCCACCCCCAACCCACCGCACTCTCTTGTTTGGGCAGCTTGCTTGATACAATGTAAGTGCATGAAATGGATTAGTATTAAAGGTATAATGTTTATAATATACAAATATTTAAAAATCAAAATACAAAACTACCAACTTATAAAGTAGAAAGATTGCGTGTAACACCATGTGGAAAGTAATCTCTTCTTGAAAGGAGTGTGGTTCTACCAAAGTATCATGAAATACCTTAATTGACTGTAAGTGAGTACCGGTAATAGTCTCAAGCATCCTGTGAAGTCATGGCACCTGATGTGCTGTCATTTTTAAGAAAAGTGGAATTTTTGTTTCAACTTTCAACAGCGTTGGAAAAAAAATGACTTTTTTCAAACACTACCCTCAATTTACCAAATATATTTAGTTAGTCCACATTTTGTTTGTAATCAGCTACACATCCGTAAATGTGTGCAAGCCAGCTTGTCTGGTTCCTTGACCTGACAATTCTCCAACATCTATAAATTGCTCCGTTTTGTCTGAAGTAGGGTCAGGGAGCCAGACTACAAAAACAGCATTTTACTCTTGGTTTTTCCAGCATCTATGAATACAAAACTTTAAACAGGTCAGTGTAACAGTATTTTCTATGAGATTCTAACCCCCAAATCCGTCAATTTCTGAAAATTACAGCCAAAAGAAATGTTGTATATTACCTTTCAAATCGAAAACTCAGCGAAGATATATGTACAGTAATTTTATAAAACAGGACATGTATCTTTGGCAGATTTCTGAATATTTTTATGTATTTCAAACTTTTTATGTCGGCTGTGCTGTAACAACATACACATAGTTAGAATTCTTTCTTAAAAAAATACCCAGAGAAATTTCTTAAGTGGAGTTGATCTCTTCTTTTTAACTTCTTCCTCTGCTCTTCTTTAAAACTCTTGAAAGTTTGGACTTCACAAAGATTAGCTCTTGTGGTAATTATTGTTTTATTTCAACCTTAAATGTCTTCCCAAAAATTCTGAATCAGAATTCTCTGAAACGAAAACAGTCTTCATTCCTAACATCATTAAGATGAGACCAGGGAAGTTATGTTCTTCCGCTATTTTTTTTATATCCCCCCTCTCTATCTCTTCTCTCCATCGGCTTATTCTTCCCTTTCTTGCTCGGGATGCATTCCGACCGAAGAAGTTGATTTACGCCCTGTTTGCACAGGTTTTGGTTCCAGATGAGTTGGGAGAAGCCAAATCATTGAGTGGATCAGGGGGGAGAGCGTCTGACGAGTCCCTTCACCAATCTAATTTATTAGTGTTCCGGTCGGGAAAAATATTTGCGAAACTCGAGTGGCGTGCCATCTGTTTGTCTTTGAATTTTGTCTCTGGCTTCCCACAATTTGGTGGGAATTTGGCTGGGCTGCTGAGGGGGAAAAATGCACGCATGCCGACGACCGTAATTCTCTCCTTTTTTTTCAGGGGGAGCCAAAGACAGGGTATTAGTATTTCGTCAAGACGTATTCTTTTTGGGGAAGAGTTTAAAGCAAAAGGAGAAATCTCCAAAACAAAATGCTTTGAAACATTCATGAGTATTTCCAAACGTAGTTGGGGAATTAGAGAATCTTTTTCGTTTTTGTGATTTCATAATACTTTCGAAATTGTCACAAAATTATGTAAAAATTTTGCTTGTGAAGATGAAATTGAATTTTGAAATTGAATGGGAAAAATACGAGACTGCAGTTATTTTGACATCATTGAGAACTGAAAGACAGAAACTTAGCAGAAAGTGTGAAAAAGGGTAATTAATGTTACGGCGCCGGGTAATAGTGCCTTTACCGAATCAGCTTTTTTACAAAAAAAAAATTTCTCCTGAATCGGACAATTTTCAACAACTGTAAATTTATGTCCAAGTGCTTTCTGCCTAGGAAAGTCTTCAATCTTTATCTGATGCGATTTCTACCCGCAAACAACACTATATTCATCCGTTATGCCAGTCTTTTTTTAGAGTGCATGTGCTTTACCAAGTTAATTTGTGCCATGAAATATTGCTAGCATGTTTTGTAATTGAAAACACAAGCACTCAATAGTCGCAAAGGTTGCTTCATCGGCGAAATTGAAGTGGTTGTCGAAATGAAATTTTCACTCTAATAGCTTGCTCGTGTGGGCAATTGTGCCTGTTTGTGTCACGCCATTCACGAAGGGGGGGGGTGTGCAGAAATTATTGAATTAAATAACATGAATGTTGTTCAAGTGATGTTCACATATAGTGCATGAACTGTCGGGCGGGAGGGGATATGAAGTGAAAACGATATTTGCAAGAACGAGTCTGGATTGATTATGCGGAGGACCTCCAATTGTGCATTTGTCGGTGGCCTTTGAAGTCGTTTAGCGATAACCGGCAGGCTAGTCTATTGCTGCTAGAGATAAGAGGTCATTTGCATTAGAAAGACACTGCTCCAAGGGTTGATAATTGTCCATTCCATATAAGCAGGGAAGATATTCTCTACATTTTCTTGTTGTTAGCGATTGCAAGTATTCATCGTGATCTAGCAAGGTCTTGGCGGAATTAATTGGACGCTCATATGGGACTGTTTGAGTTTTGACTTTTCTGCCGCTAACTTGATTTTTAGCCAATGATGTTCTTGTTTCTAGGCCTTTGAGAAGAGACCATGACAAAGTTGTTTGTGTAGTTTTGTTTTCTTTTTATTAGAAAAGTATTATGACTGACATCAAAACATTTTGAAGAAATAGGGTCCAATAATTATTATTCCTCTTCTTTTTTTGTTGTTGTAAATTTCATTTTACATTTTATTTCTGCACACCATTTTTTCGTCATTTGTAAAAAGTAAAAAAGTTCCTTACTTCTATTGGACGTTAGGGGCCTGTTCTTTTTAATGCATCCAAAGTAGACTAGCCAATCGGTCTTTTTGTTGTTATTTTTTTTGCTCCTGGGATTGAAGAGATTTTAATTAGGTTAGAAGTGGGTCACACAGTGGTGTTGGAGTCATATGTGTTGTGTGTTTCAATAGAAAAGTGACCTAGCCAAAGTCAGTGACTCCAGATCGGTGCTGCCATTTCCCACTTGCATCTGGGTAATGATGGATGAGTGGAATTGAACCCTTCCTAACGTCGTCGGGAATACTTGTGTTATACTGCCCTCGTGTGTCAACCGGCAGGCAAGTCTTTTGGAATCCCTGCTCAGGGATCCCGTCTTACTAAACCACAAGCGTCGCGGATGACAGACGCTAATGCCGTAGAGCCAAAAAGTCACATGCATCACGGGGATAGTCCACAACGCACTGTCGGCAACCCCACCCCCTCGACCATTCATCTTGAATACCGCCCTCTAGTGGCCGAGCGGCAGAGAGGGTCAGGGCCTTGGTCTGGGTCCTGGCCAAGCCCGCGGAATGAGCTCCCATCCCACAATGCCGTCCAGTTAGCCATGTAGTGCGCGGAGCTGACAGGCTGAAACCGTGGTAAGCTCAGTGCGGGAGGGTCAATAGGTGACGGGGGCCCCTTTACCGAGTTACATTCCGCACATTGGCCGCATACCGTCCTGCTAGTCGGCCTGCCGTGGCTTGAGTAGTTTCTTGGCTTGTCATTGGAACATGTCAGGGACTGGCCCAAGCAATCCTCCACAACAGAAAAAAAAAAGCACGGCTAAGAAATCACCAATTTCTTATTCAAGATCGGCAACAGTAACACAAGTCCATGAAGAGATTTCCTCAACGTTAAATGATATCAGATCCAAGCACGATACAGAAGCGTGCATGGCGTACCGGTGCCGACATGTAAATACCAAAAGGCAATGTCTTCGAGTCAGTCCTAGCTTGATTGGGTTGGTGGATTGTCACATCTTTCTGTCTCCTGTTTATTGTAGTAATACTTGCATCTTAATACCAGCTGCGAAAGTGAGAGCGTGGCACTGACAAAACAAACAAATGAGACAAAGATGAGCAGTTTGTATGCTGCAACGAAGGAGGAAGGCTGTCTTTCGGCGCTAAATCTGATGTTTGAAGGACTTGATCTTATTAAACTAGGGATGTAGTCGAGTCCATCACAAGTACAGTCACAAGTAAAGCACAAGTCCAGTCACAAGAAACAGTGGACGAAACAATATCAACGGAATGGCTTTACCAAAGCTCACTTGAGTAGCTTGTGAGTTGAATTGGGACTGGGCTTCGGGGACTTGTGCTGGACTCCACTACATCCCTGTAATTGGTCACAGCCATATATCATGTCATCATTTTACCGTCTTCTTTGAAAAGTGTAAGCGGTACAAATTGGTTGAAACCACTGAAATGTTGAAGTTTGATTAATTTGATTTTTCGTTTGTTCTTGCGAACATTTCTCACAATCAGTTTTATTTTCTGGGGCAGAAATTAAGGGGTTTTGGAATTCTATATATTGCATATATGCTGATCATTAGTCATCACAAATGTCTCGGGTGTACCTAAATTTGCATATTTCAAATGATAAAAACTTTTAAAAGGATTTAATTGAAATAATCAAAACGTTTTTGACCAAATTAAAATTCTTTAATATTCCATGCTTTATCTGCTGTCAAGCCTCCAACCATAATGATCCATTTTGAGTGAAAATATAAAAAATTACGTTTCGTCAAAATTTTCTCAGTCTGACCGACCCAAAATGTGCAACAGTATTATTAATAACTGCGAGAGAAAGAAAAACCTGACTGTTTTAGTCCTTGTTCAGTGATTCCCCCCCCCCCCCCCCGCCACCGGCCTGTTCACACACATACACCTGTATTTGATAGCAGATAGCCTAGGGACACTAGTTCTCATAGAAGGCACTCCCTCTCTGTCTATCGCGTTACTCGACTCACGACTAAACAGTTACCTCATAGCGCGAGGCGTTAATCAGTGGACTAATACCGAATACGCACCCTGCTCCCTTCGCTTTCAATAATATCCCCCCAGACTGGGCAATTTCTGTTTTCTTTTTGTTTCTCCAATATTTAACAGCCAAAGAGTCTTTTGAGTTTTGGTATCGACACATCTTAAATAGAAACTTCAGGGATTGTGATGTCCCGGCTTCTCCATGCACTTTGATGTTATCATGAAGCAGCAAGTGAAATGAACAGCACATCAGGAGTTGATTGGGGAGCGTGAGCGCGTTGTGGCCTTTCTTGAGTTGTTGCGTGGGCTTGGGGCTGCACAGTCATTTGAGATGCTTGCAATTTTTTTTTTTTGTATTTGCGGTTAGTGAGTGTGTGGGAACGGAGAGACATTTCCAACATCAAGACAAGCTGGGAGATAACCGTAACGTGAACTCCAAAAAGACCATAATCTCATTACAAGTTTTAAACAATGGTACGATAAGACGGGCAGTTGCCTTCTCCAGATGTTGTTTCATCTTTATATGTAAATGAACTTTTTTTTCTGAAAATTGATTGGGAAGGGTGTGAATTTTAATTAAAGTGGAGTCCATTACAATTAAATTTTGGGAAGGTCCAAAACATTTCAAGCTTGACATTCATTAAGTATTTGTTTTAGTTATTGTGTGATATTTGAAGAATAATATACTCAAATAAATGCCTCTCCACACCTTTCTTAAGATAAATTTAGTTGGAAACTATTGTCCACCATGCTCATTTGAAAGCTATTTTAAGAAGACTTTCAAAAACTCTTGAAAAAAAGGAAGAACAAGTTTCACAGAAGTCTAAGACTGTAAGAGCTCATTTCATGCACATTCAACAAAGTTATCAACTTTTTTGGGGGAAAAATCTGCCTTAAATTTTTATTTTTTTTTGCATGGAGTGGTAATTTGTTTTGCTATTTAGGGATCAAAGCATGAGTTCAGATACATGTTCATCAAAAAAAAAAGATGTTGAATAGTGTGCCTTGGTCTTGTGAATTTTTCTCTCGTCAGAAATCAACTCTTTTTTATGAATCTGAAACTCAAGTTGGTGCTCAGTGATACGTGAGATGTACCCCTACAACTTAAAAGAAAAGAGACTAAAGTCCCTGTTGCAAAACAGAATCACAAATACTCTCTCTGTTTTGTGTTGTACAGAAGCGTTCAACTGCAAAGACAAGCTGACCATTGTACCCTGATCATTTTGATTCAGATCCTGAAAAAGTCAATTCAGAAGAACAAAAAAGAGCCTGTATTTATTTTGGTTGATGTCGCCTTTGTATTTTGTAACTGTTGAATATGCATTCGCCTTGGCCGCCCGTTCACAATGGCCGAAAAGTCTGAGTGATACACAGAGAGGTGTCAGTGTTTGTCTAGTGTTTGGTATTTCGGCATGCCTCATTTGTGGTAGACAGTATATTATTGGCCTCAGTCCGTATCACCATAGAGCTACAAAGCTCTATGGTATCGCCATCACCTAAGCTGAGACAATGTGTCTCTTTTTTTCTTATAATCTTAGTCTGAGTGTCTCTTCTTACCCTCTTTTGTTTAATCCTTGGCGGGGAGCGTGGGAACCGAGTCACACTTGGATGGAGGGCTTGTTTCAAGGTTTGTTAGGGATATATGTTACAAATTAATCCCATGCTGCGTTCACAATATGCCCCTGTTCTGCCCATGAAGGAATTTGATTAGGTACAGCTAGAGATTTTCATTTTTTTTTCCTAATGTGGGAGTCTTTTAAGTGTAAATGTATTTTTAAGCTTTGGTAGGAGTTTCTCAAGTCACTTTGGTGTTGGTCGGTTGGTCCCTATAAATTGACCAAAAATATTTTACCAAAATTGAGCAAACGCCATGCCGTCATCAGTAAATGCACTCTAAAATTTGTTTGCAACAATTTGTAAAGTTGTTCTTGACAATTTTGTAAACGGAGGCAAGATATGTGTAGTAATGTTATAGTCACATGGTATTTTCTGTAGTGGTTGGACAGCATCCAGAAGGAGGAAATGAAATTGACCAAAAGTATGGTGTTCCACATGTGCCATCGGCGTCAAATTTTTCACCAGAGCTTATTGTGCACTCGCACTAGTTTTACCATTTGAGCAGTGCCAGAAACAATTGATGCATACATGTAGATTAGCCTTCATCAGAATTTGCATAAATATCAACATGAAACCATGACAATGTACTGGGTTTTTTTTGTATCTCCTGCGCAAACTGTATGATTGCTTCCAGAACTGTATTTTATCGTATGACTGGCGCTAAGAATGTCAACTCTCCTTCGTGAAGGTTAGAGTGGACAATAAATTTGTGCTCAATTTATGAAATAAAAATGTGAAAGTCAGGTTTTTGACCCTAATAATCTCTGAGTGATGTATTTTCATTGTTCAGATTGATTTTGTGACATCATATTTTGAGTGGTTTTCAGCCTATTTTTTTTTGTATATATTTCCAACTAAACCTGCATAAACGGAGAGGACAAAATACGACATATAAATGTGTATTTATAAAAATACAGCAAAATACAGCAAAAGACATGTTTAAAAAAACCCAGAAAAGATAGTCAAAACGACCTGAGCAGTCGACTCCATTTAATAACAATTAGCAATAATAGTAATAATTGATTGTGACGTCATGAAACCTTAACTCACTGCCACAATAAAAATATGTAGAATTGCAAAGAGGGAGTAACTGTTCATCTGCTTTATGTTTCCGTATTTTCAAGTTACGTTTAGATCTGGATCTTTTTCTAAAGTGCACCAAACATGTCAACCTCGCTGCAAGTACACTCTGTCCCAGAGTATTTGTTTTGGTACCCTGGTCATAAGGGTTCTATATTGGGTCACTCCCGGTGTTTTTGTTGCCTAGGACACATGGCTTTCTCCAGCCAAACCAATTAAGGTCCCGATACAGTCCTGCTGTGTTAGGTTGCCCAGGCAGGCTGCCGCGTGGCGGGTGGTACGCGTGCCACTCAGCCCTCCATGGGGTCAAGGGTCAACTGAAAGAGGAACGAGATAATACTGACTAGAGAGGTTTTTAAGTTTATGGCAAAGTGATTTGATTGGGTTGGATGGGTGTGCCTCTCACTGTATACCAGTGCAGTGGGCAGGACTCGAGATGCTATGTACTTGTGTTTTTAATAGGCATTCCTATACACAACATGTTCTTACCAGTTCGCAGCATTTCTGATTGGGAGGGACTTTTTCAGCGTCTGCAAAGATTTTTTTCAAGATTATACGTCTGTCAAGTCGGACGTGAAAAGTGCTTGTACATTCATGGTTTTTGCCAACTTTAAAAGATCTACACAGCTAATATTGGATGTCATTCCAACAAATATTTACGCGTAAGACGTGGGTAACAATGCTAATTTCATGTAGAATGGTTCTGCATATGAAAACTCGTAGCTGTTTTCTTGCTTTCAAAGATTTATGCATTAAATTGGATACAAGAGAGATATTTGTTTGAAAATGAAATAAAAAGTTCATTTCTTGTTCAGCCTAAGTGACAAGTGAAACCCATTGGACAATGCGAAAAGTGAAGTTTGTAGGATTTAGAACCAATTTTAATTTAGAATAAAAGAAAGAAATAGAACATGTTGGTACTTCTCTTTTTTGATATCCCATTATTTTTTTATTAAATATTTTGACCAAAAAGTGTAGATTTTCATTACAATTTCATCAGGCTTGTACAAGTGTAAAATCCCTGTTATTTAAAGCATGTAGAAATTATATTCTGTAGATCATCTTGTTGCCATCTGCCCTGGTCATCCCACACTGTAAATTGTCATGTCTACGACCAAGCACGACCATAAACATGTCCCATGCATCGGCCCGCACAAGCCAGCTGGCCAGGCCGTGTTGGGGCCAGCCTTGTCCAGCCAGCCGGTCCACGAGTCTCCCTAGTTAGGCCTGTCACCCCCCAGTGGTGAACTCCCCGTTACTTTGTCCTCAGTTATACAAGCCACTCCAAATACGGTGCTTCGCCGGAAATGGCTATTAATTGGAAGCTATTAAAGGAATCCCCCTCCCTGTAAATGCCACACAAATAACACCCGAGCTTTTTTTTTCTCCTCCATTCAAATCAGTTGAATAATTATTAATATTACTTATTATCACTTAATTATTTCGAGGGCTGTTTTTTTTTAATGTATTTTTTTTATCAATAGACCGAGTTGGAAATTAAATTTCCTCTTTATGGCAGTTCTATAGTGTTGGACGTACCATTTAGGACAATTCAACAATTTTTTGTTAAAGTAGAAAATCGGCTTGAATCACCTAGTGTCGGAAGTATTTGGATAATTTTTTTTTCCATGTACCTATTAATTTCTCAGTAGTAAGTAACAGCCAGTGGCACACCCAGGATTTGGCTGGGGGGGGGGGGCCCTGGGTCCGCCACTGGTAACAGCAGAACTATCATGTGACCATTGAACATCATTAAATATAAAAATTTTAATAAAATACAGATAATAAGCTTCAAAATGTCATGCATGATTTGTTTGTGGCTTTTGGACCATTCTGAAATGTTTATAATTCTGTGAAATTGTGCGTACGTGCGTACACGGGAGTGGAGATATTTTCTTTTCTGTGGTTGCAAAACTAGAGATCACATTTTCATCCGCGTCGTCCATATCACTCACTGAAAAAATTTAAATGAAAACCACAAATTACGGATATCATCATAGATTGCCAGTCTGCCAATGGCGTGGGCATTTCAAAATTCCACTCAGGATTTAAAATATTAAAAATTGATTTCAATATATTTCTCTTCTTTCTTTTTTTCCCGTTTGATTGGCAGACATTTGACCTGTCTGTCCTCGCCGCTGCGTTCCTGGAAGTGTTTGTTTTACAAGCTCTAATGAGGAACGGAAGTTCGACATACCTCCGGCTCTCCGCTGTTTATTTGTAGTTTGCCTCTATGAAAGACAAAACAATTTTTCAATCGTATAGATCTCCACATTGCGCATGATTCTATTCATATGACCGTACGCTGCGCACAATATTATTCCATATAACCTCATCATGATTGGATGTGTACATGTACAGCTTCTTACTTTATCAATCGCTGTTCTCCAATTGATTTTTTTTGTGTGGTAATTTTGCAACGAAGTTGAGGAACACATACATGAAGTGTGACATTAAAATGTTGTTTAAATGGTTTGAAGGTCAACTGTTTGTTGAGTTGCGTGTATAGAAGTTCTACTCAGATTTCTTTGCTTTTTATATTTTTCAGTGCTTGACGTTCCGCTGGGGACCCAAGTAAACTGTTGTGTTTTATTCAGTCGTATTGTTTGACTTGTGAAAATCATTCAAGATACATATTTTTTCATTTTCTGGTTAATATTTGCGTAGGCCTACATTAAACTAAATAGTAACTAGTTAAATAGTAAAAGCTGGAAAAAAGTAATCAGCTCAAAGATCTTGTCTCATTTGACATATGAGTTTGCCAGTGACCAAACGCAGATGACTGAATAATGTACAGCTGCCATTTGAATCTGAGATGACTGGACTACCATGCCAGAATCCCATTGCTGAACTATGAAGCCCTTTGATTGGTGGAATCTCATCAGTAAAGTACATGTCTGCCAAATGCAGTGCCCAATCAGAAGCCAGCAACTGTGAACCGCTAAATGGCTTGGGGACCCCAGACCGTGAAATCAATAGGCTATACACGTACATTGTAAACCTGTTAAAAAAAAAAAAAGACATTGAGGCCCACTACATATGAGGTCAGAATTGACTATCAGTCGTGCATCTGGGTCCAAGTCGGTTTTAATTAAAAGAATTTCGCTACAAAAGGTCGTAACCATCGCAACCTGCTGAAAGCTCCAAAGTTGATGTTGAGCCTCATCTGACCAATTCCCGTGCCTCCTAGCCACAGCAAGTATATAAGGTTAATCCTGTGATTTCAGCTATAGGTGACCTTTCTGAATGGCCACTGCACTTCCAATGAGGCTCCCCCCTCCCAACATCAATGCTAATAAAATTGACTTTTTTCACTGGAGGCCTGTGCGTAAACGTGGCTCTTGAAAACGTGGTTGGAAAATATTACCCTTATCTTGTCATTTCTTCTTTACGTATTTCTTTCCGTAAATTTGTTTTGACGGTGACCCACGCTCAGATGATACTCGAATTCGGCTGCAGATATTACCTTTTTCCCTCGGAGACAGATTCATTTTTATGACAAGGCCACAACGTCGTCGTCCAAATTCAGGCAGGAAGACGGGAGATAATTTATAGCGGCCCTTTGCTCCTTGCTGCATCATTCAACGAATTAGTGTAAATCGTCTGATCTGTCAGAAATGTGTTGGTACCGATACCATGCTTCGTCAGGATTTTTCTTCCGTGTTGTGTAAATCACAGGAATGTGGTGATTTCTTTTTTTTTATGAAGATGAGGTAGTGTTTGCATTTTGGTTCTTCTGTTGAAGTGGAGGAGCAAAAATATTCGATGTTAGCACTTAAGAGAAAATAGAAATTGCAGAACCGAATGTTAAAAAGTGTACCATTTTCGTTGTAGAGCTTCCTTGAAAATTCTGCCGGCCTTGTGCAAAATGTTCAAAGCATGTCCGTAAAATAACTTTATTTCATTTTGTGATGCAAAGAGGTAATATGGGTGAAAGGAGTAACATATCAAATCAGTTGAATTTGATATCATTTTTTTGAATTAAACTTTTCTGAATACGGTAAGTTGTACAATAATGTTTCTTACCCTTCAGTTGAAGAATTTCTGTTTCTTACTTTCACAACAAAATTACTCTGGAATAAATCTAGTAAGATCACCAACTTTTGCTACACTCCTCCCCTTTAAGATTATTGTTAATTTGATGATGTTTGCATGCCTAAATATTGATTTTGATGATGAAAAAAAAATCCTCGGGACCAAGTCACAAATCATGTCCGAGTCGTGAACTTTTGTCTTTTTCTTCTTCCGTGTTGCATCCCTGATGATGCACAGACCCCTCCAAGTTTGGCCTAATTCCCCTTGCGCTAACGGCTAATAACGTAAACTCCATAGATCACTGGGCTTAAATAGCCCAAGGGTCGGCATAAATTCAGCCCGCGGCTTGTTTAAACCCTGGCCTGATGATGACACAAATTACCACTTTGGTTCTTGTTGTCGTGAAAGTCTTTTTGTCTTCGATAGAAAACGAGAACAAAAAAAAACAAGAGAGGAAAACCTGCATCCCAATTTAAGAAATACTCGACATTCTGGCAGCCCTTTAATTTACTGCCCCCAAACAGCTTTTCTTATTTTATTTTTCGTTTTGGAGGGTATAAATCCAATGGTGCCACCCCGGCCTAGTTTATTGGGAACTTCATGACGTCATCCAGTTGCATTGCTGTTTGTTTGAAAGTGGGAGTGGTGACAATCCAGAGTTTCTGTGATAATCATAAATTGTCTCTGGCATGAGCTTCACAAAGTCAGCTTGAAATTACAACAACATAAAAGACGGAATCCTTAATGTTATTCATCTTATTGTGCAATATGTATAATTGAGGAGATATATTTTGTTGTTTACACATCGAACTTACTGGTTGTGTATGGTACAGACTATTACTATGTATATTTCTTTCCAGTTGTAAGTTTTTGATCATTGCAACATCTTGCTCAACACTCATCTTGCCGAAGTTGCTCTAAACTCATCTTGCCACAGTGCTTTGTATCTTCCATACAATTACTTCAAGCCAAGTGTTTTTGCTGTAAAATATTTATTACCCTATTAGGTCACCTGACCCTGGGTGACAGGTCACATGACCCTGAGTGACAGGTCACATGACCCTGAGTGACAGGTCACATGACCCAGAACTGGTCAAGATCACTTTACACCCAGCTAGCTTTGAGTTCTGTTGCTCCCTCTGTTTATTTACTTCCAAGGTGAAAAGTAGATTCATCTTAGATGTCCAGCATTTCTCCAGCATCTGGGGTTCTTCTTACCATATGTACATGTACTGCCTGTCCCAGTCATTAGTGATTTTTTTTTACATCTTGAAAGTTTTGGTCATCTGTTTGACCTGTTTATGTAGGCTGTATAGTCCTACATGTAGATAGAAATACATCAGTGAAGGGCAAAACTCAATATTGAATTTACATCACTCTGACGCACATTCCATCTTATGAATAGTTTCATTGCGGTACCCGCTGCTATATCTGATTCGAACCATCCAGCCGACCCCGGCAAGCTCGGTGGTCGAGTGGTAAGACGTCTTGGCTAGTAAGCAGAAGGTTGTGGGTTCCAGTCCCACCCGAGTGTTTATGAAAATATGTTGGTGAAGGGCAAAACCCAATATTGAATTTAAGTCACCCTGATGCAAATTCCATCTTACGAATAGACTGCACTGACACCAAATGCGGTGCAAAATGCTTCCAAAAAAGCTGTTCTTTTTTGGCAAACCCGACTAGTTCATGTGGAACAACAAACAAGAAGAGATACATATTGCTTGCACAGAACTTGAACCATGTTGCTTTTTCCCTATGCAAACATTCAAACTACAAAACTACACAACTACACAGCCTACTTGGGTTTTAATACTTGTGTGTTTCACAGTACTGCCGTCAGTTTTGTCAGATGTCTACTGTAGCACACACACAAAACGTTCAAAAGTTGTAAAATTTTGGGGCATTTTTACCTATTTATTATTTGGATAATAAAAAGCAAACTACAGCTCTTGTATTGACAGTTACGTTTCTTTATTTGTTTGCTCATTGTTTATTTTATATCACAGAAGACCATTTTGTTCTCAGTTTCTCCTTTTAATGCTTCATATTCTCTTCTTCTACATTCCATCGTCTTCATGACCCTTGTTGGTCTCATTTCAACTTTCCACCGTCTGTCCATTTTAATCTCCTTAATGAGGCGGCCACAGAACTCTGTCTTGACATTGACAGATCACCTCAACTTGCAGTGGTCCGTGCCCACCAAAAATGTTTTTAAATCAGCGTGAGCATGGGCTTGCTTTCACCAAGATCATTTTTCATCCACGTCCCCCCACCCCTTCATTTCACCTTTCGCATTTGGACTTTTAGGTTTTTTGCTTTTCATCATATCGAAGGTGTCCTTAACTTTAAAACTCCAACTGCCGGCCACGATGCATCTGTCACAGATCAGAGGCCTTGCTTAAGCCAAATGCTCTAAATATTTCGTGTCGAGGTTTCCATGACGACATTATAAATGGAATGCTTTGTTTTTTGGCAGGGCACCGGGGAAGGTAGTGAAATCTGTATCGAGGGGTACCTACGGTTCAGTGGGTTACCGGCATGGGCAGCGTTGGCCATTACGCGCCGTGGCAATCTCCGACATCATCATTTACCATCATCTTAATCATCATCATCACCATCATCTTCATCATCTAGACCTTCTATTTACAACTCTGGAAGGATCTCCTGTGCAGCACCAATTTGCCGTCAAAAGTAATCCCGTGTTTGGGAGGCGTTAGCCCAATGACAGGATCACACACCAACAAATATGGCAAGCCATTCACTAAGGGATGAAAACGTGAAACGTGAAGCGTGAACAATCAACAGAGGTCTTACGTAAAGTGGCAAACTGGAAGTAATGAGTAGAACAAAATTATGTAGTTGTCATCTTTGAGTTTTTTACAACCCCCTTACTAACAAAAAAATAACCAAAAAACTGGCTTGATAGCAATAAATCGAGTACACCGCAAGGAAGACAACCCATATCATAAGTAAGATTTGAGGCTTTGCATGGTGGAGATGCTAATGTATGAAAGGTTTGCCGAAACACCATGTGCAAATAATTTCTCAACTAAGAGAATGGTTCTGAAAAGAACCAGAGGTATAAACTCCTCTTTATACATGTACCTCTGGTTCTTTTCAGAACCATTCTCTTAGTTGCGAATAATTTCTCATCTAAGAGAATGATTCTGAAAAGAACCAGAGGTATAAACTCCTCTTTATACCTCTGGTTCTTTTCAGAACCATTCTCTTAGATGAGAAATTATTCGCACATGGTGTGTCCGCAAACCTTTCATACATTAGCTATATCATAAACAGATAGGGAGACCACCAACAAGGGATTGGATCTAAAGAAAGTACGATTAGAGGACAACTTTGAGAGAAATAATATTTTCATTGTTCCCTGCCCTTCACAAAGTGAGCTTTTTTTTTTTTTTAAATGTATGTTGAATTGAAGGCAAGTATAAGTGTGAAAGGGCAATTCCGTAAATTCGGATGTACATGTCAGACACTTTAATTAGCTGCTGTTGGAAAAGTGAATGTGATACATCACTAATAATGTGACATCTAATGAGTAGAAAACAATTACAGACCAAACTAAGGTACCACCACCTTAACGACCTTGTACATGTACATCATGTGGTCGGACGTAAGTTGAATTTTACAGAATTGCCCGAAAAGTAACATTTAAGTGACCCAATCGAAGGAAAGGAGTCGGTCTTATAAGGTTTTTTTTTATACCCCAGTTTTTGACAAGTTATTTACCATGCCTTGTGCATTTGGAATCAGCATGAATGCAGCACATTTTTGCTCCAGTTTGTACCTTCCTTGACGGGATTGTAAACCAGTGTCGTACCATGTCAGGAAACTGAATAGGGTCTCTGAAATGAATATATAACAACCTGAAAGTGTACAGTTTCTTAGTAAGCCAGTTTGGTGAGATTTAAAACCTAATTGTGTAAAACATCATTAATTAAGCAAATTTCTTGCTTGGCGCAAATTATGAGGAGTAGTCACATTTCTTCAGTTCTTCTTTCGATCGCTTAACCCTTGCACTGCCCCCAACCATCCTGCCTATTACCCCTCATACCACCACAAAGCCCGGCCCAGCACTCTTAAGGTTTCATGGATTCATGGAGGAGTATATACAAAATGTAATACAATTTAAGAGGTGCTATTTTGCGGGCCCAGCAAATCCATTAACTACTGCAAACAAATATTTTGTTATTGTAGCGTAAAACAAGACACTCCACAAGCGCTGGAAATCGACTTCAATAATCAACGCCGCCTGAACTTGTTAATAATCTGTTCTTCTCAATTTCTCAAACCCCCTAAAAAACCCTTGGCAAGTTGCCCCAAATTCATCAGGTACTGTTTCCCCTAGCTATGCCACCCACACACTGCTGGTATTTTGCTTTTCTTCGCCTCCCCGTCTTTTATTACTTGAGATGGAAAGCAATAACATGACGTTTGTGGAACTCTCAAATCACTTTTCCCTCGCTTTGTTTTTCTGCAGACTAGCTTTCCTGTTCTAAGCAGTAGGGGGTGGGGGTTGATTTTGTTCATTTTGCACGATTGCTTCTTTCCTATCGACTTAACAAGAAAATGCTTGCTCAAAGTGAAGATAGGACTTGGTACCAAATGCCCTTCAAAATTATTTCGCTTGAAATGGAGTCATTCGGAAGAAAACAATCATTTAAGATGGTTTTAGAAAATGTGTCAACGGGCAAATTTTTTTTACGTGGGTTTGCAATGGAACCCAGTTACGTGACCAACAATTTTGCATACATTTTCTCACTTTTCTGAAATGTGTATAGTATCCACTGAGCTGAAACTTCAACACGTTAGTTGTTTAATAATATGCATCCTCTTACCTGTAAGATTTTGAGCAATTATGTTGCTTTGAACGAAAAAAAACATGCACAAACAGCAAATGTTTCCATATACCTTTAACTCAAGTGTGAACGGAGTCTTTATAGATACAATGCCTGTGTTGAAATATTTGTTAATCAGGTGTAATTATGTATGGATTCCGCCTCAAGTACCAAAAACTAGGGTTGGGTTTTAATTCCTGTTCATGAGAAGTCACATGGCTTAATTTTTTTTCTGAGTATACAGTGTTTATACGTTGGTGAAGGGCAAAACCTAATATTGATGTTCATCACCCCAAAGCAAAATTTCATCTTATGAACAGTTAATTTTTTTCTGTGAGTATTATCTGGTGTCTGAGCTGAGTGTATTACTCGCCAGGTAAGCACATGTTGCCACTGCGGAACCAGTCCAACTTAGGAAAGTTACTGCAAACTAGAGAATAATGTTCACCTTGTCAGTAATGTAATAAACTGTTGGGTTTTTTTCACTGTAAAAACAAAAACAAAAAACTATGTATTGTAGTTTAATGAAAAACAATTCTTCAATTTGAGATGTGTAAAAACAAGGAGAGAATGTGTGCAACTCATTTCACTTACTTGTCTCAAGTCATACTAGTCCTGTTACTTCTTGTCGTATTTTCAAGTAATACAATTCTCCAACTTCTTGTCCAGTTCCTGCATCTCATTTTTATCCCTCTTCAAACCGGACTTCATCTGACCACCACCTCTCCTCCCCCCCCCCCCTCCTTCTCTCTCTCTCTCTTTCAAGAGAAGAGAAAAATCCTTCTAACAGTCTTATCTCCTGCTGACAAATCCCAAACACTTAGAGCAAATCTCCTCTAAATCGCCCCAAACCGGTTCTCCGAATCTGGGTTGATTGACACGCTGTTTGTGTTCGGAGCATCTCTAATATCTTGTGTGCACAACATGCGCTAGTAATCTTCCCCTGATTATTTCTCTAACCCAGATGTTTTTTAAAGTCGTTATAAGAGCTTTTTTCCCCCCACTTGGCCGGGTCCGTGATATGATGCAGTTGGTTGCCGCTTACATAGTTGGGCTGGTGTTGCTTTGGGTTAGATTGTCAGAACAAGGTGAAGAGAAAGTTTTGGCTAAGTAAGAACTCCAGATGCCAGTGAATTTAGATCTTGTTTGTTGTTGAATACTCATTCCTTGACGGTATCTTCTCTCATCCCTACGCTTCAGTATTCCATGTTTGACCTGTCATTAGGCATGTTGTAATATCCGCGGCACGGGTTAACTGGACCAGACTGGCTCCAGTTCTTTGATTTGTGGCCGATATAAAAAAGTTGGACTGTTGTACCATCGTTGTCGTGTAGAGATCAAAGGGTTGAAGAACCCTATGAACTCTGAGCGACCCCCCTCTCTGACCGGCTTTTGAAGTTGGGACGGTCTGCCGACAGAAACCGCTCAGCAAAGCAAGCACTGGTCATGAATGTCAGACACGAGCACAGCTGGCCCGAAAGAGAAAGATGAAGTTTTGAACTTGCCAGAGAACCCGGTATTTGATGGACTTGGGCTTCAGTCGGTCTCATAATAACAGCCCGAGAGATGTTGGTTGTAACAAGATGCGCTGCCCAGATGTTAGTACTAAGGTGTCATTTCACTGCATAAGTTGATGAACTGAATGACATTTCATATCTGTAAACTTGAAAAATAGAACAAAGACAAATGAAGTACATGTACAGATCTTAATGTCTTTGGACGGAAAGAAAAGTCGCATGAATTCCTTACTATTTCATATTCCGTTCCCCGTGGACCCTTTATACAAAGATACCTTTCGACATGATAAATGGGTAAATAGCCTGACCACTTGACTGCAGGAAAGATTTGCCAGGTACATAATCTGAGATCAATGTGAGAATATTGCAGATGAACGTTGCGTACACAAATGCCTCGAGAGGAATAATTCTGGGGTTAAAGAAAGTTTCTTTTAGACTATTTTGGATTTGTTCAATTCCTACTGCGTTTCTCTTAATAATGGTTAACAAGGTAACAAATATGAAATCACCATAAGGTTTATTTTTTTTCATTTGTTTTAACTTTATGGTTTTGGAAGTGTCAAACTAGTTGACTGACAAACAATCTAGAGATTTCATTCACGCTGAACATTTTGTGCATGTGGCTCATGTGTGTCATCCTTGGCCGCCTGTGCTCATCACAAAAGCTGCCGCCGTGTTTTTGTTGGGGGTTCGTCAGTAGTTGAAAAATGGTACATGTTTTAAAACACAGCGGCATGTTTTAACGAGGGACCGGTATCTCACCAGACAAAATATGCAGACAAACAAAACACATAGAATGGGGCGAGAGAGCGGCACATACTTCAAGACAGCAATGCTGCGAAAATAATTTCACCATAGAGATCGGTATTGCAAAGGCAAATATTGAGTTATATTTGGAAGTGAACATAAAAAAAACTTGTAATTTGTAAAAAATAAATAAAACTCCACTATTTTTATATTCAGTTCAATTCAATTGCTAAGTTGTGGTTGGTTTGTGGGAATGATTTTTATACTTCAAAATTTTATACTTAAAAATGCACTTGTTTATCGCACTCAAATTCTTTTTTTTTACAGCTGATAGTAAGTAAATTTGAAAACTAGAATGGTAAAGCAAGTACTGAAAGTTATTTCATGAAAGACTGACAAAAATACGCAGTGCTGTGATAGTATGAAGATATTCTGTAGTCTGTGTATATTTCAACAGAACAGCCGATAATGTAAAAAATTACATGCACCATTGTTGGAACTATGCTTCCAATTAGTACAATTTATTTATGCCAAATGACACGATGAAATAAAGTTTAAAGTCTTTTGGAAACTATTTTTCATTGTCTCATTAAATTTGTACCTTTTATTTGTTTTGCTTCGTAAACATACCCCATAGCTCAAACCTAAGAGTTATCCACAATCCCCCCCCCCCCATGGCACCACTCGCACTCGGACACTTTTCTAAGTATAACAAGACCCCCCCCCCCTTTATTTTAAAGTCCTAATAGTTGAGCTAGGAAATTGAAATGTATTTTATTATTCGGTTGATAGAAGTAATCCTGGCAAACTGAAGTTAGTGCACAACAGTTTTCTATGAACTTATTCCAATTTGTCGAAACTTTCAAATTTCTGAAATTGTCACATTCGTCTGTGGTACATTGCAATGCAGAAACATTCGTAAAAGCAAAAATGTGAAGGCTGTCTGTGATAAAAACCTTCAGCAGACTACGTGACTTGCCTGCTGCCTCGCATGGCACGCTGGCTAGTTTGAGGGTGATTTGATACCATTACAATCTCGGACAATTTCCCTGTCGGAAATTGTGAGAAACTTACTGTTGCAGTTAATGATCACCCTGGAGTATTGAATTCCAAAATAACACTACGAACCACAAGATGAATGTAGTATGCGCTGTCACTTAGATAAAGAGATACATGAATTTTAACCCATTTTCACCAGTAAGTGCGCAAGTTCTATCCCCAAGTTAGGTCTGTATACCAAAGTTGTTTTCGACAAGCTCTTCAACAGTTTTTTTGTTTTCTTTTTGATATTTGGCGTCTGCAAACCCTCTGAAAATAGGCTTTTTATTTTCGGTTAAGCCTGTAATAGACAGAAATATCCGTCTAAATCATTGCTGGTCCACAAAAAATTGGAAACTTGTGTAGTGATTATGCCATAACTATTTAAAGCATGAGCAGATTTTTGTTCATTTAATGTGCTTTTCAAAGCCAGCAATATAGCAACTGTAAATTATTTTTCGGGCCGAAACTCGAAAAAATACTATGGGGAGAGTAACTTGAAACTACCAACCATGTTAACAAACTTTTCGTTTTTCGAAACTTCCGGCTTTCTTCCTCAAACTGCAATTGTTCTCTCGGTATCTGTCCATTTCGCAATTCTCATCAGACTCTCCATTGTGCTGCCGCCATATATTTGTCTGAAGCTCCTACTTGACGTTCATAAGTGGGTCTTCCCCAGTTTTGATTCCATTGTGTGGCAAGAAATGATCTCTCTATTGGTTTTTCTAGAGAAAAAAAAACCTACCTGAAGTAACAATTGACTATCTTTGAGTGTGCGTGTGTGTGGAGTTCCATGATTGTACCATTCACTTTGCGTCCAGTAGGTCGTATAGGCCTATGTTTCTTGAACAAACTCGGTCGGAAATATCCGGGAAGTTGCGGGCCAACGAATTCGTGTTCATGCACGAGTCATGTGATTGTGCCATGTAATTTCTGGAGTGAGTAGTGTTTTAGTAACAAAATCAGGTTTTTTACCCCAGGGACCCCATGACGACCTTTGACCCCAGTTTGGTCATGAGACATGTTGGGGCTGGGCTACTGATACTTCTGACAAAGTTTGGTTGAAATCGGTCAAAATATGTAAGAGCAATAGACAATGTCAGTGTTTTTTACTAACTAACTAACGGACTAATGGAGAAACATGATGATTTGTTGGGCTGGTATCCCGCAGCCAAAAAGTATTGCTTCAAGCATTCCCTCCCCCCTTTTTTTAAAAATAAATTGAAGAAAAATTTACTTTCAGTACACAGTTACCCTCAAGATTGTCAAAGAATGGGACGTCAACATGCTTACTGTGTTATCTGCACCTCTGCCAGTTGACCTCGGACAAACAAGGATTTATTTTGGACTGGCCTTATCAAAATATGATATTCAATCGCATGATATATGTGATATGATGTCAGTGTGGCTGTGTGGCGTGTGCCAGGCGCATGCATGCTGACTGCCAGTGCACGCGTACGACACCCGCCGACCTGACCGCTACCGCACTGATAGCAGAGCCCATGTCCAAACACAGCCCTTGTTTAAAAAAAAAAAAAAAAAAGCACTCATAAAAAAATGTCGTTAAAATGTTGGCACACTCTGGTCTGCATTTTTGCGCCCTGAATAACACAGATATTTGTGGCTTTAAGCCTGCACACATTGGGGAGAAATAAAGTTTGTACAGTTTGTAATGAAATAAGTTTTCTTGAGTTGGACGGGGGATTTTGAATAGTTGACTGTGGTTTTGAAGAGGTAATTTATTTGCAGTTTGGCTGGAGATATTTCACAGAAGCAAATTTGTGGTTAGTGCTTGGCCAATGATTGATTTAAATGTTTTTTTCTTTGTTTTCTCATTGGGAAAACTTTTTTGTTCTCAATAAAATGTAAAATGTTTTGTTACTCAAGCCATGTGTGGCAGAACCATACGCGGTTAGCAGTGGCCTATTTTTGGTTAGCAGAAAATTAGAGCTTGTCAACACACTTCTTGTAAGCAGGGATTCTGAGCTTAAAAGTTGTATTTTAACACCAAACGGTGTCCTTAAGCTTAAAATTCCATGCTAAGCAGAAACAGTGAATTCAGACGCTGGGATAAACTGGGTTTTCATGACCACCAAATGGTGGCCTTAAGCTTAAAATCCCACGCTAAGCAGAAACAGTTAATTTGGATGCTGGGATAAACTGGGTTTTCATGACGACCATCGTGTGGCCTTAAGCTTAAAATCCCATGCTAAGCAGACACAGTGAATTTGGGTACTGGGATAAATCGGGTTTTCATGACCACCAAATGGTGGCCTTAAGCTTAGAATCCCACACTAAGCAGAAACAGTGAATTCAGGTGCTGGGATAATAGACTGGGTTTTCATGACTTTTTTTTGCCGCCGCCCATATTTAGCATCGTTGCCCTTGACCAGACCTTCACCGTAATCTATCCTATCAATTGAGCAGGTTTTTTCTTGTCAATTTTAATTGTTTTGTACGTGACAGCTGTTTCCCACACTGATCCCTCCCTGCAATCACCAGTCTGCTCGGTGTACCTAGTCCCACCCACACAGATAACCAATCAAACATGCTAATGAGTCTGGACCCCATTAAAACTCCATAAATATTACATTGCGTTTATTGGAAAGATCAGTATGCAAATGAGCTACACAACCAGACCAATCCCGATTAAGCTAAGTGCATTGCGCTGTTTATGCATTGAACTACATGTACTTGGGACAATATCATTTGGATTCTTTTTCGAGAGACAAATGCACGCACACTTTTGTCAAATTTTATGAGATAATTATTCAAAACGGACTTTGGTCCCTGTCAACCAGGATCAAAAAACGGTTTACAGACTTTTTTGTTTCGGTTGATGAATATATTGATTTGCTGTGAGCTGTTTTGCGTTTTCCATATGCTTTGCGGCAGTGTTGGTTGCGCAAGTCAATGTTCATAGTGGAAGCATGTAGATGCCGTCGACATTACTGGAATGATAATTGAAAAAGCAAAGAATAATAAGTGAGTTTTTTTATTGAGATGAATATACCACTATTGAGACAGTTTGAGAAAATTTGTTAATCCTAACCCTTGCAGATACTCCAAAATACACCGAGAGGTTTGTAAGATTTTGGTTAAACTATATAAAGATGAAGAAATGACCTTAATGCAAAAATACTAGAAGCCATTGAAGCACTGAGAAGTATTTTTCAACACCCAGGGGCGGATCAAGCTTTTGTGAAATTGGGGGGGGGGACCTGAATACCATCTGAATCTTGGAAACTAGCGAACAATGCGTGTCGCTCTTCATTGCGGCATACTTGCCGACAACCACACAGATTCTGCTGTTATCAATTCCAAAACAGAAATGGCAAAATACACGTCTGCATCTTTAAACTCTTGGCTTTGGGAGGCATGTGCTCAGCATTCTGTCCTGTCCGTTGCCCCCAATCTCACCAATCAACCTTAATGATGAGGTCTCAAAGAGATTTAACAAGGTCTTGGCTCGGCATCCAGGGGGATTATCTCACAAAACTGCTAAGTGGTGGAATCTGCTTATCAGGTAAAGTGCTATCATTTGTCGGCTTAAAGTTGGTCTTCGACGTATTCAATTTTTATTTTCTGTTTTGGGCATCTGCAACCCTCTGAAGAAAAAAAACCTTCTTTGGTGGGGTTGCTTTTGCACCTCGAGTGCACCAAAAGATCTGCCTGAATTATTGAAATTTGAAAATAAGCTAGAAATATGGCAATTAAAAACAAAATTAAGGGGGGGGTGAACTTTAATACCAGCAGGGAGAGAGCAACTTTAAGTTAGTGTAACACTACATTTGCTGCTGAATCTGGCTTACCAAATAACTACAACAATTTATTTTCTGCTAAGAGAGCTTCTTTCGCAACTCTGTCCGGATTTCTGACCATCCCCATCTGTCTCCGCATCTCTTGTGATGGATCTCCGATTTCTCCATCTCACTCTTCCCTCTAGCTAGGCTGGCATCTTCGGTCTCAGTCTTGGTCCCCGCTGCCTACTGACCTCCTGACATCCCTTGTGTCCCAACACAGACAAAAATCCAATCCATCAACAGTGTCAACATTAGTTAGCCGGCCTGTGAATCTCCGTTGACCCTTGTTAGCCTGTTTTCTGTTTTATTCTGTCAATCTAGTCTCCCTCTCCTCTATATTGGCAAGAGAAAGAAGCTATGCTCAAAAGGAACTGGCGGAAGATGGTCAGAATTCAAAATTAGTGGAATTATCTTGGATCGATACTTCCTGACAGTGTTTGCCAATTTGTGTACTACTTCCACCACTTGAGAATGCCTGGCAATTGGACCAAGGTTTTATGTGCGAAGCATGAAAAGCTGAAACTGGTCAAAAGCAAAATTCATCATATGACATCTTGCCTGGTCAACTAGTTTGCAGATATTGTCGTTGCTTTCTCAAATGTGCCCCAGAGTTTTCTTGGGGTGTGTGTGTTTTGTTCTTTTTTCTTTGTTCTTCTATTGCCATTAGTCACAGATGTCCTTGAAAAATTTGCTTGTTGGATCAGTCCCATGCGCCTACCAAAAAACCCAAAACACTTGCACAACGCAAGGGTTCAAAATTAACTGGGCAAAAAACCTGCTGGTTAGAAATAACTGTTTGCTTATCGCTTACCACACTAGCTTGCTTGCATTGGCCAAACTTAAATTGGGAACCGCAAACAAAAAATGTGTCTACTGACTGCCTTAAGCAGAATCACCAAGACGTGCATTCATTTGATTTTAAGTTGTATTTTCTTTTCCACTTCCCTGTAGTAGTTGGATAAATGTAGATATGTTTTGTCTGTTTTTATGGGCTATTGATGGTTTGCATGAATTTTGAACTCTTCCCGTCACCTCGCTCCCTCCAAAATGCCACACCCCGGAAGTCAGTTGGAAGTTTTTTGCCGATAAAGTTTTTTTTCTTAGTCCTCCTCTGCATAAAATGAGTATAAGGATGCATCCAGTGCAGTGAACTTCTGGGAGTCGTGTACAGTTGACTGACATCCTGAAGGATCCATTCTAGAAGAATCTCTTTCTCTGGCCTTTCTTTAAAAAAAAAACTAGACTGTTCCTCTGCTCCCCTGTTTGGGATCCATCATATCTGGCAAGCAGACACATTGGAGCAGTAGACATCGTTACATAGATGAATGTGGATGTTGTGGAGGCACCGTCCTGCATCTGTCGGTTCGTGACACGCAGTGTTTTTGCTGTACATGATGCTGTCATCGTTGTGACAGGAGGTTTGGCCAAAGAAGTTCAAGTGGAGTTCGCTTGCATCGCACGCAGGCAGTAATTAGTACAGTGCCGTGGATAAGATGGAGAGGGATTGGGCTGTTGTGTGATGAGGGGTTTGTGGTTGGGCTGGGTTTGGATGGCCAGGGAAGTCGGTTTGTTGGTTAGTTGGTCTGTTAGTTGGTCTTATGGTAGGTTTTTTGTTTGGTTGGTGGATGGGCTGTAAGTTGGGTTACACCTCTATGTTCCGACACCCCTATGTTCCGACTGCACATATTCCTATTCCTAACCCTAACCCTAACCCTAACCCTAACCGGAAGTAACACAATCTAGGTTGTCGGAACATAGGGGTGTCGGAACATAGAGCAGTCACCGTAAGTTGATTGGAGGTTTTTTGTTTTTGTTGGATGATGGGAGTTGATAAGATTGTTGATTACATGGTTGATGAGTTGGTTTGTTGGGTTGGGTTGACTGGATTGTTTTGTTGGTTAGTTGGTGTGGTTTGTTGATAAGGCAGTTTGTGGATGGATTAGTTGGTTTGGTGGCAAGCTAGTGTGTTGGTTAGTTGGTTTGGGATAGGTGGATTAGAAAGTTGATTAGACGGTTTATGGGAGGTAGGTGGATCAGCTGGTTGGTTTGTTAATTAGTTGGTTTGGGATGGATTGGTGATTATATGGTTTGCTAGTTGTTTTGCGGGTAGTCTGTGGACAAGTTGGAGTTGGTTGGTTTGTTGGTTACTTGGTGGGGATAGGTGGATTAGAAAGTTGGTTAGTTGGTTTGTTTGTTAATTGGTTGGTTGGGGATGGATTGATTAGATGGTTTGCTAGTTGGTTTACAGGTAGTGTGTGGATAAGTTGGAGTTGGTTGGTTTGTTGGTTAGTTGGTGGGGATAGGTGGAGTAGAAAGATGGTGCATTGGTTTATGGGCGGTTGGCGGATCAGTTGGTTGGTTTGTTAATTAGTTGGTTGGGGAATGGATTGATTAGATGATTTGTAATTTGTTTTGTTGACTGTTATTGGATCAGTTGGTTGGTTTGTTGGTTACTTCGTTGATATGTGGATTAGAATGTTGATTAGTTGATTTACTGGTAATGGGTAAATCACTTGGTTGATTTGTTGGTAATATTTAGTAGGTTTGGTGGTATATTGGTCAATAACTGAGCACATACAATGGTCTGTTTGGCAAGTCGGCATTGGATTTGCGCAATAGACGTTTTATCTAACTGGTAACCAGTTCCTTGGTTGCATGATTGAATAGTTTGCTCTGTTAGGATTACTGTGTGTCTCATACTGCTATGCGTGAGTTATTGCTCGGGAATTAATGAACTTGTACATGACCCAAACCATTGCCCCAGAGACTAAACAAAGTCAGCTGCGGAGTTAATGACTGGGCATGCCATCACGTTTTAGCCGCGGACGCTCATCAGCATGGGTTCAGGGACCTCTCTCGCTCTGTGATTGAACGGAACAACTGGATGTCACTCAAAGAAATGAAACTTTCCATTCGTGCACGAGTGTCAGCCAGGGACCGTTGGCTTTGTTTTGTCTTTTTGGAAAATGGTTTGGCATTACATCATCAGTTTGCAATGCAGGACGGGGTTTTCTTGTGAAGTGAAACTGCGGCATGGAGTCGTCACTCCTCGGCGATTTTGATTAATTACGCTATCTTTCGCACTAATCTAAGACACGTCAGTCAAGCTTACGTAGACAGTATTGTGTTTCACCAAGATTTGCGCTTTAGCCTAGCCGGAAAAACGTTTGGAGAATTGGAAGTCGCGGCGTGAAGCTGACTCTGTTGTGATCGTATGCAATTAAACGCATTAAGATTTTCGCCGGGGTTATTCAGAAGCACTGAGATGTTTCCTTCAGCGAGCAAAGAAGAAAAGATAGAAACGAAACCTCCGAACTGAAAGTTTTGTGCGATGTGAACATTGCCTTTGTTAGTCAGGAATTCGCAGTTGATGAGTTTGAGATGCAAGAGGGATGTTCGACCGCATAATTTAGACGTGAATAAAGTTTTGAGATAATTTTTTTTCACTTTGAACAAAAAATCTTTAATCCAAGGACAGTGTACTCTCTCCACCTGCCCGCTATGTCCAAGAAACCTCTCCATAGAACAGTTATCGAAGACAAGAAAATGCTTACAGAAAGAACTGATCAAATTGCCCTTAATTCAAAATTACGGACTTATAGCACCGGTACTTGACCATCTGGTACTCCTGTGTTGTCCCTGGTGCGAACAGTTCCAAATTAAAGGCATATCATTTGCTTTTCATGCATTTTGTTCATTTTCAATAGTTACATCACTCAAAATCCAAAGAAGAATCTTCAAAACCTAACTTTAACTTTCTGTTCAGTGGATATTACATTTATCGAGAAAAAGTGAAAAACCATGCAAAACTTTTTGATCACGAAACAAGTTTTCAATAGCAAGCTTTATTCCGACATTCTGATGGTACCCTGTACCACATTGGTACCCTGTATAGTACCACAGTGAATGGCTGCTAACTCAAACTGACAGTCTGGTACTTTCCAGGAAACTGGTTCCCTGACACCCCCCTCCCCTGGAAAGTTCACTGTGATTACTTTTTAATCAGACCTCAATTAGCAGCACAATGATCAAAGTTTAAAAGGATGGCCTCGATTATTCAAAGTTTAAATAAAGTTGACAAATGGGAGAAAAGAAAGTAAACTGATTGCTGGACATGAGGTGAATGTGAAGAATCATCCTGTGTGCCTTCATTAAATTTATGAATAAGATGGATACGTGGAAAGGAAATTATTACTATGAAAACTATGTTGATGAAATTATTTTGGGGGTTAGGGAGATGGTAAAATGAAGCATGATTCATTGGCAAAACGTGTATGTTTTGATTTTTTGCACCTGGTAATGACAAGAGAACTTACAGCTTGAATTGTCAGCAGGCAACTGAAGATGATGACAGTCAAAAATCTACAAAAAGATTTTCAATAACTACTTCTGCATTGGCAGAAAGTTTGCTAACATGAAAAAGCACCGAGGAAAAATAAACTGTATGCAAATATATATGAAGGTTGTCCTCTTCAGTGAAACTCTGTCCTGCCCAGACATAATCTGACCATGAAGAAAATTCCGTCTAATGGCACTTCAACCCTCATCAGACTTGGCTTCATTTAATCAGAGATACATCAATTTGGAAAATCCCTAAATGAAAATGGATAATGACCTTTACAAAATGCCGCAGGAGGCCAGACACATTGCAGATGCATTAAAAAAAAATCTAGAATCGAAAGAAAGAAACATGGAGTCTGTTTTAGGGTAGAGCATGTACGCTGGGGTTATTACATGTTAACAGGGTTGAGATTTAATCAGTGGAACTGTCGTGTGGCTCGGGGAAGGTCAGCAACGTGCTTAGCGACAGCAGTGTCCGTAAGGACAAGTGGACGTCAACACGTAGAACCCCCAGCGAGTCGCAATCGCCGTGCAACAAGGACGAGACTGGCAGCCAGCAGATGGAATTATAAAAGAAAAGATGCTCATTTGAACAATATTTCAATTCATCATTCAGATATGAAGTGAAAAAAAATAATTAATGACTGTGTAGCACATGGTTGTCAGACATCCGCAATAATTTCATTGCAAGGGATAGAGGCCCTTGAGCAGGGAGCGTGAGAAAGCTTGATGAGATAACTATAAGCAGAGTTGGTGTCGTGCGTAGTCATAGAGGGCGGTTTTTGTTTGTAGGAGCTGTGAGTTGTTGGGCATAGATGACTTGCGTATTGAAGTGTAGCATTGAGGCTATATAGGTAGTTGATGGAGATTTGAGACGGGGGGGGGGGGGGAATGTTATTTGAGAAGGGGTTACACGAAGGGTGACAAGTGTAGAGACGTCTCCCCCAACCCCTGATTAAAAAAAAAGAAATTGTCTTTAGAGAGCTTCTCATTTGAAGTCCCATCTACTAACTCAAAAATTACTATTTATTGGAAATTTTTACAATATCCTGATGATGACGTAGACAGTTCCGCTGAATAGTTTTCACCCCCACCCACATTTGTCCTGTATGACTGCATCTATCTGTCATCACACCTGACATTTCCTTCCTGCTTTTCGTCAACCTTTTGCACTTCCAAGAAATGGTTTGGGTTATCCTGCCACTGATCTCTCTCGCAGACGGTGCCAACGTGTTTCAGCTTTCACTCCTGCATCTTTCTGATGATGCGGGCGTGCAGCTGTAACCGAGAAGATGCTGGAAAAGATGGAAGATAACCCGCCTAATAACTGTCTTAAATGCCACCGTCCTGACGATGTCAGTTAGCGGAGTATTAACTGACTCGGAAGCTTCCCCGCAGCGCCTTCTCCGACTACGACAAAACGAAAGTATCTTGTGCTGCTAATCGGCAAATTGGTTCTAACGAAGCTGCAATTTGGCTAATTGCGCCAGCATCGTGGTGGAGCCGCTGAGTTCATCTTGGCTGCATTAGCTTTTGCGTGGGCACTGGATTTTTTTTTTTCTCTGCCAAATCGCGACGGCAAGGGGGGGGGGTGTTTGTGAGCTTCCTGGAACGGAGCTTGGCAGCAGACTACATCTCTGAATTTTTTATGACTTACTTCGCCGGTCATTGTCATCAGGGCTTAAATACCGCCATAACTCATCCTACATTGCGGGCTTAGCGCAGCTGACTCGCTTTAAACCCAAGCTCCAAATACCTCGCTGTGTTGGACGATCATCTGTTACTCGTCCTTCTTTAACATCCTCTTCCTTTTCTTGTCTTTTTTTTCTCCTCTGTTTCTTATTCACGGTTCATTCGCGGTCTCGGACCGACTGGCTAGTGGCATTGATGTGTACAATCATCTGTTGCTGTGCGTGGGTGTTCATTTGGCTTGATGAGGGCGATTGTCATAATGGCTGTTAATTCACTCAAGCATGACGGGATGGTCTTCTCCAGTACATTTTCAGTTGCACAGTACAATGCACCAAGATCCCGTTCCTCATTACTTTATTTCGTAACAACTTTCATTACTCCAAATGCCGTCTTTCTATCAGTCTGATTAGACAATCGTCCTGATGCCAGTTGCATCACCCAAACGCGATTGCACTATCTTCTCTGTAATTTGTCGGATGAATACAGAAGCATTCCACCTACGTAATTGTGTTTTTGTCTTATCCACCTACGTAATTGTGTTTTTGTCTTATCCACCTACGTAATTGTGTTTTTGTCTTATCTTTTCCTTTCACCAAACTTCTTCCAGGTTTTTTTTTTTGGAAGTGCTGAGTGGTCATAATAATGATTGTGAACTTTTCTGACCCCAACTGTATAAGTTTTGTAACATTTCAGGCGGAAATTTCTGAAATTAAGTCCTAGCACTGCTAATCGCTTTTTCTTTTGTAATTTCTTTATTCCTTCATCAAAAGTGTTTGATGGGAAAACTCAGATCGGTGACTAGCTCATCTAGTTGAAAGCAACACGCCCACTTTTTTTTCCCGAAATAGACTTCAAGGATGGTTCCAGTATCTGACTTAAAGTTGTGCATCACTTGAACTTCATGTTGCTTGACCCAGGGGAACCTTAACTTCCTATAAGACCTTCTAAATCATCTTGATACTGACATGTTTTGTTGGAAAGCTTAAAATAAATTTCAGATCTAATTTAAGTTTGATCTGGTCTACTCTATAGAGCGTGCAAGTTGACCTCAAACGCCTCCGAAATTGTACGAGAATACAGCCCATCCGGGCACCATGTTAAGGATCTACAACATGTGTAATATCCTATATTTTGCATTTTTTGTGTGTCTTGACTGGGCTTATCCAATCAAGGGCAACAAATGAGTACTTCAAAAGAAAAGAAAGCATCACAATTTACTCTATCTGCTCCGTTCACAAGTACCCCCTCACTGGCAAAGAAAGTACAGTTGGGGGTGATCGACCGACGCCATCTTGCCTGACCGACCGACGCCATCTTGCCTGACTACAATTCATTTGCCGCGAAGCACGGCCACTGCGTGTACATAGTACAAATCCCCTGGTGTACGTGCGTCACACACAAGGAACGGTGCGCGTCAACCAGAGAAATGTCCCGCCAATGGGTTTGCTCGTACCCCCCGCCCTGCCTGTTTGCAGGGCGGGGGGTACGAGCGAAGCCCATGGAACGTCGTTGCTAGTAAAAAGGGCGCCCTCTTTCGTCGGTGCACGGAGCCTATAGTAAAAATATTGTGAATTGATGACTATTTTAAAATCAAACATGTTGACCGTACCTATGTTCATTCAAGCACACAGGTAACAATTGGATAAATTCAAACGCATGATATGTTACATGAAAGATAAACGTCGAATTCAATCTTAATGATCCATTCTGATCTGATGTTGTCAGATCAAATCAAATCTGATTCCCCCCCCCCCCCTTTTTCCATTGGAAATTTGGCAATTTGAGAACAACTTCCCATGATTAGCGGGTGTAACATAAATTTCGTTTTTGAAACATTTTATGCTCCCCCCCCCCTCCCCTCCCCGAAAACCCTGTGTTTCACTTTTGGCTATTTATTTTAACGCCCCGTGGAAAGCGAAGAGCACCACCTATTGTCTGACATTAACCATGCTTTCGGTTTTGAATAGCGACCCCATGGGAAAATGGTGTCCAGCCCCCCCCCCCCCCCACCCCACCCCACTTTTTGATTTTACGGAGGCCGGGTGTCCAGTGAAAAAAAAAAATGTCTATACCTTTCAGCATGGATGAAATTGGGCGTCCCTCCAATGTAAGATCCAGCCCCCCTACCCCAGTCGCCCCCCTCCCCCCCAGGATGAGAACCCTGGCTACGCCGCTGATCTAATCTGATTGAGTCTAAATAAATCTCATCCATTCTGATCAGATCTTATTTATCCTGATCTGGTCAAATTCATTATCTAATCTGATCAAATCAAATCAAATCAAATCCATTTTGATCTTATACTTTCCGAACCCAATCCAATGCGATCTGATCAGATCCACCCTGATCGTATGTAAAACATTCCAGTCTGATCCAGTCCTTGCTGATCCCATTTGATCCACTTTGATCTGCTCAGACATCCGCCCTGTTAATCCAGTGGACATAGTTGATCTCATCAAATCCATTAATCCAAAAAATGACTCCATATTAAGCCAGCTGGCCCAGTACGTTCCTGTATCTCCACAGAATTCCACCATTCATCCCTCATCCCATTGTGACCATCTCATCTTCCAAAACAGACTCGAATTGGACACTCGACCCAATTGTTCCTCTTTATTTCACACTCTTAACAGCCCAATGAGCACATCTCTGCAATTTACTTGTATTTAAGTAATTATAACCGCCGCGTTCTCTGCTGGAAGGCAGCCATCCATATCATGGAGCCTTAAAAGATATACATACAAAGTGGGATACAGAAGTGGAGTGTTGTGCTGTGCAGCTGACAACTTTCCCATGCAGTTATTGCCTCTGTTCTCTACCTTGTTGAGGATGGCTGTTTGAAGCTGTATAACATGTATGATGTAAAAAATAAGTAGGATGAGAGTAAGAACCCATTATACCTGGTAATTGTTGTGATAGCTACAGATCCAATGACAGGCGATGAAGATTTAATAAAGCTAGAATAAAGAAGTAGTTTTGTATTGACAAGGTAAGGTATGGCTTATGGGGTTTAAACCCCCTTCTTCCCACCCCACCCACCCCCAAAAGGACAAAGGGTTAGGGGTAGAAGTGAACTCAAGGTACCATTGGAAAAATAGCTAGGGCACAAAATGAACCATTTGCGTTTGTTTATGGTGTGAATCGAGGACACACACGTGCAACATCATCGGTGAATCGAGGACAGGAACCAAATCGAGGGCGACTTCGATTAGAAAACATGTACAAAACCAATGAGAGTTGTTACGAAAAAGTTACAAACAAAGGAAAAGTACAAGCAAAGGAAAAGGGAAGAGGAACAAAAGAATATCCTCAATTTACATCATAAACAAATGTGTGTGTACATGTGCAATCATCTAACATGAACATAGTGTCAAATGGTGTTTTGTGGTTCCCCACCCCACCAAAAAATATGAAGCCTTTTTCTAGTTAATTTGTCCCCCTTGAAAAAACTATCCATTCCCTATTTGCTTAGCTTGAGTGTGTTTTTTGGTCATCCGTTCTGATTGTTTGTCCATTAGGACTGTAAACCTAATCTTTTGTTATGTAAAGCTCTCTCTCTCCCTCCCCTTCCCCTTTTTTTTTTACAAAAATCATGGTTCCGTGACACTGCCACACTGCAGCTGTCTTTAAAAGAAATGAAAGATGCATATAGTCATTGAGATAATGGAGATACTTATTAATTTAAACGACATAATGGAATAGACTGGACTATTTCAGGACCGTAAACCAATCTTTTTCGCATTAATACTTTAAGATATAGACCAAAATGTAATTTCATTTAATTTTTGGGATAGTGTTTAGACACTCAGATGCTTAAATATGCAACAGGTTGAAGATAATGAAAACAAAATGGCTTACAAAAAAAAGTTATCAAATAAACTGCACTATTTTCAGTACCAGGTTGAACAAAGAAATTGACTGAAGTGGGATGTGGACCAAAGACCTTGTAACACTGTAGTGGTGCTCTAACAACTGAAGTAGGTTTTTTGTGTACATAGGTAAACATTTTTCCTCTTATTGAGGGGGGGGGGGGGGTTGAAGGGAAAGTGCAATTACAAAAAGCAGTCCCTGATGACAGTTAGCTCAATGGAAGAGCCAGTGTATAACCCTTCTGTTTAGCCCCGCCCATCCTCAAGATTGTTTACAATACTGAAGCCACCACATATGTGGCTGTTCGTCCATTACCGTTATAATTATTCCAATTCGGGAATAATCAGTTTGGCGGATCTCTTTCAAATTCAGACTTTGATGAGAGGATCACTGATAACATCAGCTGGAATGATTTCAGTTGTGTCTTCCCCGAACTGAGCGAGTCAAGAGATACTGTGCTTTGCTTCATGGATGTCTTTAAGATTAAAGGGAATATACATCATTTGCTTTTGCTGTAACTTTCAGAAATGAAATGGATTTGGGGGGTTGGTAATATATAGCAAATATTGTTACGCTGACTTTTTTGACATTTTGGGTTCGTAGGTGCTATAAAAACCAAGAAAAACAATCATTTTCCTGTAGTTTGGTTCCCTGACTCCATTTAAGATGAAATGGAGCAATTTATAGACATTGGGGAATTGTAAGGTCAGGGAACCAGTCTAGCTGGCTTGTACCCATTCATAGGTGTGTAATCGATTGCAAACAAACGCGGACTAACTTAATATGGTCAATTAGGGCCAGTATTTGAAAAAAGCCAGTTTTTTCCAATGCTGGTCGGCCGACCAGCGTTGGAAATTGATACAAAAATACCACTTTTCTTGAAAATGACAGTATACCAGGTGCCATGATTTTACAGGATGCTTTAGACTATCATTCACTAACAGTCCAGTAAGGTATTTTAAAATAATTTGGTAGTTTATTTTTTGATGTTTGCAAATGTTGTATATTGCCTTTAAGCCGCATCCCAATGAATTGGCTACGGCTTGCGATGACACATGCGTCTAATGGATTGATTGAAGCCACTTCCCATAGTCACATGTACAAGTGCCTGTCGTAGCCAAGGAATTTCGGACATGGCCTAAGTCTGATATTTCAAATTGTGGTACTCCACAGTACATTAGTTTGTGTGATTAATTAAAAGTCTTTCAGTGTCTTTTTATTTTTGCCACTGAAGCTCAACAATCTTTTGCAAAAATTTCAAGTGTTTCCTTCAAAGAACAAAATCACATGACCAGGAAGGGGGCACAGCACTTTCTATTTTATCCTGCGATGAACAATCTGGATTTTTTTAAAGCTAAAACAACACATGTATCCATTTGCAATCCAATTGGACATAGACTTGTACAGCCTTGGGTCTTTTCAGCTGGGTTTGTGTGGGCATATCTCGTGCACTTGTGTGTGTGGTCAAGTAATTTACTCGCCAGGTTGAAAGATTCAACCCAGTTTGCTCTGCCGATTTCCCAGAAAACAGGTCGTTGAATATTCAATAGTCCTCTCTGTTTTCCCGGCGCTGGTGCTATTTGCTGTATCAATCTGTCAGTGTGTAGCGAGGGGGGGGGTGCATCAGTCTTGGACAAGAGCCAAGATTCAAGAAGGTAATTGCAAGATTTTATCAGGGATGCTGAGGAGATTACTGGTTGCTAAACGCATCAGGAGGATGCGTTGCTGGTGCTGGGGACGGGGGAGCATAAAAAGATGTATCTACTGAACTCCACTCTGGCAGCCATCTTGGTTTTCACACAAATTTATAATTATAGCTAAATTACAGGTATCAGGTTTAGGCCAGAAGCTATGATTTTGGAGATAGTGCTGCAGCTATGCACCATCTTGTTTAGTGTCATATACTGACGCTTCAGTCACAGAAATAACTGTTATAAACGCATCCACGTGTATGCAATGCGTGCACAAACCAATATGCACATGCAGTGTGTTCCAGACCTTCTCTCTGGGCTTAACTGTAAAGTGCACGGACTCCAAATGCTGGTTGCAAAGTGGTAAAACTTTGAATTTCAATAGCTCTTACACAAGCAAGGGCTGTATCCAAATTACTTCTCCTTGACCAGCATTAACACACATCTATGGGACTGTGACTACAGCGGCGTCCATAGGCTTATGTGTGACTGCAAGCCATAGCCAAGTCATTTTGATGAAGTTTAACTTAGTGGTAAGAGACAGTATTGTGGTGCAGTCTCTTTTCAATGAGTGTGAGTTTGTGAGTAGACGTAGTTTGCCACAAATTTTTAGTTCAGGTATTTTGCCCTTAATAGAGAAGACTTTTGACTAGCAATAAGTGGGCGTGAACATCCGGGAATTGTTTACATTGGCTTATCTAGCTCCCAGACCTATGTTCTTGAAACTCAATGGTTCTTCAGTCTGGAGTGCTGAATGGTAATACACAGCAACCGATGAAAACTGGTGTGCAAATGAATAGATGTTTTCATTGGATGATGTCAGCCGTCCCCACCTAGGTACGTGGTCTACCCGATGTTCCCCAATACCTATGTTCCCCAGAAATCCTTAGGGTTAGGGTTAAGGTTAGGGTTAGGGCTAGGGTTTATTCTTAGGGTAAGGATTTTGGGGAACATCGGTATTGGGGAACATCAGTATGCACCCCTAGGTACAGATTTGTTAGTCTGTAGGAGTAGTCCATTCATTGTACTTTTTAATGTGCTTCAAGTCTTTTGGGACCTACTCAAATTCGAAGGAGGGTTGGATGTAGTTTTCAATGATGTATGAGGATGAAAAACTGGTATTGTGAAAAGAATGATAAGGCTTTTGGTTGTGGCGTGTCAGTATGTATGTCTGTAATGGATGATGCATAGAGTATGTGTTTCCCTCGGTGTCTGGTCGTGGAGGGATTGGGACGAGACACTGTCATTTATTCCACCCAGCTCATCAATTGTAAGTTTCTCTTGACATCTCTGGTGTGGTTGGCTTCCAGAAGTTGCTGCCTCATGTTGTTTGAAGTAAATAGGTTTAGTGGTGTGTATCAAGCTTTGATGATTTGGAAGGCTTGGTGTTCAACAAAAAATGTAATACGAAACAAATTTTGAAATCACGAAGTGTGGAAGCACAGTTTCAATACCAAACTGGTTTTAAATGGGAATGGGGGGGGGTGTTCAATTAAAGATAACTCCGCTTTTTGGAGGGAAAATGTAAATGTCAAACCATTCATGTGTGCGTTCTTTTGTACTGCAATGCGTGTGTTTTTTCCCTCATTGAAAAAAAATTGAACTATTCTTGGATCCTTGTATAATGTATTTGTTGACAACAATGCTGAATTTTTAATATCGCCATTTGATGTGCATTTGCCGTCGCCTTTCTGGCAACTCCCTCCCCAACCGTTCATAGAATTTGAAAGTGCACTCTCACAAAGCGACCACGCCAGGATTAGCTTCACTTGTTTTGCACAAAAGCTTGCCTGGCAACGGTTTCCCCCGCGTGCAGCTAGCGAGCGATGCCTCATTGTCAGCGTAATTGTGTCAAGTCCCTGTGTTTAATTAATGAGGCAAGTGTCTCCCTGCTAATTTGCATCTCCTCAAAACACTTTAATTACAGGATTTTATCTGCTCACACCCCCCCCCCCTTCCATCCCACCATGTACCAACCACCGCTCAGTCGCCAGAATGCCGGCCGGTTCCCTCAGTCGGTTTTGGGGGCCGGGTGTTGTGACAGTTTTTCTTGCAGGTCTAGGGTTGTTTGTGTGTTTCCAGGGGATCGTGGGTCAATATTTGAAGAGATTGTGTTGCCGTCATTAATTCACGGGCAGTGTCAGCGGCGCGATGACAAACTGCCCAATAGATAGTGCTCATCCACAATTTTTTCCTACAGAGATTGGGGAGGTTTTCCACCACTCTCGTTGTCTTTGATGTTCCATTTTGCCGACACTCTCATAACTGGCATCAAGAATGCTTCCTGGAGAAATAGTAATTGCTCAATCGAACCAGATTTTGTTTTATCAAATCAGTATCATTTTGTAATACGTGATGAAAAGAGAGCAAGCTTCTTAAAAATTCTTAAAACCTCCTGAAATGAGTCTCTACTTTCAAATTGCCCACCCCACCCCCACCCCACAACACCCCAGCCCCTACCCACACCCCAACTCCCAACCTCTGGAGAAAAACAAATACCACAAATAAAACAACACACATCAGAATGCATTTGCAATAATATTTTTGGTTTTGTTTTAATGAAGCAAACATGTGAATATTGCATTTGAAGCACCTTTTGTATGGTCCACTACATATACAGCTGGTTGTCAGCCATTCAGAATATTTTTATATCACAACAATAAAATTAAATCAAAGTTAAAAATCTTCTTTAAAAAAAGTAGTCAATGAATTTCAGAAACAAGAAGTGTCTTGGCTCTAGCACAGAAGTTGCATCCAGTGCATCTTGGAGTGTTATTCCCAAAGTCAGGCATGTAACTGGGAATTTAGAACAAATGAGGACATTCCAAACCACACAAGACTTTGCACAGTGTTTTTCAATTTGTAATGGCATTCATGAGAAGTAAAAAATGAGGAAATCAGAGGATCCGAGGAGAAGTTGCATGGCCGCAAAGTGTGCCTAACATGAAAAATCAGGCTCTTGACAGCAACATTCTTCTGTTAAAAATTAAATTAAAAACACAACAAAACAAAACAAATCATTGTGCAGTTATTTTTTAAGTGGCAACATATGTACTATGTCCACGAGTAATGTCAAACAAATAATACTGACGGTTTCAAGGTCAGTTTCATGAATGTATATCTAGATGGCTTAATTTCTGGCCAGAGCTTAGGGATAGCTTTTGAAAGTGTTTTTTTTTTCTTCTTTAGAATAGACGATATGTTTAAATTGTGCAATTCTGTTCATATGCACAGACAGCACAGGTGCATTTTTCATTCAGCTTAATGCCATAATAAAAACATCTCATCAGCATGAACTCATCAAGGTAATTCGGTCGCTTTTGAAGTCTTTGTGAACATGACAGTAGCACCACAACAGCCATTCACAGCAGCTGTGCAAGATTGAAATTAGGGAGAGGGCTTATTTGCATTTGCTGATATTTCACATTAATAATAATAATACAGAGCATTTTTTAATGCCCCAAATCCACTTTGATTAGATGCTCAAGGCGCAGAGAAACAAAAAAATACAACATAAACAGGATGAAACATGTAGGTACACACAAATGAATTACATGAATATGAAACAGCAGGAAATGTTAGAGGAAATGTTTGCCGTTTAGAAGTTATATTCATGCAAAGTGTGTATTGTCCATATACACTTTTTTAAATAAATAAATATAAATATTTTTTTCTCAATATCTACATCTTTATATTACAATGTTATGTACATTGAACTGGCCAAGATGATAAACTTCATATATAACCTTGTTTTTGGTTTACTGTTGCCATGTGTCTGCTCCATTTTACCCTGTGTAGTTTGTTATGACAAGTGCAGTGAACAGGTTTTTTTTTTCATGCATAGTTCATTTCATTGACATTTTAACTTTTGTTGAACTTCACATGGCCTCAGGTGCTGTTACATCGATGGAAGAATGATACAGATCTTTTCTCTCTGCTAACATAAATAAAAATATCCAAAATACTGATAATTGTTGTTAATGGCTGATGGTAAGAGTAGATGTACTAGATGGCCATGCTTTAAGATTGTTATTATCTTCATCTGTGCATTTGACAGGAAGAGCAAAGATTTCTTGGGATGGTGTTCGGGAGCTGAGACGGTGAAGCAACCTCCTGGTTGTGGATTCCAACTCAAAGAGATGATTGTCCTCATCCTCCGGGATCAGTCTTCGTACGGTCTCCGCCAGTTGGAACAGGTACTCCATGTTGTGTCCGCTCATCCCCCGGGAGCTCAGGATCTCTGTGGCTATAGTGTGCACCGGGGCGGGGCCCATGTAGTGGGGGCAGTCGGGGGTAGCGGTGTAGACAACCACGTCGTGTTGCGAGCCAGCCCTGGCGTAGAAGGTGGTGTTCTGGAATGTGTAACCACCCAGTCTGCATTCCCTGGTGTTCAAGTGGCCAAGGGCTGCTAGAATTTGTGCTTCACCCTGGAGAAGGAAGGCCATACCCCACGTCACACCCTGTGGCACATAGAAAATAGATAAGACATGAAATCACTCAGTACTTGGAACGTAACAAGTAATTTGGGGTGGGGGTGGGGGGGGGGGGTTAAGGTTGTTGTTTAAAGACCGGTTCATACTTCCAGCAAAATGAAGGCAAACCCAAAGTGAATTTGACGTCATGAAACATTCGTTGCCAAGATTGCTGGAGTTGAAACGTGTTCAACCTTTACATAAAAATTGAGGTTTGTTTTTACACTGACTATGAACCAATCTGTAATAAAAGAGAGGGAAAAATCATTGCATGGAGTAGAGTCCCTGGCTACGTTCAAAGCTTAAACTGTTAATTGCAGCGCTTTTCTTTTTCAGTGAATTCAAAAATCTTGGAGTAAGTTGCCATGTACATGGTTCATTTAAGTTTTTTCAGTCAATCATTATTTTTATACTGCAGCACAAAACAATGATGCATCTCGATACTCGAGGAAAATTGTTTCTATGTTATATTTACTAAGTACTGAATTGTGCTCAGATATAGGGAGTATGGTATTTTTTTTCAAACAATATGGTTTTTTTTGGTAATTAAAAGTCTCTGTCACTGAAAGATGCAGTCCTTATAAATCATGTACAAGTCCTTTGAAATCACACTAAAAGTTTAGGTTGTTTTTGTTTTGCAATTTCTAGAAGCCTAGATGTGACATGAACGCATATAAGATTTCAGAGGTATGTATGTTTTATAATACCAGCAACTTTTAGGGGTTGAGTGGAAGTGTTGCATAATAACAGGAATGATGTTTTGAAGAAAAAAAAGCTTAGCATTTCAACCATTATAAATATAGTATTTTCCCACTTGTATTGTTGTTTTTATTTCCATTTTCAATATCATCTTTTTCAATTTCCAGGTTCAGGGGAAATGTGTAAATGCCAAATGACGTGTGAAAATAAGCAGAATTTTACATTTACTTGCATTTGGGCGACCATATTACTTATAACATTGAAGTTTTTTTTTATTGTTAAAATGGGATTCGTTTATGCACACTGCTGGTATAAACACAAAATATACATGATTAAATTGATGCATATACGTGTATAAGACAACATTTTGCATTTCCTCTATTTTTGTAAACAATTGTTTGGAGAAAAGCCAAATGTTCAAAGGTTTTAGTTGTTTATGTCTTACATGTAAAATTATTTACTGCAATCTATGCACTCAGTTGATCCTTTGTTTTCCTTAAAGCACTTACTAATGAATTGAACATAATGAAATTCCAGCGTGTAAATAAAGTTATTTGAAGTTGGTTAATCCAGAATATGTCCAGAACAGTGAAGTCTAAAATTTCATCTAAAGCTGTCAGCTTTTAGGTTGTTTTGTCCATTCTTCAGTGGCAGATCTGGGGGGGAGGGGTCTATACCATATACCATATTTCAATAGGGGGCGCTGTTCAAATTCGACGATTATTAACACTAGATTACAGAACGGTGTACCGTATTTTGAACAGGACATTATACCAGTATAATTTTTTTTGGGGGGGGGGGGGTTTCGACTTATTTTTTTGGAATTTGTATGATAATTTTTTTTGAGAGAGCTGTTTTTTGGGGTTTTTTTTACCCCCAAAACCCCCCTCTGGATCTGCGCCTGATTATGTTTATAACTTATAAGAGTGCGTGTTTATAAATTACCTAGCAATTTTTTTCTAAAAAATATATATTGTATAAATATAACAAAAATGAGTTTCTTTCAGCATCAGAGAAACAATAGGCTTCCATAGAAATAATTCTAGATTTGACAACCTATATCATACCAAAATTGATAGCCAATGGATACGCTACGGCCACACATGTCAATGTTTTGATTCTGTGCTCTGACCAAGTCCATCAGGCAAAACAGGCTGAAACTGTTATAATAGCCGATATATTCATATATAAAGAATAATCCCCGTGCCGCCTCTAATCTATCGATCGAGCACAGCAATATGGGCGATTAATCAATAGCCCCATCACATTACCAAACACCTTGCTATAGCCAGGCCTTGGGCCAGACCACATATGCGGTGCCTCCCCTTCAAATCTCGACCAGTTCCCACGGTCTACCACTTGATAATCTATTGGCTAGCCTGGGATATGCATTTTCACGAGTGCGGGATATTTTGTAAAGGCTGCTAATAACGAAGAAGTATGATATAACGAATATTATTACGTAACCAAAACGCCAAAGTTTGTGAAAATTTTGTTTGTGATCCTGGTATGTATGACACGCGGTTTCCTTGTCACGTACGTTATGGTGCACCGAATCGGGATACTGATTAACAAAGACAACATTAGAACAAAGTTGGTAGTAATTGTCAAGGTTTATCCGTATCTTGCAAATTCAAAAGGGTAATTACACAAAAATGTACTTGTAAGTCTTGCATGATACTTTGTTTTGACATCTCAGTAAATCCAAGTTATTCTTTTTAGCCACGAGAATAATTCACAAACTCACGAATTTTCATACCATTTTTTTGGTTCGCCATTATGTTTCGTCATTTTGTTTGTTAAATATAATCAAAGATGGCAATACAACCATATATTTTACTTTTGGAAAACACCTCTAATTCTTTTCCCCTTTTTCATTACGTAAATCAAGATGCCGAGTATAAATTCCCCGAAAAACCTAACCGCACCAGCGCTTCCAAAACAGTTCCAGATAAGTTTCGCGGTTTGTGCGTGCGCCGCTGCGTCGGCAAAATGAAAAAGTTTTTTTTCAATTTTTTCAATTGTCTCAAACCGCCAAACTCATTTGGTTTGACTGGAATCCTGCTGCTGCACAATTTTAACGTGTTTTTAAATTTTTTCGTTAAATTCGAATAAGCTTTATACCTCCTCTGACTCCTCATATATTTGCACTAAGTTTAGTCGGGGCACCATTGTTGCAGTCATGCACACACATGCACAAAAAAAAAAAAAAAAAAAAAAAAAAAAAAGCCGCGTCACCGCACCACTTTTTGGGCAAGCTCCATACCAGAAACCGGAGACTTTTTTTTTTTTGGCCTAATCAGCTAGAGGCCATGCACGTGACACACACGTCATTGCGAAGTGCATCATGTGACCGATGTGCGTGCGTCATGTCAACAACTCCACGTGCTCCTGATCCGCGAAGCCGGTTTGGGACGTGTGGGTGGGCGTAGTAGTATTTTGGGGATTCATTCATAAAAAAAAAAAATACGCATGGGTGCGTGGGCATGATAAACAAAATAAATACCGAGTCACATGCAACGGAATGTCATGGAATCTTGAGACATTCTTGACTGAAACTCTGTCCAAACGAAAACAAAACAGGATGTGGTGTTTGGGTTTCTGAAAATATTTTCTGACGCATTGCGGAAATGACTTCTTAGACTGTAATGTCCCGTGATCTATGGAATGTAGTATAGTGGTTTCGGAGCGAAATATGTAATAGAAATGTCCTGACAAATGTTAAAAGATAAAATTTATTCATTTCATCGTCGTGGACCTTGAACCAAAAGTTAAGTTTTTTTTAAATACCGTATTTTTTTCTTTTTATCAAACAGAATACATGTAGCAATATTTTTTTTTTTGATAATAGATCCCGTGTCGTAATTTGACCAGCGTTTTAAAATACATGAAGTTACAGAGAAAATATCAATACATAATTTGAAAATATTGGATGTGTCAAAAAGCCTACCTGCTCCTTTTGTTTTAATCTAACGTTTACCGAATCATCAAACACTGGACGAATTTCTATCAGACGTGCTCATGGTTCGTACTCTGGTATCAAAAAAATGCGCGGCAACGAAATTATTGATTCTATCAATCACGGGGACATTTTACCTTCGATTCTAGAACTAGTTTTCAGAGTTTCTGTTGGAACCCTGGGCCATTCACAATGTGATTTTCCAGCTCATCGGGAGGAGAAAGAATACTCCCAGAGCAAGAAACAAAAGACATCTGCCATGGTACAACTCTTATCTAAGAAAGGAAACGAAGAAGGAACAACACTTACCTCGGCTTGTTCAACTAATGTGGCGACTCTTCCAGGCTGTTAAAAAGACGAAAGAAAAATTATCGTCATTTTTTTAGTCTTCAGTGTTAAATTATGATAAAAAACAACAAAATGTAATGACTGCATAATTATTGTTTCACTTGGTAATTTATAATGGTAAAATAACTGAAATTCTAGGCAAAAATCTTCGAGTCTGTTTTACCTTTCCTGGCACTCCTCTGTGCGTCGTGTTGCCCTGCCAGAACCGCCGAACATATCCCTTGACATGACCGATTTCCACCGTCGAATACTCGAAATTTGGTTTCCAGAGAAGGGAGCCGTAGCCAAAGACCCACAGACTGGTCGTGTCTGTGCAGTATTCGGGCAAAAAGCTGTCGTTTGGCGCCATTTCTGTGAGCAGAATTCGACTATTTCGATGTTGTTTACTGCACGAGATCTACGTGATTCTGATCAGTATGGGCCTTTCGATCTCGCATGCTGCATGCTTTCCACCCACGGGTCGTCGCGCTGATGACGTATGAGCGTCAAACGTCATGAGTTGAACCTATCAATGACGCGTATTCGGGACAGCGCCTCCAGCAGGCTATGAATATTGATGATGCAGGGCTCTGATCGCTACGGCGATACACGATGATGCAATCACAACAAAAGTTGCGCTATAATTATGAATGGATGCAGTATATTCTCAACAAGAACACGACCAAACATCATGAACATCCGTCATGTCATGGTAAAAATGCGTTGCGCCCTGTATCGAGGGCAGTTTATATTGAAAAGAGAATATAGTTCAGAGGATCGTCGTGCTGTATTGTTGCTTGAACTGAGATGGATAGAATTTGATCTGTTTATGGATCAGACGTGGTAAACAATATAGGTTTTTTTAGTTAATAAAAAAAATTATATATTATCCTCAGTTCGTTCGAAGCCATGAATTTACTGTTATTTAAATTTATTATGGAATGTCTCCCTTATGTTTAAAGTCCCATTTCTAGGCATAATTTTATTTTCTGGGCGCAAATGGCCTAAATCGATTCATCGTGATGAAAAAAAACCCCCAAGTTTACAACATTTGGTGAGGGTGGGTTAAGTTTAGGTTCGGCTTAAGTGTCATTAACGTTCGGATGTTTGTGCTAAAGTCCATGGGAATGTCTCCTAAAGGTACAATTTCCCATAATAACTGTACTGTTGCTGCATGTTGTCCTTATAGACACTCGAGCATTGTTTAATCCAATCGAATCTGGTTTGTTTGTGAACACATTGTAAGCACGTCCTTGGTTGAAGAGTGAGCAAGGATGAACGTGATCGGCTCTCAATTGGGACTACTTTCCCATTGAAGTGCGACCTGACCAATCAACTGTGTTTCCGCTCCAACTAACCTCCTTCCCAGGAGTGTCCACTGAGCAATCCTTGATATCGAAACAGTGATAGGAATTCGTGTGGATTTGGAAGTTATCGCACTTGCCAAAGCACTTTAACATTACTACTTTCAAATTGAAAAGAAATGTTCGAAGTATAGCAGTTCTATTGGACTTATAGACCTTTGTCATGCTTCCACCATTTCAGTCATGTTCCCTGTATCCAATAACAGTACCGAATGATAATGATTTGTGCAAAAAGGAACCAGACTCTTTTTCCTTCCAGTCTCGCTTTGGTTACCGGTACATCGATCTGAATGGGAAAAATAAATGGCTGATGCAACATGATAATGGTCTATTGTCAGAAACACTGCCCACACTCGGCTTTAGCACAATGTGCATCTTTTAATTGTCAGTGGAAAGTGAAACGATCGTTTTGTCGAATTAGGCGTCTGTATTGTTGTGAAAAGGGTCGACTGCATGCGTGCTGTAATTTGACAAATTGGGCAAGAAAAACCAAGGTATTTCTGTTGTGGACACCAAGGGTGCGAGAAACAAAAATCAAGTTCCAATACAAATTTCATGTTGGTCTAGGCTACGCTAGAGAATTGTGCCATTTGAACGGTTAGACTGGAAAAGAGTCTAAACTGTCGAGTCTTGGCTACTTGACCGTATACCAATTAACTTAGCAACCGCGTAAGATTCGATTTTTTATTATTATTATTATTATTTATTCGACCTCAACAAAGAATTACAAACAGTGATACAAAACCAAACAAAAATTACACAAAAGTGGTTGAAAACGCACAACAAAAGAAACGTATAAACATGTAATTTAAATTATTAAAAAATCATGAAGTAGAGGGCATGCACTTTGAATTACACCTGGAGTGGGCTTCCCAATTGGGAGTTGAACAATAACCAGTAAGACACAAAAAAATCACAAAGAAAACGACTTGGCTTTATCCAAATGTTTTCAATTCCGCGGTGCAAAAACGAATAGTCGGGTAACAGGAATTTTGTTCGATTCCTGAACAAATTTATGCGGAAACAAAAATTGAGGTCGGTGTGAGGCATGATACAATTTTACACAAACACCAGATGTTTGTGGCGCTGGATGGCCCGGTTGTTTGAGCAGAGTTATCCCGGGTGAAGTAGGCCTGTAGTGGCTGGGGTCATGTGAATGGGATGGTTTTGAAGCACCATTGACATGCTTGATGTAAGAATGAACAGCCGGTCACCACAACCGGTGTAAAAGTGCCTGGTTTGTGTAGTAAGGAAGCAGGCCTATTGAACCGCGGAGCTGTAAAAAAAAAAAAATCATCTATTATTACATGGTAACACCAGAATTATACGACTAAATGTACCATTAAGGAGACACGGTATCGTAATTTCTTCGAACGGTGGGAGACATCGGTCATTGCCAAAGCCCCCCTTTAGAGGCACAATTTTATGTCGCAATTAGGTTATACTTGTTGCTCGTGGTCTAATTAGTAAACATAGTGAAATTCGTGGGAAAGGGACAAGGGAATATTGGGTTAGGGCACATTTCAGTTTGTAAAATTTGGGCACAAGTCTATGGGGATGTCTCCCAAATGTCCAACCCAGGGTAATTATTATTACTGTATAGATTTGTAAGGGCTTTTTTTCCTAACCGTTTAATATTACATTAATGTTTACACAATCTTCGGAATGAAAAAAAGGTATCACCGAAACTATTTCCGAGATTTTTTTTTCGTACATTTTCCTCAACCGCGTTGCTAATACTGACAGTTTTGAAATATTTGATATAATTAAAAGTTTTACAAGATAGAAATTCATTTGATGTCTCGGCGCCAGAGCAGCAAGGACAAATTCGGTTATTTTATTGTGGCGGCTATTATAGAATTTTAATTTAAACAAAAGAGCCTGACCTTATGATATTATGATTGGATTGTACCATGGAGATATACAGGGTGATTAAAAACACGAAACCCAAATGTCGGGACCATTGTGTTATTGAAGTTCTGCATGTAGCACTTTCAAAATCTAGGATATGAAAGCCCAATTCATAAGCTTTCTTTTAGTACAAGAATCATTCACATCACTCATGTACTTTTCAAGTTACGGGGTTTAAAAAATTCTGTCCACGGATCACTAAAAAGGTGTGCGTTCTTTCAGCAAACCGAAAACAATTCACACACATCCACATGTGATTTGTTTTCGTTTTGCTGAAAGAACACTCACCTTTTTTGTGATCCGCGGACGGAACCTTAAAACGGCGGTTGTGTTTAAAATTCCGTAAATTGAAAAGAACATAAGTGATTTGAATGATTCTTGTACTGAAAGAAAGCTTATGAATTGGACTTTCATATCCTAGATTTTGAAAGTGCTACATGCAGAACTTCACTAAAACAATGGTCCCGACATTTGGGGCTCTTTTTTTCTTACTCACCCTGTATAGCTCCACGATTGTACGCACACCTTTTTGCTTGAAAAGTTGAAGGAATATGCATGGTAATTACTTGCATTCATGGATTCAAAACTGCACTCTTTTCCCTCAACGAAGTAGCCCTTTGGTGCACTTAGTTTTGGTTAGGCCAAAGATGTTCTCCGATGTTTCTCTCCACGTGGTGTTGGTGTAGTAGACCCCTATACCATCGATACCGTGTGATTGTGTAAATAAGCCGAACACGACACCATAAGCGGACTATTAATTAGGCATTCTATATTCAGATTATGATGCTTAATAACAGTGCTGGTTGGTGAATCATAAATATGCCGGGTTTTACTGAAATGCACCGAAACTAAAGAACTGAGAAAAAAAATATGACAATGTTCATTAAACATGTATCTAGACATAATACTAGGTGTTTGGCAAACCGCCTGCGCACCGTACGAAAGTTTGAGATATTCACCGATATTACATGGTATGGAAAATTTGGTCTATAAATTACATGCAGCTATGGAATAAACAAATAACCAATGAGGCTTATTGGTAAATATCACATGAAGAACACTATAAAGACCAACGATTTTTTACATGTTTTTTTTTTTAAATTTTAATTGTTTCTGTTTTTGTTTTTGTTTTTGTTTTAAATTTGTACAACCCAATAGTCAGAACAGAGGGTGCCCCTTTTCCCCTACCTGATTCCACCGTTTCTTTTGCGATTTCATCGTAACGACCGTCATTTCTGCATGCTGAAACCCTTCCTCGGATGAATTGTGCGTTTTAATGCGTGAGCAAATAATTTATAAAGGAGGGTGGAGTCCTTCTTTTTCCAAGAAACGAGGTGCCGCTTCGTGACCTCCGCATTATGTTGTATTCCTCACGTTCCCGGATTCGGTCGATTTGCAATGAACAATTATTTACTGTAGCTTCCTGATCTGTCTGCCAATAAATTGGACAATGATTAACAAAAACCTGGTTAATGCGGGTATCATAAATTATTTCATAGAGTTCGGGTTTCCTTTTTTTGGTCTCGTTTGCAACATTTCAGTTCAGTTGATCATTGCATTTATATGTTACTTGAGTTTGTAATGTTTGTACCACTCAACATTGTTGCTTGTGTATTTTTTTACGTTTTTCGTTTTTTTTTTTATACACTTACTGTTAACAAACATGCATGTGTATAAATTAGAAAGACCTCGATAAAAACAACTATTGACCTATTTGCATTCGAGCTAACTGACCTTGGTTAAGGATTACATTAGAATATTGGAATATCGAACGGTTTACAACTAATTACCTTATGAACCGTATTCCCTGTGTTTAAACGCTGCAGGTTGATGTTTGTGCTTCCTCTGGTTGGGTGTGCATGTAATTAAACAGGCGTTCTCGTTGGCTTGTTCCGAACTGAATGGTTAAAAGGAAAACCCAAAGTAAAACTGATTATTTGGTGGGTTTTGTCAATAATTCCTTAATGTAAAGAAAAATGTATTTATTCCTGCAGTGGGGTTAGACAATACGACTAATTAGTCGACCTCTCCGGAACAATTCTTACCTCCTCTGTGACGGAAACATATTTCTGGCCTTTGTTTTTCTCAAAATGACGGCTGATATTTTTTTAGAGTGAACATAATAGAATGTTTAGAGCTTATTACAATGTATAAAATAATTATTGTGGATTAATTTTGACGATTGCTAAATTGGTTCCACTTGCTTTACAATTAGCTCAAAACAAGTTAATGGCTGCGTTTTATTTCCTTTTTTTCGCGGATTGAACTCGGAGGTATGCCACCCCCCCCCCCCACAAAAATATCGGCCGATTATACATGGTATAAGATGTATTAAATTTTGTTTGTGTGTCAATATTACTCTTCCATGTTATTTATTGTATCTTTCCACTTTTGAGTCATTTCTTGAGAAATGTTTTGAATTGGGGGTAAGCATATTTCTTATGAATTACCGATCCCCCAATTTGCCCGGCTCTACGTTAGTCACGTGTGGGCAACCGGACATTCTTTGTGTTCTGATGTACTCACTGTATTTTTGATGAAATAAGCTCCCATTAACAAATTCCTCAATGACCTGAAGCCTGGTTCGGAGAATTAATTCGAGGTCAATTAAAATATTAGGTTCTTGTGATCACAAAATTATCAAATATTAATGAGTTTTAGCCGGATTGTGTATCGCGTGCTTTATGGAGATGCATCAAAATAGTATACATACATTGGCAACCGCAAACTCACGTGACCCCGCCAGCGAAGGTCAACCGCAGACGACCAGCCGACAGACTGACGATATGGTATAGCAATGATGTCTCGTCTCCCTTTTGTATTTACTTCTCATTAATAAGGCAAGATGGATTATTGTGAATAGAGACGGTCTGTTGACAGGCAGGCAGGGAGTCAAGGTCCAACGTGAGTGTATGATGGGAGCGGGTCGGTCACGTATACACCAAAGGGGGGATGCAGCCCCACACGCCCCCTTTCCCCTGTCAACAGCTGCGCTTGAAGACCACCAACGGAACCAACAATATACCACAGACTGTTACCGCTATACCTCAAGTCCCAATTTTATGGAGCTATTAATTAAGCATAAATTACAATTCAGCAAATTTCAGCTGAGCAAAGATTCAGATGAGAACCAGTTTTCAAGCTGCATGCATATTTTTTTTTATATCCCCTGGCTTGAAAGCCGGAAAATGTTATTGCTAGTGCAAATTCCTTTCTGTGAATTAGCAGATGCTTAAAGGGCCCAATCTTTGGAAATGCACCTTTGTTTCCCATCTAACATGTTTTCAATTTTCGTTTTGCAATTTTCAAGGGTATGTTGGTGCCTTTTCGGTTTTTATGCCATTGCCAATTTCCATATTCATGAGCGAAAGTCTGATGTCATTTCAGGCAGAAACCTCAATGTTACAGCCTTTTAAAGCATGGGACATTTTCAAATGTTTAAAGAAGTGCACTTTTCAATAAAATTAACCAAAAAGGGGATGTCAACTATTTTTCATACATTTAAGAGTAGTAGAAAGTTGCACAAAATATTACAAAGAAAGATTCACTTCATGAACCCTTTAACAGCTCTATGAATTTGGCGCCAGGTATGTGCACCGACGTGGCCGTATTAATGAAATGTTTCCGAGGTGAATTAGTTTGTTGTAACAAAATACTCGGCTTTGGTTAACTATAAAGCTACCCAACAATACAAAACGTGCGGTGTTAAACAATTGTTTTATCTTTATTGAACACTTGCCATGCACTATATCTCTGGAATGATCAATCATTCATGGACAACATTATTATGTACCATTTTATGCGCCAACATTTTATGCGCCAACTTACCCCTCTTAACGCAACTGTCCACAGTGCCAGCGCATTCCTCATCCGACAGCTTAACTCACCAATTATTCAGCAATTTGGAAACAGGGGATACTGGCCTTTGTTTTTAAATCAATGGTGGTCTTTCATCCACGATTGATGAGATGCAAATAAGACATCAATGAAAAGTTAACGACCTGTCATTTAAGATGGAGCCACTTTAACAGTGTTCAAGTTCATAACTTTTGCTTATTAACCCGTTATTTTTGGATTACCTTTTTTTTTTACACCCTGTACAGTATGTCCCCCCCCCCAAAAAAAAGTGTCCGTCTGACTGTTTTAAAAATATTCACAAAACCATGAGGTCAATTTTACAAATTATTGGTTGTGCAGATACTCCTAAGCCTTGGCCTCAACCCCTATGAGTTTCACAAGACGTTATACAGGAGACTTGGCTCCGTGGATAACGGGTGATACTCGGACTATATCAGGCTGATCATAATGAAATTATTGATGAAATATTAATTGCTACAGAATTTGTGAATACATATAGATACTGATTTGGAGCTAAACTGACGAGATTTGAACCTGGTCCATGTATTTTTATTTAGGATACCAGTAGGTTCACGTGATCAGCAAAGGCTTGGTAATTTGCATATTATCGACTTGACTCCGCAGTTATAAATAAACTCGTGTGCGCGCGCCGTGGCTTGCTTGCAGGGCGCGCGCGGGCCGGCCTGCCTGCAGCACATGACATGTGCCACTTCATCCGGCTTCCGCACGTTGTGGTATTATAGCTTATCGGCCGCTAAGCCGCAATGATTTTTCGCAAGTTTCTTTCCGGTTTTGCCGTATATCGATTTGGCGGGTTAAGTGAGATCATCTTTCACCGAAAGCCATCGATGTTGCCAGCAGTGCGCGTGCCTATCGGTCAGATTCAGCTTGCTATCAGCGGAAAGCAGAAGTAGAAGTAAAATATAAACAGTGATTTAAGTTTTTGCTTTCTTCGCCTCCATTTTGTGAGTTTGAGCCTTTTTATCCCAAGGCACGCAGCCTTGCTAATTGTACCCAGAAGCTCAAATCTGGCTTTCCGACTACCCGAACGAGAAATGAGAAAATAAAATTCATAAAAAAAGTGGTTTTTGGGTTGTGAAGGATCCAATATTGGCTAATTATACAGATAATCAGGAAAAAAAACGTTTAAAATAGATTTTAAGATTTTGTGCTACTTGGGCCTATGTACCTCACATTTCATCTGGCTGGTTTCCCATTAGTCAATCAATTAGTCAATGCATTGTGTAGGCAACCTAAATAACTGTTCGTCGTCGTGTCCATAAAAGTAAAAACCACTCACAGCGGTACGACAAACTAAAAGACAGGCAATGTGAATTTCTTTTCTTCGTGGAAAACTTGATGAAGTTAATTAGCGTGTTTGTGGTTTATATGAGCTGATGTCGAGAAACAGAAGCTTTTGCCAGCATGGTTCCTCCCACCCCAACCGTAGCCGACTGCACCAATCCCATGATTGGAAGGCCTGTGCGATGACGTGGCCACAGGGGGCGTAAATCGGCCCGCGTGGACCCATTCAGTCCCAGTTAGTTTTGATATGAAAGCTGCATAAATATTGTTGTTGGCCCCAGTACTAGCATCATGCCGGGCCGCGCTGGAAGCGACTAAGTGCTTCGTTTATGGCTTTGCTTCAAAAAAGGGGCGTGCATTAAAAATGGTATAACCTCGCGTGGCCCCCAGACAGGCAGGCGCGTGGCTTACACGTGGGCCCCCGCCGACCCCAGCATTTCTTGGCGATGTGCCAAACTGGGTAATATTGTATGGCATCGTTGCACGTGCAAATCGCGGGCCGGTGCAAGGTACAAAACCAGTGTCGTATTAAAAAGGCTCATATTTTCACTGCCAAGCTGAATCGTGTCTCAAACTGCATATCCAGTCGTCAGTGTGTTGAAACTAGTCCTGCCTGCAAGATATTTCTATGTTACTTTTAGCCGAATCGTGTCTCAAAACTGCATATCCAATCGCTAGTGTGTTGAAACTAGACCTGCCTGCAAAATATTTCTATGTTACTCTTATGTATTATATTTGATATACCTACCATCGCTTATTAATTTCGTCCATTCATTTTCGTCCATTAAAAATTAAGAAACCGTCCCACATATTCATTAGATGGCCAGCACCACAACACCTACAAAAGCATGTATCTTGAATGAACTCACGGGTAAAGGACGATCAATAAATGTTGAATTAGTTGACATCCGGTCCATTATTTCTTCCAAGAAAATGGGATGCATAGATTGTCTTCTTAAAGATGAAATGTATCGAATTGTATATATTTGTAACAAAATACTGCCGGTTCAGGCAAAGGATATTAAAGGGTATGGCAATGCAGCTGGCTTAAAGGAAAGGCGAAGCCATTTTTTTTTAGCATTATATTTAGGAATTTCATGATTTAAACCGTGGTCGTTGGATTCTATTAATGTTAGTTCGATCGGTCTATTCCACAAAACACTTTCCCCCACCAGACTGTTTTTCCAAATTCGACAATGTTTTCATTTTTATTTTTTATTTAAGAAGCAAACCTATGGGCCTGTACATTTTACAGTAAGGATAATCCATTGTAAGAAATAATCCATTGTAAGAATTAAGGAACTGTGATTATTATTCCTTTGAAATTCTCCGCACCGACAAATCTGGGTCAGCCGCCTGGGGTAAACAAAAAAAAGAGAGATGGAAATCTCTGCCCCACAGATCGACCATATAGCCATCGGTCAGAGAGGAAACGAAACACCTCCAGATGATGATTGTGATGAGAGTTAGCCATTAAGACTTGACATTCGTCATGATAATATCCCAGCTCTTCTGGCACGTTCGCGCGCGTGTTACATGCTGAGGTGGCGGCTTCGTTTCAACTTGCAAGTTTCCGCGCGCAGGTCAAACATTTTACTGTTAGCACGTGGGGCCGGGTCCCGGGCTCGGTCAATCAATAACATCCAGGGTACGGGTAGCTCTATATAAAAGTGGGATTCCCGCCCGTGATATTGCCAACCGTATAATAATTTATCGTCCATAGTTTGATGAAAGGTGTTTTTTTTTGGGGGGGGGGGTAAATCTGTCATAGTCATTTTTGTTGTGTTGTGCTGGACTCGAAAGCCAGCCTATAATACTCTAACTGAGTCACTTGACTGACAGACTGAGTAACTGAGTAAATCATGTCCTAAAATTTCGGGTACAGCTGGAGTTGGACTACTTTACAAGCAAGTCTGGTCTTGGTATTTTTTTAATAAAATAAAGTCACAATTGAAGATGCAGCCTGACCTCTTTCCAACTAATCATATCAGTGTAGCAACACATTTCAGTCGGAATTTCTTGTCCACAATTTGGCTGTATTACATTCCATACTTTGTTGCCTACACAGTGTTTCCATGACGACGTTGGACTCTCATTAGCTCTGCGTATTTGCTTTTGTGGCAACCGAAAGATGAGAGAAAAAATGTCGGCAAAGATCAAACAAGCAGATGAGAAGCTAGGCGTACATTCGACCAAGATCTCAATCCAGGTGATGCAGGGGTTCGACTGATCCTCACCGCCAAATTGCCCGGGCTAGTTCGGCATGGTTTGACTCCAATATCTATAGACTACGACCACACAGTCAATGACAGAGATCCAATCTATCTCGCGAGGCGAGAAGATCATGCATCGGCGTGTTGACTCAAAGATCTTGGTTTGTTTATTTATGAACTCCAGTCCTGATGAATTGTCCCTTACTTTTTCTTTCAAGAGGAGGTCTGTTCCCCAAAGTTTTTCCTGTGCATTTAAAGAATCGCTCGAACAGTTGACAAAAGTAACGATGAGTGTCAATGTTCTTGGTAAGTTTCATGACGATAATCAAAAATGTTATATTCTTCGTTATTAAATGCATAATATATGACCTTTAGATTCGAAAAATTAATATGGAGATTGTATAGGCCTAATTATGCATTTTCTATATATAGGAAAAGGTTTTTTTTTCCTGCTTAGTTCAAAGTCAGGGCTAGGCATAGCTTCCTCCAAGTCCTCAACAGCACCATGGCGTCGCTAGGATGAGGCCCATGAACCAACCTCGTCCCCAGTGCATACTTTATTTCCAACCTCGTTTTCAATAGTAAGTCCTGGATAGGAAACTTTCTTCCTGTACTCTGATTCAATATTGCAATCGGCTAGTAATGCAATAATTTCGTGTACTAGTTGGTGTTGTTATTCACAACGTGCAGTACGTGTTTTTGCGATCAATCGTCCACGCATTCTCGAAAATATTAATTTCCTTTCCAATTTGTTAATTTGAATATGACATGTGATACTGCATGTTGTCTCGTTAAGATCGTTACAGTTTAATTAAAATAAAATCGTGTTTTCGTTACTCACGCCATGCTCGCGCTGCGACGAATTGATTCTGTTTTTACCCCAGGCACCGCATACAAAACAAACGCAAATGTAACGCACAGGCAGGCACCAGACTATTTCTCATTTGCATACGTGTTCAAAAATCTTGCACATGCAAATGATCCAATACCAGGGTGAGAGAACAGGTAGTAGTGGGCGCGTACTGCTCGACACCCTGGGGACGAGGTTGCCCATGAACAGCACCAATGTCATCAGCACCATCGCCATGTTATGATGGCAAAATAATTAGACCTCATACTTTCCCGTCATTTCAATTTGGGACCCGTTTCGCTTGATGACCACTTGTACGCATCTCACAAAAATTCTGTCCACATCTTCACCCGTTGACCTGTGGTAGAAATGCCGTAGGCTCTTGAATGCAAATCGAACGTGCGGTTTCACATCGATTAATGGAGAAAAAAAAAACCGCCTGCATAATAATTAAGCTGAAAGTTGCTCTGCTGGTTTGATTTAATCTTCTACCCATTTCCTTGTCCTTATTGTAAAATATATGCTTTATTATAATGGTAATGGAATAGTGGGGAGTGTGGCCCAGTGTGGCCTAGTGGTTTGGGTTCGTGACTCATGATCAGAGGGTCCGGGGTTCGAATCCAGTTGCTGGTCATTATGTTGTGGCCCTGGGCAAGCCACTTCACCCCACTTGCCTTTCTCCACCCAGGAGTATAAATGGGTACCGGCATTAGCTGAGGAGTAACCTTCGATGGACTGGCATCCCATCATGGGGAATAGAAATATTCTCAGTCGTCTCATGCTACTCAAACTGGAGATAAACGCCGGCCTGATGGGCCACATTGGCTCGTGACAGACTTTACTTAATATGGAATGACTAAAATAGTAGCGTTTGTGCTTCTTATTAGCGGGAGGCATTTTTCAATGCATTTCACCTGTGCAGAGCTTGCTTCCACAGCGAACTCTATGAGCGTCAAAATGTTAAAACGTATCGATTTGTTCTCACTACGAGTTGGTCAATTTCCGGAGCCCGGCTTTTTTCCCTTTTAATCAGCAAGGTGTAATTAACAAGAGTGACTGCTGACTTGTAAGTGCTTCATTACAATAATCACTGTCGCTGCATCGCTAATAATGGCCATCGTACAGTCGTGGACAAGCCATGATCAGTATAAAGTGAAAGAGGTATTTGCAGACATGTTACGCAGGATTTATAAAAACCTCTCACGGAAACCCCTGGACTCACCATGTATGGTGCACACGATCTCTTAACCCCAAAAAGTCGTCTTAGTTTCACACATTTGTTCCAAATGAGCCTCATTATTACTGTAATGATCTTGGTAATCACTCTGTACCAGACATTATTGTTTCCATAGTGTCAAAATTAAGTAGGCCTGCTATAACAAAGTGTTCTAAAATTGTGTACTGTCAAATTCTCTCCTAATAGAGACTTTTGTGGCCTCTGCTCTTGAGGGTTGTTAGAAATAATGGGTCCCACTACTGTAGTCTATAATATGGAAAATTCCCTCGCACAACAAGGGTCTATGATAATGTGAGCAGATTCGGCGACTATTATGCAAAACAAGACAGCGTCTTGGCCTCGAGATTCTTACCATTCAACCTTCTATATCGGGTCTTCGGTAACCCGTTGTTGTATTTCAAAAACGTGGCATCCAAATCGACCAATCAACAGCTTAGTCCACATTTCTGATCGAAACGACGTCACAGTTTCCAAAGTCGACTCTGATTGGCTGGTGCGAGGGGTCGCATAACATTTGCATGCCAGGATAAATCAGATGTTCGGCCGTGGCTCTGCACACTGAATGTCTGATCCTCAGACTACACTTCTGAGGCGGTCTTTGAACTTGTGTCTGAGAAATTGGGGATGAAACTGAACCCAAATGTCGCTTTATTTTGCAATGGAGTGGAGAGATCATTTTTCAAAGTGGCGATGGGCTTCAATACTACTTTTATGGGTGATTGTCTTCGGATTCAAAATCACCCAAAAGTCATCGGTTAACCCCTAAAAATCGAACAGAAAGTGGAAGATGGATGCCTTGAACACCTGTCAGAGTTGTATTATTCCCGAATTTTCATTGGTGTTTATACGAAAATGTATGGACTGGTTTGCTCTTTTAATACGCATGGTATAAATAACCACGACGTCTCAACTGTTGTGAATATCGCAACACAGCGTCAGGGAACTACACATCTGAGTGGCTAAGGGAGGGGCAGTTTTCTTGGTGGGGCTTACGTATGGGTGTTTGGGGTGTTATTCAAAAGAGGGATGATCTCATTGTTGCCATCATTAATCAAACAAAACTTCTGGCCAACTTTTGCAAACAGCAGATAATTCAAGAAGTTCATATGATGTCCCATCCCCTCACCCGCCTATTTCCTTCCACTATTCGTCAAAATGACCAAAAACAACAAACATGAATTAAACAGTACAACCTGCGGACAGTAATGAATGCACCAAAAGACATGGATTAGCTTTTTTTCATGTTTTTTTTTTATTTATATATTTTAAAGACTTTCACAGGCGTATAAAGTATAAGCAGTTTCACGCTCCGTACAGTATACGGAGCCAAAGCTCCGCCCACAACAAAACACCGACTTTCAGCGATTTTATTTTGCACTCGACTTTGCACTTTCATACTTAAAATAGTTTTGTACGATTAAAAAAAAAGTCTTTTCTGTGTACATGTACCATAAGTCTATTTTGTAAAACTGAGAATTGGCGAACACCTTTTAATACCGTTGGATTCAAAACACATTGCACTCACAAATTTTTAAATATTTTTTTTTCTGAAGAAAAATGGTTTTTGTGTGAGAGCGTTCTATAACTGTATACAGACTTTCCACAGAAAAGGCATGTGGTTTTTGACTTTACAAATATTAAAAAGGAGAAACTTCGAATGGTGAACAACATACAACGTGGTGATGGAAAAAACTATAAAAACAGCGAAAATGGGCATTGTTCATGTACAAAAAGATTACAGATTTTGAATACATCATCAGGAGAGGCACAATTTATATTAATATTAATCCATAGGTCAGACAGTGAAACTGTCTTTAGTTCCTTGCGGTTTCAGATATATTCATGGCACCAAGGCCGCCACCAAGTATGATGTCTGGAGACTGCCGCTAATTGGCGCCAGTTAACTGCTGTATGAAGTATGGTTATCGTCGATATTTTGATACAGCTATTAATTTGTCTATACTGCAGCAGGTAATGACAGTTTCACATTCTGAGTAATTTCTTTGAACATATACTGAATACCATCACTGGTTCAAACTTATAAGAAAGGCCTATTCCTTAACAACATTTCTGGCAGTGGTTTGTCATTGTTTTTTGTCAATAAAAAAGGCAATTTTACGGGAGATTAAAGGGAAAGAATAGTCCCTTGAAATTACGAATTTTATAGAGAGCGCGTATAAAGGTTTGCCGAGTTACAGTACAGAGAATGCAACATTATACTGCTCACGTACAAAGCATTGACAAAACATTTCCACTTATTGGTCCGATGTACATTTTTTTTTACAAACCTAGTACACAATTCTACTGAGTAATCTGATATATTTATTTATCTGTGAAATGCATATTCATTAGAAAAGGCTTCCAATCGATTGGACTTGTTCACTTGCAAAAAGTTTCAGGTATACAAATTTGGGGTATATTCACAATTTCAAAAAAGGAGTCTTCTCGTATTTTGGTCAAAAGTAAAACGATCTAATCAGATTCCTCGGCTTTTAAGCTGTATTGAAAATGGAAGACCTCAAATTGTTGAAGGAGTAGCCTGTTTTTAGATCACAGAGATGGGAATTTCACAAACAGCCATAAAAAGGACTGCAAACTATGTTAAAAAAATAGGAAAGGAAAAAATCTTGTGAAAAAAACTCTGAAAAATATGTAGAGCCGTTTAATGAGTACTGGGGTCGGTCTTCTTTCAGAAGTGAAGGACTCACTGACTACTCCATATGTTTTGGTGTTCATATTTAGTTCAAAGGCCACACCAAAACATTACTGAAACTCCAAAAAACACCCAACCGGCCCAGACCAATTTTTTTCTTGGGGGGAGGACCACACAATATAGGTCGCCTTTCTTTTGACAGCCCAAACAATGGTTTTACTAGCTGTTGTTTCTGGGCCGTGAATGAACCGCTACTTGCACCTGCTCCTGAGCACAAAGCCCATTTAACGGGCTGAATAGGGCAGGATATAGGCTGTGCTCTCTGGCTACCCATGTGGAACTAAGCCGGCGGTTCAAACCTCGCATGCAGTGACTGGGCCCGTGTACTTTGTGTTATTGAAGAGTGTTCAAAAACAGGGCTCTCATTTTTCAAGCTTTATTCATATAAATAAGTGAATGGTAAAGAAGCCATTGGCCCCCGGGCAATGGAGGGTGTTTTTTTTTTTGGTTGTCTCCAGTTTCGAAGAAACAAAACATGTCTTCTGGTGTTACCGGATGAGTTAAAGAATTTCTTTACTTATAAAGGCCACGAATTCTCTCAGGTGTGTTTGTATACAGGCAGTGACAGTCCAATCTTTGTTTCCCATAAATTTGATCACCTGTTTAATATTTCTGTGCTCCCTCTCGGCCCCTCCCATCTGCCATCTCCCCCATGAAGAAATCTTGTGGTCCCAAGGTGCTGTTGGCTGTCTGGAATATCAGACAGCGTCAAACCACGTGATAATATTCTATATTAAGGATGTCATTGGTATGGCAACAAATCCGTACGATTTGGATGATAAAGAAGAATTCGTCCAGTTATGAAGAAGGGTTTTATAGTCTGAAATGTGGTCCTCGAAGCACCATCTAAATACTGTTTCAAATAGAAACCCAGTGTTTCGTGAGTTTTACCAAAGTTTGGCTAAAGTGTACTTATTTTCACGGATGCTCTTGGAAAAAAAACCCAGTTTTGCCTTTGTATTGAGCTCAGTATATCCCTGATCCAAGGAAATTAACGAATCGGCTGTTATTTAAGTCTTGACATCTAAAATTTTTGTAAGTACATGCTGCCATTGTCAATAGCATCCTCCTTTTCCTGCAAATCATACATTGTAGTCTTTGGGTATCAGGTAAAACATTGTGATTAACCATGAACAGAACTGCAGATATCAAAATGACAAAAGGTGTCGCAAGTGCTTCGTTCTTTAAAAAAAAAAAGAAAACATCTGCCAGTTTGGTTCATTTATTTCGGATTCCAAAATCACAAAATACCAAATACGATAATCCAATGATTTTCCACATTATGTATATACAAATGTGCATTTTTTACTTTCCCTATAAAATATACACAGCATATACAAAATTGGACAAAATGCCAGCGAAAACACCTATCGCACTGGTGAGAAAACGGCCAAGAACGGAGCATGATAATGTCCGGCACAATAAAATACATTTTGGTCCGCATGCATAGTAATTAATTCTGGTAGCTAGAAAATGGTCCTAATCGGTAAGAAACTTCTAGCTATCCAATAAAGTCATTAAAATCGATTCTCGTTTTTTTTCGCCTTTGTTAGTTTAATAATTAAATTATGGAAATCAAAAAGGAAACTCTTAACTCACAAAAATATATAAAATATTTCAAGAAAATTTATATCTCAATAATTTAACAACACAATCAATCATAAGTTCCTATTTTTTGATCAGTTTAAGTTTTCATTTGTTTGCAATAAATAGGAATATGTAACAACTTTCAATAGAAAAAGGAAACTACATCGGTAAAAAGGGATGGTGTTAACCTCTTTATGTAAACGTACGTCACCGCATTATCCCAGTACAAAGCATGGCCATTCTGTATGGTACATAGCCTTACTATACAAAGATAATCAAAAACAGCGCGCTATAGAAAGCAGACACTTTTTACTAAAACACAGTTTACTTTTTCTATTTTGTTTATGAAAACTTTTTTTTGTTTTGTTTTGTCGTTTTTTTTCAAGCTTTGGAATATTGCTGCGAATTAACTATGATATGATTATCATCCAAGGCACAGTGGTATCCTTAGCTGCAGTACGTACGTACAGAAGCGGCCAGAGCCGGTCGGCAACAGGCTGCATAGAAGAGTAGTTTCTGAAGGAGAGGCGAAGTCATCAACAACAGCAATATTGGCAGTGATGTATAAGCAGGTATTTTTTAAAACAAAAACAAATGGCAGTGTTGGCATCACAGGGCGACCACAACATTGAAGACTCATACCTGTCAACAGCAAACAAAAAGTGAGAAAAGAAGAGAAAAGTCAAATATGAGCTTTCACTTAAATATGCCACAAACTTGAAAGCTTTTGTATCTGTTTTGATTTGATGTGATCGATTCACTTGGAAAATAGGAGAATTGCCACTCTTTGATTTTTATGAATTTCTTCATCCTCGCAGTCATGCATAATTACACCTCCAAGGTTCATCCAACCAAAATACCCGATTGAAAAGTATACCCAGTCAGCAAAAAGCGTAACTGGAGATTGTCGGAGACAGAGTCTGATATTGCCAACATCAAGAGGCATTTCAGACGTGATAGCATCCCTTGGATCATATTTCACAACACTGTTTGACAGTCCCAGATATAGATCAACTTTTAGTTGATGCTTCCATGACATGGGCACTTCGTGAGTGATACGGCCTGACGGTGTAATGAAATCGTCCTCCTTCTGCCATTCCCTGAACCGGGCATCGCTACAAAGGATGATTTGTAAGCCGGGGATGGAATAGTTTTCAGAGATCGAAGTTTTATGGATAAGTAGGAGGACACAGGACAACAAACACTGCGTGGAATCTTCAACTCTACTCACCTCTGTTGCTTGCAATCTTGCCGGCGTCGACCTTTCTTCGTTGAGATGTACTGAATAACACTGTGAATTTCTATTTACACTTTTTGGGTTGCTTTCTTCAATAACTGCACTGTAGAAGAGAAAACGAGTAAACACCAAAAATGTAGAGTTAGAATTCTCTGTGTGTGGATTGTTTTTCTCACGCCTATTAAAACAACCTTGCGGTTAAGTTAAGAAGGCTTTATACAGTACAAGAGACCTTGAAGACGAAATAAAAGAAAACGAAACATCAAACACTCAAGGCACAAATGAAGTGGATGTTAATATCGTTTTTGAGGGATAAGATTGGATGGGATCAATACAAGGGTCCCACTGTCAGATTATCATAGGTGTTATGCTGGAGTCTGTTTTGAAACGCAGGAAAATGGCCTTGTGTTTGACAGCACAGCGAAGATATCCTTCGATGGGAAAACTGAAAAGGCATTAACACACTCAACAGATTCTAATGAAATTGAGCACAATTCTTCCATATCCATTGTAAAAGATAAAACATTGACAGCATCACACCTTTGTTGTATTTTTTGTCGTGACTACAACTATTTGGAGGCTGACAATTGAAATAAACGATGAAAATAAAAGTGAAGTAACAGCAACTTTTTTTTTCAAAATACGATCGTCTGCCTTAAGTTTTTGCCATCCTCAAGCCAACTGAGTTTACATAAAGTATTCGGTCCCTTAAACAACTTCATGATCATCAATGATAGATCAACATGACGCGCGCACGTTGAAGTACTCTCCTCTCTAAAATGCAATTACTCGATACGGTTTGTGCTGACGTCACCGCTTGGCGACTGCCGATCGGGTTCAATTTTGGAGCACGAGCCATGCGCCGCTCAGTTTTGACAGATGGAAAAGATATTAATGTGATATCTGAACGTGTGTAGCTCACATCACGCGTCCATTAACGAAACAAAATCGCGCTCAACACCGAAGTAATTTCCTTCGAGTTGATGGCCAGGCAAAAAGAGGGTCAGGATACAGTGAGATAATACTTACGAAATTTGCACGATGGAACACTTAATATTGTGTCTCGGCGTGCTCTCCGTTGACTGACATGTCGAGTGCAACGATTCAGTTCTTTTGAGCTGAGAAGCTTTCTCATCGTAATAATAATAACTATCCTCCGCGTCCAGTCTCGGCAACGAGTGTCTCTGGACGTAACTCATGCACTCCTGTGTGCTTATTTTCTCCACGGGCAGGCTCTCGTGGTATGTCTCCTTGGCGGAGTAGTCTTTGCACTTTGATTTGCTAAAATTGTCACTTTCTGTATTGCAAACTTTGCTGCTGATGCTAAGCAGCGGGAGGACTTTCTCCTCCTGTGAAAAGTTGTCTCTGTACATGTGTCTGTTGTTGGGCGTCGAGTCTGTTTTCTCAACGTCCCGCGCACCACGTGCGTGGCTGTGGTCCACGTGTTGTCTTCTGTATACTACAATAATGAGAATGATGATGAGAATAATGATGAGCACACCGAAGGACACGTAGATAGCAATCTGGGTGACATCGGACAAGCCGTAAGAGGTGTGGATGTACGGTGAGCTGGTTCCCACATCACCTCCTCCATTGCCTCCCAATGAGGAGGCTGATGAGCGATCGTTGGTAGTACTACCAGGGGTGACCGACGGCTCCAGCGTGGTAGTTGAAGCCGTCACATCATGCCTCTCGGCTATTCCACACGTCTTACCAATCCAACCAGCAGGGCAGGTACACACAAAATCCAGGGGATTCGTAAGATCCGGGGAGCAGGTGCCTCCGTTTAGACACTGGTTGGGCAGACAGGCCGTCGGTACGGTGCAATTCCGGCCGGTATATCCAACATGGCACAGACACTCGTAGCCGTTGACCTCATGGTCCACGCAGGTAGCTCCATGGGCACAAGGGGCGGTAAGCTGGCACTCAGTCAGCTCAGTCTCACACTGGGCGCCGGTGAAGCGTCTAGGACACACGCAACGAAGGGTGTCGAAGTCAGCCACACAGGTACCGCCGTTCTTGCACATATCGGCCGAGCACACGTTCCTGCTGCAGGTGCTTCCAGTATATCCATTGGGGCAGTCGCAATAGAATCCACTCAGAGTGTTGACGCAAGTACCTCCTGGAGAACAAGATTTAAAAAAAAAAAATACAAATGAGTTCCGCTGATAAATTTTCCAAAAAAACCTGCAGAAGTCTTCTTTGATAAGTCTTCGTTCTGCTTCTGATTCCTTGAAGAATCCGTTTCATGGTATCTGAAAGTTAAGCATTTCCTGACTTACCGTTGACACACGGGCTGCTGCTACAGTAATCTCTTGTCTCACATCGGTTGCCCACGAAGCCTTGCGGGCACAGACATTGGTGGCCATCTTGGGTTGTGATGCAGGTGCCACCATTACTGCAGCAGGTAGGTACCAGGATGGTGTCACAGTACATGCCAGTGAACCCTGACGGACAGGCGCATGCGTAGCCATTCTCGGTGCTCTATAAGTAAACAAAGAGGGAAAACAAACCAAAAAAATCCAATTAACCCAAAGCTTCTGAAAACCATACGAAAGGACCACCACGTTTACAAATTGGCAGGCATTGGTAAATTATGTTGGGGTTCTATTCATTCTTTTTTTCACGGCCGCCTGGGATGTTTTAATTGGCATTAAATTAGCCTCCGTTTGCCGGAGTACACTGTAGCTGGACCCATCAGCATATACAGCCATTAAGTGTGCATGCTTTTTCATCCATGTCCATCGTAAAAATTAATGATTCATGTGACTGGTGCTACTGCCTTACCTGACATGTACCACCATTCTGGCAAGGACACTCAACCGCCACACTGCAGTCGATACCGGTGAATCCCGGCGCGCAGTAGCACGTGAAGCCTTCGGGTTGACCGCCGTTCTCGCAGGTGCCTCCGTTCTTGCATGGCATGTGGTTCGTGCAGTAATAAAGATCTGCAAATAGAACGTTTCCAACTTGGATAAGCATACCAGGGTCTTTTTTTTATAAGATGCAAATGAGGTATAAAATATGGATTTCTGAAGCTACCAGCAGAAATGCCTGGGAGTTATATAACAACTTATAGAGAGACAACGAGTTATTGGTTTTGGTGGGTCAAGTTACCTTGATTGCACAGCAGATCACCCCAGCCCGGATTACAGATGCATTCCCCAGGTACCGTGTCGCAATACCCGTGAACACAGCCTTCATAGGGAATACACTGGTCGCAAAGTTCCCCTTCCCAGCCATACTGACATCTGTAAAAAAAACAACAAATGACTTAAAAATGTTAATTTAGAGACAAATCAAGTACGCTTTCAATTAATGCAAAGAAACAAAATCGAATGGACTGTTTCATTATTTCAATAATATATGTTTTTGACAAAAGTACATCAATATTAAACGACACAACATAACACAAAACAATTCATTCAAAACACATACGTGCATGTTCCTGGCGCTGAAGTGCATGTTCCATGTGCACAACCTTCGGCGCAGATTGCTGCAAAGATAGGTAAAGAAAAGAAAAAAAACATGCATGATAAAAAAACTATATTATATCAAATTTTGCAGATACTACGCACAATGTTTTATCGCCCATTAGTTGCGAAAGGCACGCGCGCGTTTCCTATTAATAGAATCTGGATATTATCAAGGGGTTCTCGTATTTCCCAGGGTAGGAGATTTGCAAAGGGCGGCCATTACATTGACAGCAACCATGCGGTGCGGTGATGTCATGTGTGTAGACGTCACGTGACACGTGCTCCTTCGGTTTCTATTTAGCGCGAGTGTGCGCCTAATGCGTGGCGGTAAATAGCGATGACAAGATCTCAGCTGCACCCAGAAGCGTTGCCAGGGCACTGTAGCGTTAAGGAAATCTTTTTTTTCCCCTTTTCTTTTCGCGCGAATCATAAGTTATGCTAATTTATGCAGACAGCTGTCCACCGCCGGCACAGCCCGTGCGCGCACGCGACATCGTTGTTGTTATCAACCGTGCACTACGTCTCCATAATCCCTACATGGCGCGAAACACTGTATTGAACTCGAGTGATAGGCACGGCATAATTATCATTCATTGTAGCAAGCAGGAGGTAAATTAACGCGAGATCTCCAGAGACTCACTGAGTGCCAAGCAGAAATTTGAAGCTCTTTTTCTTAACACTTGCTTTTAATCGTTTACTCTGATTGAGATTCAATGACAGGCATGAATGCTCTCGCTTTGGTATCAATCTACATCCTGCCAATGTCACCACGATGTCTGTCACAGTCAACTAGTCCCACTATGCATGGTTGGGAGTAACACACTCCATGTTGCCAAGCACATGATTTACACTGTCATAGTTACCAAGGTTTCACCGGCCTTGCTTACAAATAAATTTGGGCAGCGCCATGTTTTGGTGTATGTAATTTAATTTCATTTTTATGGCGGCCTGACTGGTAATGTTACTGCGCGCAGCTGTCGCTCTAATTAGATGCTGCAGGAGCCCAGGGTCATTAGCAGTTATCAACTCTCCTTCATTGTAATGAAATGAAGGCAGGAATGTCATCCAAAATTAACCCGTGCGCGGTCAAAGCTTACTACTCGCCGGTTGCCAAGCTGCAGAATCGCAGGCCAACGCGCGTGCACAAGGACTCAGCTGCCTGATAATGATGATGATGATGCCTCATGCCTAGTATTATAAGACGATGGTGAAGCAACGGGTTGAAATGGACGGTGGATATTTTTGCATCAACCTGGGAGCCTGCCAGTGACCTGCTCGGCCTGTCAGCTCCCAGCACCGCTGGCAGTTGTTGAAAATGAGGCTCTCGCATTCGCCGAATAGCTGCGCATGGCGTTACTGGCGTACCGAGCGTGGGAAAATATATAATACAAGCTCGCCTCTTGGTTTGTGCACCACGAGGGTCCGTGCACAGCGTAACCCCCAAAGACAAATATGGCACCGTCCCGGGTCGCGCTACTCACAATCATAATAAAGCCATAATTCCACATATGTTGAAGAGATGGATCGCTCTTGTCATTATTATAAATCAACTTTACGGTCGTATGTATATACATTATAATTAAATGGAAAAATAGTAACACTGATGAGTTTTATTCCAAGGCAAGAAAGTTAGGCCCTACTGAATCGCCATCCAACATACAATACGGGGCATATGCCAGAGATGTCTAATTGAGAAGTCATTGATAGAGCTAGGCGTTACTCGCTTTGCCGGTGGCTTAATGCTGTTCAATCCTTTTCACCCATGACTAGTTCCTGCATAAATATTAGGTAAATCCCTCGGGAATCCAGGGTTTTCACAGCCAAATTCATGTACGTTGCATCTCTCGCGGTGTATTCCCCAACCACACTAGCTTCACATCTGCCTATCCACAAATAATAACCCCGGGCTACAAACACAGATTCCCAGGGATAACTCATCGGAGAACATCACCAGGCCTTTTGTCAAGGAGTTAACACGCGTTGGGACTATCATTATCGACAATTTTGTTCAAAACGATTAAGGGGATGTATTTTACTAAATTCCGAGAGTCTTATTAGCACACAGTTAATCGTGGGTTCAATTCGAAAACCAGATACGATTTATGAATTGTAACACCAGTCAATGTCATTTTGTGTATCAAACAAAAATCGTAAATTTCTAATTTGGTTCCGGTTTTTTTTTTCATTTCGATACTTTACTCAAAAAGTTAAAATGGCTTCCCCTTGCGTGTCTAAGACATAACTGCACCTGGCGAACCTCCAACAATTTCCACAATATCTGCCCTGATAAAAAAAAACCTATTTATTCAGCGAGTGCAAAGTCCACATATAATTATTTTCGGAACCCAAACGTTGAAACCGTCTTAACCATAGACCTTTCTCTACTGCGAATTCCAATGAGAGGTAATTTCATCTCACTAATTACTAAGAAATAAAAATAAAAGAGCCTTTTGTTTTATCCTTACCTATGGTGCAAAAGGCTCCCTCCCAGCCATCCAAGCACACTTTCTGGCCGTTTTGGTCGCATCTCCAGTGGCCCAAGCTGTCGTTCTTGGGCCGGCAGATATTGGAACATGTCGGCCCGTAGTAATTCTCATTGCAGACCACCCGATAGGAGATGTTCAATTGGTGCTGGTGCTCCTCGTCCGTGTGTGTTCTGTTCGACCACTGTGTGCCGACGTCCAGAAATTGTTGAAAGGCAACCCTGGTTAAAATCTGCCGTTCGCTACCTGTGTGCAATAAAACATAAATAAACATAGCGTTAAATGTATAATGGGCATGTTGTAGTGTTCAATTTGTAATGACAATATCTAGCAATACACCATGTGTATCACGATTCTTGAACGCTGTTATAATTATTATAGCTATACATTTCATATCTCTCTGATTTTTAATTGCCTTCACGATAGCAAAGAAACCAGCAATTTATAATCTTCAGCAAGTTGTGTTAATATTATTTTCAACCCATCAGCTGTGAAAACTCATTTAGGTGCTGGCCTTGCCACGTTAAATAAAACATGGTTGTGTTTTTTTGTGTGTGTAAAGGGATACAATAGTTGGGAGCCTGTGCCTTCATATTCTATAAGTGGCTCAAGGACGGGGCGGTATTGTGTGTGTGTATATATATGCAGATATTCGCGTGCGTAAGCGTGCCTCTTCCAACCTCGTCCCCAGGGTGTCGAGCAGTACGCGCCCACCACTACCTGCTCTCTCACCCTGGTATTGGATCATTTGCATGTGCAAGATTTTTGCAGACGTATGCAAATTAGGAACAGTCTGGTGCCTGGATATGCGTTTGTTAGCGTGTGTTTTTGTATGGGGGAAAAGCAGTAAAATTCGTAGAGTCGATTCGTAGCAGAGCACGGCGTGATTACGAAAACACGATTTTGAAATCAAACTGTTACGATCTTATCAAGACAACATGCACATCATATATCAATATTAATATGAAATTGGAAAAAATTAAATTAGTCGAGTCGAGAAGGAAATGATGCGAAAAACACGTACTGCACGTATGATAATATAGCACACCACGGTACAAAAAAAAAAAACTTACTAGCAAAATTGGGTATCCAATCAGGATACAGGAAGAAAGTTTCCTATCCAGGGTTTACTATTGGAAACGCGGTTGGAAATAAAGTAAGCACTGGGGACGAGGTTGTGCCTCTTCGTACTCCACCTGCCGTTTGTCGAAACAAGTGACCCCTATCTCAACTGTTCCCTCGGAAGCAAATATTTACATATCGCCTATTGATTATAGTATTTGCTGCGCTCTCTAATCGATAAGGATGCAAAAAAAGAGAGAAATATTTCAGAGTGCATATTATTTTATGACAATTGACAGCTCCTATTTTGTATTTCTTCCAAAATCTCTCGTACATGTACACCCAGACGTGAACTTTTATAATGTTATTAAGAAATGTATGTTCGAATGACTCTGGTAACACAGCGAGTTTTCCAAAGACCGAGTTCGTAAGTAAATGTTAGTGGGGGAAACAGATGTTTGATGTCCCACGGTCTGAGCCCAAGAACTAGCTAGGTTGTACTCTGACCGATTTCGTGTCTATACCAACGTGTGATCGAACTGATCAACGTGGATGCTATTAGGTTACCTATCAATATAACACCATACATTTCCCAACATTAACAGACCTAATGTATTCCACACTAAGTTCATACAGTGGAGAAAGCTGATCACAAGATATTCATGACCCGGTGAACTTTATACTCGGTACTAATGAAGCATGTTGAAGGACACTATGTACTGGTATGCATGAACATTAAAATTATATACTGTTTACAAAATGCTTTAAAAGACACACAACTATTAACGACAACTTTTGGTACTGAATGTTCCCACTTTCAACGATAGTGGTTTTGTTTTAGCATAGAGCAGGGGTTTGGGGAAACCCTTGAACGTCTCACGGCCTGTGGCGTGTCTTAAGACGTGCCCGAACAAGCCCGCATGGGTGCGTGTGTGGGTCATTGTCTGGCCCCAATTACCACGCGGTTGCACATAGGGTTTCATTGTTTGTGTCAACGCCCAAAGGAGGTGCAAAAAAGTGTGGGTAGTCTCACAGTCTGCGAACTCCGGAATAAACAGCGGAAAGTTTTTTTGTCTTAACAATTGGAAACAGGCCGAAACTTGTCCGGTTGGTATCAACCGACCAGGTGACGCGTGTCCCGAGGCCCACACCGGAAATGTTGGAGGTGTTTATCGTCCGCAATATTCCCCAAATTTAAACCAGGAAATGCCAGGTAAATTGGCACGCAAAATTTGCAACCTTCAAGAACAAAATTGGATGAATGGTAGAGGGGGAAAACAGGAGGGATAACCAAAATAATTTACCATAAGGAAGTAATGGTGGGTTTGACATTGGGTGTTGCTAAACTGATAAGCTCGGTCTTGCTATGCTTTCCCTTGACTTCTGGCCCCGAAGTTTCGATGAACTACATTCTGTGTCCCACGGGATCCCTTGCCAAACTTCCTCCAAAAACAAACATGACTTTTGGGTGGATTGGATACAATTCTTGACAACACGCGAGGGAGAGATGGTAACACGCATCGCGAGTGTCCGAATATTACAAACCCGGTAGCCATTTTGTTTAATTGCAGTGTATTTTTTTTCTTCCAACGTCAGAGTGGGAAAAAACACAGTACGGTAAAACGGACGGTACGCTAGCAGCTGTCAGAGCTGGTTGGGGATCTGATGTTAACTGGTGACAAGCTGCACTGCTGCCGTGGCCTGTCCCTGTCACGAGTCAATTGGGGATACAACCAAAATGAAGAAAGACATGATCAGCTCGATAATTTGAAGGAATCTAGCCGAAGCATCCTTCGCGCACTGTATTTATGGAAGGGCAACTTCCATAAAGGGACGGGGTAGGGTTTCCGAGAGACCCTCGCTGTGCGCCAGCAATTTCAACAAGTCCCGCGTTCTCGCGAGTGCAGCCACTGAAAGATGAAATATTTGATCCACTTTGGTGTGTATTTATATACGAAAAGCGGGAATCGGAATATGAAAAAAAAATGAAATTGGGTGATGCCGTGTTTAACCAAGCTTTACTATCATAAAGAGAACCGAGGCATACAATAATAAACACGGAATGAAAATTCTTCTAGTCTGGGCATCGATTTCCAGAGTTCTGGCACGCGTGCAGTACTCGCGACCATCGATCCACCGCTCCGGGCCCAAGCCATCATTAAATTACATCTTTTTTTTGCGAAAAGGATTGGAAAAAAAAAATCTGAAAGAGGGAGGAAAAGGGCGAATAAATAAATAGAATTTATCTGTCTGACACACGCCTGGAATGTACGATGCAACAGGCCATGCAAAGTGAAGATGCAGATGAAATTAATATCAACATTCTGGTCACGTGACCCAAACGGTTTCCATTCAAAGAGTGCATTGCCCCCAAAGAGGGGTGTGTCACACAGATGCGCAAACAGCCCGAAAAGCAGGTTTAAGTTTCACCTTGGGAATGAAGAAAATTAAAATCTTACCTGGGGCGGGTCCAAGACTTGTAACGTCGTGAAACGCTTGGATTATTAACGTAAAGGTCCCCTAAAGAAACAACGCAAAAAAAAGAACAAAACACTTGTGTTGAGAATATGAAATCAAACACAAATGATTATAAATTTTCTACCCGCCCTCTCAAACCCAGCTCCACGGAAGTTTACAGTGGCCTTTTCAGTCACGATTCATTGAGAGAAAAAGGGGAAAGAAATTTATAAAGTGAAAAGCGCGAAAGCCAGCCATGCATATCACGAGAGCCCAGCCTGGGCCGGTGTGGGGGCAGGTGCACACGTGCTGGCCAATTAACAATCACCGTGTGCATTGTCCAACGGGCCACAACAACGGTTATCTTGAACCCATTCAGAAGTTTCACATTGGCGCCATTGCGTTTAAATAATGATAACACGAATGGTAAATAATCGACCATATACCGCTACACCTTCATTTGCATTTGATTTCTGTGATGATTTACATGCGTGTACAAAACCCAAGACATTCCAATCCTCCATCCATCCAATACATACACACCACGAGAGGGTTAGATGAGAGAGAAAAAGGTGATCAGTACTTACCGGCCAGGCGAAATTCAACTGAACTTTCAATGGGTTGACGAAATTATTTTCCTCCGAGGGCCCAGTGGGAATATCAAATGTGTTATCTCCAAGAACCGGTGTAATTTCTTCTCCAAAAGTGCAAGCCTGTGTATTTTCCACATCAGATGGTATATCCCGCATGTATTCGAGCAAGCAAATCCTGAAAAAGGTCTCACACTGCGCCGTGCATTGGCCAGGGGAGCCCGTGCCACAACAGTTCCCTTGACTGTCCGCTGCCAGAGTGTTCCTAAACGATGATAATTCCAATTCGAACCGCTCCGTTCCCGTTACCTAAAACGTGCAAAAAAAATGGTGGAAAAGAAGCAAGATCGTTATGTATCCGTTATCTGTTAATAAATCAGGCACCATTCGCACACACACTATGCACAGCGTAAGGCAGCATGGCACGACATCGCATACACACTGCACGGAGAGGACCACGCGGTTCATGAGCTTACTTCACAACAAACCCGGGCCTCCTCGGTTTTTATTCCACTTGCGCATCATCCCACCAAAATTTCTCGGATTTGCACACAGAAACGAAGGAAGGTTTGAGAATGAAAAATGTACTCACCTTTGTAAAAACTGTGATGAAATAAACCATTAAAACCGTGATATATCTCCAGGAGAGCCGTAACCGACCCATGATTATATGTGACTCTGCCGCACTCCGTGTACGGCTAGCGAGTAATATCTGCCTGGTCGTATCAAAGAGCGAACACGACCGTATGCATCCGATCGGCTTTGTGGATAGGCTCCGCCTACTGATGTGTGATTGACAGTACTCGGCACGCACGGACGAATGAGGGAGTGCTGCTCACTGAATGGGGCTATGTAGTGACACCCCTTTTGGTGGTGATGTGTACGTGTAGTGGTATACACGGTGTGTGACACGAGTCTGGCGCTATGATCTGCTTCAAGTAAAAACACAACTCAAGTATAGGACTGCAGTAACTGACTGCAGACAAAACTCTTTTCCAAATTAATCAAGTCAGTTATTCGTGAGCTCCGAACTGCCAGTACACGTGGATCACGGTGTCAACTAACGAAAGAACCCAGCGTGCGTCCCACATTCAAGACTTTAAGAGACTGATTTGCTGCGATCCGGCGTTTAGCGGAGAACTTCACCGATGCAAACTCTGTCGCGAGACTTTCGAAGTGAACACTGACGGGTCGGCCGGTATAAGTGTGTCTTAAATATTTCCCCCTCCGCATGTTATTAGCATACGATTATTCAGGCTCGCGCGTGGCACGCGACTTAAATCTCTGTTTCTAAGGAAAAGATGGCTTCTCAGTCATTTTGAACAAAGCTAGTCAATTTGCACTTCGGATTAGAAGTTAATCAGTTCATCCTATCGACTGAAAAGTTTTAACACCTTACTGCCCTCATAAACATGAACATCTGTTGGGTTGTGTTCACAGAAAATCGACTTGCTCATGTTTTACAATGTACGTGTAGCAGAGAACATGATTGAATGAATGTCAATTCTTGTTTTACCCAACCAGTGGCAAGGAGGAAGATATAAAGAACATATTTTTATTGCTGGTCAAATTCCTTTGGACGTATTATGGACAGCGTTCATTGAAATGCCAGGAAGAGATCGATCGCCAAAACTTGGCACGCGTCAGTGTGTCGTCCAAACCCCTGCAAGTTTTACGATCGCTTTTGTTGTTGGCAAACGAGAAAAAAACTTTGCCAACAATTCTCTTTGTTCGTGGCGCGTGCGCTGGGGGACGTGGCTTTTAGTCCTTCCCTGCTTTTGGCAAGGAGCCCAGTGTTGTCCCCCAAAACCCTGCCTTGCACCTGTCCGTTTCTCTTCCCCTATTGTTCGGCCTTTCCTTATCTTTGTACACATGATTAGTGGTACCCGTTTTATGAATGACCTCTAGTCAACAACCGCCGCCAACGACCAATAGGATGGCCCCATTAAGCGTGCCTAGTCCCGGAAGCGGTCACCCAATGGCCCTTATTTGCTTGTTATGCTAATTACCTACCTGAACATGGATTACTGGGTGCACGCGTACGTATGAATAGTCATGACAAGTTTGGCCTTGTGTAGATTTTTTTTGTGCTTCGTGCTTCTACGCAGAGCATTTCAGTGTATGGTTTGGGTCAAAATGGCTACTGCCCGGTGTCATGAACAACTACATGTACTCCAAAAACTAAATTGTAAAATGAATCAACAAGATATTTCTTGCGATTCATAGCAAAGCGACAATTATACACAACTGAACTCATTTCAGTTATAAAACGCCTGATACAACCAGATATTTATCATTCTGTAAATATCTTACGGGCTTAATTCATTAATGTACATGTACATGTACATATTATACAAGCATAAAGTTTTACATCCGAAGTTTTTTTTTACAAGACTCCTTCCGTGTGACTAACTTTTAGGCCTACACGACATGCTCAACAAGCAAATTATATAAGATGTAAAACATGTGGATCCACAACTGGGGTAGTCCCACGAGTTTCCTATTGGTGACAAAGGGCCCGACATTTTTTTTTTACACGAATGTGGTCAGTGCATCAAAGGGGATCCCTGCATGCGCAATACCGCAGGTAATGGACATAGGCAATGCACTTAGCAGTCTATACGGAATCTCTGCCTATCATAACATGCAGATACAGAACATGACCCCTTTGACCCCGTCTAGTCTACGTCATCAGCACAGCTGGAAACCAAGGCTAAAAGGCTGGCTCTGCTAAGTAGGTGACCTTTGACACCCAACAACGACCTCCGATTTCACATATTCAAAAAACGAGAGCAGCTATCTGACATTTAGTGGATCATAATCAGGTTTTCATTTGTAGACCATGTTCTTTTTTTAAGACCTCCTTTGTTTTATACCCAAGATGAACTTGTCACGCAGAGGTACATTAAAGCCTATCATCATGCAAATATATGACTTCATACAAAGCTGAGATTTGTTGATGTTCTTATTTATCGTTCGGAGACAATGAGTATCATTCAAAAGAGAACCTTTTCGGGTTGAACCTTTATTTGTTGAGGGTACCCCCAATACTGCACCCGCACCACGTGCACCCTCTCCAAGACCCTAATTGTCACCCGCGGTCACGGTGTGTAACAATGGCACGTGCCAACGCGTGCTTCGTTAATGAGTTTTCATCGGGTACCATTTCAGACACGCGGATCTCGTCTAGTCACCAAGACGTCACCCAACATATACGTATCCCGTAACTTATACTAGTCACGTAATAACTGGGCCCAATTTTTATAAAGCTGCTTATATAAAGCAGGAAATACTTGCTATACACTTAGCTAAAATAAGACGGGAGCCAGTTACAAGTAACTTGAATATTGAATATGTGGCATTTGGCTGGTGACCAAACTTAGCAGCTGTATGAAATGGTCCCGTTTTGCAAATCCTTCTTATCCGGCTTCTTCATCATTTTTTTTTCATTGCAATTTTGTGGACAGTTTTGAATAGAATCTGGTTTAAAAGAAATAAGATGGACAAGAAACGATGATGTGTCACTGGAAATTGCATCTTCAACCCTCCATCGATGATAAAGCGGGTGAAAGATGAATGTTTAACTTGTCACGATACATTCCATATTGAACAGTCCTTTTTCATTTTTACAGCAAACCGTGCATTTGACTGTCACTCAATGAGGTCTTGATAACTCGTCAAAGTATATTTTCTCCCAATCATGGGCACATTGAAAAAAATTCATGCAGCAAGCACGCTGCTAACGACCTACATGCACCTGTTGTACCGACGAGACATTGGCCGGAAAAAGGGACTATGTTATCAACTGGCGGGGAAAAATAAACAAACAACAAAACAACAAACAGACCACCTCGCGTCACATTCACCACCCTGCATAATAATAAAGTGTTTGCGAGTATCTTGTTTTAACGTCTTATCAAGTCAATAAACGTTTGAAATATCCCGGCGTCTCGAGGGTTTATCAGCAGCACGCGTGACTCGCGTGCCGGTCATAGAACAAAGTGGACTTTATCACACTGTTGACTGTCGCTGGCACGCGTATAATTAAACGGGGGCCGCCGCATAGGCAATGTTATACGGAGCATGGGTCACTGTGATGTGTTAAGGTCTCAGATCACTGTTTATCAAAATTCAAGAATGAAACATAAACAAAATCTGTTTTGATGGTCTGAAGTAGATCTTTTCAATTTTCACATTCCTCTGAAATACAGTCCGAAAGGCATTTTATTCGCCATTGCCAATTTTTCATCCGCACGTTTTTAACAACAACTATAGCCCTACTGTTCCCAGAGAACTTTGGAGGTTAAAAGTAATATACAACATTTGCAAACATAAAAAAAACTATCAAATTATTATGAAATACATGTACCGTTTACTTGACTGTAAGTGAATAATAGTCTCAAACATCCTGTTAAAATAATGGCATCCGGTGTGCTGTCATTTTCAAGAACAGTTATCAATTTCCAACCACAGTCGGCCGACCACCGTTTGTAAAAAAAAAAAGAACATTTATTTCCTTCAAATACTGCCCCAATTTATATACATGTACCAAATTTAGTTAGTCCACAATTGTTTGCAATTGGTTACTGGTGCAAGCCAGCTAGTCTGGTTCCTATATTCCTGACAATTCCCCGACGTCTACAAATTGCTCCGTTTCATCTGAAGTAGGGTCAGGGAACCAGACTACAAGAACAGCATTTTTTTCTTGGTTTTCCAGCATCTATGAACACAAAACTTTAAAAAGGTCAGTGTAATATTTGCTATAAAATACTAACCCCCAAATCCATTCATTTCTGAAAATAACAGCAAAAGCAATGTTGGATATCCCTTCAATGACTGAACTTTAAATTGTCCCGAAGTAGGCTTTACACAAACCATTCGACACAGAAACGTTGACATGTTTGATGTGCCTTCTCAATTAAGAACTCCCTTAAAAATCAGCATAATACCAAAAAAAGAGATAATAAAAGCAAGTTTTACAAGACCAAGGCCGACTTTAAAGGGAGAAGAAATAATAAAGAGAATAGAACAAAATTATATAGAAACATTACAGGGCCTAGTATTACCACTAACAAGTGGTGTAAGAAACACAAGTTTATAACTTTTGGAAACCTGCTCGCGAGAGGCATCCGCAAAGAAAACAAAGTGAAACATTTGCTGCGTCGACAAGTAGCAGGTCCCTTTTAATTTACTCCCTTCTCTGTACAGTTTGGGGGAACGATAATATTTCGGGAATTAAATCACGCTGTGATGTCCACTCTGCCCCGGCGTGGGTTTTTCTCCAGTTACCCGCTTGACCTCTGTCGATTTGACAAGTTAAAAGTCCTTAGCGGAGCATATTTTTTTTGTATTATGTTTCAGGTTACAATTAAGGAGCATATCGGAAAACACTGTTAAAACTCAATGTATAGACCCTTTGCATATTGCACCTTGACAGTGGGCAGGTCTTTGTGCCTGTGTGGTGCACTTTATACTTTGTGCTTTTATTGTTACTAGATTTAAATAACAAAACATGCCCACTGTCAGGGCGCACCGTGCAAAGGTCTATTTTCAATGTGTCAGACTTAGGCAATGCGTTCAGCTGTATGACAAATTGCTCTCTTGTCTTTTGAAATGTCCTTTGGGTGTTTTTTTTTTATAAGAGACTTGGGTAAATGAGTTCATAGAACATCGCAAACCTAAATCGGTTCTCCAGTGGGGCAGATAGGAAAAATATTTGGGGGAATTGTGCATTTGATGATACAAGCATGGAATTTGGCACACAGTCAGAGTATGTCATGAGAAAGATATTTGGCTATAGGGCCATCGCAGATTTGTCGCTAAGGTAGGTAGATAACAAGCAATGACAGCCATTTTGAAAATTTTGAAAAGTGCTTGTCATAGGCCTATACCTTTTTTCAAAGGACAAATCTGCGATGGCCCTATAGCCAAATATCCATACTCTTACTGTGTGCCAAATTCCATGCTTGTATCATCAAAGGCACAATCCCATCTGCCGTACTACTCGGTAGAGTTATACTTTCGGTCTACAGGTTTAGCTCTTCGAACTTCAACATTACTTAAATGCAATCAGATCGTAAGATATCAGTGACCGTGCTCTTGGTGAGCTTAGAGAAAAATACTGCAATAGTTCAAATCAATCCCCACCATAACTGCAGTTAGTATATTATTGTACTGCAGCTATGGTTTTAATTCAGTTTTTTCCTTATTTATGTGTGCCATCAGAAATTGCAATGATGTTACCGTACGATGGAGGAGAGTGTTTCGAGTGGAGTATGGTATTTCTACCATGACAAAAAGTATTGTTTTTCTTTGACCGGTACACGGTTGGCCAGGACACCGGTCAGGCGCGTGCGGGAGCGTGTCAAACAAGACCAGAACAAGTCTCCCAGCGGGGTCTATCCACTGAAAAGAAAACAACTTTCTCATATTTTGACCCTTAAATGGCCCAGCATTGTAATTAGTTACACCTTTATATATAATTTTATAAGTCTGTACATACTTGCTGGTTTAGCCACGTATTGTTACACAAGTTCCAACCCCGAATTGAGGTTTGGAGTTGACTTAATGCTTGAAATGTAGAACAGTAAGAAAGTTCGACATTGAAAAAAACACACACCCATATCCATGCTCTATCACAGATGTAGGTTTGGTATAGATACTCTATGCACTTGAACACTTGACCTTGGTAAGAGGAAAAAGGACTTTGCGAGTGTCTTTTTGTCCAACAGGACTTAGAGACATGCTGAACTCCATCAGTGCTGCAAGTGTCTGTTGTGACAAGAGCTAATTTAAAGGAATTCGGAAGGGCACGTGGAGGGGTCTTGGGGGTTGATGGCGTCTGGAGGACGGCGTCCCTAGGTCCCGTGCCTCGCACTCGCACCCACCCAACCCCGCGTGCCGTGTGACAGCCCGCGCCTTATATGGTAAAGGCCGGTGCAAAACACGACAAGCAGAGACACAAGTCGTTCGTTGTTTTCACTGGGTTTATGTCGCGTGTTTGCGGGTTGGTGTTGTCCTTATTTGGAACTGTTCGCGGCGTGAGTGGCATGGGGTGGACCTGTCACTTGACGGCGGGTTGCCCTGCGTTCCGTTTCCTTTAGCTCTGTGGTTATACTTGTCAAAAACTCACCCAGTTTAATTTACGCTGAGTTTACTATATCCCACTTGTTCTTCCGGGACCGGACGTCATTAATCTAGGTCTGAATAATAAACAATCCTTGGTGCACATGGGGAAGACTCAAGTACTAGAACAAGGAATGGACACAATGTCAACATTATCATTTTCGTTTCATGACAATTTTCGAAGTGAATCGAAAGCGATACCCAAAAGTTGTCGAGATTTCAACCACCTCTGACCTATCAAGTCAAGAGGCGTTGTTGGAGATTCGAAATTCTCGTCACCCGTGGTCTAGAGGCGACATCGGCAAAAAAGGTTGAAAATTGGTCTCCTCCGTCTTGTGGTCGAATGCGTGAAATATTGAGACCGTAGCACCTGTCTCCTTGTGTTAGTGGTTATTTTCTCTTTGTGTGTCCATCCTAGGAAACAAATGGGGGAAAAAAGAACACTCGACTGGCTTTGAGCACGGGTTGAGATCATTAAGAGCCACGGTGTTTGCACTACCGACCGCCATGGCAAATTTACACACGCTTAACTTGGAGGGTGAGTGCTTTGCCCCCTGTATAATCGGCAGGGAGACTGCGCCCAACACCGAGGAGGAAAAACAAAGTAGGAGAGAGGAGGAGGCAGGCAGTGGTGTGTGGAGACTGACCTCTTTGAAGGCTCTTTGTCTGCACCCAGTGTGTGCGCCTGGCCTAGACAATGCGCCCATGATTAGGCTACATGCTGAAGTTTAACTTTGTCAACACGCTGTTTGCAGATGTTCCTCTAGGGCCCTGGGGAACGCGTGGCCACGAGTACGGATCGAAGACTTGGCGCGTGTCCGGCTGAGGCCCCCTTTGTTGGCCCGCCTAAACCCCCCTGCTTATCCCCTATCAGCTTTGTTCCCACTTGACGGAGGCAAGGCTGCCACGCGAGCGAGTCGCGTGCCGCTTTTGTTTCTCCAACTACCGTTTGTAATTAGGCTTTGTGCACCGGCAAGCCCCATCACGTGGTCCCCCCCCCCCCTTCAAGCAGTTGATTACCAACAAAACCAGCTTTAGCGCTTCGGTAAATGAAGACGGAAAAAGAAGCCCACTCTTCGCTTTTTGTTGGGTGAGGGGGGGGGATGGGGGAAGGCGAGGTATCACAGTTTATAAGCCACACGCGCCTTATCCCAATCACCCCCTTGGCCTTTTGTCAGAAGCAGGGAGCTTATCGGCCCTGCTCGCGTAATAAATGGGCTTCAGTCCTGCCGAATTAAAGAGGAAAAAAAGCCGGATACAGGCCTAAGACTTCCAGGCAGAAAATTCAGCGAGAAAGCAGGAGAGAAAGAAAGTTGGTTTCCGCTTCAAACGGGGTCTAAGTCGATAATTGCGCACGCGCGAATTCGTCTTGGATTATTGTCGGTGGACACAAACTTTATCCTAGTGTCTGTCCAATAGCCTGGAGAACTTTCTGCCTACCGCATGTCACGTGTCAAATAAAGGGTGTGAAAGCAGAAAACAGTCGTTGAAGAAACAAAAGGTGCTTCAATCACTCGGGACATAGAGTCCGACGAAAACAGAATATAGCGAGTCTGTGTTTGGAGTGTCAGATTGACATGTGAGAAACCGAATTTACCATGATTTTTCTTCAACCGCATTTGACCGTTTTACCGTGTTCAACCACAAACCAAATATCCGATCTTTCTTACGTTCTGCGTTACAGCCATTGCCCCTCCAAAGTAAAATAAAGCCTAGAAGATACAAAACAACATTTGGGAAGGTCGGGATAATTTCAGACCCATCGCTGATGTTTATTACGGCGATAAAAATACTCAGGGGGACATGCAGTAAAATATTCTTCCTGATGTCTGTGCATCGCAACGAAATATTTATGGGCATGAATTGAAATTGATGCTCTCTCGAGTTACAGAAATGTTTGAAATATCTCGGTTATGTAATAAAATTTCGTCCGAATTCTGTTGGCCCAACTATCAACGTTGAAAAAGTGACATTGGAGGGTTGATTCCTTGTATCTTTAGGTTTTTTCTGTAAACTCCTCGGCTTAATTGTGCGTGAATGAAAACATATCTTAGAAAAAAAAGGGAATTCCCAATTGTACGCGGGTAAAGAAAATATATTAGGCCTACACCCTTTTGTAGAAAAACAATAACGTTTAAAGCAAACTAAAGACACCAATTTGTAGAAGGGATGAATACATAATCATGTGTAGTGACGCTCAAATTTGACTGATGGAGAGAGGAGAGAGTTGGTCAAACCAAACGCGGCATTGTGTTATTGTAAGGTTTTACCAATCGGCTCGTGTTACGTAAGGGCCTTTAAGCTGTGCATAATAGGCCATCTGGCGCGTGGCTGCTAATGTCGGACAGGCGCCGATCGATACCGAATTAGCGACGGAAAAAACCTCGTGCTTCAAAGTTCTGTTCTTCTTTTTGTAGTAATAAGGCGAAATATCACGGTTTGCAGGATGACAAGATATACAGACTGTTGTCGTAGGATGTTGGTACAAAACTACAAATTATTAACGAAGTAATAGGCATTGTCTCGTCTTGCAACGATTCGTGGACATGCCATAAGCCCCGGTAGAACATTTCATATAATCATTCTCTGATTAATTGGGTATTTTCCTTTAAGAAATATTGATTCACCTTCTGTCATCAGTTGAAGTGAGAGGACAAAAAAAGATCATAAACTCAATTGGAAAAGCGCAGTTCTGGTGCAATGTTGGTTTTGAGCTATCCGCTGAAATAATTATAAAGTCAACGTTTGGTTGGTTGGTAAATTAGTTCACGGTTAGTTGATCGATTGGTTTATACGGTCCGTCGGTTGGTCTGTTAGTTTGTTTGGTTTGTTCCTTGATTGTCGGTGGTTAGTTAATGCAATTTTTTGGTTGATGTTTGGTTGTTGCTTTTTTCCCCTCTTTGATTAGCCTTGCTGGTGAAGGCCTATAATCATACTGTATTATGAGAGTTGAGCGATGCATATTTTGTGCATATTTAACTTAAAGCTTTATAGTGCCAGGTCGTGAATATTTGGCAAAAAAAGGGCCAACAGAAATGGGGAAATGCGCTTCACCTCCGTCCCCATTTCCAAGTCTTATAATGATGTAAAATAAAACAAGGCTCCGTGCAAAACGGACGGTGAAAAAAAAAACTCGCTGATGAAACCGAATCATCGCCAGATTTCCCCAGTATCCAATTATATTTATTTTTTTAAACAACTTAGACCAACAACACACACGACTGTTTCGGTATAACAAGCTTGACGCACGGAAACTGACCGAACAAAAACGGACAATGGACTTTTTAATGCCGCGGCAGGCGCCTGCATCATTAATATTCCTGTCCGGACTGGTCGCGTGCCCCATTGTTCCCCCCACAATAGGATGCTACTTGTGGTTTGGTGGCCGCCAGGTCCTTTGTTGGGAAAAAACTAATGAACCTCTCCAGTGCTTTTATTCCTGGAGAATGGGGGTATAATCCTTTCCTCCAACCCCACCCGCCCAGCACGCGCACAAGACACGCGCTCAAGACACCATGTTAAAACGAAGCTTTATGGATGTTATGTATCAAGTCATCGATCGTTTAGGAAAAACAAAATTACAAAACTTCGCACATGTCAAGTTAAACACTTCTGCAAAAAATGTCGAATATTCTTTTATCGAAATTCCGATTGTAAAGGTTGGGAGGCCCGGTGTTCCGGTCCCGGAAGAATCTTTCTCGAAGACAAAAGAGTCACCTTTGAGAAGATTCTGCTCAACTCGAAAACCAGGCTGTCTTACTTTACCGAGTTAAGTCAATCCAGTCAGTGATCGATGCTAAGGTCTTTTCACACTAGAGAATCCACATGTACCTTTTTATCTGAGTTCTTAACGGTTTACCCATCCTATCATCTATACCATGGAACAACAAACGAGTTGTTTTTTAAAAGTTATTTCTTCGCTCTGAAATTTTGTTAATTTACCGTGTTCACAAAAGGACTCGAAACAGCCCATTCATAACGATGCGTCGCAAAATCCATTAAGGGCAACTTTCCCCACAAATATTGATTAGGACAACCCTTGAAGACTCATCATAACGTTATTAAAATTCTACCACAAAGGGGCAGAGCTCTGGACCATTAATTTTTTTCTGGTCATCGAGTAATGTCCAGTCAGATCTCCGGACACTATCCGTCCAGCTGAAGGACTTGAAGAGTGCATTCACTTCCGAGACGCCCCGCCGCCTTTATCACCCCGTCCCAATTTTCGCCCGGGCCGCTACGTTTTCTTCTGCAACCGGGTACAGTCACTTAAAATAAGCACGCGTTACTTATATCACGTGATCAACGGCGGATCCGAGGGGTACCCCCCCCAAAAAAAATTAAACAAACAAATAAAATACGAACCCAATTGTTTTTTTTTTAAAGTGACGTCGCAAAAAGGCAGCCACTGCGCACACCACCATCTTTTGCTAAAAGAAATTTGTGAAAGTGGTCAGAAATTGCCTCAGCCATGATCACAAAGCATCGAGAATCCAAAATTTTCCGGGACCCTTAAGCAGGCCCTGAATACAGTTTTGAATCAACTTTTTGGGGAACACAAATTGTTTTTTTTTTGCCCCCAAAACAATTGCGTTCTGGATCCGCCCTTGCACGTGATTAGACAATATGTCACGTGATTTGAGCAAGTTCATGACGTCATTAATTCGTTGAAAAGTCGAAGCGAATTGTGGACTAGAGGTTTAGGCTGATGTTTTCAGATATTGAAACATTGTTGGGTTGAATCCCACCGACTCATTTTACCCCTTATTAATCAAAATTATTTGAAAAGAAAGTTTTTAAGTCTGGGAACCACCCCGTTGACAATTTACGCATGCGCATTATGGTCAGTGACTATGCAAGGTTGCAGACCAGTAAATAAACTGCCATATAGACCTCAGTGATAATAACGCCCATTTCCAAAAATTATGAAAAATATTCACAACCCTCAGGTGATTTTAGACACACATCAAATCAAGCTTATTTCTTTAAAATCCATTTTCCGTGGACCTTTTTGGGAGAAAATTCTATCCAAAGATGACCACCCCTAATAAATAAAAGTAGTCCTGAATCTCATCGCCATTTTGAAAAAGGATGCCTATACGCTTCATTGCAAAATAAAGCAATTTTAGGGCCCAATTTCCTCGAATTCAAAGGAATACGAGCTCGCAGTCATGTTCACGGCTTCCAACCTTTTTTTCCAACGAATCCCCAAGTTCATGGCCTACAAAATGCTTTAATAGCAAAAAAATCAAAAGCGGAGGGCATGAAAATCGTGATTTGACCAGCGTAGGCAATTTCGGGCCTATTTAATGGCCTGCACCTATAGGCCTTTACTTGGTTGCGGAAAAAAGTAACTGGTCCCATCTATGGTCAGTCTTATTACAGCTTCATGGCCATTCCGAATCTAGACAGGCTCGGTGCAATTAATTAAGTACAACCCGATTTTTGTCATGCAAATTTAACCGCGGAGGGATTAGTGGGAAGGGAGGGTAATTAAATGACGCTGGCCACAACTCATCGCGCATGAAGTAAGTTCATCACCAACCAGAAGTTATGGGCACTAACATTGAAAATACTGTCGGTGAATGATTGAAGTTTCTGATATGGACAGGGCCATATTACAAATAATGGTAAAAGGTCGCAAAACAAAACTTTTTTTCCCGTATAAGCTTGAGCAAATTGTGTGAATTTGGTTCTTTTTGCAACGGATTCTACTGTTTTTTTCCCCGAGCTCTCCAGACTTTGTATTCAGAAATATAGACAAGGTATATTATACATCATTCAACTACAATATTTCATACACCTGAAAAGTCGTGAAAACCATCCATGGAAGAAATCTCCACGTTTTAGTAGATCAATTAATCGTTGAATCGAGAAGTTATGTTGTTTGAGACCAAACAAAGTTTTTGCCGCTTTTTTTTAACTGTAAAAGGTCAATTTTTGTAGGTTCATATTTTTTTCAGGGGAGCAGCTAATCCAATGATGAAAGCCAGAGGCCAGGTTTAACTGTGTTTAAAGCTGCCTTGTGGCTACAAGTTGTAAGGTTTTGTTACGAGAATAATTAATTGGATATTATGTCTCCTTTTTTTTGAAATCCTTTTTTTATGGGCTAAACCCGCTTACGGCCTTACTCATTATTTCAAAGCTTTTCATTCTAATCCCTAAATAATGACGTGACATATTGAAAAGCCGTCTTTGTTTCTCGTTTTTCCTTTCTTCAGTTAGTCCACAAATCCACGTCAGATTATTTCAGTGTCATTAGAAGTACCAAGACAATAGACTTTTTTTGTTAACGGAGGGGCCAACAGCTATATAGGTCCCCGTGCAATCCAATATGAACAAAACAAATTAAACATAATTTTCTTTTGGGCTTAACATTTTCCCGCTTTGATAGCATGTGACACATTTTCAATTTATTTTACATGTAGGCATAGGCTTATGACAGTGAAATATAAGAGTTGTTATAGCTCATCAGGAAAAAAAGAATATTTTCAATGGATAATTTTATGTTCAATAACATATCTTGAACCTGAAGAAAAATAAAAAACAAGAACTAGTGATTCTTAGTTTTTTTAATTTTCAAATTTTGGTGAACGGAATTATTCAGTGGCCTTGCAGTTTTACCAATGATCTTGTATAGGATGTATCTACGCATTTCGATTTGATTATCCTTTTTTTTTTTCGTGATTCGTGCCCGATTTAGGATGGTTTCGAAGAAAAGCTGAATAACCAGTACATAATTAACAACTAGCGTCCCGGACTTTGATGGTACAGCGAAAAACTACAACAAACCAATCTAATATACAAATTACCATTCATGATGCTTTTTATTGCTGTTTGCCACCAGCAGATGGCAAACAACAATACGAAATGGACCGAAAATGAAGCTCAAAACTCCGGATTCCCCCTCGTCTTTTGTACGATTTTCACAAAACCCCTTTTCGTCGAAAAAATGAGGGTGTTTCCCCCGAGCCACTAGTTCCGTCTTAGGCGGAGCGCGCGGTACGATAAATGCACGGAGCATCAGGTGGTCGTTGAGCAGCTGACATGGTGTTATCAGCGACTGACAGGCGTGCACACAACCCACAGAAATACACATCAGGACTGACCCGGGAGCTCTATAACAAGCGACATCATTTCCTTGTGGACAGTACACGGTAATATACTCCCCTGTTTAGCTTCCCGTATCAGACCCATACAGGAAGTCATTGGAATAATTTGATAAGTCCAATGCGACGAAGCCGTCTGTGTCCCTCGAGAGTCAATGTTTTCGTGTCATTAGCACCGCGATAAGACAGATATGCAGTCACAAGGTCGACTAATATTTGGAGGAATGGCGCGTTCGATAGTGTCTGGGTGTTTTGTATATAAATTTCGACTTTAAATTCGTGGAAGTGGAAGCTTGTCCTTGTTTTACTGAAGTTCTTTGTAAATATGCAGGGCGAGGTGTCGTTTATAGGGCCATATGTTGAGAATCGCAATAAGTATTTCCAAGTTATGTAAAATTTTGTTTCCTAAGTAACTTTGTTCCGATTTCTTTGTTGTGCTAAGAAAACAATAAGCTCAAAACCTATGCATTGTCAGTGACAAAACCGCTCGGTTAACTCTTCTTCGTTAGTATAGATGACAATTTCTTTTTTAAAAATAAGTCAACAAACCCGATTGCCTGCCACGATTTTTCGAATGAGAGGTAGCTTCTGAACGAAAATATCACAACGATCGTTAGAGGTCAAAATTAGAAGACAAAGTCTTGCACCATAGCTTTTGCTTTTTGTTAAGTTCTTAAAAATGACAGCACACCAGACTTGAGATTCTCTTCTGTCCATTTCACTAGCGTCTACTACACGATCCATGCACAAGCTAAACGATTTCGCACCCGGAGAATCGTCTCTGATGGGGATACCGGATGGTCCACATCGAGTTAGCAAGCCGCTTTTCCTCCAGAGATAAAGGCTGTTAAACCTTGAAAATCTGACATCTTTATCAGAGGAAGTGGGCATCGCATTTACTACCCACTGTGCGTATACTTGAAACTGGGGGAAAAGTGACTTTCCCACGGTTGTAGAGCGAAAGGAACGTGTGATTGTTAATTCGTATCCCTGATTACAGTGTTAGCCGCCAATTGGTTCACTTCCGTGTTGAAAAGACAAGGCCATAAATGGCGATTTTGACAGTCTATATTTAACACCATTGCTTGAAATGTGGGATCTCGAAATAATGCGTTGATCTGATATGGTACAGGTTTAATCCCGCCGTACAATTAATATTAATGTTTTTAGTGTGGTGGACATTTTTCATCGGTCAGATTCCAGAAAAAAATCATTATAATTTGCTAAGTTTGATTTACTTCTCTCATACTCATAGACGGTCCGCGTTTGTATTGTCTGAAATACCTCCAACTCACAATCCTTTTAACACAATTCCTATAGCCACACATAACTCAATAAAATGTATGAAGGACACTTATCAACGCTACAACCCTACCCCGCAAAAAAGGCTCACAGAAGTCTTGTTCTATTTCTTGTTATTTTACACTTACAATATTGAAACGGAGCCGCTTTGATTGTGTTATTCATAATCGTTTAATTACGAAAATAGTAGTTCACGAAGCAGTGACATAATGTAGACCTCGGACTTGAAGTTCCTGCAAAGACTGACTCCATCCTTTGAAGTAAATATTCTTCAATATTCATCCTAACACTGCAACTATAAGGTTTAATATTGGCCTGTGGTGGCACGCTGTCTTGCGCGTGGCACCACGTGGGCAGCGAGTGCCAAACCCCTGCCCCTCGTGCGCCCGGCACGCGGAGGCCAAACTCATTGACCACCCTAGACGACTGATCAAGAAAACACCGCGTCAGTGTGCCGACCATAAAAATAGCAAATATCTGGTCGTGAACTTCTTAACAGACGCACCCCTCTCTGCATGCTCTGGGGGCCTGTTTGATGTTTCCTGGCCCGGTTGCCACAGCAACATTTGACCCACGCGAGACCCCCTCGTGTGTGACGGGGCTTCTAATAAGACTTTTTTTCTTCCTTGGCACAAAGAGCGGTGAGTTCGTCGCGTCACCTGTTCGGGATTGTAAGCTTAATTCCTCCGTCACTCAACATTCCTTCGCAGGCCGTGTCTTGAACAAAGCGTCCCCGTTACCGAAACACACCGCAGCAACAAAGGAGGTGTCTCCAATACACACAGCACAGGTTAGCTCCATATGACATTCTTGCCTTAGGTTAACAATCGACCAGATGTACATGTCATTATTTTTTGTCACATACATTTTACTTTACCCCATCATACTAGTTTTATACCGAGAACTTTATGACAAAGGACTCAGAGTCATTCTTTCCCTCCAAACAACCACCAACATCAAGCAATTGTTTTTATAAGCGAACAGTTTATTCTTCAGCATAATTGAAAAGGATCAGGAGTGTGAGGGTGTGTGTCGGGGGAGGGAGGGGAAGGATGTCAAAATCAATTTCTTGCGAGATTTGGAAAAACTTATAGAAAAGTAAATCGATAAACTAAGGAAAAATAAGTTAGTTTGGTGGCAAAGAAAGTTGGGTTTGGGTTGATAGAACGTTGAACAAAATTGAGTCGCTACAAACGATTTTGAAGGTGGTGGTGGTGGTGTGGTGGTGGTGGTGGGGGGGGGGGCACTCAGCCCCCGGGGCTCGCGTCCACTCTCAAGGGCTGATCCTTAAAAAGACTGAAAGTTACAAGGCGAAAGCCTTTTGTCACGGGGTGGAAACTCACAAAAGAAAAACCCGGCGCACGTGCGGCTAGGTTGTACGGTTTTGCGACCCTGCTCGGGATGACAATGACAGAATACCCGTTGTGTGAATCGACCTTGTTTTGGCTGTGGTTGTTTCATCTCCCACCCCTCATATATCTGTGTCATTGAAAGAGAGGTTATGAACTTCTGTTTTTTTTTCTCTGTTTTTTTTCCCCCCAGAGACGCGCTAGCCCTAAATGGGCGTTCCGTCCTTGTGTTTTGTCATGCAGATAGGGATTGTGACTTGAACATCATGAAAAGATAATTGTTAACGACCTTGCTTCCACCCTCCACGAAAGAACAAAGTTCCATTACAAATTCGTCATTGGTGGGGCCATCGGATGTTGTTTATGCAATCTTATTCCAGTCGGAGTGAATATGGGTACCTTGTTGGAAAGCTCCGGTTTTCATGTATGTGGTGGCGGGGGAGGGCAAATACAGAACCATAGTTAACAAGGCTTCACAATTTTTGGAAGAGGATTTTACAATGGTCAATACTTTTTTGGGGGGGTGTTGTGTTGGCTGGTTGATTGATACACGTGTACGATCACCTTATCCAGACGCTAGTATAAGGCTTCCCTGCATCAGAAACCTGCAAACAGCGGTTCCAAAGATTCTAGCCGCACCATGATGTAGGTCCTAATTTATTCCCAATTGTCATCTTGCATTTATTCAGTGGGAGACATAAACCTCAGTGTTTGTGGTTTTGCAGTGACCTTTGACTGCCGTAAATCACGCCACAGACAACCCTCTGTAAATCACTCCATGCACCGCGCGCGCGCGGGCCAGATTCACCCTTTGATCTCCACCCGAGGACGGGCACGTGAGCTCGCGTGCCAAGACAGAAATATAAAAGATAAGCGGCACCTCCGCTGTGTACATTGACTGTAGTCTTTCGCGCCAAAAAAATCGGACCCATCGAAATTCAGATAATTCCTCCACTATGCAAATAGATCTGCCATTTATCTCCGTCAGTAGTGACTATTCTAACAAATTACAATGAACGCAATAAAAAACATTTGCAGGTGAACAAAAATAATTTCATGAGCAATTTAATCCGGCTATAAATTCTTTGGTCAGGATGCAATTTTATGACATGGGTTTATACTCAGAACTTTTTATCGTCAGGAAACGAAATTGGCAGATTTAGCATTTCAGACACATCCTTTGAAAAATGATTGAGGGACAATTGCATTTATTTAGTTCTATGGGCTCACTTACACAGTGCCCCACTGGGAGGCAATATGCATTCAAAAGGCGGTCATGCCCCAGTGCGTAAAATACATCATAGGTGTACTACAATAAGTGCTCCTTCACAACAAGGAGTTTTTAATAATAATGTTATTCAGCGAGCTCTTTCAAAGAGCGCGTGTGGCAAAGGCCCTGGACGGCCTACAGGTGAGCCGGGTATTGTTTGACTAAGCAGGCAGAACAGGTGTGGGCCCACCTGCCCCTCAATCAGCCTAGGCACGCGCCACGCTTCACGCCCCGAGAGATCGCTTTTGTGTACGTCATTTTGTCAAAGCAAAGTTTGGGGGGGGGGGGGGGGTTGAGCGCGCGCAAACATCTAAGAGATTACCAGAATTTGCCGCCCATGGTCGAAGTCCAGGGTCCATTTACGCAAGGTAAAGATTACGGATTGTTGTTGACATCAGATTTGGCGGGAATTTTAGCTACTGCAGGTAGTACCTGAAGCCAGGTGTACGGTACGGTGTACACGTGCACAAGCTGTAGGCCTACACAGAGGTGCACATCAATGCATAGTTGTGGATTGTGACGTTTAGATCTATAATTTCAGAATGTTTAAAATGTTTTAAAATTTACTGAAACTTGTCACAAAAAAGATTGACTTTTATTAGCAAAATCTTTCTCAATTGCTGTGGGAATACCGCAAAAGTTTTAACTGAAATTTCACAGAAAGTGAAATTTCATCAAGTTCTAAACACTCCCGTTCATAAATCGCAAGTTTATTAACCCGTTACAAAGTAAGAAGAAACAAAAAAAATGTTGGGCGTGATTTTCCGATTTTATTTTCAAGTGCAAAGTGAACCCTTTGAAAATGCCCCGAAAAACAAGGGAAGACAAATTCTGACAAACGCATGGCTGGGTGTGGAACTACAGATAATAATTGTTTATCAGAATATCAAGTTTACAGAAATTCTTAAATGTTAATTTGGAATTTTCGGAGATTTATTTAAGTGCGCCACGTTAGGGAACACTCCGCAAATTTGTGCCCAATTTCCGGAAGCCACCGTTTTTGAATTTCGGATAAAATTTTATGAAATTCGGATTAAAACACTTGAGGGCCTCCTATATAAAAACACGGTTGTTGGTATAGTACCCTGAACACATTGTACATTGAACAAGGTTTTTGTAGAAGCGAATCAGACTACGTGAGAAATACAATTTCCGGAGTCATGCGAGTGACGAGGAGATTTTTTTATTTGTCTTTAATAAAAGCTTTGAATTCAGACGGAAATTGTAGCGAATAGATCTTTCGTGAAGCTTTCGTTCTTGTCTTTTTGCTAATTTTTGATTGTGTAGTTTTGGTCATATTGCAATACAAGTAATTTGAAGGTAGGCTAGGCCTAGGGAGAACGGTGTGGAAAGATTTCCATGTCTGGCCAGCACTTGTCACCCTGGCCTGTGCACAAACCCTATGGGATTGGTCTGAAAATTTCTATTTTCTCAGTAAATACTTTAATATTTTCCCTGCTAAATTTGAATTTTTAAGGACATTTTAATCACTTTCTGATGGTTAATAAGTCACTGAAGAGAACAATTAGTGATGGCGAGATATGGGAATCTTTCCCGACATGCCCGAGTAACTAGGACTCTACCGTCTATGAATCGCCTTTTATAACATTTGGAGATGGTCGGGTGATAGTAGGGTCCTAGGATCATAAAGTACATGGCGTTGTGCACCTATCAAATGTTTCCCCACCCCTGAGCGGGAAAAAATGTTGGAACCTGATGCCACTTCCGCGATTGTGTATAAAGTCTATGGAAAGTTAAAAAAAAAAGAGTATTTAAAAAAAAAAAACATTGGAAATGTTTCTCAGTCCCATGTCTTATCATCATTTTTGCAATGAATGACCTTCATTGAGATGATAGGCCTACATGAAGAAAAAAGTGGCGTCAGGTTGCAACATTTTTTTCCCATGTGGCAGTCATGCAAGACGCTAATACTCGACTTAATACAAACAAAAGTGACTAAAATATGAGAAATATTGATGATTACGGTGGCTTCTCCAGAAAAAGACGTGTAGGCCTACCATGGCTGTTGTGCGTTCATGTGAGTAACTCCAGCTTAACAAGCTCATCAGGAATTCACATGTAACGCTGGAGACATAACCATGGCGTGAGAGTGTGGTCGTAAGAGACCCTAAAATAGGGCCTCCCCAAAATGGTCCATTTTCACCTCTATAATCCCACCCCAGATTCCATGGTCATACCTCACACTATTCAGCAGTCATTCACGAAGCTAATGATTGACTTGAAACAGAACCAAAAAATACTAAAATGTATTTTTTTTTACAATTTGGGTGGCTTGTCCATAAAAAACGTCCAGTTCCAACGGCTGTCGTCCATCTTATTTAGTTAATTATGCAAATGATGCATCACCTGATGATTACCGAAAAAATTGTGGGGTGTATGTGGGTACCACACCGCTTTCAAGCGCCGCTAGTGGGTTCAATTTTCGTCTGGTGCGTTGTTGTGAAAAGCAGTCGCGGAAAGCAAGACAACGCACCAGACGAAAATTGAACCCACTAGCGGCGCTTGAAAGCGGTGTGGTACCCACATACATCCCGCAATTTTTTTTCGGTAATCATCACGTGATGCATTCATTTGCATAATTAACTAAACACGATGGAAGACAGCCGTTGGAACTGGACGTTTTTTTATGGACAAGCCGCCGAAATCGTCAACAATTTGCACATTTTAGTTTTTTGTTTCTGTTTCAAGTCGATCATTAGCTTCGTGAATGACTGCTGAATATTGTGAGGTATGGCCATGGAATCTGGGGTGGGATTATAGAGGTGAAATGGACCATTTGGGGGAGGCCCCCTTTTTAGGGTCTCTTACGACCACACTCTCACTCTGTGGTTATGTCTCCAGCGTTACATGTGAATTCCTGATGAGCTTGTTAAGCTGGAGTTACTCAAGCTAGTTGTGTACGTGTGACGTTGTTGTGTACAAGTGTCCCATGATCACAATTGCCGTTTTCCACACCCGGCTTCGGCTTCTTGTGGGAGTCCCGATATGATAGGACACCGCCGTTGTGTATGGTGTGTTTGTCGTGAGAGCTTTTTCTCGATTGCGTGCGGAGGGACTTTCCCTCAATGAGAAATAATTTTGCGTAGAGCGGGCGATGAGAAATTCGGACACATGTAGGAGAATACTGTACGCTAATGTCAGGAACTCAGAATGACAACCCTGCATCATGAAATGAGACAGAATAATACAATTTTTGGGGATTAAAGTTCCAGAAAGTGAGTATTTATTAAGCCAAGATTACATAGATCCACTTTACAGCTTCCTTTGATCGCTTTATTTGTGTAAAGTTTGCAGACACGTGATGTACAAAATGAAACTTGTGCACATGTACATGTACATGTGTTTAACCATGTAGTTCTATGTGGTTTTTTAAAAAAAATAAGTATGATACTATTTGCCTTCAAGCAATGACTACACCGTCTGCAATGAAACACAAAATAACAACAACAGGTTTAAAGTCACAGTTCTCTACACCCTCCCAAGTCTTTGGAGGGGAGTGACAAAGACTGATACGAAAGTCATTGTTTGCTAAAGTCCCCATTGTTCAACCATGTTGGTGGTTTGGTCTGTCGAGTTGAGCGACGCGTGGTAGGTGTGGGTGGGTGAGGAGAGGAGGCTGCAGGTTGAGGCTCCATGGTGGGGATGGGTTGCTCCTTGAGGCCGGGGGCATTGTGTGGCAGAGGGCTCGTAGAGCTCGTGGAATGGGGCCGGCTGCCGTTGGGCGCTGGGATGGCTGTGGGTGGGTGGTTGTTGGAGGTGGTGTCGGGGTGGCTGGTGGTGTCGTTGCTGCACCTGGTGAGTCCTTCTGGGTGGTGGGAGGGTCGGTGTGGAACGGCCAAGGTGTGGTAGGGGGCAGCGATGGGGGCTTGGCCATCTTGGCTGGTGGAATCATGGCTGTCACCAGGCCAGGTGCCATTGCCAATGGTGCGTGGGGAATGACGGGCAGGTACTTACGCAGGAATTTCTGTTGCGCATTGTAACCCTTCCAGAGCCGTCCACTCTCACCAAATATTGGTCAAACTGGCGCACCTTGACCACAATGCCTGTCTTGTCCCACTTGGTGGGGTTGGGGCTGGTCTGGTTCTGGATGCGGACACAGTCTCCAATGATCAGCAGAGGAAAGGTGCGGGTGTCACTGTGCTCAGTGAGGCGCTCAGCAGTATGCATGTGACGGTTGCGCAGTGCCTCCACCCGAGAGAGGAGGGTCTCCCGCCATGTTGTGTGGGGCTGGTACTTGCCGGGATGGATGGGGATGAAGTCTCTTACATATGCATAAATATGCACATGGCAGGGGAGAGGTGTGTGTCACGGTCAGGGGTATTGCGGTGCTGGAGCATGGCTCGTTGGAACTTGTCAGTGTTCAATGTGCCGGCAGCGTCAGTGTTGTTTGTCAGGAGGCGTTTCACGGTTTCGACTCCTACCTCCGCGCGACAATTGCTGTGGGGGAAGGCGACTGAAGACATGCGGTGGTTCACGCCCCAACAGCGTAAGAATGTTGCCATCTGGCCGGACTTGAACTCAGGGCCGCCATCTGACGTTAACTCGTCGCTGATGCGGTAAGTGACGAAGATGCGGCGCAGGGCAGCAATGAGTCCAGTAGCGCCATTAGCAGCTTTCTCCACGATTGGCCAGTTGCTGTATCAGTTTACAGCCACCAAGTAGTTCTGGCCTCGGTAGTGGAAGTAGTCAGCCACGACACATTGGAATGGGTAGGCTGGTTGGATGGGAGGGGTAGGTGGTGCACTTGGCTGTGAGGTTGCCATCCGGTTGCAGGGTGAACAAAGCGCTCGCATCTCTGTGATTGCTGGTGTCATGCCTGGCCAGAAAAATGAGGACTCTGCCCTCGAGCACATCTGTGAGACACCCGGTGGGCTGAGTGCAAGGCCTGAAGCACCCGGTCGCGAATGGAGGGTGGGATGACTATGCGGTCATTGTAGAGGACTACCCCATCGAAAGTGGTTAGGCCATCACGAAATTGGTGATACTGGTGGACTGCGGGGGGAAAATGGCCTCTGAGCTCTGGGAAGCCATCCACGATGACTTCGAGTAAGCTGGACATTGAGGGGTCGCTGGTGGTGGCATCATCCCATGTAATTGATGTGATCACCTCGGTGGGCTGTGAGGCTGCCAGGGTGCAAAGCTGAGTGGTGTCCTGGCCATGAGTACGGAGCGCGGCAAGGAAGTCATGAGGCAGCTCAGGCTGGGTGATCTGTCCCGAAGGGTTGAGTACAGTCGCAACATCATCTTGTAGGCCCAGTTGCGCAGGCTCGCCAACGGGGTGGCGGGAGACTGCGTCAGCTGCAGCATTGAGCACGCCGGGTATGTGAACAACTCGGAAGCGGTAGCACAGAGACCTCTCTTTTAGGTTGCGGAGACGAGGGTTTTGGATGTCGTCGAGGGACTGGTCGCCAAACATTTTCAGGAGGGGCTTGTGATCCATGGCAACAATGGGGTCAAAGCAGCCGAGGACAAAGTGGCGTGCCTTGTCTAGTGCATCAACAACTGCCAGTGCCTCCCCCTCCACTGGGGCGTAGCGGGACTCTGCCCCCGAGGTGAAGCGACTCCCGACGAGTGTGATCTTTCAGCCAGTCTTGCAGCAAAAGGGCTTGGAGGAGGGGCAGCTGCAGTGCTTCTGGAGGAGCCAGAACCGAATGCCCTCCTTGCTCCAGTCGGTGGCGAGGCAGGTTGGTTTTGTCTTGTCGAAAATCTCCACCCCCTTGTAGATCTCATCGATGATCAGAGATTTTGATTCCTCGAAGAGGCGGTTCAGTTGGTCCGTCCACGTGAAGCGGGTGCCGGGCTTGAGGAGTTCACGAAAGGGCAGCATCCGTTTGGCCGAGGCAAAGGCGTAGGAGACCTGGTTAATTAGGCCCGAACCAGCTTCGAACATCGGTGATGTTGCGTGGCGTGGGAAAGTTCTGGGTGGCCTCTAGGTAGTGAGGGCAGGGGCGAACAGAGGTCGGGGTAATCTCGAAGCCAGCGAACTCGACTGAAGTCTTGGCGAACGAGAACTTGGAGGGGTTCAGGGTGATACCATGGCGGCCACAGATGTCAAGCCAGTTGATGGCCTGGAAGAATGCCTCCTCAATGGTGTCAGACCACATTAGTGTATCATCCACACACTTGGTCTTGTTTGGGATGTCGGCAACGATCTCATCAAAGCGGCGGCTGTAGCCGTCTCCCGAGGCGATGTACCCTTGCGGAGCAACGCGGTACCAATAGCGACCCCATGGAGTGATGAATGTTGTGAGATGGCGGTCCTCTTCATCTAGAGCGATGCTGCGATAGCCGTTCCACGCGTCAAAGACGGTTTTGCGTGTTTGGGGTGGGACCGCACGTGCCTGGTGGAGGGGTGACTTGGTGTGGTTAGTTTTGCGAACGGCATGAAGATTGAGAGGTTGGAGGTCGACTGTCTGTCTGGGCTTGCCCGACTTCTTGGCGCAAATCACCATCTTGTGGCACCAAGTAACGGGTGTGCCAATGGGTACTGGCTCGATGACTCCAAGGTGCACGTCTTGATCGAGGCCTGCCTTCACATGGTCTCGCCACAGTGCACAGGGACCGGGATCGGTGTGTGGTGAGCGACTGGTCGAGCCGCAGGGTCCACCATAAGGTGCATCGGCGATCCAGACATCATGGGAAGTGGCTGATGCTCGCATACGTTGAAATTGCTAGATTTGTAGCACTCAAGCAGCCACCGCTCGAGTCTCTCGCATTTCTCTTCCATTGCTGGGAATGGAAGAGATGTGGGTGGAGGTGGCGGTGCTTGACGCCGAGGGCAGTCGCATGTGTGGGTGATGCATGATTCAGGTGTGGGCATCAGTGTAGTTGCCGAGGAGGAGGCTCTGGCACTGGCGGGCTTGCATGCCTCTCCAATAGTGGGGAACTTGTCGGATATCAAGCCAAGGGCGACGCAAGCCTGTCTTGATAAAAGTAGTCTGTCAGAGGAGTCGGTGAAGTAGACCATCTGCCGAGTCTCAAGTGTCTTTCCAGAGGTGGAAGTCCCAGAGATCCGTAGAACAAATGCACCTACGATGCCGATGCCGTGGTTATTGGCAGCAGTCATTTTCATGGTGACTGGGATTAGGTGGTGCTTCTCCAGACCCAGCTTGGGTAGTAGTTTTGTCCCAGAGAGGCATGACTGGCGTCCAGTGTCGGCCATGGCGGAGTAGGAATAACCGGGGTTGAGGGCTGAGGAGGGGCGTGGTGAAGCCAAGAGCGCAGGCGCATCAGACGGGATGGCCTGAATAGAGACATCAACGAAGGGCTGGGCATCGGATGCCCGCTTCTCCCATGCATCACAAAACTCACTGTAGATGTGGTGTTCGAGTGCAATTGCATGAGCACTGGTTGCCAAGGTGTCGTCAACGGAGCACAGGGCTTCAAAGATGGCAGTTGCATTGTCCTGTGGCGGTGGTGTGGTGGATGGGTGGGCTGCTGCCTGCGCTTGGACTGGCGACACACATTCTCGTGGTGGTGTAGGATGCCGCATTTGGCGCACGTGTGGTTATAGGCTGAGCATTTCCTCACATGCTCCTGTCTGCTTCGCCCGTGGCCTGACTTGCCACAGTGACCGCAAAGTGAGGCTGCGAGTCTGGGATCGCCTGAAGTGCCATGCAGTCGTCCCTTATCCTGGCGCTTGTATGAGCTGGCGGCAGTGGCAGTTGTAGTGGTGCTGCCATGAAGGAGGCGACCGGCTGACCATTTGCCACTCTCTTTCGTTTCGACGTACTTGAGTACCTCTTCCAGTGACATGTCTTGTTTCGATTCGCCAAGGATGTCCAGTCGAATCTCCTCGTCCTCGAGCCCCCGGATGAGGGCGTCTCTGATCATGATGTCACTGTAATCGACCTGGGTTTTGCATTGACACTCGATCCTGAAGCTGCACACCCCGGCCTGACCGCGGAGGTGAGCAGAGAAGGCACGCACCGGCTCGTCACGGTCCTGGCGCATTTGCTGCAGCTGTACTCTTGTGACCATGACGTTCTCGTGACACACGGCAAGGGTCTTGATGTTGCCGAGAACGGTCTGTTCATCACTGGAGGCGAGGGCACCAAAGGTCTGTGTGAGGTCCTTCCTAAGTGCCTCGTCGCAACACTCAAGTAGCTTTGTCCGAGCCTGTGAGATGTGTGGCAGCCTTGTAATCGGCCCATCTCTGTTTGAAGTATGCCCATTCTTCACTTGTGCCAGCTGCAGATATCACAGGTCGCTTCACCTTCTCTGCCTTTGCTGCACCTGAGGCGGACGCTGGCATGTGGGCTGGGTCAGCCGGATGAGCAGTCCGTTCGTGCAGATCGATCAGGCGGAGCAGGATCTCCAGAGGTGTGGCAGGGTATGGTGCTCATAGTCCTTCAACTGAATACGCTGTAGTCATAAATAAGTATGATACTATTTGCCTTCAAGCAATGACTACAGCGTCTGCAATGCAACACAAAATAACAACAACAGGTTTAAAGTCACAGTTCTCTATTTTTTACAGTGCAGAATGTACACCACTCCATGTACATGCATGAGACATCCTAACATTTGGGATTGACTGACCCTGGGGGTTTTGTTTTGGGGGTTTTCTATTCCTACCTCAATGATATGACCAAGCATCAGATTCGTAATAAACTGTAGTGATCGAGAAGTGATTGATTGGTGTCCAGCTTTCATCCGTGTTTAATCATGGACGGACCCCAGCCCTAGAATTATAGTAGGGTAGACCACTTATGCATAAAACATAACACTAGGAGCTAGGTAGACCACCACATTCGTATCCAGGTCCAACCCCATTGCTACCTGCATGAATGGATGTAGTGTCGCTAAATAGTTTAAGTCCGATATAACGTAAAAGTTGATTTTTGTCCCCTTATTAATTATAGGAAACAGGGCCCTACATAGCCCGAATGCCTCTGGCCGTATGCTATTGCAAGCTCTGAAGTACAGCCAGAGCAGCAAACGTCCCCTGGACGCCTGAAACTGATGTAGCGAATTTGCTACCAACTTTGAACGAGTTCATCTGCTCATCCAGAACAGAGATTTTTAAAGTTAGGGTACCTGTTCGTAGAGGAACTCACACTTTTCCCAAAACACATTCTTTTATCAAAAAATCTTCATCAATCTTGCCAAGAAACGACGATCAGTCTGCAGCTCCCACAAATATCGTCTCAAAAGTGTTCCTCCATGGGATTCCAAAATAGTGGACTGGCTTATGTGCGTCATTTATGTATGCATTTATGTGGGCGTGTGCAAGGGTATGAATATGCATTGTACAGTTCATGACCTCTTGTTTGTATGGCCGACAGCGCCGCGCAGCCAACAACACGAATTCATGAACTGTACAATGCATATCCTAGCCAAAACTAAGACTTCCCGGTCATTCCTTCTGGTGAAATTCATCTCATAAAAATTAATATGCCAACCAAAGTGGAATTTCACTGAGTGAAGTATATGGTTCCCCGACCAAAAATATCGCCTTTCGTATGTTCATATGTTAGGAAAAATTGCATTCGGCCATTAGAAAAGCCAGTCACTTGGCGCCTCAATTATTTATGCTGAGTGTACAACATCCACCAGCCGTCTGAACAATGGACTGTACTGTACATGCAGAATGTCTTACTGACCCGACGGGCTGATGGATGTCATACTCAGCATAAATAATCGAGGCACCAGAAGGAAGCAGGGGGAAGTCCTAGCTTTTGGCTAAATATTGAAATGTGTGGGTAAGTGAACCCCCTTGCCGAGCATGAGTCCAAAATATTTGCATGAAAAAAATGACATAATTTTTAATTAAGGTTTAATGCTCACATTCGTATCTTTGTATCATTTGTTCTTTGCCAACAGGTTTGTTAAAACTACATCAGTTGGTGGCGTGGTCTTCATTAATTATTTGAAGGTGATCAACTTTGAAAGCGATGGGAGTCAAAGGTTTACAGGTTTTTGCTGATACCAAATGCCCTGGTGCTCTTGTGAGAGTTAACATAGCGAAGCTCGCTGCAGATTTTCGTCAGCGCTTTGATAGGAAACCAGTCCTTGTTGTGGATGGCATGGGCTGCCTACGTGTATTCTACAATCCCAAGACACCCTGGGTGTATGGTGGACAGTGGAAGGAGTTCTTGAATAGACTCAAACGTTTCGTGGATGCTTTCACATCGGTGGGTATAGCACTGGTGTTTATATTTGACGGCGTTGTCGAAAATACCAAAGTTGCCGAGTGGGTCAGAAGGAGAAATGACGAAATGAAGACAGTCGCCAAAATCTACCGGAGCATTAAGGAGGATGGCAGGCATCCCCAAACCAATCTGCTCCATCTCCCACCTAGTATGAGCTTTTACTCTCAACAAGCTCTGAAGATGTACGGTGCGACTGTTTACTGTTCATTCATCGAAGCAGACAGGGCCATTTTCCACTACTACAAGAAGCACCAGTGCTTCGGGGTGCTGGGCCAGGACTCTGATTTCCTGGTGTTTGACATCCACAACTACTTCTCCTTGAACTCTCTGTATTTTGAGAGGGGGCTGGGGATCAAGAGGTATGATAAAGAGAGACTGTGCTCGCAGCTACGCCTGCAACCCTTCCATCTGCCCCTCTTGGCCTGTCTCATGGGTAACGATGTGATAGCACATGCAAAATTGTGTAGCTTTCATCAATCGATTACGGGCACAACGTCCAACAAGACGGCAGATCTGCTGCCAGCTGTAGCCCGCTTCCTGTCGGGTCTGCAGATACCGATATTGACCCCAGAAGTTGTTGAAGATTTGGAGCAGCGTGTCTTCGGCCGAGCACAACATATGTGGGGGCTCATGGACAAAGTTGTCCGTCAGTACATCATGGTGACTGAGCCTGAGCCTCACAAAGTGGTCGACGTCGCAAGCAGTGGTAGGCAACAGCATCAGAAACAGGGTCTTCCTCAGACATCACTCCAATCCAAATCAGGATCTAATGTAGCATCCGAAGACCAGCCAACATCACAGGATGGCAGTGCTTCCTCACAACACCCTCTTCGGGGCGAGGTATTTCAAGCCATAAGAAGAGCTCATTTGAACGCTGAAATCCCTGCAAGAATAGACAACTTGTTCTCCCAGCACCTCTACCAGAGGGGTCCAGCAATTGAGGACTGCACAGACTCTACTATGCCCTCAGCGGGTCAACTTTTCAAGCCAATCAGGAAGAAACTGTATGGACTACTCCTGGGGGGTGGGTTACAGGAGGATGTGAGCGTTCCTCAAGCCAGTGCCCCTGCTACGAGCTCATCCTTTCCAGATACAATCGACAAGAATCCAGCCAGCTCAAGTCCGGTGACCTCTAGATTAGTGGTTGGTGTGAATGCAGTGAGGGAGTGGGTTGCCCAGCCCGGCCGCACCCTTGCGGTGGAGCCTGAGATAACGGAAGCTGAGCCGTTGGATATGCCAGGTGTGTTTTCTTCAGGAGAAGTGTTTTCATGTAGTACTTAAATCTTTTTTATTTGAAACATAAAAATATAAACTTATTGTTCCGCTCCCACAGTAGTTTTTGCAAACACCGTCCTGCATGTTTTGCAATTTGTATTGTAGTTTTTGTAAACAGTCTTGCTGCTCTGTGCAGTGAAGCCTTGCATTGAATAGTTGATTCAAATAAAAAAAAAATCAGTCGACCATCATCGCACCCTATTTTTGTCTGGCTTAAAAAATTTAGAGGAGAAAAATAAAGGGTATTTTACCTACCCACCCACCGTCCGTTTTTCCCCCAGTGTAATAGGAAACGTTAACATCTTTTTTTTGGCCTTATTAACATTCATACTCTAATGCACTGTGATATGTACTGCATTTCCATTGTATTTTGTAATTCAAACTTGATGATTGAGGATTTTTCTGTTCAAATGAACCCCTCCATCAACAAAATATAGGTATCCTGCAGATTTTTTTGAAAGAAACAAAATACACTTTGTTTTAAACAGAAATGACAGACAAGGTTTGCTGAGGTTATAAGTAAAGTCATAAATACATAAAACTTAAAAAAAAAAACACTTGCAATTTTTGGAATGTTTGAAATTTATTGCCAGATCTAAATTACTGATGTTTAATGTATTTTGGAAAAAATTATATGGATTTACTTAAAAATCTCAATCTATCCACTTCCACTCAATATACTTGGCACAGGGGTGTGAAATCTCAGCTTTAAAGCTGATTTCAGCCTTTTTTATTTTGGATTTCAGCTTTTTTTCCCTCACTTGCTGTGTACAAAAGTATAGGAGATTTCCAAAGTTCAGCTTTTTTACACCTTTTCCAGCTGTTTTCAGCTATTTTGATCAGTGGTCACTCACACCCCTGTTGGCAAGAAATGGAAAAGAATTGAAACTTTTTTTGTGTAAATCTAATCTTCAGGAGGCACACCACGACTGGAGGCCCTGTGGCTGGGACCAGACGCTGAAGTGCAGTCCTTGAAGTTTGAGACCTTCCTAGCCTGTATGCATTGTGACCTAGACCCTGCCCAACTCCAGTGCATCCCAGCACACTTTCTGCTCCTATGCGTTGTTCTGCAATACTTTGAGAAACACACCACGCCTAGATTCCTTCGAGAGACTGACGTGGATGCCTTCTTAGCCCAGGCCGTGTGCCTGCCGACGCACTCCATGGCAAGTGTGATGAAGCTCAGGGTGAGTCCAACTGTAAATGAATAAATAAATAAAGTAATTAATGAATTGGGTGGGGAGGGGGGGGGGTATTGTCCTTATTCGCAGCAGGAGCTGAATTGCGAAGGACGCAGCTACAACATGGTAGAGCCGAAGGCATGTATATGTAAAGGCATCCTAGGCAGCCACCATACGACCCATGTCTTAACACGAAGCACAGCCAGATCAAAAGTGTCAATTTTTGCGGAGGGAGGAAACTGGAGAAAAACATGGAGAATCAATGAAGACTCTACTCACATATGACCCGAGCCAGGAATCGAACCCAGGCCGAAGGGGTGAGAGGCGAGCGTTTTACGCCCTGCGCCACCCATGGTGGATTTGGTGACAAATGTGACGTGCGGAGTGCTTTGGGCTCGTGGTCTGGCACATTGAACTCATGATTTGTGGGTTCAAGGCCAGCCTGGGGTTGCAGTGGGTATGCCCTTGGGCAAGGCACTTTGTCACTCATTGCTTCTCCCCACCCAGGAGTAAAGGGGTACCTGTGAGGGCAGAGATGGTTGTGTGTTTTGGCTTGTCTTCATTTGCCCAATGAGCAGGGGTAATAATAATTGGTAATAGTAATAGAACTTGTTAGGTTGATATGTGTGCTTTATAAATCCATACAGTATTATTACTATCATTATTATGATTATTATTATTAGTATCAAATGTTTTGTTTTGCCAAAGAAAACTAATTTGCAAGCTGGAAGAAGTATATTAAATGTGTGAATAGTCAATCAAATGAACATTTTAATTTTTTTAACTGTTTAAAATGTCGAAAAAGTGGACAAATGTTGTTTTGTTTATTTGTGGGGAACATCCACCATTTGGCTCTTAGCGTGATGCCTGCATACCTGTTACAGTGCTTGATTGATATTTTTTTAAACCAAAAATCCCCCCCCAGGCCCCCCCCCCCAAAAAAAACCCCCTCCCCCTAAAAAAAAAAAAAACACCAAAAAAAAAGAAGAAAACAAGCAAAAATATTAAAAAACACCTGTCTGGCTGGAACTTTGACTCCAATGTTTTACCCTCACCAGGTAGACAGAGTCGACCCCAGGGGTGTCCACCTGGCCAGCCTTTTCATGAGGGGTGTGTCACTGGTCTGCTCTGTCAATGCGGCCTGTGGCCGGCCTCTAGACATGGCTGACTTGATGCCGTGGCGGTTCTTTGACGGTGAGCTGTTCCACGCCAAGTACCTCATGAGCCAGGATGGGGCTTCAGTTGAGCAACTCTGCGACAGAAATGTGAGTGAACGGTTTCATTTACTAGCTTCTTTCTGTTGTAGTTAATAAACAGTGACGCTCTGTATTTCCCAATGGATAAACCACATTAATCTCAGTTCATATAACAATCTTATGAGATGCGCCAAATTAGACAATATCGGAAGCCTTGTTACTTTAGGTGGAACCACGCTCGTGTGAATATTGCACACATGAATTCGAGTCTTGCTCACATGTTGGTAACCCTCTTGGTCGAAAGAGTATTGAGTGAATGTGTATGTCTTGCCTGCAAGTGATGCATCCTAACTGAGGTCGCAGGTCTTGTCTTTAGGTAATACCTTTTGCAATGCTGTCTGTCTGCGACCTCCAGAACAGTAATTCGGAGGTTGTAGGTTCGAACCCCGCTCCAGTCAATTTCAGTGTTCAACCTTTGGGCGTGGTCCCTGGCTACATGGATATACAGGTTGATGGCTTCTGACTAGCGCCTCTTGAACAAAGAAATTGACTGAAATGGGGAGCCGCCAACATAAGGCTGGATAGCTCAGTTGGTAGAGCACTGGAACGGTAATCCAGAGGTTGTAGGTTTGAAACCTGCTCCAGTCAGTTTCTTTGTTTAGCCTTTGGGCGTGGTCACTGGCTACATGGATATACGGGTTGATGGCTTAGTGCCCCTTGAACATTGACTCAAATGGGGAACCACCAACATAGGGCTGGATAGCTCAGTTGGTAGAGCACTGGAACGGTGATCCGGAGGTCGCAGGTTCAAACTCCGCTCCAGTCAATTTCTTTGTTCAACGTTAAAAAAAAAAAGGATGGGTATCTGAGTAAGGGAGCATTGCAAAAAGATCGCGGCGACCGTAACGGTGGCCGCTTTTTGTCTGGTTTGACCACGCCAAAATCACTCATGCAAAGGGAAGATAGGGGAAGTAGGCTTGGAACATGCGCTATTATATTAACCCTCCCTCTCTGGCTGGCAATTTTAACAAGGTCAACGAAGCAGTCAAAATAAATCAGGTGACTGTTTTTAACAGTTGAGTGCTCCCTGCCTTCATAAAGCAGGATTGACTGGCTGTGATTGTTTGGTTGTGGTTGTTATGAAACCTGATACAGCTATGCTTTGACTGTGGGAAATTGAAAGCCAGCCCTGCCTACCAGTCACCTGCTTTTGTCTATTGATGGAAAAATAAAAAAATAATTATTGTCAGAGTTGGTTGTAAAAGGTTATGTCTGTAGCATTTATAATGTAGTACTTTAGAGATTTTAATTAGAAGTCTTGGAAATGTCCTGGCACAAAAAAAATCATTGCAGTTGATGGCGGTGATAGTGCTGGAACAGAAACAAATAAAAGCGTAAAAATTACACAGAGAGTAATAATGTCTTTACATTTTTTTCTTGAAGATCACCCTCCCTCCTGAAAAACAAAAATCAAATCAAAATCGTTGAAGTACAAGAGCAGAAATGCCCATTTAAGCGTCTTTGAAATGGTCTGTAAGTTGCACAGATGGTCGTTACTTCTGTCGCTATCAAAGTTGGCCCAGGAGGGTTTAAACAGTAAAACAAGACTGCTCTGCCACATCTTAATAGACTTAGATACCAGATTTTTATGATCGCACATTAATTGCTTGATGCCTACGATACCTGGGCCATTGTAAACCACTCAGTGTTGCCTCACCTGATGTGGGCAGGTATCAAAGGACCATCAAGCGTCAAATCAAACTGTCGTTTCTCATGATTTGTCGTTTTGATGGTATTCGTCTCGCCGTTACATAGTTTGCATTTTCCGGCCCCTGGACCTTCCTGCGGTACTGTTTGAGATGGGGATGGCTTGTAAATCTTGCAAGGCTGGAAGGGAATACGATGTTTAATGCGGGAGGTTGTCTCATTTTAATCAATCAGCATGTGTCCTGAAATTATTTGCCTTACATTTTTGTGTGTGTGTTACAGAGTGCCATGGGCTTTTACAAGAACTGAATTTCGTCGCAAAATCCGTTCAAACTATAAAACTATTTGCGATTAAACAGTTGATTATTGTGCATCCAATTTACTATGACCTTATTTTCATCCAGTCTGCTTCCTAAATATCATTTTGCCGACAACTTTACACACATTTCTAAAAGGTTAAAAATCTAACAAGTTTATGTAAAAAACAAGAGTAGAATAGTTTTTTTGTTTTGTTTTAAAATGGCGATTCCAAAGCTTGGTGAATGTGTTGAGTAGCTGAATAGGCCCTATGTGTCTGAATATTTGTAACATCTATCAAGAAATTTAGCACTGCAGTTTTATTTTCATATCAAGCTAAGGTAAGATCACTTCCACTGTTTGCAGTAGAAGTTTTCTTATCAATTTAGTTTTTATGATGAAGGGGAAAAGGGAACTCAATTGCAGTGTCAAAACAAAGACCCCACTTTATGGATTATAATGATCTGGCGCCATTTGGTCTGACTGCAGAGCCGCTATCTACAACCTCTGTGAAAGATTAGTTGTTGTTTTTCTTGCATCAAAAGGAAATGTTTTTAGTTGAGATAAAGCTTGTTCAGTTGTTTTGATCACTGTCAAACAAGGAACCTGAAACGATGAAAACAAAACAAAAATAAAAGCGTCAACCTTGAAGTCCCTGGGAATTAGAAAAACCCTGGGATTTCCTTCTTGTAAAATTAGCATGATAATCATCCTTCCCCACCCCCCTCGATCCAGCAATACTAACAGCAGCATATGTACTGTTTTGGAAGTGTACTGTCTGTTGCAAGCTTATTGAATTGCTATGCAGTGTAAAAAGGTCATGTTTTTTAGGACACTGATATGGCGTCATTTAGGGAGTACAAACAGACTTAATCCAAAATTACTCACAAAAGTTTACATTGGGAATAAATACTAAGGGAATAAATGTGTGCTTGGCCAGTTTTAAACAAGTACGTTTAAAACCGGCTAGGAGCCTGGACGTGGATACATGTGTATCGGCGACCAGGCCCCTAGCCCGTACTTGTTTAATACCGGCCAAGCACATACTTATTCCCATTCATAAATACCTTTTGGTCCAAATGTCAAAACCAGTCAAAAGTTATAAATGTCCAACAATTTTGTTCCAACAGTTTTACTTCATGTTTTGTGAAACAGCCCTCTGGCTATGTTTATGGTATGTGCCTCATGCGAGTAGTACTAAAAATGTGGCGCAGAATGCAGCAGTGCTGGTGTGGTGTAAATTTGATGGTTGATGTGTCCCTTCTCTATGCTTGATGGGAGGTCATTCCATAGTCTAGGGGCACAGAGAGAGAATGACCTCTCCCCAACCGTCCTTTGACTCCTAGGTACCACAAGCCGTTCAGTACCTGTGGCTGAACATAGACCCGACCCTTAAAGGTATTTCAAAGAGTATAAATTTGTCAAAAGTTGTACAGAGTATGTGTTTAACACATGAAAATTGGTATCATCTCAGACAATTCCAAATCCCAACAGTAATTTCTACATTCCCAATTTCCAAGAGAGACTGGAAAAAGTAACAACGAATCATGCCACCTGTTGTTACTAATGACTTCAAGTCTTAAACGAATGCTTAAACTGACCAAGTCTGTTTCCCCTGCCCCCTTGCACATGAAGAAAGCATTTAGAAATTATGCCAAATGAATGCCATCTGACAGGCAGCCCCAAAACACACAACCCGTTTCCGGGGAAAAAAATTGGTTTCATATGGTTCCTGCATGTGTTATACCCAAAGTCTCATATTGTCATGATTCAGGAAAAGGCATTCCTTTTTGTTTAACGATGTTTCCACAAGATTTAAGCATTAGTTAATTGTCTTTGTGCACTAGCACTCCCTCCCAGCATGTTCCAGTTTAGTTGATCCATAACCCAAGTTAAATATTCTTTTCACAGTGTCAATCCAGACTGATGCATCCCTTTACACTTATGGGTTAAAACTTTTCAAACTTTTAAAATGAAAACTAAGTCTTCGCAGTAAAAATCATGAGGTTTCATCCTGAAATTTTCAATCAATAAAAATGCCATTATTCATCAAGGGCGGATCCAGGGGCGGGGGGCCAAAGGGGGCCATGGCCCCCCCCCCCCCAAACGAAACCAATTTTTTTTTTTATGTGACATCGCAATAAAGGCAGGCAATGAGTACACCACCATCTTTTCCTCAAAGAAACATTGGTTAAAGCGGGCCCCGAACCCCACACCGTAATTTTTTGGACCCACTTTTTGGGGGGACCAAAATTGTTTTTGGCCCCCCAAAAAATTGTGTTCTGGATCCGCCCTTATTATTCTTTGTGCATATACATGGTGGTAGACATCAGTTATGAAGTCGAGTCTGTCACAAAATGCTGGTTACAAATGTGGTCACATGTAACAGGGGATGAACAGTAAGAAAGTTATGCCTTTTGTAAACTTTCATTTGAATAGCTTGTGACTTGACTTGGGACTGAATGACGCATGATTGATTTGTGGTTGATTTGTGATGGACTTGACTACCACATTAGTAGACATGGGTTCACAAGATGAGGGGTTGGGTGGATGTGGGGTGCTATCTAATAACACTGTGCCCTCTGGAGACATGCACACAATAGGGAACAAAAGATTGTATAGGTCTCCACAGGCAGGGTGACTATAAGGTCATGGCCAAATTCTGCTCAATGAACTTCAAAAATCTGTCACATTTATCAAAAATCTGCCAAATTCCCATGAATTACGCGAAATACACTATAAACACTTAAAATCACATGCAGATGCTGTAGTATTGCCTTAATTAAGGTTCAAATTACATTATAAACAATATATAGTCACATAAAGGTGTTATGAAATGGCGTAAATTTCAGTCAAAACGAGGTTGCATCACGACGAAATCCGATTCCCAGTGAACGTCAGCACATAGACAAGGCAACCTGTCCTATTTTGCTAGGGTTTGTTTAAAAGATTGAAGCTTTTTTAAACAAATCTACCTTTTTTTCAAATTTGCTATTTTTTTCTGTCAAATAACCATTTTTGCAGAGTTCTGCCAGAAATCTGCCAAAAAATATCAATTCTGTCATATTTTCTGTCAAACTTGGTAGTATTGCCTTAATTGAAGATTCAAATTACATAATAAACAATCTAGTCACATAAAGATGTTGTGAAATTATTGGTAAATTTCGGGCAAAATGGGGATCCGACCACAACGAAGTGGCGTTTCCCAGTTAACCCCAGCACCTAGACCAGCCAACCTGTCCATTATGCAAGTTTTTTTTGAAAGGATTGAAGCTTCTTAAACAAATGGACACTTTTTTGTTCAAATTCGCTGTTTTCTGTCAAATAACATTTTTGCAGAATTCTGCCAGAAATCTGACAAAAAAATCAAATTCTGTCAAATTTTACTCACAAACTAGGAATGTCCAAGGTATGTTGATTTGTCGCAAATGGTACAGTTTTAGAAAAGGGATTTTGACTGCGATTTTCTTCAATTAGACCCAACCCCTCAAATTTTGAAAGTACCTTGCAGTTGTATGTATACCACTTCATCTTGTCTCCCCAATATTGCTTGTTATTCTGGTGAAGTGCGTTGACTGCATATTGTTGGGATAATTGTACATAGCACCTGCGAAACAAAAAAAAACACCCATATAGCGTTTAAACCAAAAGAGTTGAATAGCCAGCTAGTCACTAAATCCACCCTGCAATAAACCCAAACAAACAGGTGCGGAAACAAATCACAGTGAGATAATTTGCATCGCCCTGGTCAGCTTTTTTTGTGCACATGACTTGTTTCAGATTGGAGGACCTCCTAGACAGACTGTTGTGATAGTTTTATTTTAGATTTGATGTACATATTTTTGTGTTTATTCATGCAAATGGGGGGTGTAGAAACGGCTGATTTTTTTTGGGGGGAGGCGGGGGAGGAAGAGGGGCATGAATGGAAGGGAGCAAGCGAGTATGATGCAGGTGTCTGTGATTGCAGTGGGTGCGGGAGTTCATCAAGCTGTTGCTAATTCGTGAGGGACTCTAGGGCATGATGAGAGAGGACGGGTACTCTACATGGGATCATTACGATGTACACCATTTTCTTAGGATTTTCAGATTAAATGGATTTTTTTTCGGGGGAGGGGGGAGGGGTGAGGAAGGGAACACTGAAATCCCATATTACTATTTATATGAAGTTTGTTCCCACTAAAATGTGAATATTTATGTTGAACAAATGTTGAATGACCATGACAATGGGCCCACTGACTTCATAAAAAGGGCACGGTCAAGTAAAGTATCATTTTATAGTGTAAGCCCTACTACTCACTGGCTAAAATGTCATGCACATATAATAATAATAATAAAGAGCATTTATAATGCGCCAGATCCATCTTGATTAGATGCTCAAGGCGCAGAGAAACAATAAACATACAGCAAAAACAGCAGGGAACAAAAGTACGCACAAATGAAAATACATGAATATGAAACAGTACACATGAGAGTGAAATCAAACTGGACGATTAATGAAATGCTGCTTGGAATAGGTGGGTCTTCAGAGCACATTTAAACTCATGGGAAGTAGCACTATCACGAATATTTTGAGGAAGTTTGTTCCATAACATAGGTCCAGCATGAGAAAATGAGAAAAGCATGGAAAAAAGATTTTAGAATTAAACCAATTAAGAATAAAATACCTTCTTAAATGGACTACCTTTACACATGGAAAATAGGAGGAAATAATATATTTGTACCCATGTCTGTTCCTTGTTTCCTGCAAATTTTGAATCAGGCAGGTTTTCATTCTACCTTTAAAAAATAAGAAAGAAAAAAATAAACAAACAAAAAGGAAAGCATTATAAATGCCAGTTTTGAAATAAAAGAATGAATCAGTATGACTGTTTTGCCGTTTTTGACTCTGGATATTCGGCACTCCGCATTTTTTGTTTTCCCCACAGAAATCTTCTTCTTAGGGAAGCGTAGCACATAATTTGGAGCCTGTTGCAAAGAAAAAATGAGTGAATTACAGCTCTCAGGTGTGTGTTTGAGTCGTGTAAGCAGCTGCATCCCCCCAGCTGCTGTTAAAGAAAAATCTTGGTCTTAATCCAGATGCTTTGCTCCTCAAGGGACGATGTAATCTTCTGAAGATATGGGGATCATTTCTCAGTTATGACAGCTCTTAGACAATCATCTTCCAAAATTCTCTTTCCTTTTATTCCAAAGGTCATTGATCACTTGGTTTCCTGGCCTCGTTTTCTACCGTTTTCCTCCACGATTCCCCCAGTTTTTGGTTCCTCCTTTTTTTTCTCAAAAAAAAGAAAGAAAGAAAAGAAAAGAAACAAAAACAGTATATAGACCCAAACTTGTCAGTTTAGGTCATTATTCAATCATTTAATAGCAAGTCAGTCAGTGAGTTAGTTGGTCAGTCGGGGAGTTAGTTAGTCAATGGTCAGAAGACAATAGCCAATCCTTCAGGTCCAGCAAAAAAATATCTTTAAATCGTCCAGCTTCTTAAATTTTGTATTTGGCAAGATACTGGTTGTCAGTTTAAAACATTTTAAATTGAATTCTTCCTCCTCCTCCCATTCTTGTGCCAATTTCTGACCTGTCTCTTTACCCATCTGCCGTCAGTAATTTAGCAATCACGCGTGCCGGATGTGGATGCGTATCCAGGTCTGGTTTCATCTCTTGTGACAGAGCTATGCCGTCTGCCACCAGACTTAAAAAAAAAAAAGAAAAAAAGTGGGACAAGTTTTCCCCCTCTTAGTCTGGTTGGAATTTTGGAATGTTAATGCATTTGATGCTTGCTGTCAGTCATGGGTCTGTTAGCCAGGTCTTCCCCAAGGTCTGTCCTGATGATGATGATTCGTGTTTGTCCACGATGCCAAAATCATTTTAAGAGACCTGAAAGAGATGTGGGTTGTGGAGTTGTTGCATTTGTGCTAAAAAGAGGTTGTGGAATTGTTGCATTTGTTCCAAGAGAGGTTGTGGAGTTGTTGCATTTGTGTGAAAAGAGGTTGTGGAGTTGTTGCATTTGTGCGAAAAGAGGTTGTGCAGTTGTTGCATTTCAAAAACAACAAATACATTTGTGTTGGTGTCTGTATCTTTCTTAAAAAGGCTTTCATTTTGGGTTGTATGTTGGGTTACAATTAATATGAGATTTAAGTAATAATTCCATAACTGAAAGTCGGCAGAATTTGTTGGTTGTCAATAGCTAGAAAATGGAAGTATTTAAAAGGACCGCTAAATTTTCGGGTGAAAATCGGAAATGGCACGGGGAGAGCAACTTAATTAACAGTTCGCTGCTCTCCAATTCTGGACCGGTGCCAAATCGTAGGTATAACAATATACAGATGGCCCGCTCTCACATCCTCCTCCTCTCTGCCTCCGATTCCGGAGGCAAAGAGAGGAGTTTAATGTGCTTGGATTCACTGATGCATGTTTGCTGAATGAGCAACGCCGAGCATTTATGGTGGAAGCCGGCCATAAAATGCCCGTGCTCGAGCTGAAAGAAAAACTGAGAAAAAACAAGGTTGTCAAGAGCAGCTGCAACAGATTTATATTTTTCTCATACGGTTCATTTTTTTTGGGGTATATATTTTGTCTGCCTTTATTCCCGCCTCCTTTCCTCACAATGAAAAGTTCATAAATCATACTCCAGCCGTCTTTTGTGCTTGTATGCTGTGAATGTCAACTGCTTTTGATTGTCGGATTTGAGGCTTTTGCTTCATTTTTGTGTGTGAAATGTTCCGCCTGGGCCATTTTCAATAAATAACCTCCCAGTCCAGTCATTCGTTTCTTTTTGGTGCGTCTGTTCAACCCTGTTTGTCTTCTAAGTTGAGTATTACTTTCTGTGGGTCCATTTGGAAAGAAATGTGCTTTGAACACCACGCTTTGAGTTTTTTTTCTGCGCTTACACAAAAAAACATAATCCCCAAAATTGAAAGGTTGGCCACACGCAAGTTTTTGAATCAGTCTAGTACTTGAAAACCATGCTTTGAGCCTTTTTTCTAGACTTACACAAAAAAACATAATCCCCAAAATTGACAGTTTGGCCCCACACAACTTGATGAATCAGTCCATACTTGAAGTTGTGCCAACTCTTTAGTTCATATTTCTTTTATAGGGTTTTCTTCAATGTCGTTGGTGTAAAGAGAGACAATATTCAGAAAGCTTGACCTCCGGTGTTAGCAGATATAAAAATAACTTTTTTTTAAATTTCTTTTTTTAGGTTGTTATGTGTAACAGTAAAATATCGATATGGATTTCTAGGTTTGCAATATAGTCATTTTTTTGTACAGGGTGAGTAAAAAAAAAAAAGAAACCCAAATATCAGGGCTATTTTTTATTGAAGTTCTGCATGTAGCACTTTCAAAATCTAGGATATGAAAGCCCAATTCATAATCTTTCTTTTAGTACAGGAGTCATTCAAATCACTCATGTACTTTTCAAGTTACAGAATTTTAAACACAAACACCGTTTTTTTGTTGTCCTCGGATCACAAAAAAGGTAAGTGTTCTTTCAGCAAAACGAAAACAATTCACATACATCCCCATGTGAATTGTTCGTTTTGCTGAAAGAACACTTACCTTTTTTTGGTGATCCGTCGACAGAGCTTTAAAACGGTGTTTGTGTTTAAATTCTGTAACTTGAAAACTACATGAGTGATTGGAATGATTAAAAGACAGCTTATTAATTGGGCTTCCATATAGATTTTGAAAGTGCTACATGCAGAACTTTATCAAAAAATTGGTCCTGCCATTTGGTTTCCCTTTTTTTGGCATCTTTGTTACATTCTCAGTTGTGCGCGTGTAATCACGCGCGCCCCTTCCCTATTGAACAAGAAGGGCGTAAATGTGGAAAAGTGAGATTTTCGATTTCACGAAGGGACGGGCATCTTTACTAATTAATTTTGGCTTATTAACCATTATATTAATTATAATTACTGGGTTCAAATGAAGGTTTACCTATCAAAGAATGACGTCAAGGTTTCCTTATTGCATAAAGTTGTGGCAAAGTAGAAGTATTTGCAGTTTTAAAAAACGGAGAAACTTCTTTGGTGGTTTGGTGGTTGGTGGTTGAGTTCTAAGATTTCTACACTATTACACAGAAGGTAGTGAGTTTGAGTACTGAGTGGGACACTGGCTATCAAATTACATGAAGAGCAAAATACTAAAACTGTACATTTTACTAGAAATTGATTGATTTTGGAGAGAACGTTCTAAACTTCTAACATTACCATTCTATTTCGTGGACAATTTTGGACGCTGCTTCAAAAAAGACATTCTGGTAAAGTAAAACACATTTGATTGTCCAATTATTTTTGTTATGCCTATCTCGTAGGTAGCAGCAGTTAAAGATTTCCGCTTGTTAAAAACGTGCATCTACTCTCGGACACCAGCTACTGGGTACCAGCAGCCTGCACATCCAGATTCCTGAGGTATTGAATTATTTTGTCAGAATTTTCATTTGATAAAAATCATGATTTCCAATTTCCAATTCAAGAAAAAAAACAAAAACTTTTTCCTTCAGAGAAGTTACTGAATTCAAAACAGGGCTTTTCTGGCATTCTATTTCGTTAATTTTAATTTTTATAGGAACTGTCAGACTGTCTGCGATCATATTATGCGCTGTCACTGCGTCCTTGAAAAATGGCTGGGGCGCAACAACAACTACTAGATCACAGCTAGGTCTTTGTGGTCTCCGAAGAGCGCCAAAGTTTCTGAACAATCGCAACATCTCTGCACTCTGGCCAGGGCGCCGTAATGACGCAACTCGGGTGCTCTGCGAGCGTGAATCGTGCGACATTGACGTGGCATTGACGCAGCCTAGTCGCAAGACAGTCGATGTAGTCTCCATGAGAAAGTAACTCCACTGCGATGAACTTGTCAAATAAATTTGAAACTGGACTGTGGGATGAGCGCAGTATGAGCGTAGTTTGAGCTACTTTCTGGCCACTTAATACAGAAAATTGTCATTTTCTTGCGTCGTCGCTACGATTGTTAAATTTAATTAAATCTTTTTGGTCACCGTAAGGTCTCCTTTGAGAGCGCATATAGTGTGACAGGCCCTTTAGTTTATATTTTCTTTGCCAGGAACCTTACCAAATTCTTCCAAATTATTTACTGTCCAGATTTCCAGTGATATCTGTACTGGAACTTTCAATGGGGCATCGAGGCTCCATGTGAAATAACACTGGCTGGGTTGCACCTTTCGAAATCCTGCAAAATCCTCCCAAATCAGGAGAATTTCAATGGAAAAATGAAACAAACATTCATTGATAATGCATTAGTTCCAATTATTAAAACCATAATGAAACACTGTCTAGATGTATTATAATCTTTTTAAAGTTCACGCTTGCACGGCACCGGCGTGAAGTCAAACTGGATGATGATGCCTAGCGGCGATATCCAGTCAACTTTCTGAGATTCTGAGATTCTGAGAAAGTTGAAAAAAAAATTAACTAGAGCAGGGTACCTGCAACATCTGGATAACTGCACCGGTGGTCTACCAACTGAGCTATCCAGCCCTATGTTGGCGGTTCAACACATCTTGACAATTTTTGAATTGGTGGACCAAAAAATACTTCATCCTTCAGCAGATTTGGGCAAAACAATACTGGTTTGGTGTGTCTGCACTGAAATCAGTCCTAAATGTTGTAAACTTTTCAAAAGGTCCTTTTCAATACTACCTTGGCAAGAACTTTTTGCTTCACTTGTTAATTTATGGATCATCATTTGATCATTTTTTTATTCTGTCATCCTCAAAATTCATGTCCGCCACCTGTTCGGAAGTTACTGACAATCAACCAGTTATATGTTTTGTGTTCTTGAATGTCATTCATCATAAAATGGCACACTAGACGGTAGTCCTGATATTAGGAAAGACATGGACTCCCGTATCTATCAATCATTTACAAGATTTCAATTTGTCTTTTAAAAATGGTGCCATATTGGCTTAATCCATTGTATATCCCTTCATGGTTCACAGCTTGATTGTGAGGAAAGGGCCCACAGATATTCCACGGACCTTTTGGCTGCTTTCAATCATCCTAGGATTGGGTGTGTGTGCGGGGTGGCTTAGGAGCACTAAGGCCAGGTCCCATCTTGCCGAAGAATAATGCGTGCGCTGTCATTAAATTTTGAGTTTAATTGCCGTAGCGTGACTCGGAAAAGACCCCTAAATTGTTCTGCAGCACGCAGTGGCTTTTGAGAGCCCTCGTGTGAGGCTAGGAGTCTGGATTGGGGAAGGTTATTAATGATCCTCCATTGGAAAGCTCGCCAATATCAGAAGGTACAAACTGGCACACGCACACACTCAAGCAGCTGCGCCATGCTACCGCATTAACGACGTCAGTGTGATTAGCGTAAGCTAGCAACACGTTGTTGTCGCACACTGTAAGGCAAGGCTTAATGAGGTTAACGTAATGTGCAGGCTTCCCCGCTGGCCCAGCACACGGACCCCAAAGTCCCCTCCGGGCAAAAGAATATAAAGAGTACAGTCCCGTCGGTGGTTGGGGCCTTGGGGTATTAGAAACCCTCCGTCTAGCACGCCTAGCACGCAACAAATAAGTAGCTAGCTCGTCGCATTACGGCAGCCTATGCAACATCTTTTCTACCCCTTCCTGGCAGCTATTGTTTGCTCGTCGTGGCCTGGGGTGATTTGATGTCATATTACATTGGAAGCAGGTACACACAGGGGGATTTGTCTGTTGATTCAGCTCTTCAGTTGCTGAAATATTCCACAATTTCAGGCAGTGGTTGCTTTTGTCTGGAACCCCCCCCCCCATGAAAAAAAGTGGCTGGATTTTATTTAATTTCACTTGTGTGTGGTTTTGGAATAACAAGTTAATTAATTTTGCTGTGTTTGAAGAAGAGAGACAGAGGCTAGGTTTGGGATCGTAGAACTGGCAACACAGCCTTAATTCTACCTATTGAATGCAAGACTTTGCATGGGCGCTTTTATGTTCGGTTGTCTGTTCCGTTTTAAAACATCAGATGTTGCAAATTTACCAACTATTCATGTATTCTTTAAAATTACAACACGCCACACTTAGTGTACATTTCGGAAAGAATGTAGTATCCAGACGCCACTTCAGCGGTTGTGTACAAAGTCTGTGGATAGTCAAGAAAATGTTTTTTTCCTAACAAAATTGGAAATGTTTTCAGTCCCAGATTCATGTCTTTTCAACATTTTTGCAATGACTGAGCTTTGCTGAGATGATATATGAAGGTAAAAGTGGCGTCAGGTTCCGACATTCTTTCCTACATTTCAGCCCAAGCCAGATTTCACTCAATTATTTGACCGACGTACATGTGCAGGTTTCCATGTAATTACTGATCAGTATACGCATCAAACTAGCATTACACACTATGCATTGATTAAAAGCCAACCACTATACGTAGCTGTCATTTTTCTTGTGCAACAAAGGAGAAATCAATTCCTGAACACTCAGGGTTTTTTTGTTTTGGCATAACGCATTAATGAACCCTGAAGCAAATACACTTAGCTGTGCATGACTAACGCGATGAAGATGTAATATCGATGTTTCTACACTCATTAAATCACAGCGTGGCCAGTGGTGGCTACTTACGCTAGTGTTATGGCACCATCGCTACTTTTGCTAGTAAACATGCACTCGGTGTGGCTACATTTTTAACAAGGCACATGTTTGCATATCGGGCCTGTGGCATTTCTGCGAAATAACTAGTCATTTTTTTAAGAGTTTGTCCTGTGTACAAAGAAAAACGAGCGGAAGTTGGGCGATGACATACTGGCTTACCGAGAAACTTGTAAATATTTGAAGACCGGTAGCCTGGCATGGCAGGTGCATTTCAACATTTGCTACTGGTATCAACTCGGACCAGTTTTGGATGTCCTTTCATAAACACAGAAATGTCCTTTCCAGACACGAGATTTATCAGACTTTTGTCTGAAATCAGACTTATTGAATCTGAGAGACACACATTATCATATAAAAAGAATGCATCTTTCTCATGTTTCTTACAATTTTCAGGCCCCCTTTTTTAAAAAATTGACAATCTCATTCCCACATTTGATAAATTGTTCTTTTATCAGTCTATAACTTGCACTGCCAAGAATGGTTTTCATAGAAAAGAAAACTCATCAATCAAGAAAAAAATCTTGTCTCGCTCCCAAGAAAAATGCCCTCCTTTTTCATGGGAGTGAGACTAGAAAATACCTTTGAAACAAGAACCCGACATTTTCAAATGTTAGGAAATTTCATTTTTGGCAGTGTTAAAAGAATCGAACAAGTTACATGTATTTAAGATGGCTGCAGTATTACTCTGTCTGGGATATTTCTTTCCGCCAGTAAAAATGAGGGTTTTTTTTATTTACAAGGTTTCATGTTTTTTTCTGAAACAAAACTTCCAGCTTCATTTAGGACAGTAATAAATATAAGTGTTTTGAATTTTAAGCTCTGTTGAAAAAAATATGAGAAACTGAATGGATGTTGAAAAAAAAATGTTATTTTTGTGTCTGAGAAAAAAAAAGTTTAAATTTGAAAGCCCAGTAAAATGTAACACTATTCCCTTCGTGTCCTGCAGCAGATTTAATTACACATTCGCATTCTACTCATCCCTCCTTTCACCACTCCATTCTCCCAGCTAATTTACAAATTTTGCACTCTTTCCCCCTAATCATCAGCCGACCATCTCCCTATTTTTTCTCCCTTTCTAAATACCCCAGGGCAAGGGCATCTTAACCAAATTGGCTGGCAACAGAGACGGAGGTCACGCCATCTCACGCCATCTCATCGTTATCAGTCCTTTCTTGTCTTTTTAACCTTTCCTCAAGCAATAATTACAAGAGAAGGATTTTTTGGGGGATATTTTTTGTGTCCTCCCATGCCAAAAAGAGAAATTGGTAATTAAAGCTTGCGCCCCCAAATCACCTGCGACAGTTTTGTTTGACCTTTACACAACAATTTGATGAGATTTTTTATTACTTGAATTGTGTTGTTGTTGACGTGTTGGTGAGAGAGCGGAGCCTATGACTACTCATATCACCACTAGGCTGCTTGTCTCACTTGGGGAACTCACGGACCATTACTCAAGGGAGGATCCAGAACCAAATTTTCGGGGGAAGAGGGCTGAAGTTATTTTTTTTTGAAAAAGGAAAGGGGATTAAGTGTTTAATATCGTGTGCTTTTTCATAATCGTAATATATATATTGCTCGCGAGGGAGATTCGCAACGTTTTAATTTATTTCTTGCAAAGGTGTCTTCACTGCCAATGGGGGAACTCCAACATTTTTAGAATCCATCTCAATTCCGTTCGTGATTCAGGTTTTTAGTTTAGCATTAACTCTGAATTTGTAGAACAAAAGAGACATAATAATAAACTCCACTTTCCTTCAAACGAAATGCTAATTCTTTCCTTCTGAACCAGTGAAACTCTCCATTACTTTCGTTCCTTTTGTTTCCATCCTACATTTCTCTTACTTGGCTCTTATAAAAAAAATGAAATATAACTACCATCTCAGATTTTGTAGGTCTTCATTTACTTCTGGGTGGAAAGATGCAATTCAATGCCCCATCTGAACTACGTGGTTTTGGCTAGTAGTAGCACGTGTCTATGGCAAGCGGCTTCAGCGGCTTCCATAGGTGTATGTGTAATTTTTCAAGCCGTAGCCAAAGAATTTGGACGTTGCCAAACTTGCAGTTCCTATAGAAAGCATACATTCAATGATGCATTCAGGGCCCAATTTCACTGCACTGCTAAGCACAAAAATTTGCTTAGCACAAAACAAGTCTGGCTTTAAAAACAGGTTACCAGCCAAAACGATTTTCATGCTAAGCAAACAACAGCTGAATACTAATCACAAGCAATATACATCACATGAAGTTTTGGCTGGTAACCTGCTTCTATAAGCCACACTTTTTTGTGCTAAGCAAATTTTTGTGCTTAGCAGCGCCGTGAAATTATCATCCAAGTAAATTTGCATTTGTAAAGTTCCATTTCTCAACTTTCAGGGAAAAAGACACAGAGTGTATTTTTTTCCCAAAAGAAATTATTTGAAAGCAAAAACAAAATTAATCACCTGTTCTCCAAAAACACCTTTTTTTTTAATTAATGTTTTCTTTCCGGGAGTATCCATTACACTTTTTATTTTTATTTTATGGCTTCGTAGTGACCGACTGAATTATGGTGGGAAGATAATTCTGAAATCAATATTGAGATCAGTGGCCAAAATGAGGGAAGGGTTTCAAACATGGACATTGTTGGGCAGAGGAGGGCGCTGTTTTATATTACCAGTAGCTGTGCACATGTGTTATTGTTCTAACAGCATTATACATTCAGTAACAATTTGTTGTTACATCTCACAAGGTTGAAGCGGGCATAGTGCCTCCCACAACCCGTTTTTCCCCGCTTTTTGCACATTTGCAGTTCTGACCCAAGTACACATATAGAAAGTACAAGAAAATAAAGAGCTTATGCATGGTTAAAAACTGATCTTCTTATGGGAAGACAGAGACTTAATTCCAATTTTACATCATTAATGGAAAGGGCTTGTAAAACATTTTCTGCAGAAGTCAAGATGCAAAGATGTAAACAAGTTAATCACAATTCACATCACAAGTCCATACAACTGTGACAAGGGAATTCCTTTGTCATTGTTCATTCCCTGTTTACTTCACTTAGGACGTTTTAGATTGACTTCTGAGTAATTTGATGATGTTTCTAGTAAAGGAGACTTTTAACCAGTGTTGTGGTCCAAGCCTTCACGAGTCCATTTCACAAGTAACATGTAATCAACAACAAGAAAGGAATGTTTTCGTCACAGTTCACTTGAATAGCTTGTTGACTTGGGTCTGGAAAACTTGTGACTGACTTGTGATTGACTTGTGATTGACTTGTGATTGACTTGTGGTTGACTTGTGGTTGACTTGTGTTGACTTGTGATTGACTTGTGATTGACTTGTGATGGACTTGTGGTTGACTTGTGGTTGACTTGTGGTTGACTTGTGATTGACTTGTGGTTGACTGACAATTGACTTGTGGTTGACTTGTGGTTGACTTGTGGTTGACTTGTGGTTGACTTGTGATTGACTTGTGATTGACTTGTGATTGACTTGTGATTGACTTGTGGTTGACTTGTGGTTGACTTGTGGTTGACTTGTGATTGACTTGTGATGGACTTGTGATGGACTTGTGATGGACTCTACTGCAATATTTATGTATATATTTCTTGATTTTATTTATGATTATGCGGCAATAGAGCTTCATCATGCTGCCACCATTTCAGTCATGTTCCCTGTATCCCATAACAGTACTGAATGATAATGTTTTTGTGCGAAAAGGAACCAGACTATTTTTCCTTCCAGCCTCGCTTTGGTTACATTGATTTGAATGGGGAAAAAACCAAATGGCTGCAACATGATAATGGTCTATTGGCCAGGATAGTCTACGACAGTCTTTTGACTTTTGGGGTATTGGTAGAAGATGTGAAAGGAAATTACAGTTTTAGTGTTTGGAGGAAAACCCAAGAATGATATTCTGGGGAAAACCCACGGAATCAAACCCAATCCACAATATTGGCCCAGGGGGGATTCGAACCCGGGTCACAGCGGTGGAAGGCGAGGAAAATATCGCTACGCCAACCTGATCCCGACCTACCCAAAACATTGACAAGTTTCCTTCAGGAATCGTACTACTTTGCCCATAGAACTCCCTTCATTACAAATACTCAGCTTAAAGTCTTTACGTTTCCTCACTCATTTTGACACAGGGATGAGCAGTGTTGAAACCCAAGCTGGAACAAGTCACATCTCTGGTCAAGAGGCTGGTCAAGAGGCTGGAAAAGAGGCTGTGACTACCATTTTGTGCAATGGGCCAGGTTTTCTGTGGCTATGGCTATTTGCTGCAGTGTGCTAACTGCAGACTTAAATCTTAGCCACAAAATTGCCTATTTTGTTATGGCTTAATGCATAAGCTTTTTAGGATTTGATTCAAAGACAAATTTGGACTAAACCTTAAAGAATTTGACTAAATTTCAATTTTGAATTAAATGTGCTATATAAATATAAGGTGCTTCACATTTTGTTTTTTAATAAGAAATATTTAATCTTAATGAAATATTTCTATTTACTTTATATACATCTGGACAATACCTTCACACACAAATTGGTGTAGCTTCCCTTTCATTTGGCACGTGGTCCATACATTCACAGAAAGCAGATGTGAAAAAAAAGTGCGTCTTCGGTTGACTACACCAGACGTTTCTGTGTCTCCCAGGAAAAAAAGCCTCCACAGTACGCTAGCACGTCGGCCACCGTGCCAGGCGCGAGAATCGCCGGACGGTTTCCCACGCTCCACTTACTTCCCGTTAGCGCGCCTGGCACCTCGTTGCCTCTCAAAGTCGCATACCGCAGCGAAGCATAATAGACAAGCATGCCAGCCATGCCGCACTCATTCTCCCTTCATCTGGTTGGGGGGGGGGGGCAATCTTGGGAGCAAGGACCACCATAGACATGTTCCCCCAGTCCCCCGAGTGTTCTAAAATGCGCGGATATTCTTAGCATTGTCCCCGGATATAAATCTGCCAGATTTTGCCAACATTGAAGCAGAGTCATTGGCCACTAATAAGATTGGTTACTGTTGCTGCTCCAGTCCCTTTTACCAAATTCAGCTTTTCTCATATTCAGGCATGCAACTGGGAACTCATAAAAAAAAGAGGAAATTCAAATCTTTCCAAGACCTTGTACAGTGTTTTTCTATTTTCAATGGCACACATGGGAAGTCAAAAAAGAGGAAATCAGCTGATCCGAGGAAAAGTTGCATGCCTGCATATTGAATTTAAAATTCTGTGTTTAATTCTGAAAAAAAAAAATAAAACCCCAAACTTTATTCTATATTGGGCAACGGCAATTCTCTGATAATGTTTTTGTTTTTTCTGGGTTTAAGATTTGAAGGTTTGCATGGTGAATGTAGCAATAAGGTAAAGGTTTACCGAAGCACCATGTGACAAATCTCTTTTGTGAGTTTGTGAGGTTCGGAAACGAACCGAGGGAAACTCAATGTTTCGGACAGTATCCTCTGCCCGTTGTCAGGACACTGAAGGATCCCAACGGTGAAGGGAGGTTATATGGTGTGACTGGAAGTAACTGAAGCATGTGCAGGTGCAGTGTTGAGCAGGGGATGCCGGCTGAATATTTTGGGTTGTTTGTGCGCCTGTAACGCACCAGAAGATCTGCCTTAATTATTGTCAGGATCCAAATAAGTAGAAATTGGTATAGTAATTATTCCGTAACCACATGTGATGCGATCAAGCTACATGAGTCTTTTGTCAGGAATTTTCATCACATCACTTCATCACATCTCTTGGTGTTCTGACTTCCATAATTGTTTAACTAAAGATGGTATCAGCATTCGGTTTTCACATCAGTAATGCTGAGATTGTGCTCTTTTCAAATCTGTAATAAATTTTTTTTTGACCGGGGTCGACAAACGACTCATTTAGCTTGATTGCATCACAAATATGGGCTGTTCTTTCCCCCCAGTCAGAGACATCTTACTCCAATGTGAACAACTTTTCGTATTGCTAGAAAAAAATTGTAAATAAAAAAGGGTAGATTTGGAGTGCAATTGATAATAGCATGGTAACAGAAAATTTAAGCAAGGATTTCATATTCACACTCTCTCTTATCAATACACTGAAAGAATGCAGCTGAGTTTATAATTGCAAGCTTTTGACATTTTCATTGAAACATGAAATTTTTATGTATGAAACTGTTATTGGACTAAGGGTGCACAAAATGTAAATTTAAAGATATACAATTAAAAGTAACGTTAGATGCATGCTAAATAAGTAGGTACCTTCATAAATTGTCAGATCATTATTCAAGTGTGGATTGTAAAATAGGATCCAAACAATAAGAAGTTGATAAATTAATTATTCCACAACCAAATGGACTGAATTTTCCCCGCGAGATATCTCACATCTAACTTAAACAACTTTTATATTGCTAAAAGAAATAGCTAATAAAAAAAGGTAGTTTTGGGGGTGAAATTGATAACAGCACAGTAAGAGAAAATTCAAGTAATGGATTATTTAATTATTTTACACTCTTTCTTGTCAATATGCTGAAAGAATGCAGCCGAGTTTATTTTTGCGAGCTTTTGATATTTTTTTTGGTAGAAACATGAAATTTTTATGGATGAAAATGTAATTGGACTGAGGGTGCATAACAAAATGTAAATTTAAAGATACAAAATTAAAGTAACATTGGATGCATGCTAAATGAGCAGGGTAATAATGCATGCTAAATAAGCATGCTAAATAAGCAGGGTACCTAAAGAGATTGTCAGATTATTATTCAAAAGTGGCATGTGTAAAACAGGACATCAATAACTTGAATGCTTTACAAGTTGCATATTTCAGAATCATAATCGAAATCAATGACAAGGATGACAACTCAAATGAATACATAAATGTTTGTGTATTTTTATTTTTAAAACAAAATAAAAAGATGTTGAATCCATGGGATCAATTCAATTGACATTGACATTGATTCTTATTTCTTCAGCAATTTTGCTGGTTAATAAAAATATGTGCATTATATTTCTTCATGAAGTGACACCATGCCCCTAAACAGCAAGATATGAAGTAGGAGTATAGTCAGTTAAAGCTATAGTCCATCATTTGCAGCAATCCGAAAAAGTAACTGGCGTAATTATTGTTGAAAAACATACTTGGTTGAAAGATAGTAAGGGAACTAAACTCCCTGTGAAATTTTTCTTTCTGGCAAGCTGTCATTTTGAAGTAATCAACGAAAGAAGGCCTTTTGTCTTAAGAAAGAAAATTTAAATATGTCGGTTCGGTCGCGTGCAAGCATGCACATTGGCACGACGCACGCATAGTTGCTATAATCGGCAGTGCGCGCGCATCCCGTATAGCTGCAATCGGCTCAGTGAGAACGTGTCTCGGACGCTGAATTCAGGCCCAATTCAAAACATGATTCAGCAAACTTTTGATTTGAAATTGAGATCCTAGAATGCTGTTTTTTCTTGGAATATACAGCTGAAGCTGAGCTGAAACTTCATCAGGTTAGTTGTTCAGTATCCTTCATTACATTTTGAACACTTTTGTTGCTTCAAACGAACAAAATGCACAAATTACAAATGATGGACTACATCTTTAAGTACTCACAATTTTGTGCTGAATTTGTGCAACCGATTGTCAGGTTTAGTAATTTTTTCCCAGACAATTCAATAAATGTTACTTTGTGATCCAAGTCCTCACAAGTCACATCACAAGTCCAGTCTCGAGTGACAAGCTATTTAAATCGGTACTGGAGGTCTCGAGACCGGTCTTGAGACCACTTTTTCTCTGTTTCTGTCTCAAACCTTGAGGTCTCGGTCAAGGACTCTGTGGTCCGGAATCCACCACTGCCTACGATTGATGAATTTCAATGATGGAGGTCTCGAGACCAGTCTCATGATCAGTCTTGGTCTCGGTGATCTCGACTCCATCACTGATTCAAATGAGCAGTGACAAAGCCAATTCGTTGTCATTGATCATTGTGACAAACAAACTTGTGACTGACATGTGACAAGCTTGTGACTGACTTGTGATAAACCTGTGACCGACTTGTGATTGACGGACATCTGTTCCTTGGTAAACGTGTGTCCAAAATGCACAACAGTTGGAGGATGTGGTCACATTTTCCATCATAAAAGATGTTTTTGGCATGTTCACGAAGTTCTGTACATACAGTGTACCCAAGTTATTAATCATACACTATATTGTCAATTTTTTGGTAAATTTGTACCCAAGTTATTAATAATACACTATATTGTCAATTTTTTGGTAAATTTGTACCCAAGTTATTAATAATACACTATATTGTCAATTTTTTGGTAAATTTGTACCCAAGTTATTAATTATACACTATACTGTCAATTTTTTGGTTAACAAATTAATAAAGCCTTTCCATGATAATTTCCTACGTCCACTTGAAGACTTCTCTGTTCAGAATTAAAAATTAAGAAAAGTCAGGATTTGACAAAACCCCCTCCCCAAGTCTCAAGTCACATTTGAGCTATGAGAAAATTTTAAAATAAAAACACTTATTGGTAGCTTTGTATATTATATACAAACGCCCACATTATTGACACACAGATGTACATTACTACGCATGAAAAAAGGCAGATTTTACATGTGTAATGTCCAGTGCTATGCATTCACGGGTTGAACGGGATTCAGGTACCCTATTGAAGTAAAGCACAAGTACATAGTACCTGTAATAGAAACCCAACCCCAAAATTCAAATCCAGGAAGTTGTCTGAAGGGCTTTATGGCTTGACGGTGTAAACTGCATAATTTTACAGTCAGCATTTGGTTGAGGTGCAGACAACTGATGGAAATCCCATTAGATATCTAATACAGTAGCAATATCAATTTTAACAATGATTGTTGTGTTATGGTACGCAATACCCCATAATTACAGACATACAAACTGTAATAAGTACTGGACAATTTACACAGTGACAATATGGAATATATCCATCATCTCCCTATGGGCCTATTTACACAGAAAGGCATCAGTGGAAAGCGGGAACAAAAACAGCATATCATGTGGTAGTAAATATTAACAGGCGGGTGGAAAACTACATATTGTGTGAATTTATGGAAATTATTCAGATAATTGTTAAGTTGAACGATGAAATTGACTGGAGCAGGGTTTAAACCTACGACCTCCAGATTGCCATTCCAGTGCTCTACCCTATGTCCGTGGTCCCCCATTTTTTCAACGTTTTTTTTGTTGTTGAAGGGGTGCTAGTCAAAAGCAGTATCCTCTCTGAGTGATTCCAGTGTGCTATTTCCCAGGTTTGCAGTGACCTTGGGCGTGATCCCTGGCTACATGGCATATAGGTTAATGACTTGGGTCTTGAACAAAGACATCAACAAAATGGTGGACCACCAACATAGGGCTGGATAGCTCAGTTGGTAGAGCACCAGACTGACAATCCGCAGGATGCAGGTTCATTCTCCAGTCCAGTCTATTTCTTTGTAGTCAGTTTCCCTTTGTGGTTATTTACCAACTTGTTTTTATCAACGTTTTTATCAACTTGTTCAATGTGAAAAAGGCCAACGGAATTTCCCGTTAGGGATGATAAAGTCATTTTGAATTTGAATTTGGTTTATTTGCAAATCATCCAAATAGATTAACAGGGCTAGGTCATGGCCAGCTCAATGACATCATAACCACCAATGCGCTGATTGGCAGAATGATTCATTGCCTTGTATTGGAAAATCGCTCAGGTTTTTTCATGCTCGGCATGTTTAGCGCTCTACTGTGCAGAATGCATACGCCCAGTGTAACCTGTCCAATTGAACCAGCACATCCTTTTTTCCTACGTGGAATCCTATAACCACTTGCTGTAAAAAAAGGGCCCTAAAATACACCAATTACCAAATCCCTCTGGAGTTTCTACCTTCCCCTCAGCCTCTGTGTCCAGCTGCCTGCCAAACTGCCCGCTTTGGCCGACCCTTCCGTTGCCTGCTGCACTGCCCTCTCTTGTTCAGCCTGTACCAATAAGAATGTGTAAAAGTAGGACCATTACATTATGTCAACTCCATTGACAAACCAAAAACTGGCAACACATGCCTATCTCTGTTTTAAAGTTGTAACCACCCATGAAACGACTGCCCCAATTTGTGTGACTCGTGTCCGTCCTAAGTCACAATTTCGGTGACTCAGACTTGACTCAAGTCGTATTGACACAAGACTGAGACTCGACTTTCATGACTCGAACTTGACACTGAGAACTCGTGACTCAAAATCATGAATTCTTTACCAGGAGTACTTTGAAATAAAATTTTAAAAATGTCTTATTTTTGGGGCCATGGTAAGGATTTAACGCTCATCATGCGTATACGTACTTGTACTCCTCTACTACGATGGTGTAAAGAATGAATTATTGTGCAGATTTGTATGCATGTATCCCTTTGATACATACACATTTCCCATGACTCGGACTTGAACTCAAATCAAGTGACTCGAGAGTTAGGCTCAGTCTTGGACTCGACTGACTTGAGACTTGAACTTGAAGAAAGTGACTTGATCTTAACTCTTGTGATTGCCTGTTTGCCTGAATTAAAGAAAACTTGGCTTGGGAGAAGTTTGCAGAAATACCATGTGAAGTGAGGAACAATAAAAGAGCAATGGTTCTGAAAAGTTCTACGGAAATTAACCCCATGTGTTGCTGGGTACGTATGATACTAACACTGACTTTAACAACTGTTTTTTTTTTCCAAAACTGTTTGTCTTTTAGCGATAGTCACATCACAGCTCCAAGTCGAAACTCACAACCGTTCAATAACTCAAAATCAGATTTACTAGAAATTTGAATTCAGGTCCATAATAATCCTGTCTATATCTGACACAAAGTAACTGAGAACAATAACAGCCATTTTACAAACTCATCACAGAAATTCAAGATGTGTCACAAGTGACATAGTCTCAGCATAGTGGGTCACAAATAACACCTTCAGCAGCTGTGGTAACTGGTTAGTAAAAACCCATCTGGGAGACAGAGCTGAAAGGGAAATCAATTAATCTTGAGCAGCTTGCTTAAGCATTTAACAACTCTTAAAATAAACTGGGGGGGGGGGGTAGGGGAAACTAAAACATGCTTTGAAAATGCATTGAAAATGCAAGTTCTGGTGAGGACTATGGTTAACCATAGTTCGATTAACTTCGCTCGAATGAAGGATGGTTGGACTACTCTAGTTGACTATTAGGAGCCGGAGCATGAGGCAGGGTTGCATCGCTGATTACCAATAGTCGCGTGCATCATAAAGCACAACGGGGAGCCAGGACCAAGAAGTTTTGTGATGGCGTTTTGACCATTGTTTGGCTAGAGGCGTTGGCATAAGTGCGTATTTAATAGTGCATAGGCGTAAGTTGGTTCACAAATCAACCACTTGTCCACTAATGGTCCTCATTCAAATGTCCTTGCTCAGTGGTGTAGGTTGAAAAGTTCATCGTGATTGGGGGGGGGGAGGGGAGGGAAGGGACACGGGAGTCACAATTCTGAAAAAGGGGGGGGGGGGGCGGCGGGAACAGATACATCAATAAGACTTGTTGGTGTAGTGTTAAAATTGGACTATGAAATACTCATTAATTGTATTGTGCATACTTTGACAAACATAGCTGGGACAGCACTTGACTGGTCACATGTTCGGATCAGAGTCCTTATAAGGTAAACGAGAACAGGAGTCTAAATTTCACATGACACGGGGCCAAGTTTTATCCATTCACTGACCCCATAGCAGACAGGAAAAATGATATACAATACAACAATTGAGCCATCCAGACAAACCATAACTATTGGGGGGGGGGGGGCAGGCATCCCATACGACAGATGCAACAATTATCAGCTGGTCGGCAGTAGTGATTTATGCCGCATCCTGAGAGCTGAATTACTGGGCTATAAGCCGTCTCCCTCGCTGACGTCAGCCTACTGATACTCAACTGCAGACATACATCAAGCCGTGGCGTTATAGTCATCTGCTCATCAGCTGTAGCCGGAGTAAGGCATTTTATGAGGAGGACGGTTCAACTTGTTAAAGAGGCTCTGTCTTCTCTGGTTAAGTTGTCGAGCTGCAAATCTGAACAGTTTGACACATTTAAACTCCGGCAAAATTCCTTACCTTACAAAAATTTCATGACATCAAATTTGCTAATTCGCATTCCTGTGAATTACAAACCAGCCTTTATGAAGGGGTAACTTTTTTCTTGGGAGTTCAGATTGTAATAATAATTTTTGCTCAGAGTCACAACCTTTTCAAATCCAGCAACATCCTCCACTATGTAGGATCCCACAACAAAAGAGTTACCAGCGGCATTTCAATGACTTTGCAACGGCTTGCTACTACACAGGCGCCTATGGAAGTGGCTACAGCCACTTGCCATAGACGTGTGTGTTACTGGCAGCCGTAGCCAAAATAATTTGGACCTGAGCCACTGGAGTGTAAACTGTTAATTCACTTCTCGTATAGAGTCAGTCACTTCTCCAAAGCTGTGCACACCGCCATGCAAAGCACCACATCACATCGTTCAAGCGTCCGGCAACTATTAAAGATATCCTGAACTTGATCATTAAATGAGGACTCCCGTTTCCCATCAGCTTCCCAACGCAGGACTTGAAATAGTTTGGGATGGATTGCTAAACACATTAACATCAATGTTGTGGATGGCTTCACCATGTGGTACATCTGGCAAATGCAAGGCTGGACGTTGCAGGGAGGATGTCAAGATCACTGACGTCAAAAACTGTCTCTTGAAGTGCAAATGAAAATGGATCATTCCCCCCCCCAAGGCCAACTATCAAGATGCCTCAAGATTATCTCAAGGTCAGGTGACTCAGGGATAATACAAAGAGTGCATACATGAAGGTCCAACACCCGTTTAAATCTGGTGTTCCAAAGAGCAAATCCAGTCGACCCAAATACAATTTAGTTTCAGACAGGCAAACTTTTTGTACTAATTTTCCATTGACTGGACTCTGGGGTTGTTGTTTCAGATGACTATAAGAGTTGTTTTAATTTGGCATGTAGCCACTCCTAGTTGTTTCAAATTTAATTCTAACCTTTGGAATAATTTAGTTTGACCTTTCTCTGGAACACCAGTACGGGTGTAAGGATGGACAACAGAGAAGAGATTGGTGCTTTCAACTTCAAACGGAGAAATGTTTTAATAAGTTTTAAAACAATTTGTACGAACTTGATGAAGTTTTATACTGCTGTTGAACAAAGAAATTGACTGGAGCGGGGCTTGAACCTGCCACCTCCAGGGTACCGTTCCGGTGCTCTACCAACTGAGCTATCCAGCCCTATGTTGGTGGTTCCCCAATTCGTCAATATCTTTGTTCAAGGGGCGCTGGTCAGAAGCCATAAACCCGTATATGCCACGCAGTCAATTTCCCTTTGCGGTTCATTTGAAAATAGTGCAAAAATATTGAAAAGGTTTAAAGCATCGATATGAACGGCAAAACAATTAATTAAATTTACGAAAGATTAGACAAATGTTGCTCTTAAATAACTTTAGGTTCACCAATTTTTTTTTTTAAATTTTGTTCGTTTGAAACAAAACTTGAAGGAATGAAGAATTACAGATGTTACTTTAACAGCCTGCGTATATCATTTCAAGGCTGACGTGACATCTTTATTAAACATTACATGCCGGCCGGACTATCAACATTGACACATGGGCACGTCCTGCGATGGAATGTCTTCTCCGTATATCAAACGGGGAAAGCTTTCATAACGGCGGATATAAAAAAATCCCATTCCGCATTAATCGTTAGAGCCATCTGGCTGCTGCGTCATCGCGGCGTTATACGAGACGGAAATAATTGCGTGATTCATCGCGTAGCGAGCCGTCCAATGACCTCAAAACGAATAGCTTGAAATCGTTGACATGATGGAATGAAAACTTGGGGGGGGGGGGATGGAGCAGACATTTCCTTGTAAATGTGTGATGAAAACACAGTGAATATTCCTGGAAAATCGTCTCAACGATTTTGAAAGGAAACAAACATTTCATTAGCTACGAGTATGATTTACAATTCATGAGCAAATCCAACTTGGAAAGAATGTAGTATTCAGACGCCACTTCAGCGGTTGTGTACAAAGTCTATGGAGAGTCTATGGAAAATTTTTCTAAGCATTTCCTAACAAAATTGGAAATGTTTCTCAGTCCCAGATTCATGTTTTTTCAACATTTTTGCAATGACTGACCTTCATTGTGATGATATATGAAGAAAAAAGTGGCGTCAGGTTGCATCATTCTTTCCTCTAACTATGGTTTTTTTTGGCATATGTTTTTGTGTGTAGCTTTAATAGGCCAACACATCTATCGACTATGACGAGGTTTAACACAATTACAAATGCTGCAGTACTGCAGTTCATCGGATGTTGTGCAAGGAGCATACGGTATGCAAATGTATTCATGGACCCCCATGGCCTCATAAAACAAAAGAGCAATACAGTTGTACGTGCCCACAATGCATGTTGCTGATGCAACTAAGTCATTGTGCCCCCCCCCTTAATTCTGGATAGACTGGAGGGGGAGGGGGAGGGGGTAATGACAAATGAGTGAAACACCTCTGAAATACTGCACTTAATCACGAAAAAGTCATGATTAAGCCATAAAAAAGTTATTATTTCTGATGACTAACAATTAGATTTTTCCGGGGGGGGGGGGGGAATAGAAATACAAATAATGTCAGGTGTGGTATCTTTTAAATATTTTTAATTTTTTTTTATCTTTCCCCCACAAAATCAGTGAAATTTTGCAGTATTTTAAAAAACTTCAATAGATGTACATTGTACATGTATCCATGGTAACTTTGCTTTGGGCGTCACTTAATCGACTGCAACAATGTTTCATTTATTGCTTTTCAAGTTGAAATTTGTGACACAGTTTTGAGCACATAATCCACTCTATGCGTGTGACTCTTGATGCCCAAGCACAGCGTGTACACCTGACACAAACAGGCTTCCTACTTTGATGGCACACTCAAATGGTAAGAAAAGACCAAAATTATTCATGTCTATTTCATAATTCTGTGTCACATGCATCCATCATCCGGCCACACAAGGCGGACTGGGTAATTTACGGCGCCCAAATGATAATTCCGACGGGTAAGGAATGTAATGGAGGCATGCGTCAGGGCGGAGTGAGGCTGACTTTATACAACTCCCTCTGTGCGATGGGTGGGGGGAGGGTGGTTCTTGGTATGTACCACAGATTTCCAACAATCTCAGATGTTTCAATTACTTCCCGTACCAATAAGATCGTGTAGATTTCGTCAGTGCACTCCAAGTAACTGAAATGGAAATAGCGCCCTCTATGGATTGACAAAATCAGACAATAACCCAAACAGGCTCATTAACCCTAAGGCAAAAAAAAAAAAGTCTCCGGTTTCTGGTCTGCACGCGCGTTGCTGTAGCCATGCGTGTCGGCAAAATGAAAAAGGTTTTTTTCATTGCTGCACAATTTTAACGTGTTTTTAGATGGGGTTACTATTGAGTATTTATAAGCTTTATGGTTGAAGACCAGTAAATAAACTTCCATAGACCCCAATGGTAAATGCTCACTTACACATCAAATTTAAGCTTATTTCATCATCTTTCATTTCTTTTTCAATTTTCGGGTGTTAACTGATGACTTTTAGGAGAAATTTCCATCCGAAGATGATCACATGTTGAAAACGATGCCTACACTCCATTGCAAAATAGAGCGCTTAAGGGGCTAATTTCATCCAAATGACATGCAAATCGTGTGATGCTGGCGTAGGCAATTTCGGACTGATTTACTGGTCTGCAACCTATAGTGGCCTCGCTGGGCTCCTATATATTTTGCACTAAATTGGTCAGGCACCATTTGCAGTCATCAGACGAAATTTGAAGGAAAAAAAAGTAAAAAAAGGGCCCTAACCCCCAAGAGTGATTTACTAGGAACCTTCCCCACTCTTGAAAATTCCAACACCATAGGGTAAACTCTACACCCAAACTGTTGGGCTCTTGATTATGGTGGTATGCCTGACCCCATGTAAAGCATAATCAGTTAACTACATGTAGTGCTCACTCCAACAGAATCAAACAAAATATTAAGTTGGATTTTGAGGGGTTGGGAGCGGTTAGGGTTAAATTAATGAAGGAATGATGTACAGACTTGGGAAGTATGTGTATTGGGAACAAAGAGAAACAATAGGGACAATGGGATCCTGCAAGTTGGTCTATACAAATCCCGGTACCCTGCAAGTGAAACGCTACGGTGTTTGAGATTTTAATAGAAACAAAGGAGAAACTAATAGGGAAATAAAGGTTGACAATAGCGACACCCCCATAATTACCCATATGTACAGATCTGTTTGCCCAGTCAGACCAACACCTCTAAAGGGGTCTCTAAAAGACTTGTTTTTATCTAAAAACTGATGAGTGAAATGTACTATATTCAGGGTAAATTGAGTAGAATTTTTTTTTTCGGGGATTCAGAAGTTATTCAGAAAAGAGGAAAACTGCATTAGGAAAAAAAACAAACATTTTTTTTATGTGTCTGAAATGCCAAACTCCTGACATAAATATGCATTTTCTCGACCAAATGTCAAATAAATTAAAAAACCCTAGTACTTGTATCAGAAAATCTACCCAGACCAGTGATCTGTGACATTTTGCCGTACACATATCCCCAGCTAAAGCAATTAGAATTGTAACGTTGAGTACAGTAGTTTGCTTTTGCTTAGCAAAACCTCAAAATGCGACATTCTAAACAATGGCTATTCAAGCAAATAACTAATTACAACCATGGAACACCTCTGCTTTTGTCATAAACAACGTAGCAGTTTTAAATTTGAATAACGGCTGCCACAATGCTGCAGCCATAAATGAGGTGTCCAACAAACGTACATTGACCTGTAAGTTTCTCACTGCTTTGGCTCAACCTTAACTCCCTAGGCATTTCTTGAATGTGGTCCTTGGAGGGGTGACCACTGCCTCAATCCTGCAAAATCCTCCAGCAATCACTGTCAATATGTTGAGGCAGAGCCAGTGACATCCTGGAGCAGTGCAGAAGATTTCAAGTATAATCTAGGCCTAAATTTACGCACAGCTGAGCATAAATAACACAAGGTCTGGCCCAAGACCTTGACACAGTGCATCTTCCAAAATCAGCCACACATTTTGGCCATATAGCCTCAATCCTAGAAATTTCCTCCATTTTGCAAAGTGGATTTTGGAGGATTTGGGAAGGTTAGGGTTAAGGGAACAGACGTTATTCCTACCTGTAGTCTGGCTTGGTTTGTCTTGAACGTCCCCAAGGGATCATCAAATTGCTTGTAGTGATCCAGCACTGGTCGCACGTCTTCCACACCGCTAACGGCTATCGCTGTGAAGACCAACAAATAACGCATACAGAGGACAGTCAATATAAATGGAGAAGGTAAAAAACTTCTGGGGGCTAATTCTCCTTACTCGCAGCAGACGCTGAATTGCAAAGGACGCAGCTACAACGTGGTTGAGCAGCAGGCATGTAAAGGCACCTATGGCTGCCGGCCACATCGACCCATATATGACCACAGCCAGAGATCAAAAGTGCTGATTTTTGCGGAGGGGAGAGCCCGGAGCAAAACCCTTAGGAGCACAAGAGAGAATCAACAAACAACTCTTCTCACATATGACCCGAGCCGGGAATCGAACCCAGTCACAGCGGTGAGAGGCAAGTGCCATACGCAATGCGCCACACGTTCCACTCCCTTTTCTGAATGGCATTTCAGAGTTGCATCGAAGAGCGCCACAGGTTGACCCAACAACATGTTGGTTTCAGACAGGTAAACTTTATGTGTATATTTTCCATTGGCTAGACTCTCAAGTTGTTTAGAAAGGTTGCAACAGCTGAACTTTCATGTGAAGTCGCTGATAATGGTATCAAACATCAAACTTAATTCTTATTTTGGAATAATGATTATTCAGCGTAAATCTGAAAATGCCAGTCTGAAACGGGTACAAGACAATAATAGCCCAGGTTATGCGACAAAAGACCCATACACTTTGCAGAAAACAGAACAAGTCTGTTTTCTAAAATTTTTAGTTTCTGCAACAGAATTTTAGTATTTCAAACTGATCAAAAAGATTAATGTTCTTTGAAACAAAATCTGCAAGGTATGAAACTTTGTAACGGACTAGAAACCCTGCCAAATGCAACAACATCCAACACTTGTCCAAGCCTGCATAATGTAACAAAGTTCCAACAGGTGAAATCCCAAGGCCAAACTACAAACCGAGTCTGTCGTCGCCAACTGCAACAGGATAATACTAGTGGTATACTAGTGCGTTGATGGCCCAATGCAACAAGGTCCGACAGACTGTATTACACGTGTTGTACTGTGCTGCATCTGGGAGGGTTAGTGATTTTTTAAATGAAAGGCCAAAACCCAATTACAAACGTTACTTCTCCCGAAAGCAAAGATTCTAGTTCCAAAACAATGGTGACACCAAGCCAAATGGATTTCTTACTTCTGAGGAAATCAGCCAAGTCCACCAGTACCCTGTCGTCATCACTTCCTTCCCACTTCTTCAGGCCAAACGCGTTCTGCGGCTGCAGGGAGAATGATTTGGTGTTCCAGTCCACAAAGATGACCTTGCTCATGTCTCTGTTGAGACACGAAAGATCCTGAAAAGCACAGACAACAAGGTTTACAATCTTTAACAAGTCTTAATTTGGAAAAAAAAAGAAACACAAACAAGATGTCAACATCTCCTACAAAATACAAACTCTGTTCAGGAATTTCAGATTAAATAATGGATACTTATTTAGCACTTTTAACTAAGATCAAAACGTTTTACATTATTTTTACCCTGATCATTGGGCCAATGAAACATTCCAAAGACAATCTCAGCTCCCTGGGGAGTATACAGCTTGATGCTGCAATTTTGGCACATAGCAGCTTAAGTCAATCGCAATAACCATCTCTGCCCTCACAGGTACCCATTTTCTCCTGGGTGGAGAGAAGCAATGAGTGACAAAGTACCTTGCCCAGGGGCACACGCACCATAACCCCAGGTGGGACTCAACCCACAACCTGCAGAATTACCCGCAGACCACAAATTCAATGTCCCAGACCACGAGGCCACGGCACTCCACATAATGATTGCATGGAAAGCTCATAACTTATCTTAAATCTAGCATTTCATTTTGTGGGGTAAGTTTATTTTCAGGTTACCACACCAAAAAGCATGAATGTTGCAACTTAGTGGTAAATTAGGCCCTCTTGTGGAACATCCCCTGAATGTTTAGGCTTTAATTGTTAGCGAGAATGGGTTGCAATTGGGCCATCAGCCTCTAAGTTATTTTGTTTTTCAATTCAAGACTTACCTTGACGTGGTGGCCATTCATGTATTTAGTGGCGTCCCGAAATAGTCTGTACATGATGTAGCCATTGGGATCTAGGTTATCTATCAGTGGATACCCAGTCTGTAATGAAAGGCAAAACAAAATAAAACGGAGGTCTGTTGAATATTTTTCAAAGTAGTAAACAGATTACACAAAAAGACATAAACATTTGATCTTTCAATTTTGTTATTTTTCTGTAGGACGAATAGTAGCAAACACAAATAACAATACAGACTTTGTGAGAAATGGCAGCTTTGTCTATAGGGCTACTGACAAATTTTTGAAAATGGCATTTTGACAAGTGAAGTTCAATCTGGCAATATCTTCACGAACTACAGCAAGTACTGGAACACAACCACAGCGTAAACGTTCTCATCAACAAATCGAAATCAAGAAACCAGCTGACAATAATCTGTAACATAACTTGTATTTAAAAAATTGTATTCAAAAATTCATAAGCTTCATTTTGGTATTATCCCTAACTCCCTAGGCCTTTTTGCTAGGATGTAGCCTCAATCCTGCAAAATCATCCAATTGGCCTCATGGAAAAAAAACATGAAGCCTCTATCTTGAATATGGTCTGTGGAGGGGTGACCACTGCCTGAATCCTGCAAAATCCTGCGGCAGTGACTGTCAATATGTTGAGGCTTGGCCAGTGACATCCTGGAGCAGTGCGGAGGATTTCAAGCATAATCCAGGCCTATATTTATGCACGGCTGAGCAAAAACAACACAAGGTCCGGCCCAAGACCTTGACAAAGTGCATCCTACGAAATCAGTAACGCGCTTTTGCCATGTAACCTCAATCCTCCAAATTCCTCCAGTTTGGCAAAGAGGATTCTGAAGGATTCAGGGCAGTAATATGTGACATGCTATACAATAGAGAATACAATTATTTTGAAGATCTCAAGGTTTTTGGGTCATCACTGGAAATAAATTTTGTTTTCTTAAAAACGTTAATCCTGAAAAATCCTCCAATTGCTTCCATGTAAAAATTAGCGTACGGCCTCAATCCTCCAAATCATCCGTTATTTCTTGAATGTGGTCCTTGGAGGGGTGACCACTTCCTCAATCCTGCAAAATCCTCCAGCAATCACTGTCAATATGTTGAGGCAGAGCCAGTGACATCCTGGAGAAGTGCGGAGGATTTCAAGTATAATCTAGGCCTACATGTAAATTTATGTACTGCTGAGCATAAACAACACAAGGTTTGGCCCAAGACCTTGACACAGTTCATCCTCCAAAATCAGCCACAAATTATTTGCCATATAGCCTCAATCCTGCAAAATCCTCCATTTTGCAACCAGCATTTCAGAGGATTTTAGAAGGTTAGGGTTTTTAAGGAAAATAATTCCACTACAAATGAGTTAGGATCACTATAAGATGGAATTTGTGCGCCGGGGTGATACAAATCAAATTAGGTTTTGCCCTTCACCGACGTTTAAAACACTGTATACTCAGTGTGTTACGTCGGTGAAGGGCAAAACCCAAAACTTAAATGTCGGTGAAGGGCAAAACCTATTGAGTTAGGATCACGCTGTAAGATTTCTGAAATTTTAAGCAAAAGTTCTACAAACCTCTTTACCGCTTACCAATGAGTAATACACACCACTTTTACTACCGAAATAAGTTCTTGCATCTTCATGTATTTTGTTTACTTACAAATCCCTGCTCGGACGTGTAGATGACAATTTCAAACAGCGGCGGTCCAACCTGCTGAAGAAAGTAGTCAACACCTGGACGTTTCTTGAATCGCCAGCCGTTGGAATACTGAGAAGAAAAGATTCAATATTAAAAAAAACCTTAAAATGTACAAATCAAAATCACGGCATTCACTATTTTAGTAAGTATCAGTGCATTCAAGAAGGCTGTACCATGGTATCACAGTTGTGAACAAAGTAATAAACCATTATGTTCTGGAGGCAAACATGCAAGTTTGTTGGGCATATTGATGCAACCATTATCTCAAAGGTAAGTTTGGATTAAGTGCAAGTGACTTTTCATTCAACGTCAAATTGATAATGCAAAATAATTTTAAGGTTAAACAGAGAAAATGACTGGGACTTTTGAACCTGCAACCTCATATTTCAAATTGGATATTAGTATATTTGCTGAGTTATATTTGCACTGAGTAATTATACAAATATCCCCTAACTCCACAGAATACATAGGTAGGCGTTATAAAACAAAACTCGACCACTTTAACTTGTGCTACAGTATAAAAACTAGTCTCCTTCGGCAATCCATGGATACCTCAGCTCAGGGCCCAATTTCATGGCGCTGCTTAACAGTAAGAAGAAAAGTTGTGCTTACTACATGTATTGCAGAAAGTTGTGCTAATCTTTACCAGTTCGCGCCAGGATTATTTTGACATTGACCAGACCCAGGATTGTTTTCACAAACTCGATGCCAGACGGGTTCAGGCCGTCATCTGCATATTTCCGGCCTAGCTCGCTGTGAGCGGGTCGCAGACAGATATTTCCGGCCTCGCTTGTTGCGTGTTTATCTGTCATCCGTTCCGAATACCGCAAAACCTTTGCGCGTATACATGTCATCCGACGTGAACTGGTTAAGCACTATTTCATGGCGTGGATGCGCTAACGGTTGCGTGCGCATGGAGATTTCTATTGTTATATCGATGATTTAAGCAACTTGTTCCTCTGGGGTTAAGCATGGTTTTGTTGTGCTTACTGCTAACGGTCTCCATGAAATACAGACGGAGGCTTAGTTAGCAGCGCCATGAAAGTGGGCCCAGGAGGCTATGTTTTACAATAACGCTAGAAGCAGTCAATATTTGTATAATATACCCCAAACATTTATCAGCACATGATTGGATCAAACTGGTATTTTATAAGTCAAACTAGACAAGTGTAAGCTTGTTTTTACCGTCCATTCCGGATGTACCAGTACATTGGTCATCTCTAAGACCAATGTGTAAGGAGGCTGGTAGTAGGGTTCCGTCAGGGGATCTGGGAGTAGCTTCTCAGCTGATGGCTCCACTATCATCTGGAAAATAATAACACAAACAATATTCATAAGGATTGCATATCTCCGGTTTGCTTTAAACAAAAACAATCACTGATACTACTCCTTCGCAAACATACACTCTGTGCAAAGTTGTCCTTTCCACTGAAATCAGTCAAGTGACTGTTCCTAACAGTTAAAAAGCTCCCAGCCTACATTAAGCAAGATAGACTGGCTGTGACTGTTTATGTGACTTGATACAGCTATGCTTTGACTGTAGGTGATTGATAAGCCAGCTGTGCCTACCACTTGCCTGCTTTTGTCGGTTGACTGAATTTGACTAGTCACAGTGCTTGCTTAAAATATGATCTGACTGTTGGTGACTATGTGTAAAAGGCATGGCAGGGGAAGAGGATTGATTTTTTGACTGTCTGTGACTTTTCAGACAGCAGGAGGGTTAATCTAGTACTAATGATTAAAAACTTACTGTTCTGTACTCCTTGACCTCCTTGTAGGCCCTCTGTACATAAGCGGTTAGGATGAACTGATCGGAAAACTCGTCTGGAATCTGAAGTTAAATGATTGTTGATAAAAGAAACGATTGATAGGAAATCTAAATTAAAAGATGGATGACAGAAAGACAAATGCACAGAAAAATGGAGATACAAGTATTTAAAATTTGGAGGTCATGCTAATCAGTCAAAAGTTTGTTAACCAATACAAGCCAAATTACAAAAGATTTCAGTTCTGGGGGTTTCTCTTATACTACGCCAATCATCACACCAAATATGGCCTCGGGGTGGGTGAAAAGTCGTGTTGAATTGACAGGTAATGACCCTATTATTTTATGAGCTTTCAATTACAAATTCGGCCGAATTATAGACTTACTTGTTTTCCATGTTCGTCTAGTTTTGGTTGACCTGTAAATGTAAACAAATGCATTTATTTAAGTCAAGTGGACGTTATACAAGAATTCAAGTACTTACATCCGTTTGGAATTTGCCCTTGTTTTTTTTATTAATTTAAAAAACTTTTGAAATGCTTGATTATTGCACACACACAAAAAAGGGGGAGGCATATAGATGCCACTTTGTTACTTGCATTTCACTTCCATTATGCGCCCATCAATTGTTATTCCAAAAAAGGATATTCTTCTTTTATCATTTTAAATTGACTCCAACATTTAATCACAGAGTATTACATTTCCTTGTTCTGCTTCACGGCTCTGGAGGAATTTTTTCTAAGGGAAATAATATTAATTCCAAAACTGATGTCTGATTCCCTTCTAAAGTTCTAGTGAATACAAAGAAGTCACGACGACAAAGTTGGCCTGGAACCAGACTAAGATTTGTCATGGTAAACATTTCGAAGTCCCAAACAAAACCAGTCGCTCACTGCGCATCCGGCAAAATGTTGTTTATTTAAAGCCTGACCAGAGCCGGCTAAATATATACACTCTGCCAAACTACTACTAACTTAGCTGGAGTTACCCAGCTCTGAGTTTTATCATTGGGTTGTCATCTAGAGCTGGAGCTCATTTTTCTCGAAAACGATAGTATAGGCAAAAAAAATTTGGAAAATGTTGAATTTTGTCCCCGTTACACACTAATTGCAACTGCACCCCACACTTGCCTGTAATTAGCATTAGACAGGTCCTTGAAGTAACGATCCACGATGAAGATTCAGCCTACAATTGCAGTGAAAACAGGAGGAATAACCGCTAACCTGACAACCTTGCGAGCATGTCAATGGTTTGTGCACACAAAAAATTTGTGTACGATGAAATGGCGTCGCCGATTACCCCCATACGCTGGTACTCGGCATTTTTTGCGATCGGTGCATGGCGAGCGTCATGCATACGAATAAGAGGTTCATGCATCAATAAGCGGTTCACTCGCATCACAGTGCGCGCGGTACTGGAGCGCGCTGAAACGCCACCGTCGATTGGCCGGCTATCGTGCATTCATAGTGCAGTGTTATTTACGTTCATTGAAAGACAGGGACAGTAACTAGTTAGTTCCATAAAAGGGAAGGGAAACAGAGGAGTGATAAATGATACACGAGATTCCAGAATACACGTACGCGTCCAACAGGGCCATAGGCGTCGCAAGGATTTTTTCTAGAGGGGGGGGGGGGCAAAAACATTTTTGGCCCAAAAATGCTTGTATTTCTCAACACATTCTCGATTTATCAGTTTTAGAGGGGGGCAGGGACATTTTGCCCCCCCCAACTCATTAAATTTACACCACTTTGTCTTCCCGCCTCTTTGTTTTTTTTATTCCATTTTTTTTGGTGGCTTTTATGCATGAACCTCTTATTAATATGCATGACGCTTCCGCGTCACGCGTGCACGTCATGCACCGACCGCAAAAATGCCGAGTACCAGCGTGCATGGTAATCGGCGACCGCCATTCAATCGTACACAATTTTTTTGTGTGCACAAACCATTGGCGTTCGTGGACATGCTCGCAAGGTTGTCAGGTTAGCGGTTATTCCTCCTGTTTTCACTGCAATTGTAGGCTGAATCTTCATCGTGGATCGTTTTTTACTTCAAGGACCTGTGTAATGGTTATTCCAGGCAAGTTTGGGGTGAGTTGCAGTTGCAATTAGTGTGTAACGGGGACAAAATTCAACATTTTCCAAATTTTTTTTGCCTATACTATCGTTTTTGAGAAAAATGAGCTCCAGCTCTAGATGACAACCCAATGATAAAACGGAAATTGATAAAACTCAGAGCTGGGTAACTCCAGCTACTACTAACTAGTAAAATGTTGACTCACCAAGTTCATAGAATGTTAAAAGAGATGCCCCACCCAGCATAGCACCAGTGATGCCCATTGCCCATTTCTGATAGCGGGCGAATTTCTCCTTGCGTTCTTTCTTCCGCTGTTCGTCGTCTTCTTGCTTCTCCTTCACCTTTTCCTCCGCCTGCTTCAACAGCACACTCAACGGCAGGGTACTCGCGGACGAAGACGTTGCATCACCGCTTACACCGGACGCTGAATTCGAGGTCGGTTTTTGCTCCGCAAGTGAAATATGACAGGTTGATAATCGCGAAACTTGACATTTTCTGTGATGCAGTATATTTCTCTGGGGAGTGGTGGTCCATTTGTTGTTCAACAAATCGCGATTGGGGGATTTTGAGACCAAAATCCGCAGCGCGTTTCGGAGCGCACATGTATGACTGAGCGCTGCCATATTGGAATCGTCCAATATGAAAAAGGTAACATTCAAAAGCAAAAATTAAAGTCAAGTACAAATATATTGTATGTTAATAGTTACCTCCCACCGAGTGATCGCAAATCACCTTATTTATTGAAATTTAAACAAAACGGGAATTTTTTTCAAACGTATAAATGGGTTTGTATTCTCGAAATAGACGTCGTATATTTTTTCGTGCCCCTCACTATCTCTTAAGTTACCTATTAACTAATGAGACGTAGCTACACATACAAGTCTGCAGAATGGACTGGATCATTTGTTTTCGGTCATTTCCGACTGCAGATTTTTACATGATAATTTGATATTAATAAACTAGACACTTAGAGGTACAGAATTTGTTTTTTTGCTGCTTGATAACCAGGTAAGTAGCTTCCATATCAAGTGGAAAACAGTCTGGAAAGAATGTTCCATCCTGACGCCACTTTTTTCATCTTAATATTAATTATTAATACATGTAATCATCCCAATAAAATTGAACATGTTGAACGAGTTGAACTTGAAGGTCAGCTAGTCAATTGTTGCCAGTATGTTGAAACCATGGTTGAAACAGACATGAATCTGGGACTAAGAAACATTTCCAATTTTGTTAGAAAAGACTTCGAAAATATATGCTTAACTCTCTATAGACTTTGTGCACAACCATATTGTGATGCATATTTTCAACAGTCTATGATGATAAAATTTAGGGCTGCCCAGCCCTAAATTTTATCATTGGGTTGTCATGGCAACCCAATGATAAAATTTAGGGCTGGGTAACTCCAGCTACAGTCTACTATAGATTTCAAATTCAGAGAACACAACTTTTCACCTTTTTTCACGTTTTTAATTGCAAGAATTGAATTGCTGTGTGGTTCATTTCAGACACAAGGTATGGCCTGGGGCTACTTCTAGAATTAGAAAGGCACACGAATGCCTTCTAATTCTAGAAATATTATGGGGCTAGCCATTCAATGATAATCTATTTTCACAGATATCTTGATCTTGATCTAGTACACGGCAACAGATCATGTAGGATCCATGAAGAGTCACAGGAGACGTCGTAATAAGATAAATTTGGAATCAAATGGTTCCTGTGTCTTTATATAGCATAGGTTTCTGCATATTTAACTTTTAGTGGGCTTTTTTATTTGCCAATAGGCCTATCGTAGTTTAAAGGGAATGTACATTATTTGCTTTTGCTGCAATTTTTAGAAATGGATGGATTTGGGGGGTTAGTATGTTAGTATGTTATATTTTATTATTTTTTATTTTTTTTTTTTATGTGTCTGTCCGTGGGAAAAAAAAGAAAGAAAACATGTTTGTGTAGTCTCTGACTCCCCGCACTTAAAAATGAAAAAGAGCAATTTGTAGATGTGGGTGGGAATTGTAAGGTCAGAGAATCAGTTGTACCCCTTTAAAGATGTGTAATCAATTGCTGAGACAATGAATAATATAAATAAAAAAAAAAAAAATATAAAAGAAGAAAAAGTTTTTCCATCCAGATCTGATCGGCGCTGTTAATTTGTAGAACAAATACCACTTTATAACTGAAAATGCTGAGCACAGCAGCCATTGGGTTTTTGTTGGATGCTTCAGACTGCCACCCCCGCAGTCAGTCAGTAAAGATAATGTGAATTTTTATCATTATTTTTTTGATGTTTGCAAATGTTGTACATTCCCTTTAAGTGTCTTGTGTTTTATAAACAGAAATTTAATTTGGACCTGTTTTAAACAAAAGGTACTACAGTCATGGACAGACCCTCTTTCATTTTTCTGTTTTATCTGTTTCTTTAATTCAGAGGATGGAGGAATTGCCTCTCACCACATTTACCTTTGATCTCTGACGATGACAACCTGTCTGTCACCCAAGAAACACCGTCTCGTCTGTGAGGTGGGAGCTCTGGTCAGCCCAGTGGTGCAGCAGGAGGATGGAAGGATACCTCACTTTGACAAAGACACGGGCCTGTTGCTATGGAGCTGTGTTGCCATGGATGAGGTCAAAGTTCGTAATGGTACATACCATTTCCATGAGGACTTTTTGAAACAGACTTCAGGAGATTTTAGGTTCCGACTTGCCTCGTGACAAGTTAGAAGCCTCAATTAAATTTTTAAAGGAGACTTTTCTTCAACATTTTGCACCTGAGAGTGAAGCCAAGCAATTGCATTTTGAAGCCTAAGACTAGACTGGTACATATCCAACTGTTTGAAAAGATTGACCCTCCAGTAGTCCGGTGGCATGACTTTGGAGAGATGTGTAGAAATCGAGACTGGGTACCAGATCTCTCTTTGGACACAGTTAATTGATGCAGTACTAAAGGGCTGTGCCAGTCTATTTTCTAGTGCTGCATGTTTTCAGTATCTTGGGAGTTGGGTCTCTCATACACAGTATTGGGAGTCCCATATTTCTGGACCAGGTGCCTGGCATGTTCTGCTTCAGGACCATCAAATCCTATAATATGAGGCTGAGGTTTGGGGTGTTAAAAGCTTCTTAATGATTCTGAAGCCAGAATAGCCCCATAAATATGTCTGAAATACCACACTTCCTCCATACTGAGAGACAAACAGCGATGCTTGCTAAATTTCTTGAAATATTGTGTTTCCTGAATTTCAAATCTGGACTTTTTTTTTAAAACTTGATATTCACTTACCTGGTTAATAACCACGGAAAATCAAAATGTCAAAGGTGCGTGAGCCATAACCTTAAGTAAAACTTTCTCCAAATTTCTCTTGAAAATTACATAACTAGAGAACTTTCTAGAAGTACAGAATTCAATTTTCATGGTTATTTACAAGGTTATTAGCTTCCATAGTGAATATCAAGTGGAAAAAAACCCACAGTCTAGATTTAAAATTCAGTTCTAAGACGAACCTGCCTAAACTCAGTGGTTCTGTCTCCGGTCCAGTGGGCAAGTTTTAGAACTCATTCTCGATAAAACGCTTATTTTTCACATAAATTTGTATCCCGGGTTTTGTTTAAGGATTGATAACTGCAGAAGCTGTGTATGAAGATCTCGTTGTCAGCCTGGCTCCTTACTGTCACGCTGTTCACCAGTGGGTTCTTTGTCTCCAGGATGCAGACATCCAAGACAGATACAAGAAGCATCTAGAGTGGACGGGTAACACAGAGGTATGACCTGCACAGAAATTTGCTAAGCACAAAAAATATCTGCTTTGCAAAAGCAGGTTACCGACCAAAGTGTCATGCAATGTGTATTGCTTGTGACTGGTCCTCTGCAGGTTTCTGCTAAGGGTATTAATGAGCTCAGCAACATTTTCTGCTAAAGCCTCTCCCTGAAATTTCATTCCAAGTGGAGAGAGAGGCAAAGGCAGATTTTTTTTGGTGGGGGATGGTGGGGTGGTGGTAGTCTGAGTATCACCCATCGTCCAATAGAGTCCTCTGTCTCCGGTCCAACCTCTGATATATCTAAGCATGCAAATTTATGGGCCCCACACGCCAGCCAATCGGAGTTGACTGTGACGTCATTTCATTCCGAAATCTCGACTAAGCTGTTGATTGGTCAATTGGATGCTATGTTTTTGTAATACAACTGGCATAGCAATCTAATAAAACCCAGACACGACATTGGCTTTCAAAACTGTTAACAAAATGGTGCACGTATAGAATATGCGAGCCCTCATCATGGGCACGACGTGAACACGCAAGAGGGCATTCACATTAGGCATGTTTTTAAAATTTTATGGGATGATCAATTGAAGCCACAGGATGTTCGCGCATCACGTAATATATCTTTACAGGCCGCGTGACGCAGCCTATTTTTGCAAACACAATTCACAACGTAAAAGCATGTATAGGTTTTATTAGATGTCTACGACAATGGGTTTCCGAAGACCTGATAAAGAAGATGCCCGCTGAATGGTCAGAATCTCGAGGTCAAGACGCATTCCTTTCATCCCAAGAGTTCTCCATCATTTTCAAATGAAATTGATTTTACATCACCAACAAAGACACACCATGTAACTCTTTTCATTCCTTGCAGCTTTTCTTGGACTGTTTCAGGAAGGCGAGATCAAATCAACCAGTTGAAGCCAGCTTGAGCATATTGCTATCAACGGCAGCCTTGGAAAGAGCTCTCGGCGACGTAAGTATGGCGGACGCCTTGTCCTGCAACAAGCAAGTTTTATTTTACGACAGACTTAATTTTAAAGATGAACAGAGAAATTGACTGAAGCGGGGTTTGAACCTGCAACCTCCGGATGACCTTACCGGTGCCCTTGAACAAAGAGATTGACTAAAAGGGGAACCACCAACATAGGGCTGGATAGCTCAGTTGGTAGAGCGCTGGAACGGCAATCCGGAGAAATTCGTTGTAAGTGCAGTGCCAGTCAGTTTCCATAGAGTTACTGTCCCAGAACTAACAGGATTGATGATTACATAAATATCAAACTTTGTTTTCGTACCTTGCAAGGTTTTTCTGATGAAGAGTAAGGACCCCTGCCCGGCAATGCTCAAGAATCTCTTGGCCACTCGGGAGCTTCTGGATACCTTGGGAGAAAACGCAGTAAGTTGTTGGAGACTTGGAGTAATACATTCCAATTGCCAATTGTCAACACCGGGTGTGGTTCCAAAAACAGGAAACGTATTTGGCCAATTTGAAATTCTCGTAATGACGAAAGACAGCCAGTGTTTCCAAGTTGTTTTTTTAAACACTAACATAATAAGTTTTTTAAGTCCAGTCCCACAGTTCAGGATAAGCAATCAACTGAGTGGCACATTCTTAGGTCTAGAACTTTGGCAATTGTGTAGTACACAGGCCCTGTTCCTGTAAGAGATCAAAAGTCCAGTTTTAGGTTATTGGACTTGCCAAACTGGTCAGGAGTGCTGTGGATAGAGGGCAGGGTTTTAAAATTATGAGGGAAATGTGGTGTGAAATGACAATTGCTGACGACAAAACGCAACTTGAAAATAAAAGATGGTGAACACTGCAATGCTCCACAAATGCGCAAAATCATCTTGATTCACATTGAATCAACTGTAAGAAAATCGTATTTCTCTTGAAAGATATACTGTTCAAATTACAAAAATAGCGTCATAAGAATTAAGAGGAGTCTGTTTGAGTTGCAGAAGTCATTTTGAAATGGTAAAAACACTCCAGACTCTAAATTTACCAAAAATAAAAAGGGGCCTGTAACTGCACAATTGCCGAAACTTTAGGGGGGGGGGCATATGTGGCTGGGCTTTCCTCAATCCTCCAAAATCCTCCAAACCCCCGCTTGTGGGTTTTGAAGGAGCATGGAGGGTATATTAAATCTAATGAACAGTGTCTGATATGTTTATCTGGTCTCTCATTGGTCGGTTTACTTTAGATTACTCTTCTACGCATTCTCATTGGTCCACCAGTCAGTCTCAACCTGCGCAACATATTGTGGCATGGCTTCGCCGCTCCGGAGGAAATTCCACAAAGGTTTGTTGAATGCTTAATGTTGATTCTCAATTTGGCAAGACAGACTTGTCACTTACTGACTGGCTCCCCGAGTCACCGACTGACTGAGTCACTGACTGACTCCCCGAGTCATCGACTTACAGAGTCACTGACTGAGTCACCTTACGTTCACCACTGCAGTCATAGATGACTGAACACCAGTGATTTTGAGACCGACTGTAAAAACCTTCTTCACCAAGTTGATGCTGATTGAGTGGTGGGTGGCATGAGCGGGCAAACCAGTGGCTTCCCTGTGGAATGTGTGGAGTCCCCTTTCAACGCACAGTACACAGTGACGGTGTTGGGACATCACATTTTATAGCTCAGTTGTTTGGAAATCACATTTTATAGCTCAGAATCAGCCCAACTGATTGAGATTGCGAATCACTGTAAACGAACCATGGGCCTTATTCACGAGTCGGCCAAATTGAATTGAAAGTTAGGTAAAATCTAAATTTTTTGAACTTGAGAAATGAAAGCAATTTGATTTATAATCAATTCCAGTTTGCTAATATAATAATTTAAATAAATAATTAATTAAATATTTTAAGCCATATTAAAAAAAAAAAAATAAAAATAAGGCTGCATTGTGCCTACATAAATAGTCTGGTGCCATCCAATTCAACAGTTAACAATTTATGAAATACAGTCAGGGAACTCAACAAAAATGGCCAACTCGTGAATAAGGCCCATACCTGTGAGCAAATTAGGCGATGTTACATTTTCCGGATATTTCCGGACACAAAAACTAAAAAAAAATCCTGTATATGGAAGCAGTTGAGCAGTGTAAATACTAATGTAATTTTTGAGTTGTAGTAAAATGTAAAATAATGCTAATTGTCTTTGCTTCACGCCTGTTGTATACCCCGAAGATGGCATCCTTTACACAGTGTCCTCGTATGATCAAGCATAACGCCTATTTTCACTGTGTTTTTTCCCCAGGTACAGCACTTTCCTCCTGATAGTTGTTGCAAGTTTAGGTGCTTGGCTTGCACAGCGTGGCATCACTCCCAGCTGTATACCACACAGAGAGCCACTCAGGATACCACAGACGGACACTGATGTCTTCAGGCAAACATTCCCAGGTCGGTAAGGTTGCAACCCAAATTCGGAACATTTCCTAATCAAGGGTGTACATTTGTGTTGATGACTGGGGGTGGGGGGTGGGGAGTCTAATCACTGAAAAATCTGTAAATTATCCGGAAGTTGGAACTTTCAGGAATGAGAGGGTGCTGGGAGGGGTTGGACTACAGTCATCAAATAATTTGACACTATGTGGCGCCGTTTATGATAGAAACTTGTATAGGCGTGTCCAGGTACATGATCACTGTACACACACAAGGGGCCCCTTCAATGGTGAAACCGCTGTGCATGTTGTTGTGCAAAGCTACTTACCCGTGACAGATTATGTGAACTATTGCTAGCACAATGCTTTCGCCATTGAAGGGGGCCTTCGTGGATTCGTCTATGGGCTTCGTGCGCCAACCAGCCCCGTGGACAAGACACACCGTGTGTGCGTACTGGTTCAAGCGTGTATAGCGCTCGAATGTACACAAAGGCTTGTGATTTGGCTTGTGATTTGGCTTGTGATTTGACCGATTTGACTTGGGATTTGATTTGTGATTTGGCTTGTGATTTGGTTTGTGATTTGGCTGGTGATTTGGCTTGTGATTTGACTTGAGATTTAGCTTACAATTTGGCTGGTGATTTGGCTTGTGATTTGGCTGGTGATTTGGCTTGTGATTTAGCGTGTGATTTGGCTTGCAATTGACTTGTGATGGACTACAACTCTGCAAAAGGAGTGATATTAGTAGAATCATTCAAAGTTAAAATGCACCTTTTTTATTTGTTAGCTGTATATTTTCCAATTTAATTCATCAACAACTTACCTATGTCTACCTATACATCGAAAAATTGTTACGCTCTATTTGATTTTACGCATCATTTATTTTTGACTTTAGAAATCTGCAATGATGACGTAGGTCATTTATGGGAGCTGTATTCAACCAGTGAGTTCTTCCACAAGCCAATGCTGCCTTACTGTCAATCTGCCTTGGACTACTTCAGGGAGGAAAAGTAAATGATGCAATCGTAAAAAATACAAAGTATTTTTTGGTCTGTGATATTCTTTAATGTTGATTGGCTCATTGTGTGCCATTTTGTTAATTTTCTGCAATCCTATCCCTATGAAATGTGAATTATTAAAATTATCAGTCTGCAACAGATTGATCAGAAAACGATTGATAGCTGATTTCACTAAACATAAGCCTAAATCGCACATTACACATCTGCGTAATGTACGATTGTTTTTACCAAACTTTGCGCACCTGCAAGATATTGTAATTGTTTGAAATAACTTGGACAAGAACGATTCAAGCTTTTAAGATAGCCTTTCGTGTATGACTTTACAGTGATCAGCAAGCAGTTGTCAAATTAGCTCCACTCATCATTTTAAAAATATTTCTCTTCAGAACTAGATGACAACATTAGAAATTCCTCTAAAGGAAAAGAAGCAAGCTTATTAAGTAACTATTATTTACTGATTATAATTTTCATCAGTGTTGAAATGAATTTGTGTTTTTAGATATGGGATGACATGCGTGTTACTGCTACCTCAGCTGGAGAATGGTGTAAGACGTTTATTTGCGACAGCCAATAATTGCCCAGACAGAATATTGACAGCTGAAGTGAGTTACCAAACTTTAAATAATTAAAAACAAAAGAGTGACAGTGATAATCGTTTCAGAAAAACAAAATACTTAGGAAAAGGCTAATTAAATTTCTGTTTTGTAGTCTTGAAAGTGAAGGATTCCAATTGTTTTTCCTTAAAACACTTTTATTCTGCGATTTGTATTCTATTTATTTATTTTAGTATACAGGGTGAGTCAAAAAAAGCGAAACCATGATTTTGGGACCATTGTTTTTGTGAAGTTCTGCATGTAGCCCTTTCAAAATCTAGGATATGAAAGCCCAATTCATAAGCTTTCTTTTAGTACAAGAATCATTCAAATCACTCATGTACCTTTCAAGTTACTGAATATTAACACAAACACCGTTTTTAAGTTCTGTCCACGGATCACGAAAGGGTAAGTGTTCTTTCTGCAAACAAAAACAATTCACAAACGGATGTGTGTGAATTGTTTTCATTTTGCTGAAAGAATGCACACCGATTTTGCAATCCTTGGACAGAACTTTAAAACGGTGGTTGTGTTTAAAATTCAGTAACTTGAAAATTACTTGAGTGATTTCAATCATTTTTGTACTAAAAGAAAGCTTATGAATAGGGCTTTCATATCCTAGATTTTGAAAGTGCTATATACAGAATTTCTATAAAACAATAGTCCCGACATTTGGGTTTCGCTTTTTTTTACTCACCCTGTAGTAGTCATATCAAAGATTTCAAAGACCAATAAATGTGAAAGTGGGGAAAAAACAACGCATGTGGTTTTTTGCATTTTTTCTTCACTACGGCCTGTGCCCATTTCCGTCCGATTTTTGCCAGAATGCCTGAACCTAAAAGGATGTTTCCTTAAGGCACATGTGGAGTATGGCAGTGTTTTATGCACCAGCATTCTACTGTGTCTATAAAATGTACTAGTTTTTTTAGACACACACGTTCTTGATTTGTTCCCTGTAAATATTCTCTTACTAATTCTCATCATGCATATCAACTGAATGGCGTATATTTGGCTGTACACAATTTATACTTCCTCTATCTTTGTCACAAAAAATCACTGAAATATTTTCTTCCTTTTGTTTTTTCTTACAGTCAGAATATTTCACGACGTTTGATGAGGTAAAATTTGTTTCTAATAATTAGATAATAATTTCAAACCTAGTGTAGTCAAATCACGTAATTTTTGTTCTTAAAGAAACATTCATAGGTATTAGTCCCTGTATTGCCCAAAACCACCTGGCCTATTTCTCCCTGTACCACCCAAAACTGCCTGAGCATGAAAGGGGCTAAGGAGTAATTCCATATAAAGTCAATCAGAGGTCCCATGGCGACCGACTCAGATTTGGCTTCAATAAAGTCTAGATGTTGTATTATGAATGCATGCAAAATTTTAGGCTTCAAGTCCTAAGGGTTTCCGAGATTTGGCCCTTCAAAGATATGATGCCACGCCCACTTTTTGCAGAGTAAAAAAGAGATTTATTTGCAAGGTATTGGCCTCCACTAAAAGCTATAGTGCAATTCGGCATGCCAAGCCCGCTAGCACTCCACAAGCATTGTTATAGCTGAGGCGCGCACTCATTTTGGTAACCCTATTAGTCGAAAGAGCATGGAGCGCGTGCGTACTACCTGAGTGCGACTCCCACAAGCCTGGTGCCACCGCAGTGCCACCAGATTTTTTGACCGAAAAGGTTTTATGAATGGGAGTAAATATGTGCTGGGTTGGTATTAAACACTATGTTTAAGATCTGTTGGAGTCTAAATACTGATAATTACCTTCGCCTTTGGCTCGGCTAATTATCAGCATCCAGACTCCAACTGGACTTAAACAGAGTGTGTAACACCTCCAAAGCACACATTTATTTCTTTATTAATCTCTTTCTTGATTTCTTAGATGCTGTGTCCATACTTGTCAGATGAGACTGTCAACAATGCATTGATCCCAGCGATCGGAGAGACTTACATGGTAAGGCGTATGATTTTATTGCAAATTCCAATCAATTTCAGAGCTTTGCTAACCACAGAAATCCAGCAAGTTCTTTAGTGAAACCACCCGCGGCATAACACCCTGGCATGAAATAGAACATATGATTCTCTGATTAGACCACATTGTATTCGTCAATGGTAGAGGTACTGGTAAAGCACCAAGATTCTCGTCAGTCACTACATTTTCACGCAAGATTGATGATAAACTCATTGCCCTAGAATCTTGGGCTAATGACTGTGTCTGGAGTTTTCTAACACTTCTACTCTGGAGTCACCAAGTTCTTGTCATGTCCTCACAACTCAACTCCTCTAACCAACTTTTTCGCACACCCCAATGCTGAGAAAGATGTCACAAGCTGCCCGGCTCCAAATACGGGGGTAATTTTTAGACCGACCCCAAATAACATACTACCAAGAGGCTGTTTATAGCAGCCATTTCTTGAATCGTCGGATCTATAATCAAGGCTGAAAATGCCACCCCTGCATTATGGTCGCCATTTTGTACATGCTACACAAATGAAGATGCTCCCCGCATGCTATGTATGGGTGTTGGCAATCCCTCTATCGAGTAAGATGTCTTCTTGGTCACTGTTCATAGTATATGAGTTCATTCATATACAATGTTCATTTCACATGAGTTCGTTGATGACTGTGGAGCCCGATTCTCGAAAGGCAAGTACGGAGACAGACTGGGCATCTGAGCTCTGAGGAGGTTGGAGCTGTGCCGACAGCCTGTGTGTCTCGCTTTTCTTGCTGACCGGAGTCTCTCACTGTGCTCCTTCTCCTGTGGCTCTCTATACTCTGCACCAGTATGGATGGCATGTCTCCAGCCAGGTTTGTTGCTGGCCCGTTCCTCCCAGTCCTTTGCATTAACAGCACATTGTTTGAGGTTGTAGCATTTTCGTTGACCACCTTGGTTTCATTTTCCATTGGTCAGTTCAACGTACAAGATCTTCTTGGGTAGCCTGAACATGGGCATACGCACAATGTGACCAGCCCAACGCAGTTGGTTGTTTACGATGATGGTCTCAATGCTTGTGACATTGGCCTCTTCCAAAACACTGCTGTTGGTTCGTCTGTCCTGCCATTTGATGTTGAGTATACGGCAAAGGCATTGCTGAAGATGCTTCTCAAGGTTTTTGAGGTGGCGGCTGTAGGTGGTTCCAAGCTTCTAAGCGTTCAGATTATGCAAACAACACTGCATCATGTCCGTCAGGTTCTGACCATTCAGGGGATGCCTTCTATCGTGTCTTTGGTAACCAATCAACAGCTTTGACCGAATTCCTGCTCCAAACGATGTCACCACTGCTAAAGGCGGCTCTGATTGGCTGGCTTGCGGCACCGCAAAATACATGTACGGATTTATCAGACGTTATGGCTGTTGTGGCTCTGAACGTTGTGGCTCTGAACACCTAATGCCTGATCCTCAGACTACTTTAAAAGTGTTATCCCAGAATGTTTTTTTTCCTAACAATACAAAGTATTCGAGAATAAAAGTATTTGAGAATGAGACATGAAGGAAAATCTGACCATGTTTACTTATGGAATGATTTCTTTACATATTTCAAATTTTTTTTTACGGCATTTGTGTGTTTATGAGGCCCAAAAGTAACCCAAAAGCAAAAGTAAGACGTCCAAAAAAGAAAACGATTGTAAAACATACCGAATGAAAATTTGTAAGGAGAAAAAAAAGAAGCCTTTTTCAAACACCGGGGAGAGCAACTTTAGTAAATAGTCGTCCATGAAATTGACTGTGTGTTGTGGTTTTTCAGGAGATGCTTCTAGATATCTTAGTCCATCCAGAAGGCCCCAGGCTACGAGATCACATCAGTCATGGGGAGCTGGACCTACAGACAATGACTAGAGCCACCGCTGGGCATGTCATGTCTATCTGTGCAGCGTTCTGCTTGAGGGACTGCCCAAATCAGTCACTGATTCAGGTGAGATGGAGTTTTAGCCTTAATAGGGCTGGGAAGGGACACATTTTTCCGATATCTTCACCTCACAATTAGGTTTTTGTACCAAGAGTCTATGAGTTTTTAGACGGGTGTCTTGCAGACATTTTTGACGTAAATGTTACATAAAAGGGACTCAAATTTTTGATGCAGGGTATCACAATCTTGTGCTTTATGTTGACCGTTTATCTCTTACAAGTGTAGAAGTTTGGTATATCGATTTACCATAATTTAATTACACTTCAGTGGCATAGCATTGAGGGTGGGGGGGGGGGGGGGAAATGGTGTGTAGAGGTTGGACGTTGAACCCCCACCCCCCAAATGCGCTCTTGAAATAAAAAAAACTTTTCTGACCTACTGACCCAACTTTTGAAAGGCACCTTTGCCTAATCGGAGGTATGAAACTTACATCTATCCATTCTTTCCAGGTCAGGAAGTTTTAATGTTTTTGAAAATATTGATTCTTTTTATAATAATTTTTTTTTTTTTATAAATTTTCGATTCATTTTAAGAAAAGATCTACCTTTAAAGACCCCCTACATTTGCTCTAAAATGCACCAGAGAGCTTCTAAAGTTACAATTTTCAGACTTTTTGGTGATTTTGTGTTCTCTTGCCTGACTATGAAAATCCCCCCTAATGTAAGTCCCAATTAAGTCCTTGCTGAAATCACATAGAACATGACCCAACAATGTAACTGGTAATTTTTGCTTGAACCAAGGAAAGTTCAATTGAGCCAGGATTCATAACGAACCTCTGGACCTGCCTGATTTGCAAAGATTTCTGTTATAAAACTGAGTCTGTTGTGTGTCTTCTTAGATACCCCTGTTCAGTAGGATAAGATTGACAGCAGAAGACTACACCCCGCTGTTCCACCCAGTATCACTCCTCAAGAGAGAGCTTCTCACCTTCCTGGAATCTCTGTCGCAATGGGTTGGAATAAGCAGGCCAGACGAATCGGGGGATATCGGGTACCAGACCTGGTCAAGCACAGAAACTGGTAGCGACCAATCGGCACGCGATGCAGCAGGTAGTTTACTCGCATTGCATGATGGGATGCCCGGAGCAACTGAAGACCTTTTACAGAGGTAAGAATTAATCAGACTTCAAAATGCAAAATGTTTGCTTCTTGGTATTTTAAGCAGTTCGTGCAGGAGGCTGTGTATACACGCAATAGTTTTGCGGTATTCAGAATGTATGGTGGTATTCGGAATATGCATGTAGATAAACACGCAGGGAGCGAGGCCAGAAATATCTGTCAGCGACCCGCTCGCAGCGAGTGAGGCCGGAAATATGAGTGTGCTGCCCGAGGGTGATGGCTTCAACCCGCCTGGCTTGAGGTCGAGTGAAAAGTAATCCCGCGCCTCGTTCCATTCTTGTCAAATAATCCCGGCGTGAACTGGTTAACAATGTTCTCTAAATCTCATTTTTTTTGGGGGGGGGGGGAAATTTGAAATTGAAGAACGTGCTTCCCACACAGTTGTTGACAAATGAAGTAAGTGTGACAACAGCATTGAAATTACTGATGGAGAATGAATTAATTTTTGCATGTATTTATATAAAGAAATTTCAATCAAGAAATTTCAAGCAAAATTCTTTGCTATTTTCTGCCTCATAGTAAAGAATGTATGTTTTTGAACAGATGTAATTGATTTCATTTGATTTTGATTTCAATTCCAGTGCAATGATGCCTTTCGCTGAACTCGAGCCGCTAGTCATCTGTGTTTCTGAATCAATTGGAAAAACTTTGTTCAGGTAATTTTAAAGGCTTTTTCATATTAAAGTACCCGACAGTTTTCACATTTATTTTTGTAAGCAGCCCTTAGGGTGTAGGAACATCATTGAAAGAGCAGTTAGGATTGTTTAAATATTACAAATGGTTCTCATTATTTTATAATGAATACATTGTAGAAAACAAAATCAGGCTGTACACGGTGAGTCAGAATGATCTGGAACCAAGTTCACCATTTTTTGTGTGGCAAATAAAGCATATTGAGAAAAAAAAGTGAGTGTTTCAAATGAATGGCTATTTATACCTGGTCTTCCACAGGAATTTGTGAATTTTTCAAATTAGTGGCTGTGGTGAGGAGTTATACCATTTTCATTGAAGTGGCTCATTTTCCAGTCTGCACACAGAATTGGTTTTGCCCTTTTTAAATGTGTCAATAACTTCAAGTGAGTCAGTCACCATGACTAGGTGTTTATTTGATTTCAATCAATTTGTTGAACCGTAGAACCATGGTCAGAGTGTTTTTTTTAGCCTGTGTTCTTTGCTAGTGCTTTTCTTCAAAATGGTACAATGGATATACGTGAAATTTCACCAAATATGTCAAAAATACCAGCCTATAACATCTCTCATTTGCACTTGTTTTGATATTTGCTACATTTTTAACAATATTTTCTTTAATTTGGGTCCAGATCATTCTGACTCGTCCTGTAGTAAACTTTACTCACTCAAAAGCGAGTTTTTCATCATTCGTTTATTATTCGTCAGCTCAGGTCCCGAAGAGAGCTTGAAGTCGCATCCTTACTGCGACGAATCACGGCCCAGTGTCTGGCATCTTGCCGTAATGTGAAGAACATGGCCGAATTGCGGTACCAACAATACAAGGCCAAGGAGCTCAGGTCTCGACAGCGAGCCAACTACACAAGGCTGCTCAACTGGTGAGAAACGCTTGATTATTAGCATTTTAGGTAAATTGCATTTTTTGGGACAAAGGATATTGCATAAAGTGGGAGTTGAACCTGTGTCCTCTCAAAAACCACATCGGTGCTCTACCAAATGAGATATCTGACTATGGACTCTACGGGAATTCATCCCTCTGTGGTTACAAAGAGAGAGTTATGTAGGACTCATGAACATATAGTGGAATCTGGTGACCAGAATTATGAAGCTTTGACTGCGGTGGTGTCACGCTCACGCGCATGCTACACGCGTTCTTAAAGACGAGGCGCATGTGTATTTTGGTATTCCTATATTGGTTGAAGGAGTTTAGTGTGTGTGTGTACTAAAGGGTGAGTAAAAAAAAAGCGGAACCCAAAACTCCAAAAATACATTTCATATTTAAAAAAATATGTAGCACCAAACATAATAATGACTGGAAAGCCAATTCCATAAGCTACTTTTAGATGAAAAAACTTACTGAAATTTGTCAATCCGTTCAAAGAATATCACCATTTAAACGCAACTACCCTAAAACCTGTCTCGTCCAAAAAATACCCAATTTATTGTGTGTTTTGAATGATTGGAACAACAAAGAAAATGACACAGAATACTTGTTTCAACAACTGTCAACAACTGTAGTACACAATAGCTTGATTAACAACCCTGGTTAGGCAAACAATATGATTTATAAAATCTCCTTTTTTTAAAAGACGGGCCTTCAAAAGGACTTTGTTGTATATGTTAACGTTTAAACTGAGATTTTATCGCTGGTGATGCTTGAAGACAATTGCGACGACGATTCTTGAAATAGCATTTTTTGGACGAGACAGGTTTTAGGGTCATTGTGTTTAAATGGTGATATTCTTTGAACGGATTGAGCATTTACAGTCATTTTTTTCATCTAAAAGTAGCTTATGAAATTAGCTTTCCAGTCATTATTATTGTTGGTGCTACATATTTTTTTAAATATGAAAATAATTTTTGGCGGTTGGGTTCCGCATTTTTTGACTCACCCTGTACCTGAGCGCCACTCGCGCGAGCCTTGCGCCACTGCAGAAGATGGCTGCTGCCAGATTTGTCCATAGCTGCTGTATGAAGACGACAGGAATTGTGCACATTTGAATAAATTGAGTTGTGTACACTTCCTGCTATACACATGCGAACCAACGGGCCTACACAATCCCCCACATGGTCACATATCACCCTCTAGTGTTCATGCACAGAGTCTGTTAAACCTTTCATTGCCATGTCACAGCTTAACTTTTTTTGCCAATCCGTGGTTGGCCAACTATTGCAGGCTTGGTCCAAAACAAAACAATAAATCACAAAGTTTTCAAGGTACCGTGCCATGATTTGTATTAATTGTCAATTCTCTGCTCGACCAAAATTCACTGCCAAACACGAAAACAAGTTTCCTCCTTCTTATGTACAGAGGTAGTGAATGTTTTTTGGACAAATACTGTTGCCAACCAGGGTGGGAATTTTGTGTATAAACTGAAGGCCGACCATACAAATAGTGCTAAATGTTTACAAACAAAAGAAAGATCTATATACAGTCTTACACTGTGTTCTTTTTTGTTGGGAGGGGGGGGGGGATAAAAATAAGCTATAAAAGTATAGAAGTTTAAAAAATCCCGGGAACGGCAATCAGTGACAGCTCACACAAAAAATATACAGTTTTTATACTTTTGTATTATCCAGTAAATCCTGTTTTTTGGTTACGTCTCCAATGAAAAATTTCACCTTACACAAACAAAAACAAAACAGTTTTATTGGAAAATGTACATTGTAGTGGGGTAAAATTGGTTTGTTTTGTTTTTGTGTGTGTGATAGGGGCACCACCTCCCCCCTCCATTTGTGGAAATCATCAGGTTTGATCTCTCCCCACTTTTGGATCCATTTGAAAAAAAAAAAATTACAAAGTGTCCACCGGCGGATCCAGTAAAAAAAAAAAAATTAAACCAGAGAAGGAGCAGAGACAACTGTTATTACATTGTTTATTGTAGTCTAATCATCCTGTTTCCCTCAACCGATTAGTAAAAAACGGAGGAAAGAAAGTGCCACTAGCATCAAGTTAGGTCATGCCCCGTACTTTTTAAAAAAATTTACATTGGTCAGCCATCCGGTTGGTGCACCTTGAACCCCCCCCCCCACCTCCACCCCCAGAAAAAAAATGCTGGTCCACGGATGCATTAGTGTGAAAGAAGTTTGCATTGAGAGCATTTAAGATTTGCATGTTGAAGAGAGCAATAGGAGTAAGTTTACGGTCGGACCATGTAACGGAACCTCACAGCCCTCCCCAAAAAGAGATTCGTTTCATGGCGCAACCGGAAACTTATTCTTATGGAGTGCATTGCTAATTCATGTAAAGTTGTGTCTCTACAAGTTAGTTCCGGGCAGAATTTCCATCCTGTCCTGTCCATGACTTCTGCTGAAGCGCTTATAACCCTTTTTACCCCCCCCCCCCCCCCAATAATGTTCCCTCTCATATTCCTTTCAAAAATTCAAAATATATACCATTCTAAACAAGGAGTGATCAGATATCAGGCAATCCTACTGCAGCAGGACCGTGGAGTGTGCCTCCTCGAGTTCAGAGAGTCAAGTTACTGACAAATCAATTTATGACTTGGCCAAGATAAGATTATACAGAAAGAATGGGGCTGTCTCAAATGACATGTCTGGGCAGTTCCTTTAGGAAGAAGAGTTAACGTGACCCTGGGGAATGATGAAGGAGTCGTCAAGGTTTTTTTGTGAATTTGATCTCGCTCCCCTGAAAGAATTTTAATGGGGTGATTCACCATTTTACCTTGATGTTAATTACAGACCCACGTGCAGTAAAACGTGGGCTTATGGATAGGACCCTTGAGCATTTATGAAAATTTATTGGAATATTAACGTCTCCCGTCCATTGTCATAAAATTTCCCACTAGGGGCTCTTCAGAAGTTTTCAATTTTGCCCCCTCTCACTTTTTAATCCCTTCTGCAGAGACAGAAGTTGGTCCCCATTTCAGTTAAATAATCTTCTGTCGGTTCCTCTGTTGGTTCTTGTGTATTTTATTAGATTATAGACAATGATCCTTGGGGAAATGGGAGGATTGAGTGGGGAGGGGGGGGGGGGGGAAATCCCCTATAATACTGGGAATGGGAGATGCAAAGGGCAATAAGATATTGCCTGTCTACCACCCTTTTCACTTAAAAGTGATATACAAATTTTACTTTTGCTGTTATTTTCAAAAATAGGTGGATTTGGGGGTTAGTATTTCGTAGCGAATATTGTTAGACTAACATGTTTAAAGTTTTGTGTTCATAGATGCTGGAAAACCCCCCCCCCCAAAAAAATGCGCTTCTTGTAGTCTGGTTCCTAGACCCTACTTTAGATGAAACAGAGCCATTTATAGATGTTTGGGAATTGTCAAGTCAGGGAACCAGACTAGCTGGCTTGCATCCATTTACAGATATCGGTTGCAAACAAATCATGTACTAACTTTGGTAAATTGGGGGCAGTATTTAAAAAAAGTCATTATTTTGCCCAACGATGGTCTGCCGACCATCATTGGAAATTGATGCACAAATTCCAGTTTTCTTTAAAAGGACAGCACACCAGGTGCCATGATTTCACAGAATGCTTGAAAATATTGTTCACTTACAGTCAAGTAAGGTATTTCATAATAACTTGGAATTTTTTGTTGTTGTTTGCAAAAAAAGTTTAAAAGCAACAGTGTGTTGGTAGAATAGGAGTAAAGAGTACTTGTAAACATGTACTGTACTCTACATAACCCCCGAGGACAGACACACAAAGGGAGAACAACAGATCCTTTCAGTCCTCGGGAGTTGGGTCTTTTGTTCAAAACGGTCCTCTGTAGTAGGTTTGTGTGCTTAGTCTATGGGAAAGGATTATATTACAGGGACAAAGGGAAACACAAAGCATTGTCTTTTGGAGTATAGTAAAACAAGAGTGGGTGGGTATATTATAATGTGTGCGTAACAAACAGGTTTGAACAGCGGCCCCAGACTAGAGTGATATGGTGATAACCCCACCCCCCCCCCCTCCAAACTACACAGCACAAGGTCATGGTCAGGGGAGTGCCAAGGTCAACTCACTGGTGCTGCGGAGTGCTCTGGTCCAGTGGTTATGGTGCTCGACTCACGTGCTGTGGTACGTGGGTTCGAACCCTGACGGGGAAAATGGTGCTTGTGTTCTTGGGCAAGACGTTATACTACACTAGCCTCTCTCCACCCAGGAGTATAAATGGGTACCTGTGAAGGTAGAGACCAGAATACGCTGATCTCAAGCTGCTGCAGAAACTGGTCTCATGGCCTGATGAACAGAGGTGATAATTGTGAACCACTTTGACACCTTTGGTATAAAGTGTTATATAAGCATCACATTGTTACTTTTTATTAAAACATTTAGTTGTAGGTTGGGTTAAGCACTGACACAGTGACATTAATATAAATGTGTGTTCAGAAGTGCTGTACTATTTTTGGGATCAAATCCTCTACCTGTACAATGTACATGAACTGATAAACCGTACCCTCTGGAGACGTGTGTACAATGGGGAACAAAAGATTGTATCCGTCTCCACAGGGCAATTTCTATAGATGAATACGTGTCCACAAGGTTTTCACGAAATAGATATATGGATTTTACTCAAAAACTAGGAATTTCCAAGGTGGGTTGATCTGTCGCAAATGAAAGAGTTTTAGAAAAGGGATATTAAGTCTGAATTTCTGCCAAGGAGAATAATTCTGGTTAAAATAAGAGCATTTTGAAACTGTACTTTCCAAACTTGAAAACTTTAGTACACGAGAACAAAGAAATGTCTCCACAAGGATACAAATTTCAGTACCGATGAACATCACTGTTCCTTCAGTTTTAGAGGAAAGTACAAACACATCGTTCTCATTCTAAAAAAAAATAAAATGAAAATTTAATTGAAATTATTCTGATTGATTATCTTTTTAGCAGTCTAAGTGTATTCCGTCCAAAAAACAGTGAAGTACGATTTCATTTATGCATGAAAGCTTTAATGGAACGTGCATACCAGGCAGTGTTAGGATTCCAAGAGTAAGAAGACAAAGTCAATAAATGTGTTTTCAGGTTGGAGTGACGTCAATGCAACATAACAATCTACAGCCCGTAAATCTGCCAATTTTGTTCCTCAATTTCAGAGTGTAAGGACGCTTGAAGATATATATCTCCTTAAATTGCGAGAGAAATTATGTGCACATGGCCCCCAGGTCACTGTAACACTAAGTCGTTTACCTTTCAGAAAAAGAGAGATAAAAGTTTAAAGAAGCAAAACAATTTGCGTAACTCGCATTCTCTGACCGTTACATTGTTGCTTTCCCACTTCGATAGATATTTTGTGAGTAGAAATCACATCTGAATTAATTCAAGAGGTATTAGTTTTGAGGGATAATTAAGGTATGTTTGATTTCCACTTGGTCAATAGAATAGGAGCTTTTTCATCAGATTTTGTTCTTGCGACTGTTTAATAATTGTTGTTTTAACTAAACGTAATATAATTAGTCTGAAATGGCCTTCAAAATATATATTTTTACAAAATTCAATGATTTCACCAATTTCACAAATTTTTAATTCACTTGAATAATGGATGTCAAGCTAAGTGATTTACCTACATGTACATTTTAAAGGGAATCATTGGCTTTTGCTGTAATTTTCAAAATTGAACTATTTGAGGGGTTAGTATAATAGATCAAATATTGTCACACTGACATGTTTGAAGTTTTGTGTTTGAAAATGCTGGAAAAGCCAAGAAAAACAAAAATGTTCAAGTCGTATGGTTCCCCTGACTCCACTAAAGATGAAATGGATCAATTTATAGATGCCGGAAAATTGTAAGGTAAGGGAACAGTCTAGCGGGCCTACACCCGTTCATGAACATGTAACCAATAGCAAACAAAATTTGACTGAAAAAAAATGGTAAATTTGGAGCAGTAGTTGAAAAATAGTTCGGTTTTTCCAACGGTGGTCGGCCGACCACCGTTGGAAATTTATACAAAAATACCATTTTCTTGAAAATGACTTCACACCAGGTGCCATAATTCTACAGGATGCTTTAGACTGTCATTAACCAACATCCTAGTGAGGTATTTCGTAAAAACTTGGTAGTTTTTTTTGTCGATGTTTGCAAATGTTGTGTATTCCCTTTAAATGAAAAGCTGAGTGTGCCCTTTCTCATGCATATGAAAAACTTAAAAAATCAAAAAAAGGCCTTGAATTAGTTGGTGGTATCTTTTCCTGGGGGTTCAACAACCCCTTCAAAAAACAACATCAAAAATTAAAGATCAAAAGTAGCTTGACCACACATCTGTGAATGAGTGAAGCAGGCCTGATCAGATTGGACCTTAATTGAACACTCGCTGAACGTCCCCGCATCACGTCACAATCATAATTGCAGGCCTCGCAGCGAAACCTGTACAATCCATAAAACCTATAAAGACCTATTTTCATTCTGCCATACATTTGAACATTTATAAAAGAATTAAAAATCCATTACACCCACTGTTAAAATGCCGAAATAACCACATTGTCAGTATACCTCTCTAAGCTTTTGTTGACAAGTGTTTTATAGTTGGGCAGTCTGCATTATAAAATTGGTTTTAGGTAACTTGTTTATAATGGTGTGGAGAACATGACGTAAGCAATTCGCTGTTTTTCTGCAACCTCATGCTGAAAAATTGGCCGCTTTTGCATCCTAAAAACCTATAAATGCCTATATTGTGGCACTTAGAAAACTTTTATGAACGTATATATTTTGATTTTCAAAACCTATTGAAAAGCCTTCCGTTGAAGAAGAGGGCCAGTGTGAGGCCTGTAATTGGTATATTATAGACTCCTCCATTAGGCTCCGCCTCTTGTGCACATGGGCATCAACACATGTGCCTCTCCAAAACCAACACCGCATGTTCCAATCACGCTCATCATAGGCACGTAAAAGAATGACAGGCTTATGTGCACACATGTCGGACACTAATCAAGGTTGTGATTGGTCAAAATGCTGTGGGGTGGGGCTGAATGGATTGGCCAATCATTGAGGCTGATTCAAAAAACATATTTGTCCAGTGTCCTGTATCACTATGACCCCTGCACTATTTCCATCTCATCAGAATACAGAGTGTGCAAAAAAGTGTAACATTCAGGAAACAAGTAATTAAAACTGTTTAAGTTTTTTTTCCATGAAAGTTTAAAAGCCTGACTATTTCTCAATCTACTCCTTTTTACCCCATTTCATTTGGGTCCCTAGATCCAGAAATACAATCAATTAAAGTGAAAGGGTGTAAATTTAACTTCGCCCACTCTCACCTGTGATGTCACCAACTTCAATACTTAACCCAGATTCAGCATGTCCAGGTGAGAATGGACCAAGTAAAATTTACACCCTTTCACTTAAAGGGAATATACAACATTTGCTTTTGCTGCAATTTTCAGAAATAAATGGATTTGGAGGATTAATGTGCTTTAGAAAATATTGTTAAACTGACTTGCTTCACGTTTTGGGATCGGAGATGCTGGAATATCTAAGAAAACCAACCATGTTCTTGTAGTCTTGTTCCCTGACCCCACTTAAGATGAGACGTTGTAATTTATAGACTTTGGGGATTATAAGGTAAGAGAGTCAGTCTAGCAGGCTTGTACCCCTTCACAGATGTGTCATCAATTGCAAAAAAAATGCGGAATGACTAAATATGAATAATTAGGAGCAGTTTTTGAGGGAAAAAAAAAAAGTTTTCTCCAACAATGGTCGGCTGACCAACGTTGGAAAAATACAAGTTTTCTTGAAAGTTTTAGCACACCAGAAACCACGATTTTACAGGATGTTTTACATTGTCATTCACTAACAGTCCAGTAAGATATTTCGTTATAATTTTCGCTGTTTGATGTTTGCAAATGTTTAATCTTCCCTTTAATTGAATGTATTTCTGCATCCAGGGACCTTAATGGAATGGGGTACAAAAAGGAATGGATTGGGAAATAGTCAAAAGAAAAAAATATTAAACAGTTTCAATCATTTGTTTTCTGAATGTTGCACTTTTTGGGGCACAATTTGTACTTCCAATTACCAGACACATCGACCTCCTACTGATCTTCTCCTCCTACTCCAGGCCTCTCATTTGGATGTCTTGGGTCTGTCTTTAACCAGCGATGTTTCACCCGCTCTTTGCAGCAATTTGATTATTCAGGGAGCCCAGGGACCTTAGGCCTTGTCCAAAGTACTTGGCTACGGCTGTCAATAACACACGTGTTAATGAGAAGTGGCTTTAGGTGCTTCCATTGGCTTAGGAAGCCGTAGCCTCTTCAGGCGTGGCCTTGCTGTGCTCTGAGTGGGACAAGTCAACCGTGCAGTCGAATGCAACAAATCAATTAAATGTGTCATGTTGAAACTCCTGCACTGCAGGTTGTGTCCCCAGATAGAATCTAACCCCGAAATGCATTTGTATGCATCACTCATTTGGAAGGTTTTAGTCTCTTTGCACTCTTTTTCTGTGGAGTTTTTCATTTTTTTGAAGTTCCGTTCTTTAAAAGTATAAAGTGTACTGCCAAATCTTAATGTCAATATTGATGTGAACGATGCTGAGAACATGGACGAAGAGAACATAGACTAAAAACTTTATTTGTAGATCAAATAAATAAATCCGAGACTTTCATAATCAGATTTATGTTAATTTTGAGCCTCTGACAAACTTACTTGAAAGGTACTCCGCCATTTTGAGAATGATTGTAGGTGGTGTACTTGTGTGTGTGTGTGTGTGTGTGTGTTGGGGGGGGGGGGGGGGTGATGTACCAACCCCAATTTTGTTAGTCCCCTAACCATTTTGCACAAAGCAATTTCACTTTTTTTGTGTGAATGACATTTTCCTATGAACTTAACAAATTTATCCTTGCTTTTGAATGGACCCATTCCAGAGACCTGTACACCAAGCATTTTTGTTTTTTTATGATATCATAGCCTTTGTGAACAATCTTGTCACCCCCCTGGCCAACCTCCTAGGGCCCATCTCAATTCATATCCGGACCGAGTTCTGAACAAGTTGAGGACATTTTATCAGTTATAGGCTGTAGGATTCTGAACAACTTCCCTGTAATCTCCTCACAATGAAGATATCAGTATTGGTGACAGTGTCAAGCAGTTGCTGATGAAAATATCCCGGGAACATGTCCAGGACAAATGCAGAGCTTCTTCTGGACAATGTGAATGATTCTGCCAGCAACTTGTCCAGAACTCGGCCCGGATATGAATTGAGACAAGCCCTTATTAAGGGCCTTTTCACACTGTGTGCATACATTCAGCATGGTAAAGCAAAAAAAAAAAATTGCTTGGCTTGGAAACCTGAGCAATTTGTTTTCATTAATGGGACATGATGATACATTCTGGCCAATCAATGTATGGGTGCAGGAGTGAGATTTGTCGGGATTTTTTTTCTGATTTCAGGATTTTTTGGTCGGGTCTTTTCCTGATTTCAGGATTTGGAAAGAATCCCTTTTGAAATTTGGAATTCCTGAGGTTTTATTCAAAATGGAATAGAACTTCCATTGCATGGTTTCATTACTGCCGGTGGTGGCCCTGTAACACGAATCTGACACTGCTAACACCAAGAAGCGAATAAGATATGCTGCCAAGCGATTAGACAAATTTGAATATGGTAGTTCTGAACTTGTCGAGAACAGTTTTTAAAATACATAAATTGGATATAAAAGTTCTGAACTTGTCGAACAGTTTTGAATAAATTGGATATTGGAAGTGAACTACCAGTTAATTGCCATCTGAAAAATTAGAACATTGATGTAAGTACCAGTTTACAAGTCAACCAATCAGATTACAAGGATTTATTCAGGTGTTATATAAAAGAAATAATGAATGTGTTAAATTCGTTTGATGGAAAGAATAATTTCATTCGGTGACAGATGGAATGTCGGAATGTTTGCTTCTCCTCATGGAATGGAACGGAACATTCATCTGTCACCTCATGAAATTATTCTTACCAAATGCACTCACAAACATTCATTATTTGTATAATGTTGTGATGTCTCTCCACGGCTGTTCATTTGACAGTCAAGTTGAAGTCATACTTTTTGAGTGTCTTGCCCAATTCTTGGCTTGATGATGTTATTGTCTGGTTAATTGCAGCGTACCCAGAGTATCCTGCGGCCTGAGGCTGGTCGCGCTGATACTACTCTGTCAACTCAGAAATCTTCACAGCATCTCGTGCTGTACTCCTAAGGAAGCTGAACTTCTTCTCAAGTAAGTTACGCTATCCTGATTCTTCCCTTAATATTTTATTGATTTTCCTTAATTTTTTTTAATTTCTTGTTATAGCCCTCCCAGAATTGACATGAATAGGTACATTGTATTTCCACATACACCATAAAGTTTGTTACTAACACTTCGTGCTGATCAAGTTAGAAAACAAAAGAACTGCAGGCGATTTCACGAAAATTGACGCAATGGCATAAGTCCACTTGCGCCACAATTTATTGCGCAATTTGCGCAACATTTCACGCTGCGCAACATTGCAGGTATGACAATTTCACAAAAGTTTCATACTACGTAAGTATGCGACTTGCACAACATATCATGGTGTAACTTGCGCAATCATTTTATGTGGCGTATGTTGAGGAATAGCGACTGAAAATTACCTATTTTACCAGCACAACTTAGCAGCACAACTTAGCTGCACAACTTAGCAGCACAACTTATCAAGGTTGATACAAGACACTCACAGCTTTGTGCTTGAAGTATAAGACTTGCTATTTTAGAGTTGTTAGAGTTGTCGCACGGTTCCGAAGAAAGTTGCACAAAAATATTTTCAAAATGGTGGACGGAGGTGATTCAATGACTGTTTTTAACAAAATCATACACAAACAGTCGTCGTGAATGCTGTTATTATCCTTGTCCAAAATGTTTAGATCATTTTAAACATTGCGCAGCAACGCCCAGTTTGTTAAATCGATCGTAAGTTTATTGCGCAGCTGCGCAATAAATTTGTTGCGTAAGTCCTGCGCATGACGTAAGTTACATGTACGCACTGTTTTGTGAAATTGGCTGCTGTTTCGGGCTGGCCATTATTGATACTACACAGGCTCGCACCTAATTCAGTCATGTATTTTTTTAAAGAAAGGAAATCTCCCTGCTATAAGTTAACTGCCTGTCTTTCTTTTACGTACCATGAGCGTGAAGCTTCAAGTTATACATTTCTTTGTATTATTATTGATTTTTGCAGTTGTGTCTTGCGTAAACAGGATCCTTGTCAATAAGTGAACTTAAGTGCTGCCCTAAAAAAGAATTAACAATCCTGAAAGGATTTTTGTGTGTGTGTGTGTCTGAGTGTTAACCTTTGCATGCCATCATTATCGATGTAGCAAATGACGTCAGACGGAGTGGTAGTCAAATGTAGCTTGATTAATCTAGGTGTAATTAATATGTGCATCAGGGAGTCACGCAAGAACTTATTTGTGTTGGGTGTGCTGGACATCACCATGGCATTACTGAGAATTATTAATTATTTTGGTACATACATGTACTTTGGCGTCACCATGTTGTTTCTCGGTCACAGGCATTAATAGTACTAATTACTTAATGTATGTGTGTGTGGTGCTATGGCCTTAAGAAGAACAGAAATTTTGTTTCACTCAAAGAGATCCCATAATTAGGTATGGCAGTTTGGGGGTCTACCCGATGTTCCCCTATAGCTATGTTCCCCAATACCGATGTTCCCATCCTCCTTATTAGGAGTTAGGGTAGTTAGGGTTAGGGGGTAGGGTTTTCGGGAACATGTATATTGAACATCATCATAGGGAACATAGGTATGCACCAGGCAGTTTGTTTTGTTTTAAACAGCACGATCGCAAATTTGTAACCAAACAAATCTTTTAACTCTGGATTAGGATGTAAAAATCAATAATGGATGGTTTGGTTGTGAAAAAGCACCACTGTCCGATTTTGTTATTGAAAGTGCTAGCAACAGAATCCACTTACCAGACCTAAACAAAATCTGAAATTTTAAGCATTTAAGTTGTCTAGCAATGTTGTTGTTTCACACAACAAATATGCACAAAAAGCGAACATTCCTGTTTCCTTGTAAAGTAAAAAAAAAGCCACAAAGATTGCTGCTGATTGGAAAGGGTCTATACTATATTATTGATGTTCTCATTTTAGTCTCTTAACCAATTTCCTGCACGTTAGTGGAGTGCCGTGGCCTCATGGTCTGAAGTATATTTTATGGTCTGCAGGTAATTCTGCAGGTTGTGGGTTCGAATCCAGCCTGGGGTTATGGTGCGTGTGCCATTGGGCAAGGCACTTTGTCACTCATTGCTTCTCCCCACCTAGTAAATGGGTACCTGTGAGGGCAGAGATGGTTATTGTGGTTGATTTTAGCTGCTTTGCGCCCAAATGGTAGCATCGAGCTGTATACTCCCCAGGGAGCTGAGATTGTCTTTGGAATGTTTCATTGGTCCAGTTAGCAGGGTAATAATGATGTAGCGCCTTCAGCACCAAAACTGGTGGAAACTTGGTCTTTATAAATACACATTATTATTATTACTATGTTCTCCCAGGTTTCTGAAAGCTGTTCTTCGATATGCTGAGAACCTCAACAGTCTGACCAGTCCGGAGAAGAACAAATGGGACGAATGCTGCGGCCTGACTGACTCACTGCTTCAACAAGTCAATTCCCACTGCGCAAAGCTAAAAAAGGCACAACCAAGCACATAAACAAGGTAAGGAGTGGAACTTGAAGTTTAATATTGGGTTTATCATCCAGACTTATTTTTTTAAATGAAGGAGGCAGCCCCCCCCACACCTATTTTTTTTCCCCAAGCTGGCAGATTTTCTAGGACATAGATGGATTCTTCTATTTTCTTGATTCTTTTGCTGATACAAAATTGTGTCCAAAAGAGCCGTCACCCTTTCTACATAGCTACAATTTTGTTGGAAACAAATCTAAAGACAATATGTTGACAAATTTTGCAAAATAATTTGCAAGTGTATGATTTAGAGAAAAAAAAATCCAAATAAAAATCACTGAAATAAAGGAGGCGGGCAGGAAAAAGGAAATGGGCGGGGACGTTGCAGTTGACGTCAAATCTGAACGTTTTAACTATGAAGATTACTTCGCTTGAAAATTTCAAGTGAAGCAATCTTTTATCTTTTTTTTAAATAGCAGCCTTCAGATCTCATTTTGTTGCCAATATATACTATGGCGGACGTGTTGAATTGCTGAGTTTAGTCCTTTTTTGGGGAAATTATCCAATTTTAAAGTGATGTATAACATTCTCAGTGATGAGAATGTATTTAATTTCATTTGATATATTGCAGAGGCCCAACCCAGATTTCAAACAGTGTTTGCCGCAGGCAATTATACAATCAGACTTATGTACAATGAAGTTTGTGGCAACCGTTTTGGGGGCATGTTGTATCAAATGAAAATTAGAGCCAAGTTATTGCCCTGTGTTCTTGTTTTAAACAATGTAATCAATTAAAGATGTGTTCCCAATTCAATACAAAAGTTTTTCACTTTGGAATGAGACATCAATCAAAATAAGTTGGCCAATGTTAAGTTATTGTATTATTACATACAAGTTCCAATAATTGGTTGCCGGACAATAATTCCATACTCGCAGGCTAGGCTGGTTCCCGCCCCACAATCAGTATCCATAATGTACGAACTGGTACCTAGTCTGCTCGCAAAGCAGATCAGTTGTTTGTGCCAAAAAACCTCTTTCAGGGGGTTGCAGATGTCCAAAAAAGGAAAAAAGAGTTTTTTTGTTGATGGCATAAAACATGCCAGTGGAAAATGTACTGATAGAAAAAAAGCGAATGTAGGGAATGCAACTTTAAGTTCCATTAATTTTGAGCTAAAGCTTTATAGTTAGGCTATTAATAGTAACAAATAGCACTAAACTTTCCTTGTGCCTTGTGTATTTATAACTGCTTTTTTTCTGCTTGGATTTTGTGGTGTGTATTACTCTTTTTTTCCCATGGAGGTTTTCTGCTGAAAAAATGTGGCCAACATCTTGGAACTCTCATACCTAAGGGGGTGTGTTTTGATTGTTTTTAAATCCTTGGCCTCATTTTGTATATTTTCATTGAGTGGATGAAAAGTGCCTCAGGTAGTACTTTGCAGTGAACGAGATGGTGCCAAGTTTTGTGTGTTTTTGTTTTCAAGAAATTGCCGGCAAATTCGGGCAAATTCAAGCATGAAATTTGATTAACTTTTGATGGACTACTGTTATAATTGATTACATCATAAGTCTGGTCACAAACCCTGTCATAAGTCATGCAGTCCTCTAAAATCTCAGAGACAAAATACGCATTTGCAATCATTTTTTCGTCACTTAAGTTTATAGATCAATATTTGAATACCACTAAATTAAAATTTAAAAAATATGCTCAACAAGTAGGTGGAAATTGCTGTCAAAAGTTGGTATCCTTCTTTTTGCACCACCCTGTACGGTGACTGCTCTATGTTCCGACACCCCTATGTTCCGACAACCTAGATATTGTGTTACTCCCGGTTAGGGTTAGGGTTAGGGTTAGGGTTAGGGTTAGGAATAGGAATATGTGCAGTCGGAACATAGGGGTGTCGGAACATAGAGGTGTAACCCCCTGTACACTGCAAGAATCAATGCGGTAGTTGAAATAATCAAGTTCACTTTTGGAAAAGGACCCTGCGACATTCTTCCTGGCTGTTACACCCCTTTACTGATGGTTGATGAAGACCCAGGTTCAAGATAAATACAGTGCAAAGGCCTGTCTATTCCTGTGAATTGTACAGGATAGTGACTCTGCTCTGGCTTCTGGGGATTTGGCTCGCTCCTGAGCCGTGATTCATCCAAGGAGCATCTCCTTCATTGCCTCATGCATACAGGAGCATTGACATCAACCGGAGAGACTTGGTGAGCAAATCACAAGACAGAGTGATGCATGATCCTTGGATCTCAACCAGGCCGTTGACATTGCGTATGCACGAGTGAAGGGGTGCCAAGAGTTCACGATGTAATGTACTCCCGAGACAGTCTGAAATATGAGCGACAATTTCTGTGTGCTTATTGGAACAATTCGGTCGATGCCCTGTTAATGTAGACTCAGGAGTGGGGTCGGAGAAAGCTATGGAGCCTGAAAAATTGATTTTATAAACCTACTTGTCTACGTTCTCCATGTTTGATGGTGACATTGTTACAGATATTGAACCCCAAAAATATGCAAGTTCATACTCCATGTGGATATGAATAGGAAGCAATTAGACTTCAATTTAAGCATTTGTGGTGAAATTCAGCAACGTTTGAACACGATAGAGTGTTGTAAATTCCCATATGAATTTGCTGTCCCATTAACACCACTTTAAGGAGGAATATTTTATGACATACAGTCTGGCTATAAATAAACAAACCAAAACCAAAACACTTTTTTTTCTTCATACAAATCCTTTTTTTAAAGGAAATATACAACATTTGCAAACATCGAAAAATAAAACTACCACGTTTTTACGAAATACCTTACTAGGATGTTGGTAAATGACAGTCTAAAGCATCCTGTAAAATGATGGCACCTGGTGTAAGTCATTTTCAAGAAAATGGTATTTTTGTATACATTTCCAACGGTGGTTGGCCGACCACCGTTGGAAAAACCGAACTATTTTTCAACTTCTGCTCCAACTTTACCCTTTTTTTAGTCCACATTTTGTTTGCTTTTGGTTACATGTTCATGAATGGGTGCAGGCCAGCTAGACTGGTTCCTAATTACCTTACAATCTTCAGGCATCTATAAATTGATTCATTTTATCTTTAGTGGAGTCTAGGAACCAGACGACTTGAACATTTTTGGTTTTTCTTGGTTTTTCCAGCATTTTCGAACACAAAACTTCAAACATGTCAGTGTAACAATATTTGATCTATTATACTTACCCCTCAAATAGTTCATTTCTGAAAAGTACAGCAAAAGCCAATGATGTACATTCCCTGTAACATTGCTGGTTTAAAATTGTTTACATTTACTGTCCTAATAACTGACGAAAATCCAAAATGGAAATCAATGAATCTGTTCAAAAGTATAAATCAGGTGTTTGTTTGCATTCCTTTGCCGGTGATACATGTAACTCTGCCTACAGAGCATAAATTCCCTAGAATTACAAGTATACCTTGACAATAAATATGCAGTTAGGTATACCCTTACTGAACGTTAGTGAGAAGGCATGTCTGGATAGTTTACCAACAAGTTCGAAATTGCATCAAACCTGAAAGTGCTCATGGTTCAATGGCCTGAATTGCCCTATTTTCGCTGTCTGTTTTGCTATTAATCACAATGCAGTTTGCATAGAATTGTCATTGTTAAGATAAACAAACTTTGCACCCCTTGGAATAATTAACAGACTATTGTTTTTGTTTCTTTTGATTTATTTTTGGTTTTGGGTTTTGGTTGAGATTTGTCTGAGCCATTCCTCCTCTGCCGAAAGCCCAACACTCGCATGAAAACTTCATTGAGCACCCAGATAAAAATAATTTGACTCCGTCATTTCATCGCTGGATGTACATGTATATTGCTTGTGGCAGTTTTTGAGCTTAACTGTGCTTATAGTGCATAAATTCAGCTCAGTGTTTTTTTTTTTTTTAGCTTAACACCCTGACAGTGGATGGCTCTATGTTATCCAGAGAGACTCCCCAGAAAAGTGAATTTCCTGTAGAGGCATTTGTTCTAGGTCAATATACACTGCAGTCTGTCACCGCAATAAGACCATGGTTGATTAAATTGACCCTGAATGTAATATCGATGTAAGCACTTAAAAAACCCCAGGACAGTCTACTAGCTGGTTCAGACAAGTAGAGAGTCCAGAATTTGTTTTACCCTGTCTTTGCTGTAATACATGTGAATTTGCGCATCCGTAACTAAGAATTTTTTTTAACCGCGTAATCCCTTTCAAATTTTTTTGACATCTTTTAGTGGAGAATTTTTTTTTTTTCAGTTGAGGACAAAAGTTAAAAGTTTACTTTGATCTCACATAGGTTATTCATAACTGAATTGTCACAGGTCTTGTATTCTGAGTATGCAGTAAATCCTGCCAATTGAAAGCAAAGTAATCATAATTAGGCCCTTTCACACGCTCCAAATATCTGTGTTGGACCCAGTTGAACCCAGAGATTTGGAGAACCCCGTTGATACTCCACCATGGCTTTTACAGGGGTCCGGCGCTGTACATGGGTGCAATTCAACCCAGGGTCAAGAGGCTCTAACCAGGTAAAAAATCCAAAATCTACAGCCGAACGGTGTACATGTTTAAACCAGTGTAAGTCTGAATGGCATGCCTTGTCAACCCGTGTTTGATGGGACTAGATTCCGCTCACACTGGACCCGTGTTAATATCACCAGGGGTATCCACTCCGTTCACAAGTACCCCCTCACCGGCAAAGAAAGTACAGTTGGGGGTGACCGACCGACGCCATCTTGCCTGACTGCAATTTTGCCGCGACGCGCCCCCGTACCACTGCGTGTACACAGTACAAATCCCCTGGTGTACGTGCGTCACACACAAGGAACGGTGCGCGTCAACCAGCTAAATGTCCCGCCCATGCTAGGTAAAAGGGCGCCCTCCTTCATTGGCGCACTGAGCCCATAGGCAAGATGACAGTGTGAAATGGTGTATAGGTGGAGGTACAATGTACATCAACTTGACTCTCTTAGATCACATACCACAAAGGGAGCAGCACATATGTGTGTTGGTGTAACCTTTTCATCAAAAGTCCACAGCCAAATCAGTTTTATCCCGATGAGGTTGTTTTTACTTAAACGCAAACATATCCCAAGTCCCATGCATAAAACATGCATGAAATATGCATTTTGAGCAATCCCAAGCTTCTACACCTGTCACTACAAAAATTGCAGTTCATCACGAGGTTAATGGCAAGCTGTAACCCCTGTGTTGGCCTGGGTTTACAAACTCATTCCCTTTCCCCCTCAAACTTGGGTTAAAAAAACCCAAACATTTGCCATCATCCAAGGTTTTTTTTGTTAACCCTTGCTTGTGAGCAGGGTTCAAGGCACATTTGGGATCATTTGCATTTATCCCAAAAGGCAAAAGGACCGTAACCTACCAAATTATTGTCAAAATCTTACTTGGATTAAAGATTGTACTGGTACTAAACACCAGTGTTGTAGTCGAGTCCTCCTCATCCGAGTCCGAGTCCGAGTCCTTGAGCAAAGGACTCGAGTCCGAGTCCGAGTCCTTGTCAATTTTTGATGTCCGAGTCCGAGTCCGAGTCCGAGTCCTTGAAAAAAGGACTCGAGTCCGAGTCCGAGTCCTTATGTATCAAATTCAAGTCGCGGTTCACCAATACTATATTAACGTTTTCAAAATGTCACTATCAAATGTCAGGTGATAGAGAAGGGGTAATGGTTTTGGCTGTATGCACTATGCAATGCATTCATCGGCAAGTTATTTTTGCGAGCGGCAGAACTGCGGAATTCGGTTCCACAGCAAAACCAAATCAAGGTGAAAGACATAAAATAATTGAAATAAAACACCTAAAAAAGACCCGATTTTGCCGGACTCGAGCCGGACTCGAAGCCGAGTCCTCGAGTCCTTGGGGTCCGAGTCCGAGTCCGAGTCCGAGTCCTTGAGCAAAGGACTCGAGTCCAAGTCCGAGTCCTTGAAAAAAGGACTCGAGTCCGGACTCGAGTCCGAGTCCCGAGTCCGAGTCCTCCAACACTGCTAAACACACCGTGAAATTATTCTGTCTGGCTTTTAGTGGCTTGCTATCATTTAGAAAAAAAATCAAAAACTGCAGGTGATTTCCAACGATCAGTCAATTGACTTATTTTTTGGAAACAAAGGGTTACATAGAAGAAATCGCAATTCGTGTTCAAAAGAGGTTGTGTGTGGTTTTTCACTGTTTTCTCAAAAAAGTGTAAGATCCACTGGGTTGAAACTTCCATGTATTAGGTTTTGAACATTCTTCTTTGGATTTTGAGTGGTGTTATTATTGGAAGCAACAACATGCATGAAAAGCAAAATGATGTATGCCTTGAAGTTTAACTCAAGGTGAGTGATAAAACCCAAGGAGTGATCATACTACAGTCAGACGCTGAGTTGGGTGTCTTTCAGACCAGCCGGCTTGCCATCTCACATGCAGTGCTCTGACATTTCCTGGTGGATGGGAAATTCAACCGTGTAAACCCGGGGTAGGATTACTCCCATTTCAAAACAAGTGGGAAACCAACATAGGCACATCGAACCCCCGGCTAAACCCTGGGCAGGATATCTCTAGTTTAAATAGGTTGTAGTAGGAAAAGGGTTTTACATGACATCGAAATATTTGAAATAATTGTTCACCAGCAGCAGATCACGCTTCGCTTTCCACCAGAGCCAAGTCTCAAAGAGCTTCACAGTTATTACCCCTGTTCATCAGGCCATGAGACCAATTTTCTGCAGCCGAGATCAGCGCAATCTGGTCTCTACCTTCATAGGTACCCATTTTTACTCCTGGGTGGAGAGAAACAATTGCAGTATAGTGTCTTGCCCAAGAACACAAGCACAATGTTCCCTGTCAGTGTTGAACCCATGTACTGTGGCAGGTGACTGCTCTATGTTCCGACACCCCTATGTTCCGACAACCTAGATTGTGTTACTCCCGGTTAGGGTTAGGGTTAGGGTTAGGGTTAGGAATAGGAATATGTGCAGTCGGAACATAAGGATGTCGGAACATAGAGGTGTAACCCCGTGGCACATGGGTCAAACACTGTAACTGGACCACAGCGCTCCATCATATACATGTAGGTTTGCAAATGTACAATTTTGTGTATCGATTATTTAATGTTTCTTTTTTTTCAGTTATGGTTTTGATTATTCAAACGGCTCATTTGATTTTTGGTGTCAATTATATGGTCAATATAAATAATGGTAACTGTGGTAATTATAAATAATTCCGACAATGGAATTTACATAGCCACCTATTCACTCGCATATTTGGAACATTTTGATAAGTTATGTAATTATAAATGTTATTTGCATCTTTGTAATCATCCCTCTTCCTTTTGAAAGAGTTTTGTGTGGAATTTTTTTTCTATAGGTCATTTTTAGCTTTAGAATGTTAATTTTTTTTATTGGGGGTGGGGTGGGTGGTTGGAATGTGCTTTTGAATTTTAGCATTCTGACAGGAAGCCTTCATTTTTCCAAAGTGACCTTCAATTAATAATAGTTAATTGGCTTAATCAAATAACTGCATAAATTTTGGCAGCCTGTTAACATTTTAATCACCTAGGCACCTCCCTGTTTGGTCATTATTTTGGTTGCCGTCTCTGTAATGCCCTCCCCACCCCTCTCCCATCCCTGCTTGACCTATTATTAATTGTTACAGGAGATCTGTAAACCTTGAATAATGACAGGCGTAATTTAACAAGTGAACCAAGCCTAAATGAAGTAAGCCTAGATAAACCTGGTCTTGTATGAAATGATGCCCTGTTTCCTGACAGCTGGTGTGCTGAAATATAAGTGGGGGGTTACTGGCTAGGCAGAGTACCAGGCATCAGACATCACCAAGGTCAGACACAAGCACCAAACTCCACACCTTGCATTTAAGAACGCATGCGACCTGCACTCTTAAAGCAGGTTTCATCTTGGTAATGGCTTCTGATTTTGTCTAAAAGGCCACACATAAAAAGTCTCCGGTTTGATGTTAAGATGATGTCTAAAAACCGCCAAACTCACTGGTTTGATTGGAATCATGCTGTTTTTAACATGTTTTTAACGATTTTAATGTGTTTATGGATTTATGATTGAGTATAAGCTTTGTGTGGCCTCTCTGGGCTCCCATATATTTTGCACTAAATTTAGTCGGGCACCATTTACAGATGGTGTTGTAATTTTGTGATGGTGCGTCTGGAAGCCAGACTGAGGGAGCGATGGTCGTGTATCTGAAACCTGTAAACGCTTTTTAATTAATAGCGCAATATGTAAAAAATAGCAAAATATCTTTTGTGTTTGAAGTGTTAAACTCACTGACTCCTGTTGATTTTAAACATTGTGATCGAACATCCCCTAATGTTTTAAGCCACTTTAAAAAAAAACTGAAGTGAGGCTTGGCACGTATTCCAATCATAAAATAGTGGCACCATCTTATTCAAGGTTTACAATTTATATAATGGATTCAGACAACACAATCGAAAATGGCTTTCGCGTGAATAAGGTCTATGGTAATGAAAGTCATGAAGGTGATGAAATTGTGAAGAAAAAAAAAAGTTGAAGGGTATGGAGAGGGCAACTTACAAGTAGACATAAGTGCATGATCCCTCATTTTTGTAATGACAAAGGCATTTCCTAGTCTACACGTATTATTTGTAGATTTTATTTAAGGTAGGCTTCTGACCAAACCTAATTTTCTCATCACGTCCACACATTCCACATAAATTACAGGCGTAGGCTCGTCTTTCCAACAACTTCTGTATTTATGGAGCGGCAGGCCTGTTGCCAGCCCTGCGCAATGGGGGGGGGCATAGTATCAACTAGGGGGGCCCACTGCCATAAAAATACAGAAATACATATATGTATGGCTTTTGCCGTTAAGGGGGGGGGGGGGCAATTGCTCGTCAAGGGGGGCCCAGGCCCCCGCCCCCCTTGTCAACGGGCCTGTAGAGCGGACTTCTTTACGGCATTATTCACAGATGAGAAAAGACTCAGTTTTGAAATTAAATTAAATGACAAAACTAAAGGAAGCTCAGATTAAAAAAAACCCATTCATTTGCTCGGTCAGTTGACAATATAAAGAATATCTGAAATTAAACTCTACAACATTATTGACTTGTAGAGTATGGGTTGTGTTATCAACAGAAATACATACATGTATGTATGGCTTTTGCCGGGGGGGGGGGACAATTGCTCGGCAAGCGGGGCCCAGCCCCACCAGGTCCCCCCCTTGGCGACTTGCCTGCGGAGCGGCCTCCTTTACGCATCATTCACAGATGAGAAAAGAGTCAGTATTGAAATGAAATTAAATGACAAAACAAAAGGAAGCTCCGATTAAAATACATACGTTCATTTGCTGGGTCAGTTGCAAATATGAAGAACATCTGAAATTAAACTCTACAACATGATTGACTTGTATAGTAGGGGTTGTGTTATCAACATGTGTGTGATGAAACCACTCTGTTTTATCTAAATTTTTATTGCAGGAGTTTAACCAAAAGGTAGGGGATGAGCAGTGGCGCACCCAGGATTGGGTTGGGGGTGGGGGCCTCAATTTTTTTTTCACAAAATGTTGTCCTAAATTTTTGGCCGCAGAAAAAATTGGAGTTTTTTTCGGGGGCTATTTTGACGTTGGTGGCGCCACTTACACCCCTATTATACTACTCGAAAATAGGCCACATACATATCACCAAGGTCAAATCTCGGGACTAAAAAAAAAAGTAAAAAAAAAAGAAAAAAAGTGAGCCACTGGGGATGAGTATTCATGCAGAAAACCGATATGGTTGATTTATGTAATTGTGAAATCTTGGATTCTCTTTTTAGTGTTTATTTTTGTAAATCAATAAACACAACAAGAAAACCCCAAAACAGAAATTGGCTAGTAGCACTATATGTTCTGTTCCTGAATAGACAGAAATCTATATATATAGGGGATGGGTATGCCATAGAAAACCTGAATTGTTTATTTATGTACATGTGATCGTGAAAGCGTGTTTTTTAGATTTTCTTTTCATGGCTTATTTTGATTTAAAAAACCCAAAATGTCTGGTAAGCCCTATATATTCTGCTCTTGAACAGACATAAATCTAATTTCATTAATGGCAAGTTTCAATTTTTTTTAATGAACATGTACATGTATAGTTTGTCTTTGCACTGCCTGTTTAGACTTTCATACATGTGTGTCATTCGGAGATGTCTCAAAGAAAAAGGTGTTTGAATGAAGTTGAAACTAATGGAACTATATCTGCCTCTCGCATCATCTCAGAGATGCATGCATATTCTGGTCACGGCCTAGCACCATGGCTCTATTCCTGCACATGATCCAATGTTTGTCAAAGCCGAGCGGGCTCTGAAAAATCCTCCAGGGCCCTTCAACCTAGTTCTTGTAATTAAAACTGGAGGCTGCGTGATGAATAGCGAGGAACAGAAATATGTGCAAGGCCTCCCCATGCTGCCTGGAGAGGTTTTGGTTTTTCGGAAGGTTGAAGTCTAAGTTGAAGAATTTTACCATTTTGTGTTCATTGACTATTGTCTGCAAAATTTTTCATGCAGCTTTTCTTTGAAAACACTGTATAATTCTTATAAAGCTTGGAATTTGCTCTTTTTTGGTTAGACTTCCCATACCAGTTTCAAGCCTGGTTTATCCCCTCACATTGAATTTCATGTGATTTAGAGCATTGTGCCAATATTTCTTTTCTATAAAGTATAAAGTAAAAGTTCTGTTTGGCATTAAAACAAATCCCCAGCGAATAGTGATAATGTATTTCAGTTAAGAATTTAAGAGATTGGCTAATAGCATTGCACAAGGAAAATTTCCACGTTCCATAGAAAAGCCCAATAAACAAATAACATTTTTATGCCCCGCGGCGAAGGCGGAGGGGCATACTGTTTCCGCCTTGTCCTTCCGTGGGTGGGTGGGTGGGTGGCTGGGTGGGTGTGTGTGTCCGGATAAATCTTGTCAGCGCGATAACTTGAGAAATACTTTCCATGTGAACTTCAAATTTGGTTTGTGGATTGTTCTTGGTAATCCTAAGAAGCCTATTGCATTTGGGGCCAAAAGGTCAAGGGTCAAGGTCATAGTGGCTAAAACAAAAGAAATTTTGTCAGCGCGATAACTTGAGAAATTCTTCACATGTGAACTTCAAATTTGGTTTGTGGATTGTTCTTGGTAATCCAAATAGGCCTATCGCATTGGGGGTCGAAAGGTCAAGGGTGAAGGTCACAGTGGCTTAAACAATAAAAATCTTGTATTTATTCTGAGATCATAGGGATTAGGGATTAATTCATATAAAACCTACAGAAGACACTAATGCTGTCAATGAACGTTCCATGTGACCAAGGTCTGGTACGTGTAAGTTGATGTTAAAAGAGTGGTGTTATGTCATGGGAACAGTCACGGTTGCAGGGCATTTGTGTTTGTAAACACACCTGACTTGTTTTTAATAAAAAAGTAGACAGTCATATATATATTCTACAGTACTCCAGTCCACTATTTTGTTTTCCCCGTGGTCTTTTTCTTATATTCCTTTCATTCTGTATACGGACATGTGATCAAACTCTCAACTAATGTCAGGTTTTTTTGTTTACCCTCATAATACCCAATACAGTTGTAGAAATACATGTACATTTCCCCTTGTGCATTAAAGCAGTAAAAGAAAAGGTTTGAATCCAAAGAAAACATCCATTCATGTCTCCAAAATGCTTTCATACAAAAAAAAAACATGCACACAAGCACACTTTATTTTCCTAATGGAGTGGAAATGAATGAAACAAACGGAGTAGAAAGTGTCTTTGTTTTCCCATCCATTAGTGACGCATGAATAAAAGCATTGAATCGATTTTGAATCTTTTTGTAAAGCCTACCGTCTGGTCTCCCCAGTATATGTAATTAGTACAGCTCACTCCGGAGTATTGTCTACTTGAATAGAAAGCATTCATCTCCTTTTGTTCTCTTTATCATCAACATTTATTTCCAATTCCAACAGACAATGAGAGGTATAGACAAACAGAAATATAAAGAAGAATGTGAATTGGAGGCACTGCCAAAGGAACAAAGCTTGTGCATGTCAGGCATGCAAATTTTCCTCGGATCAGCTGATTTCCTCGTTTTTCACTTCACACTTATGCCATTAAAAATTGAAAAACACTGCACAAAGTCTTGTAAAGATTGGAGTTTCCTCTTTTTTGGTTTCTTCCAAGTTGCATGCCTGGCATGTAGGAGTGCCCATACAATACAAACATCAAAATTGACAATACGCAAAAAGTACATATTAACCCTAAACAAAATCCTATCTTGTGAATAGTTAATGTGGTACCCGCTGCTATGTTCATCAGATTCGAACTAGCCAACCGATCCCGTTAGCTCGGTGGTTGAGTGGTAAGACATCTGCACTAGAAGCAGGAGGTCGTGGGTTCGAGTCCCACCCGAGTGATTTTTTCCAACTTTCGCTCGGGAGGCAACAACGGGAGTATACAGTGTTTATACGTCGGTGAAGGGCAAAACCTAATTTGATTTACATCACCCCGACGCAAAAATCCCATCTTGTGAATAACCCTAACCTTCCCAAATCCTCCAAAATCTTTTTTGCAAAATGGAGGATTTTGCAGGATTGAGGCTATATGGCAAAAGTGTTGCTGATTTCAGAGGATGCACTGTGTCAAGGTCTTGGGCCGCACCTTGTGTTGATTAAGTTCAGCCGTGCACAAATTTACGCCTATATTATACTTGAAATCCACTGCCCTGCTCCAGGATGTCACTGGCCCTGCCTTAACATATTGACAGTCATTTCCTGGAGGACTTTGCAGGATTGAGGCTGTGGTCACCCCTCCAAGGACCGCATTTGAGAAATAACGGAGGATTTTGCAGGATTGGGGTTGCTTGCTATTTTTTACATGGAGGCAGTTGGAAGATTTTGCAGGATTAAGGTTACATCCTAGCAACAAATGCCTAGGGAGTAAGGGTTTTGAAGAAACAAAAAGTACACGCACAATTCCAGTGGTTGATCCAACTGCTAAAATAACAGTAGTAAGGATGGATATAAAAGTAAAGAATAAATAAACCATTACAAAACCACTCACTGTTGAAGAAGGTAAAAGTTCAGATTACGTTGAAAACTGAATTAAGCGCTTGCTATTCCTTAAACATTGAGGTAATCCATTCCAGTGAAGAGACCCCGAGTGTCTAATGCTGTGCTTAAAGGCTGATGTCCTGAACTTGGAAATATGCACTAGGGAAGATGACCTAGTATTCAGTGTTGTAGTCGAGTACTTTTTTCCAAGTACCGAGTAGTGCCGAGTACTTAGGTTGCCGAGTACGAGTACGAGTACTTGTACCTCCGAGTACAAGAACGGGTCTCCGAGTACCAGTACTCGTACTTCCGAGTACGAGTACGAGTACTTCCGAGTCCGAGTATGAGTACTCGCATTTCCGAATATGGCCACTACGGCTGGTGGTTCATTGTGTGTAATTGGCCCAGGCCCAGTCAGACCGTTATATACCGGTACAGACCCACTCACGGCTAGCTGTAATGTGTTTGTCCGGACTTGCACAGGAGAAAATCAGGTAATCTCGATTTCTCAACAACAAAAAAATCAACCATTTCAAACTGAAAGTATCGATAAAATAAGGCCATGGTAAGTGAAGCTATAACATTTCCCCCCCCCCCCCCGAGTACTGCCATTCGAGTACGAGTACTGTAATGATCAAGTAGAATTTCGACATGTCGTGTACGAGTACTTTGCTGCCCGAGTACGAGTACCGTCATTTAGTACGAGTACTTTGACATTCGAGTACGAGTACGAGTACTCCAAAAAAGTACTCGAGTAGTACTTGAGTACGAGTGCCGAGTACGAGTACTACAACACTGCTAGTATTATAGCTGTGTACATTAACTTTTTGTTGCAGTGTTGTTGTTTTTTTTACATTTGTGGCTCATTATTAGGTTGCTAAGAGAAAATTCTGGCCTACCTAAGCAGTTTTTGTTTTGCCTTGTCTGGCCTGATGGAAAACTGATTTCTTCTTTAGACATATTTTATGTTTTTTAGATTTTTTTTTTTTTATTCTGTTTGAATTGATTTTTAAGTATTTTGTACTGTACTATGTTTTCCCCTTCATTCACTACATTGTAATACATTTTATTTATTTCCTGGCGAACCTATGTAGTGCCAGGGCGGTACATGTACATGTAGCTACACGCAGGGTGATTTTAGGTGGTACAGGGAGTAATAGGTTTAAGAAAACCTTGAAAACCTTGAACTGAAATAAAACTGTCTATCTTGTTCTAAGTGTCTTGTTTTTTGTAACAAGGAAAAAAAATCCACTCTTGACCAAAAGGCTAATACTAAATTCAACATAGAATGCACTCAGTGGACATTTGGCAGGAGCATGCTTTACAATTCTTCAAAAACTGCCATTTTCCACAACCCTTGAAGCAGAAGCACCCATTAGCGTAAAGTGTAGGCCTATTCTCCACATTTGGTAATCAGATTTTTATCTCTCTGAAAATTAAAGTGTCTGCCTTGAAGTTCAGATTGCTGTGAAATTAATGATTACACCTAAAGCTTTTTTGTGCTTTGTGATTTCAGTGCACGGAAAAAAATCCTTGGAAATCCATTCTCTCTCTTGCAATATTCTGTAGTATTGATTGACGTGCAGATTGTTTTGATGGCTGGTTCAGGCACATTCTAGTCCCAAGTTCATTAGAGGCCCGGTGAGGGAGGGATGTCAATCAATTTTTCGAAGAAGGTGATTTGATCACTGATTTAAGGGAAAAAGGATGGGGAAATTCTTCATTTCTGTTCACACAGATGAGTAGTTGGAACATTCAAAATCAAGTTGTAGTAATAAGGGTAAGTTTGCCTTTGCACCACGTGACAAATCTCTTTTGTGAGTTGGCTAGGTTCTGAAAAGAACCAGGGGAATCACTGATCTCCTGGTTTGAAAAGATCTGGAAAACCCCTTGGTCATACTGAGCAGTACAGAAATGTGAAGCTACGCACTGGTCAATGTGACCGTAAGGTCATGGCTAAATTCTGCTAAATGCAATTCAAAAATCTGTCAGATTCATCAAAAATCTGCCAAATTCACTTGAAGTACTTGAAATACACTATAAACACTTAAAATCGCATGCATATGTTGTGGTATTGCCTTAATTAAGGTGCAAAGTACATTATACATGTAAACAAAAAAGATGTTATGAAATGTTAATGAAAAATTTCAGGCAAAACACGGTTGCGTCACCCAAGTCCGGTTCCCAGAGAACCTCAGCACCTGAAGACCAGCCACCCTATCACATTAAGCAAGGGTTTGAAAAGTTAGAAGCTTTTTTAAAACATATTTACCATATTTTCCCCAAATATGCTGTTTTTTGGGGGGTCAAATATCCATTTTTCCGAATTCTGCCAGATATCTGCCAAAAAAATCCATTCTGTCAAATTTTCTGTCAAACTTGTTTTTAACATAAAAATCTGTCAAAGTTAGCCGAAAATCGGCTAAAACTGTTCAAAATAATTAAAACGTTCTAAATAATTAAAAAAGGGTCGCCCCTAACAGAAACTTTAATTAATTAAACATAAATTGTAATTAAAATATATGTTGCTGCCATTTTAAGTTTGGTTCTTTAACCCCAAAATAATCATTTGTTGGGTAAATAGTGTCCCTGTGAATTAAATAAGATATCTTTCTTTACAAATCTATTGTTCTTGGAGTGGTAATATGGCAGACGGTGACTTCACTTCTAGCAGCTAATGGGCCATCCAGATTTTTAAATCATTTGGGGGAACTCAAACCTTAGATTGAACCCTTTTTTGCTGCTAATGAGATATTGTGACACATGTGTGTGCCATTTTGTTTTCATCATCGAAATTACGATACAATTGTGCCCTACTTTTTATTCCTCATCTGGAGAAACTAGCAGGCAGTGGTGGGAGGAGCAATGATTGATGCTGCGCTCTCATTGGTTGCTTGCATTATGCTGTTGCTGTACTGTGGCAAGCAGAGGCAAATCATCTCTTCAAGCCAGTCAAGCCAAACATTATGTTTCTCTGAATTTTTGAGAATTAGACAAATATTCCCAGAGAGCTTTTTTTAAATTTTTTTTTATTATTATTAATAATTTCTGGTACTGAAACCAAGGATTCCTCAAAAGCGCCTCTAGGCACTGTAGCTCGCAAGCCTGAAGAAACCTGTAGAGAGAAGACTAAGAGAAGAAGTTACAGTTTTAGAGGTGGGAGGAAAACCCCAGAATGATATTCTAGGAAAACCCCACAGAATCAGGTAGAGACTGAAAAGCCAATCCACATATTGGCCCAGGTGGAATTCAAACCCCGGGACACAGCGGTGGAAGGCGAGGAAAGTACCGCTACGTCAACCTGACTCCCCACTTCTGTTTGAAAACATATTAGCAATAATGAAGGTGATTAAACTTTATAAACAATGCAGAGACTACAATGTCAACATTTGCAGAGAAGAAGGCTACTCGGCTGATGATTTGCATATCTCCTTATTTTTTTTCTCAAGTTGTTGTTCTATTTGGCAGGGTTGGAGCTCAATGTACATGTATATAGCTTTTTCTTTTCCAGATGTTCCTTTTTTTTTTGCAATTGTAATGGACAAAGCCAGACATATGCTAGCCACTTGACCTCCATTGCCAGCTAGCTCACACTTGTGCACATTCATATAAAAATAGTCGAAATTCATGCCATGCAGTCTGCACTCATTACGAACACATTGTCGTAAAGGTTAATATCTACACATTTCTATACAAAACCCCCTACCACGGGGGATCGTGTACAAAATATCAGAGGCTTATTTATTACTCCCCCGATCATGCTCAATTCAATTCGGCAGCGACCGCAAGCCCATTCTAAAAAATTTGTTAAGACAAGATCAAGGTACCAACTTTTACGACAACGTGCTAGTAATGCTGTAACAAATTACAGAGGGCATAATAAATAGTTATATTCAAACTCGTATGATGGAAGAATAAACAGTCATAATCGATGGAAATAGAGCTTAAAGCTTGATTGAAATAGATTCTTTAACTGTGGAGCCATCCTGAATCATCCCATGCACATGCTCCAATAACAATGTAGGCCGACATGGCTGGCATAGAGAAAAGTTAACTTTTTCATCTGAGTTTGCATGGGTGCCATACCTATGTTTCCCAAAACCTATGTTCCCCAACCCTAAACCCTAACCCTAACCATCTAACCTTAACCCTAACCCTAACCCTAACCCTAACCATTTTGGGGAACATAGGTATTGGGGAACATCTGGTAGACCCCGTTTGCATTTGTCATAACATGTGTACATTAAACATATTCTAAGCATGCACTAGAGGTGCTTTACGAACAAGTTTTAGTTTCCGTGTGGCCAAAGCTGTTGGAGCATTTTTTTTTCGCAGACTGTGTGGAGGTAGCGGAGGGAGTGCATTGCGTGAGTCAGTAGGATGCAACAGCCTTGAGTGTATGTGACTGGGAGGGAGACTTGCTGATTATGCTATTGACAATGAACATTACTGACCATCCTGGCCTTAACGTCAACTACAAAAAAAGGAAGCACTTCTGTTCTGGTTAACTCATCGAAGGGCTACCGTGACGGAACACAATCTGGAGGACGGGGCTGTCAGTCTTACGACTCATTGAGGATGAGATAAGAAAAGGAGTGACAAGTTTTTGGAGTAAAGCCCGGATTAGGAGTTACGTAACTAATTAGCTTGTTGGAAGACAGATGATCCACTGGCCCAGAAGTGTTCCGTTGATTTGATGCTTCATGGTCACCCTTGTCAAGTTCTGAACCATTCGACAGAAGGAAGCGTGATGTAACTGCTCATTACTACCCAACTCTCCTCGATTTTATTTGACCAGGGGTCTGGTAATTCCCTGGACTTAAAAAAATGCGAGCGATGACGTTCTTTTCCAAGAGCTTGAGATGATGAGAGTCTTTCAGGTGAGGGTCCCACAAGGAAGATTTGTCAACTGAAGTTGACAACCTGCAGAGTGGATGCACTTCAAGATTGCCTGGTTTCCTCGTGTTCAGCTGCGACTCGGCTAAAAGTGGAAATAGACGACCAAGGCATTTATTCAGCTCATGAGCAGTTAACAGTTGTTTTGTTTGGTTGTGCAGCAATCGCATTTGCAATAGAAAGTGCTCTGGAAAACCAGTACATTTTGGTTTGCCACATTTCGTTTTGCGAAAAGCACTTTTTAAAAAAGTGCCAACGTTATGACTTTGATTTGAGTCTAGGCGTAAAAGAGGAACAAGTTTCTTCTTACAAGATTGTGGAAGGATTCCCACTTTTTTGGAGACAAATCCTGAGGTTGTCTGGAGTCTTCGAAAGCTGAGGAGTGGAGGTTGCAGACAGTAAAACCATACTGTGAGTTGATCTTTCTTGAAATACTCAAGTCTGTATATTAATCTGCATGCCGTCTGTGATTTCTAAAAATGCATGTAGCAATTTTTTGTTTTGTTCAAACTCCTGTCTGCTAACAAGCAGATTTTGTGTGGATTTATACTTATGCATAATCCCTGTAACAACTGACATTAAAGTACAATCCAAGTTGATTTTGGTTAAAAAAAAAATATGCTCAACTTTAGGCTTTTAATGTGTTCAATACAACAAAATATGATAAATTTAGATTTGTGGTAGATTGAGAAATGTGGTTTCACAATCAAAATCAAAATCAGTATAAATATTGACATGAAATTTGTATCCGAAATTTATTGACAAAAAGCTGCCTTCTTTCTTAAAAAAAACATTAATCTGATTTTCTAATAACAACGATCCTGGTATCACATTTCTCCACATACAGTATGCAATAATTTTACATAGACATGGACAATTCTTGTTAAAAAAATAAATCTGAAATCAGTCTGGAATCTCGGACATTATTTCAGGTCCTTCAAAAAAAAAGTACAAATGAATTCCAAAATCAACTGTACCTGTGTAAATCAATACCATGCAGTCAGATCATCAAATACAGAACATTCCTGGAAAGTCTTCTTATTACCTCATTTCAAATTAAATTTCCAAAATCTACACCACGAGCGTCGGGTTTTCAAGTTCCGGGCCCGGGTTTGTTTTTGGTACGAGATCGCCTCCTCCAGGCTTAAATTCCAGTGTACTGACGACATTTGATATTTCTTCTCAATTGAATTTGTCATTAACGAGCTTTTGTTCCATTGCTCCAGACAAGTGGTGTCATTAATTTTCGTTCGGTCTCAGTCTAGTTTGGAGTTCTAAAGTGGCAGAAAATCCTTGTTTTGTTTTTGTAATGCTTGGACCTAGAACCTCTTAATTTCAAGTATGCATACCTGACCTATCTTACCGCCTAGTGTGCATGGAATGTTGCAGTGGATAATTGCAAAACAGCAGTCAGTATTACCTTTCACAGATTTTTGGATTTTTTTTTTTTGGAAGAGGTGGATTATTTAATTTGAGAGGGCTGGGGTAGTGGGGAAGTCACTTAATTATTTCCAGAGTTCTGACTACATCCCATGTTCCGGCCAGCTTTTTGCATAAATATCTTAAAATTACAGATTACAGTGATTCACAGAGAGGGACAGAGTATGCCGACTTTTTTTTTTTTTACAAAAACCAAAACAAAATTGTATTCAAAATTCTGAAAAGTAAATGTTTGCAATTTTGTTAAACCCATTGTTCTCTGTTTTTAGGAGCTAGTATGATAAAAACTCCAACCCTCATTTATATCATGGGTAATAAATAAAATTTGTGACTTTATCTACAGAGACGACATGATTTTCTGTGGTCGAAGCAACAGGATGTTATAAATTTATAAAAAGTGATTGTGTGATTTTAATGCATGATCATCAATGCTAACAATGGTTTCCCTGGCGACTACGTTCATCGGAACGATTACCATTTCACAGGGACGCTTCTTTCAATTACTGGCATGGTAATTTGTTTTATTTTGTTCATTAAGAATTCAAGGGCATCTACATGCGTATTGTGTGCATATGTTTCATGGCTTGTCAGTCATTTTCAAAGGACTTCTGTATGTGTAAGTTATGAGACTGTATTCTATTGCTCTTCAAAGATATATCTCTGAGTAAATCATGCACTGTTTGAACCGTGGTCTCCTATGAGCAGACTAATGAAAAATGACTCCATTAAGATTTTGTAGAGCCTCTTTTAAAAAAAACCCATAAAGCTTGCCACTCCTCCCCTATGAAAAATCCCCTTTTTTTATTTTTCATTTATGATAATTTGTTTAAAATTGGCAGTACTTATAGTCAATTTTCTATAAAAAATATAAAAAATTGGAACTGTACTTAGCACTGGAAATAATAACTAAAAAAATATATATATAGTCTGTCACAGGCCAAAATATGTCCCATCGGGCCGGCGTTTGTCTCTGGTGATCTTGGCATGAAATGACTGAGAATATTTCTTTTCCTCCTGGATGGGATGCCAGTCCATTGCAGGTTACTCCCCAGCTAATACTGGTATCCATTTATAGTCCTGGGTGGAGAGAGGCAAGTGGGGGTGAAGTGGCTTGCCCAAGGACACAACACATGACCAGCAGCTGGATTCAAACCCCTACCTCTTATGAGTTACATAGCCCAACTCCTAGGCCACACTCCCCCATTGGAAATAATAGTTAGCTTTAAAACTACCCAGGGGACATCCCTTTGTAAATTATTTCAAAACATTTCAGCGAACAAAATGGATTAATGCCTTAGCATAAATAACCTCAATTTGTCAAGTTTATTAAAGTCAGCAATTATTAGAATCAAATTTGTTTACCTCAACATTTCACCACCAGGTTAAGTTTTTCATCGGAGTAACTTATTTTAAAGTATAACTTTCTTTTTGTGAAGCTTGTAAATTTTGATGGCCGGGGGGTAATGTAGCTAACCCGTACCCACACTCAAATGTAGAAATTTCTAGTGTTATGCTTTTTTTTAACATCTTGGTTTTATACATGTTTCTATGGTATACATATATGCTGATGAGTCAATCTTTTAAGTGCAGAGAGGATGATTTGGAAGAAAAGCTTGACAAAAATGGCTGGCCATGGAATTATCAAAATTGGCATGATTTGAAGGAATCTGTTGGTTGTAAATTTGACATCGGCCTTTCAGTCCCAGTGCTTCAAAATACGTGAACTTGTGTTCTTTCCTTCTTTTTGTTTTAGTGAATGGCTCACCGTTTCAAGGTTTTTCTGATGACAAATCTGTTTTGTGACATGAGTGACATATCAAAGACTTTGCTACTTGCTTAAAGTAAAATAGAAACATTCATGATGTCTTCTTTAAAACACCAACCCACAGTAAATTATCTTTAAACCTCATGTCCATTTTCAGTGTCACTTCCTTATAAAAAAGTGCAAGTCTTTTGTGATTTGGAGCAGAGATGCCTTGTGTGACAGTCCTCAACGATTTCCCCATTAATATCCAATCCTCTAGTCCACTAATCATGCATTATGTGGATATGACACCACCAGGCACTGGACTCCGCATTTCCTGCCTGCCTGCCTGCCTAAAAATAACCCACAATGTGTGGTTAATCTGGGGGCTTGTCCTAGTTTCTGGAGTGCAGGGGGCCGGACACAGGTATATAAGCAGCTGTCGGTTCTCCAGCCCCCCCCCCCCCACATAATGTCCTGTAAGCTCAATATTCACAAAGTGTACAAAGTTTAAAAAAAGAGCAGAGTTTTCAAAGGACAGGATCACTATAGTTTAGTGTAAACCGGAGCCGCCGACAGATTTAATCAATCACAAGTCCAGTTGCACTTAAAGTCACGATTAATAGGAGATGAACAATGATAAGTAAGGGGGTTGAACGCTGATAAAGTGATGTCTTTGGGAATAGCATGAAGACTAGGCGATTGACTTGTGATTGACTTGACTCGTGATTGACTTGTGATTGACTTGTGGTTGACTTGTGATTGACTTGTGGTTGACTTGTGATTGACTTGTGATTGACTTGTTATTGACATGTGATTGACTTGTGATTGACTTGTGATTGACTAGTGGTTGACTTGTGATTGACTTGTGGTTGACTTGTGATTGACTTGTGGTTGACTTGTGATTGACTTGTGGTTGACTTGTGATTGACTTGTGATTGACTTGTGATTGACTTGTGATTGACTTGTGATTGACTTGTGGTTGACTTGTGATCAACTTGTGGTTGACTTGTGATTGGCTTGTGATCAACTTGTGATTGACTTGTGGTTGACTTGTGGTTGGCTTGTGATTGATTTGTGATTGACTTGTGATAATTTGATTCCAACTCTCCAAATATCTGGAAATGTCTTTTGTTTTGTGTGGCCTAATTTGAAACAAGAACAATCTAAACAAAAATATAAAAAAGGAAGAAAACCCTACCCACCCCCTTCCCAAATTCAAAACCAAAATAAAACTGCCTCCCTCATTTTCTCGACCAGTGTGCGTGTACAGTGGCTGAATTGTATATTGTGACCATTGTGAATAGTCTTTAACTATGAACATGTAGTTCCTATTTTGCTTTTGAATAACACTTGAAGAAACCTTTCATAATACTCGGAAAAAAAGGAGAGAAGAGCCACAGGCAAAAATGCCAGCTTTTCCTCAAGAAAATATAAAAGAGTTGTGTTGAAAGCTCCACCTTCAACAGCAATTTATTTTACAATGCCCAACACAGCCTCGAGCCCTTATATCCAATTTCACACCTCCTTCGTACAAGTATGCTCTATTTGGGTTCCTTAGATCCTGCATCCAATTCAAATGAGTCGTATTTGACTTCTGAGGGGTTTCCCTGGCAATAAAACACACTGCGATGCCTGCTTCCTTTATGAAACCACGTCTTGACAAGGCGTTGCCTGCAACTTGATTGCCTTCATCAACATAGCCTAATTCAATTTCCACTTTTTGATCCTGTGCATGTCATAGTTTGACAGAAAGAAAACTTTCATTGGCTCTTGACTAGTGTCTTCCTTTTTGTTTTAAGAACTCTGAAATTGAGTAATTTGTTCCATGCTTCAATATATGTAATGAGGGGCAGGCATAATGTATCCTGTATATATATATGCTGCATCCTGTATAGGAACTGCGTAGTAATTAAAAAAAAACTTTTTTGAGACTTGAGTCATCTGCCTAAATCCTCGATATACATTGTTGTCAAAAATATCTCCATGGAGATCATTTATCATAATGAGAGAGTGGTTCCGCTGGTACTTTTGTGCAAAGTGTTAATTTTTAACAGCCCCGGACTTCACTGGCGGTGTACATTTTTTCTATCGTACAATGAAAAACTTGCTTCCATTACTGAAGGAGCCTTTTGTGTAATGGACTGTGGATGGGAATTGTGCTCCTTGGGGAAGTTCAATGCAATTAACGAGCACGGAGTACCAATTAGGCCAGTAATTTACTTGTTTTATTTATGGGACAAGCTACTTTCCCATTTGCACAATCGTGGGGAGACGGCTATCATTCTGTCATGCACCACAATGACATGTATCATTTGGCGCACGGGGCATATTTTGAGGGGCCCTAGAATGGTTTTGCCTTCAGTGGTTCGTGTCTGCTCTCTTGCAATTCTGTTGCCGCGTAATTTGCAGTTTACACAGAACTAGTTTCATGGTCCCAGCACTGAAGTAGAACAGGCTAGGCACGCATGTGTTGCCATGACGATGGAATCTCAGGATTTTCAGGTGTTTTTGTCCCAACCAGTTTGCAATTCTGATGTTTTTTTTGTCCGCATCGCATCTTTGATACCATTGATTTGAATGCAAATTGGTATCCGTCCAAAATGGCATTCACATTTTCAATATTTACTTCTGCATGTTATATTTACAATCACATCCGACTGTTTTTATTTTTTTATTTTTTTTTTATAATGGTCAAAAATTGCATCCTTGTAAATAAGTTACCTTCAAATATTGGCTAAGCCATTTTTTTTCAAGATCATGCCAAGATCAAATGTAACTTTTACAGTCACTTAAAATGCATTCATTATTGTTTTCATGTTGTGTTCTTTCTCATGTTATTGTTCTTATTGTGCTGCCGTTGAACTGAATGTTCATACAGTATTATTTACGACAACCAATACTCAAAATACCCCATGGACTACTTGCCACTGCTTTCACACCATGGATCATTATCAATGACGTCAAGCAAACCCTCCATTTGAAGTCCAATTTTTAGCAAGCCAAATGAACAGCATTGCGAACAGATGTTCTTATCCATTTGCCATAATATAACAATGAATGAGAATGTTCTTGTGCTTTTCTGTTGAACTGTTCAAATGTGAAATTTTGTTGATTATTGGTTATGGTCTAGTAAAAAAAATACTTCAGTTCTTTTTAAAAAGTTTTAGTTACTAGCCCGGCAGTCTAGCAGATGGTGACCTGAAATTCAGACCCTGACAATCCAGTCTGAAATCAAAGATTCATTTAACTGAAGGGACCATGGAACATGTAGCTTCTCAAAACGATTGATTAGTCTTTGAGGTTATTTGCACCAGTGGCTGTGTCATTTGCACCATTTTTGCACAATTATGTGAGTTCCAAACTCAATGGGATCTTTTAGAGTTTAAACAAAATTTTACCCAGATTCATAAGGTTGCAGAATTGTCAGTGGTCTTAAGTGCAGAGATATAGTCTGACTGCTGCACCCAACCCATAATGGAGCTCCTTCTGCATGTATCCCCTCCCAAAATACAATGAAATCTCTGTTATACTTCCCCACCCACTGTTACAGGCTCCTTTTTGGGGGTTACTTTTCCCACCCTGCACTGCCCCCCCTCACCTCATAATTGAGCATTACCTGCCCACCAAGAATATAAGCTCCTCCCACGTAGCCCTACTGTTTAATACTTCGTTGGCGACTCTGTCCTCCCCCCTGGATTAACCCTTCTCTTGACTCTGCCTAAAAGAAACCTCAGCCCTATCACTTTCATACTTTTATCTGTATTTGAGAACTGCTCCCCAAAACCTGGACAAAGTTGCAGAACTTGTTTTTGCAAAAAGGACATGTGAAGTCATTTTAGGGGAAGAACGGACCATTTTGAGGTTTGGGATTTTCTGAATCAATGACTGTAAATTTAAAACCTCCCAAAATTTGAATATAATTCATCAAGTAGGAGTGTGTTTTTTGGTCAGTTTTAATGAACAAAAATGTGCATATAAATTAGAATTTTTTTAAAAATAATTTTAATATCTCATAAATTGGGTTGTCAGGCTTTTATTACTTAATCCTTCTCCCCAGGGGTGATAGCATTACAGAACCTATAAAGATCATATATCTTTTGAAGTTAAAAACTCAGGAATTTGAAAATGCCAAAGCCAAAAACACCAAAACAATTATTCAACTTTGTCCAGGTTTGAGGGAGCAGGTCTCATTTGATCACCACATTCCCAATCCTTAAATTTGTACTTTGTCGAAAAGTTTTCAGAAAGTTTCATTCCAAAAGTGCCTGCAAATGGATGCACCTTGGACTAGGACCTGATACCAAAGTTGCCAATCTCTCTTCTGTATACCTTACCAGTGCTGGATTAAGAGAAAGTCTCTTCTTTTTTAACTTTCAGATTTATGGGTCTCAAATCACGTGAGTTCAAGATGGGAGACAGCAAACATGAGGGTACCGGCCCACCTACACCCCTCCAAAACAACTCAGGCAGTGCTGAACTAGAGTGGACACCCCAGACTATCTTAGCAATGGTCAGTGTGTCACTGCTGACGATCTTGACGATATTTGGAAATGTGCTGGTCATCGTAGCGGTTGTGAAGTACAAACGTCTGCAGATCCCGTCCAACTACATACTGGTCAACTTGGCTGTAGCTGATGTCTCGGTGGCGGTTTTTGCTCCCCTGGTGTTTGTCGTCGAGCTGCTAGGTTACCTGGTGACCAATGTCTACCTCTGCATACTGCCCTACTGCCTGGTGACTCTTGGATGCGGCGTCTCCTTACTGAGTCTCGGGATTGTTGCTTATGACCGGTACGCCGCTCTGGTGAAGCCACTGAAGTACTACCAGCACGTAACAACGAGGCGTGTCCTGTGTTTCTCCCTTGTAATTTGGATGTTCGTTTTCATCATTGCTTTCATGCCACTGTGTTTACAGTTTCTGGTGGAGAGCCAAACGGACGAGCCAGCATGTAGTTTTTATCTCCTATCCAAGTACGTCCTGCTGTTTCAAGTGTTGGTGATATTTGTGCCGGCGTTCTTCGTCATGATTGGATGCTATTGCCGGGTCATGCTGGTCGCTAGACACCATTCCCGTGCCATCTCAGCCATCCAGCTCTCTCTCTTCCCCAACACATTCAGCAAGAACTTGCACATGTTCAAGGGGACCAAATACACCAGGACATTACTAATCATTCTTGGGTTCTTTTTCCTCACGTGGGTCACGTTCACTCTAATGTTACTGATAGAGCGCTTCTGTGACATCTGCAGTAGGACCATACCTTTGCACCACTACTCTGTTTTTCTCATCTTCGCAAACAGCGCCTTGAATCCGTGGATCTATGCCCATCGCAACCAGGACTTCAAGTCTGCTTTCCGAAGGCTCTTCCGCTGCGGAAAGAAGAGTCAGCGGTCGTCAACTCGTGGTCCGGAGGGTCGACGAAACTCCAGGGTCTCCGATGCACTCAGCAGGACAAACAGCATGGTAGGAGGACTTCAACACTTGCACGTCTTATACAATAATGCTGACATTGTTCCGCCAGCGGTTGATGCGGAGACTGGCCAGCTGGACTCAAAAGCGTCGTTCAGAGCAGCACCAAAACTGATTCAGCACAATATCAGCAAACCAGTTGTTGAGACTGTTGCAGAGGAAGTGTCTGGGAATGTCTGACATGTAGCAGTGCCAATAAAAATTATTACGTACAAAGGAATATTGGGATACATTGGTGAAAAAGAAGAACCAATGCTGTGAATCTTAATATCATATCTTAAATTCTTATTTCAAGCTGTGCTTTGAAGTAAAACAATTGACATGGATGTTATGGTTCTGAAGCAGTGGACAATTCACTTAAGACTTTTGGCTGTAATTTATCATTTTTCCCCCATCATTTTGAGATGAATAGACTCTAAAAAAAAATATATCATGCACTTTTTCAGTAGCATCTTGAATGCCTTTTTCTTTGTGAAAAACAATTCAAAGAAAATACAGCCTTCTTTACACAATTTGTTCTTGTCCGTGTAGAGAAACATTCACGTTTTGTAATATGTTGCGAACTTGCCAGTCTCAATTGCCTGATGTCATATAATTGTGCCAAAGTATTATGATCTCTTTTGGGTAGAGTATTAAAAAAAGAAAAATGTATTTTGTTTTTATATTTATAACATTTATTATCAATTGTAGATAGTAAATGTTCAAAAGTTTTCCATTTCCCTATTATAGTCTTGTGAAATCAGCAGTGAAACTGCTTTTTCATTGTTTAATTAAAAATTTGGAATTTCCATGGGATCATCTCTTCTTAAAAATCTCTTAAAGCAATTTAAAGAAAAAAAGGTCTGAGCTTTCACAAATTCGTTTTTGAAGATTGGGATCTGTGTCTTGGAAGGTCTTGATTTAGGATTTAAACCCCTCATGTGTTTTTTGGTCCCAAGGTGGAGTTTTTTTCCGTAGTGGAACATATTAAATATTTAGACTGACTTAATGACCATCTCAAAGCGTCATTGGTGTAAAAAAAAAGTGATTCTACTATGACACATATTTATTTATTCATCACCTGTTTTATCACTTTAAGTTTTCACCTCTGAAGGACAGTGTACCACCTCCATTGTCCTTTCTCTCTCTGTGTTATATCAATATCTTCAATTCTCCCCTGTTTGTTGTCTTTCTCCATGACAACATTTGCAGAGATGAAAAAAAGGAAATAATAGTAATGTGACTTTCCTGTTCAATCCAGCTGCCGGAATTCGCTTGGATCAAGACGGATGAAGGAATGAATTGTCCACTTAACTTATTTGTGGTTCACTCCTCATCCGTTTTCCTCAGTTTTCCTTGAGGGAAGAAGGGGAAGCAGAAATCTTTGTCTTAGAAATCAATTCCTATAGAGTTGGCTAATATTGGGCGTGACGCAAACGCAACCATGACTCACAGCTTTCTTTCCACTGAAGGTCCGGGATGTGTGGCAAGTCTAGTGGGGAAGATAGGGGAATATTTTGGGGAATTCTGCCTTTGATGATACAAGCATGGAATTTGGCACACAGTCAGAGTGTGTCATGAGAAAGATATTTGGCTACAGGGCAGAATAACAAGCAATTTTCAAAATGGCTGCCATTGCTTGTTATTCTACCTATATTTTTTTCAAAGGACAAATCTGCGATGGCCCTATAGCCAAATATCTTTCTTATGACATACTCTGACTGTGTGCCAAATTCCGTGCTTGTATCATCAAGGTCAGAATTATTTCCTGAATTTTTTACAAATCTGTGTAGGGGTGTGTGTGTGTGTGTGTGGGGGGGGGGAACTACAAGAAATGTACATTTATGTCCCTGTTATCGGGGAAAGGAACACATTTCAATAAGTTCCACGTAGTCTTAGATTTAAATTTAAGACAATTGAAACAATTATTATAAGCGTGTATGTTTCACACTGATTTCAGTCCTAGCTTTCTTTCGGTAGAACTAAGCCAAATGATATTTTATTCAGTCTTTAAGGCTCTAAATGACGAAATATTGTGACACTCTGATGCAGTGACTGTTCCGATGATAGAAATGATAAAGAATGTTTCATTATTTCATTCACATTCTTTGAGAGAAAGTTAATGAGAGAAAATATATGAACCTATACACAATTCACAAATCATTTTATCTGTCCTGTTCAATATTCTCATCGCAATCGCTAATGCTTCATAAAATGGACCGGCTCTGTAAATCCTGACATTGAGTGGTGACTGTCGGTGAGTGACCTATGCTCGTAAAAAAAAAGGAGAAAGAGAGATATATTAATTTTATAAACTAAAGGCATCATTTAAAAATTGACACTGATGCACCTTCATCTTGGATAAAAGGTGACAGTGAAGCCCCACAAATCTGTGGAGATAGCTTGTAATTCTTGTACCACTCGGGTGATTTGTCTTTCACATGGCCCTTCCACCTCGTTCAATTCAGCGCGATCGGAATTCTCGGCAATAAGCCTACTCTTCCGTTGTCTTAGTAAAACGATCTCCAAACTACGTGATCTGCAAGAATTCTAGGATATAATTTGACCGGCTCGGTGTGTTTGGCTTGGCCATATTTCACATCCCTTACGGGTTATTCCGCCGCTAAATACCTCTCATTTTCAAGGCAATCAACTACCTAGGGTCATATGCGGTCAGTGGAAGTCCTTATAACCATTTGTCTTCTGGCCAATTCTGCGCAAACTGCTGAAAAGTTTTCTTTATGACACGTACACACGTTTAAGTTGCCTTTTTGAGTCTGCACCGCGTTGCTCAAGAATAAGTAAAATCATCCTTTTCCATATTGGAATTCAAAACATGGAATTCCCACCCTTTGCAATACATAAAAACAACAAATTGAGCAGTTTTAAAGGCATCTATTTTTTTTGGTTACCAACGCTTGGCAAGATGAGCAACAAATGCTAAATGGTTTTTTTAGGGGGACGCCCGAAGGCGCCGGGATAGGTGGGTTGGGGGGGGGGGGGGAGACAGACCCAACCCTCAAATCGGCCGCAGGTCCAATTTTTTCCTAGTGATTGACATTTCCATGCATAATCGACTGTTTATTAGACATGAAAAGTCACTTTTACTTCATTGTTAAAACGACCCTCCCCTCCCACCTGGTCCGGTTGGCTCAAACTCGGTACGACGGTTATCTACACAGAGCAACAGTCATTTTGTTAAGGAAAACATTGTTCTGTGTGCTATTTCGTTCGGAATTCTCCCAACTCTTTTCAATGGGCATTATTTATGAAAAGTGACAACGTTGCCCGTCATTTGAGAATTTACTTGTCGTATGTCGAGTCCATGATGTCCTTTTTAAAAAAGGCATTATGCTAGGTGATATGTTTTGATAGGATGTTTAAACGAAATTCGTTATTGCTATGGACCTTTAGTAATGCGTTCGCCTTTCGCATAATAATTTGGTCAGTTTATTTTGGGACATTGCTATACCACTATAGCGGGGCAGATAGGGGAAATATTTTGGGGAATTGTGCCTTTGATGATACAAGCATGGCATTTGGCACACAGTCAGAGTATGTCATGAGAAAGATATTAGGCTGTAGAGCCATCGCAGATTTGTCCTTTGAAACAAATATAGGTAGAAAAACAAGCAATTTTCAAAATTTTCAAAATGGCTGTCATTGCTTGTTATTCTACCTATATTTTTTTTTCCAAATGACAAATCTGTGATGGCTCTATAGCCCAATACCTTTGTCATGACATAGTCTGAGTGTGTGCCAAATGCCATGCTTGTATCAAAGGCATAATCCCATCACCTATCTGCCGTACTACTATAGCCTATGTTTGAAATCTGACAACAATATGGCAAACATTCACTTTGGACTTTGTCTATTTATGAATCTGGAATAAGTGTGGAAGAAATGCATACTTTAGTCTGTTGCGGACACTATTATTTTATTCGATGTTGACACACATACTGTGCAATATCTCCCTCGTATTGTATTGGGGATTTTAATTTAGTAAACGGTTATGAATGGTAGCTTAATTAGCAAGCCGCCTGTTTTTATTGCTACAATAGCAATTCATGTATTAATAATTGTAAGTGATTACATTATTTTGTATATATATTGTATAAGTTTCATAATGTTAATATCATTGAGATTAACATATCTCCAGCACATGGAATTAAAACTGTGATGTGAATCATTGTATTCTTTCGTTGTATATTAATACTTACACAGCGGAATGGAATTCACACGTACGCGTAACAGGGACACGTCGGGGACATTAATGTGAAACCATAATATTTGGGAACACCATATCACATCTTCACACATGTATTTCTTTAAAAAGTGTATCTCATGTTGAAATTGCACAAATGTTAATAGTTTGAGACTGTACTTTTAGCCAAAACTATGAGAATTCCCGGCTGATTTTTAACCAAAACAGAAATGGGATCAAGATACCAAATTTGTAGGTTTTATCTATGCAACCATGATTGGAGTTTGTTACATATAAAGTACCATAAACTTTAATCCATTTCCTACTTAGTTAAATTAAGCAAAAAGGACAACATTTCTCATTGGACCCCTACTTTATAGAAAAACCCACATGTACATGTACAAACGTTGACACGGATCAAAATGATTCGCTTCGCTAGAAGTGGATTCAAAAAGTCACCATAATCAGCGGCGGCGGAACGCTTTTCAAACGGGGGATCACCAGAAAAAGGGCACCTTCCGTCGGTGTGAAAGAGGAGAAAATTGTTAAACTATTTTCTTTCAAATTGCAATTTTTTAAATCTTAATTCCCTCACTCAAAAAATTACAGTGTAGACCTATTCCGGAAATAGTCGCAGTATAGCCGTATTGTTCTCAAATTAGGTCATTTCTCCGGCACAGCCCCGGCAGTTAACCTCTTTGGGTCCGCCCTTGAATTTGAGTAGTTAGGCCTATGCAGAGGACCCTTTTTTATCGCGAGAGGGGCAATGTTGCTTTTGATGGACAGTTCATTCAGTGACCATTTTATTCGTGTGAGGAGCATTATTTTTTTGTTTAGAGGGGCACCGTTTTAATGTTGCGAGCGGGGCACTAGTAGTTGTGCTTTCGAAGGGCAGTTTTCCATCTCGATAAGTTATCGGCGAGTAAAGCACTATTGTTTTTGATGGTCATTTTCTTATCTCGAGAGGGGCACACTTTTATTATTGCGAGAGGGGTGTTTGTGCTTTCGAGGGATAGTTTTCCTTCTCAAGAAAGTTCACAATCTTGTTAATGCGCGAGGGGTAAATGTGTATATCTTGAGGGGCGCTTTTGCATTACAAGAGAGGAGACAGTTTTTAAGCGCGATCATAATGCTTTCATGTGTGCGTTTGAGGGGCCGTTTTGTTTTCATGTCAGGAGCCACATTAATGACTGCGAGAGGGGCACTTTTGTTGACCTGGGAAAATCGGGGGAGGCCCCCCCCCGGTTCCGCCGCCCCTGCCATACTGTCGAATTATTACCCTGTTAAAATTTGGTTGGTCAAAAGTTCAAGACTCTAAGTTACATAGGGGGCGCTGTATGGTTCGTACCGAATCGAACATTACTTTGACTGGCAATAATCCAACAATAGATGGCGTGCTACAACATTCATTCACAAACAATGATTGCACAACTTTTGCGCCATTTGCGCGATGTAAGGTATACAATTGTGATTTTTTACAGTTTGAGCCGGGTGAGCCGTGGCCTAGTGGTGCCGAACTCGAGACTTGAAGCGTCTTCGTTTCGCATCTCCCTGCTAAACCGCAGGATCACGGGGTGCGAGGCCGCTGGGACAAACTCGATACTCACCTTTTGATTTTTTTTTCCCACCTCCGTGTACACATAAGAAATTAAGAAATTAAGAAATATTTTTTGTCTTTTAAAGTTTTCTTTTCTCAGTATTTATTTCACACAAAGAACAATTTGTTTCTTTGAAATGAAAATGCAATCAACACTGGTGATTATGCAGTCGGTCGAAATCCTCCACCATTTAAAAAAAACAACTTTCTTCTGGGCAATTCTGCGCAAACGATTTGCTGAATTCGTGTCGACACATTTTCTTTTCTCAGTTTTTATTTCACACAAAGAACAATTTGTTAATTTGAAAAGAAAATGCAATCAACACTGGTGATATGCGGTCGGTCGAAATCCTCCACCATTTTTTTTTTTAAACTTTCTTCTGGGCAATTCTGCGCAAACGATTTGCTGAATATGTGCCGACACATTTTAAATAATTTGTTCGAGCCCGTAGTATAGACACTATGCTCGAGAATAAGCATCATCGTTTTCCATCTTGAAATCGACTACACGGAGTTTCCACCCCGTTTGCAGTACACTGTAAACAGTGGTTAAAGAAAAAGAAGGGGAAAAAAAGCAGTTATAAAGGCATTTCATCTTGGGAAAGACGAGCATCATGCTATTATTTAAGGGTGTCCTTAAATAATCAACAATTACCTGCAGTCTTCAGTAATTTTTCCTCCAGAGGGCTGCAGACGTTTAAACAGAGGGGAAAAGAGTTTTTGTGTTTCGTTGTTTGAAAAAAAACATACAACTTGAACGTTTATTAATAAAAAGATAAAAAATGAATTCATTGAAGAGCACGGGGAACGAACTTTAAACGAATTTCTTTACTTGCTAGACCTAGCAATGCGTTCGCCTTTTGCAGCATAATTTGGTCATTTTATTTTAGTATATCACCACTGATCGATGTCGGAGGTCTGTAAACAATATAGCAAACATTCACTTTGGACTGTCTATTACGAAAGCCCATTAGCGCCACTGCAAGTATAACATAGGGGGCGCTCTTCAAAACCAATGATTATATGCTAAATATGCATTATGTGCCCATTATCAGGGCGAATTGTATGAGTTTTGGGACTTGGTTTTCATATTCCTCGTTTATATCAAAAATATCTATACCATTATTGGGAAATGGTTACTTCTAAGAAATAGTAAGATACTTTAAAGGCATTTTTGTTGAATCTTGAGGGGCACTTTAATGCTCGAGGGGGCACATTTATGGCCGCAAAAGGGGCACTTGGGAAAATCTGGGGGGGGGGGGGGGGGGCAAACGGCCCCCCCCCAGCCCCCGGTTCCGCCGCCCCTGTGTGTATTCTTTTAAATTGTCTCTTATCCAGCCCTGACCAGTTAATTGGTGCAAGTCAGATTTCACCCGATTCCTTTAATTGTCTCCTGTGCAGTCATGCATGAAAACTAATCCAGTGAAAATGTCACCAAAGAAGCAGGAAGAGTTACTCTAAAAGTACATATGAAAATATCCTTTCTATATTGCTACAGAATAAAACTATGGCTAATTTTAAAAGTATATAGTTATTTTTGACTCACACTGTTTTAGGGGAAAAAAAATCTGTCCGATGCCATCTGTCAGTACTGATGTCTGTTTGTTTGCGCTTTGTTTGTCTGTTGGGGTGTTGGGGTGTTTGTTGGGGTGTTTGTTTGGAGGTTTTTTTTTTTAAGTTTCATTTTGTTCTTTGCGATTTCGAAACAATGCCATGAAGATGCAGAATTATCTTTCTGTGAACAATAATTGCCATCAGTTTGAACTGCTGGCATACTGCATGATCAGTTTCGGGTAACCGTTTATTTTAACTTTGTGGAAATAAAACAGTAAAAATCGATCCAGGGGTCGAAAAATAATACGAAGCGACGTTAGTTTTAATTGTCGTCTGGCTTCAGAGCTGGCCGGTTGTGTCTTCATTGTCGACAAACACAGGTAGGGAAAATGCGTTTCGTTAATCATGTTATTCCCTATTGACTAATATTTGTGATATTGCCGTTTTACAATCGCCACGGACGATTATTGACAGCATCCCATACTGAATCGGGCGGTTGGACACATGACTTGAATAATAATAATAAGAATAACATTGATAAAGCGCCATGATTTCACATCAAAATTGCCCGTAGACGCTGTGCAATAAAACAATTAATAACTATTCAACTTAACAAATGTACCACCCCCCCAGAAAATGCAAAGAGAGACTAGAAAACACGCCTAGCCGAACACTACAACCAACCGACCGACCGACCGACCGACCGACCTACCAGTTAACCCATGCACCACCGACATCAACATGCATTCTTCACAGGTGGAATTCAAACCCACGATCCTTGAATTATAGAGCACATTTCATAACCAATAGACCACCAAGAGTACCCTGCGACAAGAGGCCAGTTCGAATTCTAAAAGCTCATTAACTTTAAAATTTAAAAAAGCCATCGAATTCTGTTCTTCCTGCAGAATTTTTTTCATATAGCGGAGCTAAAAAAGTAAACTGTTAAACACATGGGCAATAATGCATTTCGTTCTACATATTGAAATTGATTTGGTAAAGGGTTTTAAGGGTAATGTACAACATTTGCAAACATAACAACTGCCAAATTATTCTTTTGAAATACCTTTAATACTTGAATGTAAGTGAATAATAGTCTCAGGATCCTGTGATCCAGAATACTTTGACGTCATCAAACCGGAAGTTAGGTGTTATTAATGCATACACTTATTCATACGTTATTTAACTTCACAAGGAACATTTATCCACTCCGAACTAATCAGTATTCACTCCCGTTTTTGACTTATGACGTCATCAAGCCAGAAATAACTTGTATGTGTTCATAACATGTTTACTGAAAGTTGACAATCCGTTTAAGAAGATTTTTAAAACAAATTGATTGTACTGGAAAGGATTTAGGGGTGTGTTAAAGATGAACATTAAAGTGACGTCACGATGAGTCATCACGTGACATCTGACGTCGTATTAAAATTGCATATTTATATAAGCCAATATCTACAGAACTACAGGTCTGATTGGGTTGAAAGTTGGTATGAACCTAAACCGGGATGTGTTATAGATGAAAATTTAAGTGACATCACAATGATGTCATCACGTGACATGTGACCTCATATTAAAAGTGCATAATTTGATGGCCAATATCTACAGAACTACAGGTCTGATTATGTTGAATGTTGGTGTGTACCTAGACCGTGATGTGTTATAGATGAAAATTGATGTAACGTCATCATGACGAAATCACGTGACATGTTACGTCATAATTCAAAGCCCTATGAGAATGTAAACACCTATTTTATGCAACCATTTATTATAAACAGAAGTACACATCCTTCCTTGATGGAACTTATACTTGCAACTTTACATGTCCCATGTCACAAAAAGTTACCGAAGCAGCCCAATGTTTGTCCACAAACATACTTGACATAGATCTAGTTCCTTCATTTGTGTTACTAGGGGCGTAACTGGGGTTCAGTTTGCAACTCTGAGCAGGGAGCACGAGCCTCGAGCGAAGAAGTTGTGCCTTCCATGCATCCGCGTATATTGCAATCCCTAAACAAGGACATGTATTTGGCTTCCTCCTGTTGCATGCATGCTCGGAACTTCATTTATTAATTTATGATCCAAGTTAATTTCAGCCAGGTAACTTAATTGGTCGAATTTGTCGACTTCAGTTCAGTTGCAATTTTACATGCAAGTTAGAGCTAGGAAAATATATTAAGTACAAGGACACAATATTCAAGTACATGTAATATGATTATCGTTCGTTTCAAAATCGGCAAAGGATTTTTAATTGACAATATGGTATGGTAATTTTAAGACTTTGATAAATGCCATAATTTTTTTATATCCATTTCTGCTTGCTGCCTCTTTATGCGCATGCGTGAATAAATTTTAATTGCGGGGCGCATTTTCTAGAGGAGGCACTCAATAGGTTTAAAGATTTAATGAAAAGTTCATTTGCCTTCCATAATTCAGAGCAGGGGTGGGAATGTATAACACGGAATGTATGGTTAACAATTGATTTATCTTCAAGCAAACTTGACTCCTTGCTCCTGATTGCTCGATCCAAGGCAACAACGTACAGTATGATAGTATACAAATATTGAGTGGATCAGCGTGGAATGGAAGGAATATTATCGCGAGGTAAAATCTGGACTTTTCCATTTCACGAGGCGAAGCCGAGTGAACTGGAAAAGTCCAGATTTTACCGAGCGATAATATTCCTCTCATTTCACAACTTAAAGCCACTCAATATTTGTTTTATATAACTGACATATAGATCCTTGTCGTTTGATAAATTTGAACTTTTATTTCAATACAAAACCGGAGGAAAATGTATTTCTCTCTTCCAAACTACCCCTTCACGAAAATGTTTGAACCCAATGCTGTAGCGCTGGCTCTTTGGAACAATACGCGCTACGCGCAACGCTGAACGCGCACACCAGTATGCATTTGCACACAAATACCGCGTCATGATCCTAACTGTTGAATAGTATTTCCCATTCCCCATGGGCGGATAGTACTTTTTTGAGCCGCGGCGTGAATGGGAGCAATAACGAATGTCATGTGATGTGAGTTCCACCAATCAAATGACAATTCCTATGCATTTGCATTTCTGAGGAAAAAAAGAATTTAGGTTGGTCGATAGGTAGTCGCAGACTCACGTGATCGCTTGGATGAACAGCCGGCCACGAATTCACTTAACTGAAAGGAAAGAAAAAAATGCTACAAGAGGGCGCGCTGTATGTAGTCCGAGTATATATCACCCGTTATCCACGGAGCCAAGTCTCGAGTATAACGTCTGATTATGTCACAGCATTCAGGTTAATGCGATCTCGCGCCTTAGCCAATCGGAGTCGACTTTACTAAATCGTGACGTCATTTCATTCAAAAATCAGGACTAAAACTGTGATTGGTCAATTCGAATGCAGTGTTTTGTTATACAACAACAGCCGGCCGCTTGTCGTGTTACATTATACCACAGAGGGCGTGACCACAAACTTTGTTGCTATGCTGTGTCTAGGATATTTTTGTTTTATCCCTGTCATGCGACAACGGTGTGCCCGAAGATCCTGGCCTATATAGAAAGCGCACGCTGATTGGTCAAAATCTAGAGGTCAAGATGCGGTTGTCTTGCATAAATAATAAGCGAATCTGCTCGAAATAATGTAATAGCCATCTCTATTACATTATGCAGGCAGCACCCACTATAAGTGTATCTGCCATTAAAATTCCGAAATGTTGACGGTAAACGTTAACTTTATCAGGCATTTCAATAAGAGACTGTACAAGATTGTACAAAGACGGTTTGCATACCCTATTTTTTTTTATTCCAATTCAACTACAATTACCAAATGCACTTTTACCCAATACCATACGATAAGAGCTGATACTGACAGTAAAAGTTACTTGGGCGAAAAAAGGTAAACTCGGACAACTTTGGGATGATAGGGTTTGGGTTCGGGTGGGGCTACGACTAATAGGGTTCGGGCTTATAGGATTAGGGCAAGGGTTAGGGTTAGGGTAAGGGCAGTGCTTCCACTTTCATGGAAATTTCCTCACTTTAAGGACAATTTCACTTTGGAAGGAAGTTCTAAGGAGATGGACAAAATAGGAAAATTGAGGAAATCCCCTCATTCTAAAGAAATTCTAAGGGAATTTTTATATTCTGAGCAAATTCTACAACATTCTCCAAACTTAATATTTAGTTTTCCCTTCACCGACGTATAAACATATATTGGACAATATATATATTGGACAAAATAATATATTGGACAAAATCACTCGGGGTTGGGACTCGAACCCACGACCTCTTGCTTGAGGTTCGAGTCCCACCCGAGTGATTTTTTCACCAACTTTCACCTTCAGGAAAGCTCAACTCCATTTACTCCCGTGCAGCGCAACTCCCTCGGCTCCGCTCCATAGACTCCCGTGCGGGGCAACCTCGCCGGCTCCGCTCCATTGAATCCCGTGCGGAGCAACTTCGCCGGCTCCGCTCCATTGATTCCCGTGCGGAGCAACATTTCCAGCTCCGCTCCATTGAATCCCGTGCGGAGCGTCTCTACCGGCTCCGCTCCATTGATTCCCGTGCGGAGCAACTTTTCCAGCTCCGCTCCATTGAATCCCGTGCGGAGCAACTCTACCGGCACCGCTCCATTGATTCCCGTGCGGAGCAACTTTTCCAACTCCGCTCCATTGAATCCCGTGCGGAGCGTCTCTACCGGCTCCACTCCATTGATTCCCGTGCGGAGCAACTTCGCCAGCTCCGCTCCATTGAATCCCGTGCGGAGCGTCTCTACCGGCTCCGCTCCATTGATTCCCGTGCGGAGCAACTTTTCCAGCTCCGCTCCATTGAATCCCGTGCGGAGCGTCTCTACCGGCTCCGCTCCATTGATTCCCGTGCGGAGCAACTTTTCCAGCTCCGCTCCATTGAATCCCGTGCGGAGCGTCTCTACCGGCTCCGCTCCATTGATTCCCGTGCGGAGCAACTTTTCCAGCTCCGCTCCATTGAATCCCGTGCGGAGCAACTCTACCGGCGAACACGCATCCGGCGCTTGTACATGCGCGGAACGGGGCCGTTTCGGAGGGAAACCGTGCCCGGTGTATTGGTGTCCGTGGAACGGAGCCGTTCCGGATGAAACATGCGTCCGTTGTATGAATGTGTGTGTTTCGAGCTGTTCCCATCGCGGGCCCTGGCACGTGTGTTGATGCGGGGTGTCTCCGGACGATCAAGCTCGGCCAGCCCCGCTTTATCAACAGGCGCAACTCGGCAGTGTTCCGAGTGGAACAGAGCGTCTGTTGCGCCGTGGTGCACAGTGCGGCGCGATTCCCCATGGGATGCGTCCGTTGTATGAATGTGTGTGTTACGGGGCAGTTCCGGGGGGAACGTGCACCCGGTGAATTGGTGTTTGTAAAACGGAGCTGTTCCGGAGAAAAACATGCGTCCGTTGTATGGTGTGTGTGTTACGGAGCTGTTCCCATCGTGGGCCCTGGCACGTGTGTTGATGCGGGGTGTCTCCGGACGATCAAGCCCGGCCAGCCCCGCTTTATCAACAGGCGCAACTTGGCAGTGTTCCGAGTGGAACAGAGCGTCTGTTGCGCCGTGGTGCACAGTGCGGCGCGATTCTCCATGGGATGTAGCAGGTGGGCCTAGCTGGCTCCCCGAAACCTTGAAAAAGTCCAACTCCGAGTCATCCAACGTGACGAACGCTTTGCTGGCCATCTCACCAGGTTGGTTTACGCTCTGCGAGGCCCCGATCCAGCGTGCGTACCCGCCGTGTGGCGAGTCGGACGCCAGACTAACTCGACCCGGTGTATTCATGGCGAAAAACACTCCAAATTCTACCTGTTTTTCCTCCATCAGACATGCCACGGCTGCCACCAATGTAACGTCGAACGAATCTAGGGTTCTCACACGCCAGACGAAGGAAACCACAGACACTATTCTTCAGGGCTTCGGGGCTCTCCGGCCATTTATTCTCTCCACTTTCTTTACACGAGGCTCTCACTTTATACAACTCACAACAAAAAGGAACGCTATATCAAAGTCACACTACTGAGTCGGCACAGTCTGGCAACGGGTCTCCCTGGCCCAGCAGCAGGGGTCCCAACGCTACGGTTGCACCGTGGGTCCGTCCGTGGGTTTTCCTCTGGGTTCTCCGTTTGGATCACCTCTGGGATCACCTCTGGGTTCTCCTCTTGGCCCACCCCGGGGTCTCCTCTCCGTTGACTCCTGTGCGGCGAACTCCATCGGCTCCGCTCCATTGAGTCCCGTGCGGAGCAACTGCGCCGGCTCCTCTCCATTGACTCCCGTGCGGAGCGACTCCACGGTTCCGCTCCATTAACTCCCGTGCAGAGCGACTCTGTCGGCTCAACTCCATTTACTCCCGTGCAGCGCAACTCCCTCGGCTCCGCTCCATAGACTCCCGTGCGGGGCAACCTCGCCGGCTCCGCTCCATTGAATCCCGTGCGGAGCAACTTCGCCGGCTCCGCTCCATTGATTCCCGTGCGGAGCAACTTTTCCAGCTCCGCTCTATTGAATCCCGTGCGGAGCGTCTCTATCGGCTCCGCTCCATTGATTCCCGTGCGGAGCAACTTTTCCAGCTCCGCTCCATTGAATCCCGTGCGGAGCAACTCTACCGGCACCGCTCCATTGATTCCCGTGCGGAGCAACTTTTCCAGCTCTGCTCCATTGAATCCCGTGCGGAGCGTCTCTACTGGCTCCACTCCATTGATTCCCGTGCGGAGCAACTTCGCCAGCTCCGCTCCATTGAATCCCGTGCGGAGCGTCTCTACCGGCTCCGCTCCATTGATTCCCGTGCGGAGCAACTTTTCCAGCTCCGCTCCATTGAATCCCGTGCGGAGCGTCTCTACCGGCTCCGCTCCATTGATTCCCGTGCGGAGCAACTTTTCCAGCTCCGCTCCATTGAATCCCGTGCGGAGCAACTCTACCGGCGAACACGCATCCGGCGCTTGTACATGCGCGGAACGGGGCCGTTTCGGAGGGAAACCGTGCCCAGTGTATTGGTGTCCGTGGAACGGAGCCGTTCCGGATGAAACATGCGTCCGTTGTATGAATGTGTGTGTTTCGGGGCTGTTCCCATCGCGGGCCCTGGCACGTGTGTTGATGCGGGGTGTCTCCGGACGATCAAGCTCGGCCAGCCCCGCTTTATCAACAGGCGCAACTCGGCAGTGTTCCGAGTGGAACAGAGCGTCTGTTGCGCCGTGGTGCACAGTGCGGCGCGATTCCCCATGGGATGCGTCCGTTGTATGAATGTGTGTGTTACGGGGCAGTTCCGGGGGGAACGTGCACCCGGTGAATTGGTGTTTGTAAAACGGAGCTGTTCCGGAGAAAAACATGCGTCCGTTGTATGGTGTGTGTGTTACGGAGCTGTTCCCATCGTGGGCCCTGGCACGTGTGTTGATGCGGGGTGTCTCCGGACGATCAAGCCCGGCCAGCCCCGCTTTATCAACAGGCGCAACTCGGCAGTGTTCCGAGTGGAACAGAGCGTCTGTTGCGCCGTGGTGCACAGTGCGGCGCGATTCTCCATGGGATGTAGCAGGTGGGCCTAGCTGGCTCCCCGAAACCTTGAAAAAGTCCAACTCCGAGTCATCCAACGTGACGAACGCTTTGCTGGCCATCTCACCAGGTTGGTTTACGCTCTGCGAGGCCCCGATCCAGCGTGCGTACCCGCCGTGTGGCGAGTCGGACGCCAGACTAACTCGACCCGGTGTATTCATGGCGAAAAACACTCCAAATTCTACCTGTTTTTCCTCCATCAGACATGCCACGGCTGCCACCAATGTAACGTCGAACGAATCTAGGGTTCTCACACGCCAGACGAAGGAAACCACAGACACTATTCTTCAGGGCTTCGGGGCTCTCCGGCCATTTATTCTCTCCACTTTCTTTACACGAGGCTCTCACTTTATACAACTCACAACAAAAAGGAACGCTATATCAAAGTCACACTACTGAGTCGGCGCAGTCTGGCAACGGGTCTCCCTGGCCCAGCAGCAGGGGTCCCAACGCTACGGTTGCACCGTGGGTCCGTGCTGGCGCCCTCTGCCGGCGGCCCGGCACCGCCGTTACAATATTCCCCCTTTAAAGCGTAATTTATATTTTCTCCTACTTAAGAGAGAGTTCCGAACCTGTTGTGACGAATCGCAATTGTTTTCGTTATTCCAAATTTCGAAACAGGTTTCCTCTTTTTCCTGATATTCGTAGGAAGCTCGCATATTTTGTTTTAGACAATCTTCGACAAATATCAGATGATTTAAATGAGGTTTTCCTTTCTTTTTTTTTTCGATATAGAACCGCACCCGGCACAATGTGCACATACCCATCACCTTGGCAAACGATACCCCATTCTCCTTTATACACAAACATCGAGAATATTGTCATCTAAAACGCCAATATTTTCGTTTTAATCATTGTATCCGTGTCTCGAGTCCACAAAGTAGAAAGTGTCGGTTGAGCGCGTCTCCGGGTTGGTGTGGGGGCGCACTACTTGTTGAGGAAGCAGTCCGCCGGACCCTCAGTGATAACCTTTAGGGCAGGGGCTGCGGATGCAGGGTATTCCCCCACGCCCTAAAATGATTGCAATAAACAGCGGGAAAAGGGTAACAAAGTACCTGGCCTACTGCTTCTTCTGCTCTATAGACCTTTCTGCGCTTGGTCAAGTTTTACACTCGTACAGAAAATATGGAAAAGTGTCTGGATAGATAAAACAAATCCATAATATATATTAAACATGTATAATACTCCCGCCTTAAAACTTGGGGAGTCAAAACACCATAAATAAAAGAGCATCTCGAGGTGGCGAACCATGACCATCAACACTAATGTGAAGCGGTATCCTCAAGCAAAATTAACTCATTCTAATACAATTGTCATGAAACACATGGTTCAAATGGAACCTTTCACTGCAGTAAATTTCAAACTGCTTATCTGTTATGTCATTGGACACAATTTAAGTAATGGCATTTGGCCAGAGACCCACATGTTTCCTTTTCATCATGTGGTGCTTTGCCAGTCTCTGCATCTGACAACACTGTTGGCCATATCTCAAATGCACAAAGATGAAATATGAGGGGTGCCGAGTGGTTCCCTACTTTTTCTCCTGCCTTGGCGTTTGGCACTTGCAGTGATGGGTGACATTCCAAAACTAAATCGAGCCTTTTCTCAAAAGGAGGCAGTAAAACATGTGATGAAGAATACGCAGGAGGTACAACGCACTCCTGCGGCTTGCAACTTAATATCAACTTATTTTCCAAGTCATCATAAACGGGTGCAAACACAACACTGGGCTCTAAAGCAGGCCTTTCATCAACAACCTCATGGTGATCAGAAACTTCCACAATACAATCAACAGGTTTTATCAAAATCTGTTCTGACACCTCTACCTCTAGAACAACTACTACATCAGTACATGCAGCGCAGGGACAATAATTACTGGCCTAGAATCAACATTTGTCACACTAATTTCACTGGGAATATCACCAACTGGGACACCATTAGATCAGAAGACAAACGTTCCAGGTTTTTGACCTGTTGGTCTTCAACAAACTTAAAATAAAAAGTAAAATAGCAGCATGCTCATTGAGTGCTGTCTCTATTGACTTAGCTACACTTAGCTTAGAAATGGAATCAACAGATTCACAAGGCTGTTCATTAAGTGAGTGGACCTCATCATGACCATCCTCCAATAAATTTGAAAACACATTGACAATAGTTTGTGCTAAAAACTGATGTGACTTAACAAGTACTGTCTGGCAAAACCATGGTTGTTATATAAATGACCACCTACGGCCTACAGTGTACATGAAAATACAAGGCTTCACAAATTTGACAAAAAATATGTACCTACACACAGATATAACAGGGTCACAATACAGCCTATTGTCCATCCTACAAGAGATACAATGACATAACTTGTACACACAAAATCCAACCAAAAATTACAGCCTAATACAGACTGAATCATGTCAAAAATAGACAAAAATGCACAGACGAGATATTAAATGCACATCATGCACGTCAAACTTGACGTCAATATGTCAAAATATACAAGGGTCTGCAAATTAAGTCAGCAAAAATACAATCAGGCCATACTCTACATACAAACCAACTGTGCACACAAATTTGACTTCAGCTACACGTAGGTCAAATGGCTTAATCTGTACAAATACAGATCTACAAAAGAATGGATACCAAAGTCAAAATACACTCCACATGGAAGATAAAATTGCACAAGAGTATGTACGTTAAAACTACAAGTGACCAATACTACACCTACTGACAATAATACAAAAAATGCAGCCCAGTCAATAATACCAAATGGAAGAGATGATCATGTCCCTCAACAAGTGAAACGGCGCATCACAGCCTGGCGAATGAGGAGAAACATGTTGCATGGTAACAGCAACAGCAAATTCCATCTCGTACGACGCTCCATGATAAATGGACGGCCACAGCGAGGAAAAGGCGTTCGGGGAACTTAATAATTTACAATTAAGGAAACTGTTTATCCTACATTGTCCAAGGCATCCTGTCTACGACGCCACTTTTGTAGCGGGAGGAGTAGACATGGAAAAAAATACTTTAAGCTTAGTAGGTAAATAAGTTGTGACGAATCCTATCTACGACGCCACTTTTGTAGCGGTACGCCATTAAGGAGGTCCGCTCAAATGATTGGATTTAAGGACGCCAAGGACAACCAAGACAGACAAAATCAAAACACTTGGAGGAGTCAAATTATGTTTGGTTTCATGAACTTGTTACAGATTACTCGTTTACAAAATCAATTACAATAGTTCTGGATCTGAATCTCAATCTAACTCACAAAACAAATGTTACAAAAATCATATAACTTGGATTCAACTTTCAGCTCTATAAATTGTAATAACGTTGTCAATGATAAATATTTTAATCAGGTTCCTAATATTCTTGGTTCTAATATTTCAATCAGGTTCCCCGAAGTTCCCCGAAGGCCTGGCAAGTGTACAACTGTGCAGTGAGCTAGGCCTCCATATTGCACAGTTTGGTGAGCACGAGGCATAAAATTCGCGCGTACACGCACTGACTGCGCGTTTGTACACATTTTTTTTCTGGGCTGTGTGCCAATTGTACGGTGCCTCGTAAAGGACGTCTCACTACAACAACAAAGTAGTTATTGACACATTTAAAAATGCAAAACTATGAAGCCCGGGAAGGGACAGGGTAGAATTTTTAAGCTTAGTAGGTAAATAATTTTACTTACTCTAAGCTTAGTAGGTAAATAAGTTGTGACGAATCCTATCTACGACGCCACTTTTGTAGCGGTACGCCATTAAGGAGGTCCGCTCAAATGATTGGATTTAAGGACGCCAAGGACAACCAAGACAAACAGACAAAATCAAAACACTAGGAGCATTCAAATTATGTTTGGTTTCATGAACTTGTTACAGATTACTCGTTTACAAAATCAATTACAATAGTTCTTGATCTTAATCTCAATCTAACTCACAAAACAAGTGTTACAAAAATCATATAACTTGGATTCAACTTTCAGCTCTAGAAATGGTAATAACATTGTCAATGATAAATTATAATCACAATGTTTGTATTTCTAAAGTTGCCCCGCTTCCTAAGATTTCCAGGTTCCTAATATTCTTGGTTCTAATATTTTAATCAGGTTCCTAATATTCTTGGTTCTAATGTTTTAATCAGGTTCCTAATATTCTTGGTTCTAATATTTCAATCAGGTTCCCCGAAGTTCCCCGAAGGCCTGGCAAGTGTACAACTGTGTAGTGAGCTAGGCCTCCATATTGCACAGTTTGGTGTGGAAGCAGAAAATTCGCGCGTACACGCACTGAGTGCGCGTTTGTACACATTTTTTTTCTGGGTTGTGTGCCAATTGTACGGTGCCTCGTAAAAGACGTCTCACTACAACAACAAAGTAGTTATTGGCACATTTAAAAATGCAAAACCAATTCTGTGTGCAGGCTGGAAAACGAGCCACTTCAATGAAAATGGCAAAACTCCACAGCCACCAATTTGAAAAATTCCAAATTTCTGTGGAAGACAAGGTAAAATAACCATTCATATATGAAACACTTAGTTTTTTTCTCAATATACTTTATATGCCACAACAAAAATATGGCCGACTTGGATCCAGAATATTCTGACTCGCCCTGTATTTACCAATTTATCAGAGGCTCAGAAACGTTTTGTCATGAGATCCCATGGTTTATATGAAAACATTATTCTCCACATATAGGCGACTGTCAAGTAAAACAAAAACAACAGCTATGCGTTTTGTACAACTTACGGTCCTCCTCTAGGGATCGGTCCTCCTCTAGGGATCGGTCTTTTCCGTATCCGTTCCGATCCTGTCGCAATCTACCCTCCAAGTATCGCTCCAGGAGCAGTTCCAACAACTGGTCCTTAGTATCTCTCTCTGGGAATCAAATCAACCAAGTTAAGACCATATGAATACTGACTTCGATCACTGGTAGTATTGCACGTGCCCACGTGAGGATCGTGAACTTTCGACCCAACAAATATTAATACTTCATCCAAATTTCATGTGACACTGGAAAAGAGTTCAAGACCAGCCAGTCGGTCTTTATCGACCGTTTAAGACCGGCCACGTGACGGGCTCTCGACCAATAGGAATGGGTAAACGTTCTCAGGTATTTATGAATAAAATGATAACTAATTTCGTCCTTGAAAACCCTACTTGCCATGCAGTAAGGAATGCGGCAAGGAACGGCCAACACAGCACGTGCACATACCTTGACGAAGTGCCATGGCAAAGACGCAGGTCAGGCACATCAACAGAACCAAACAGGTTAATCCCTTCATCGTTTTTTTGTGTGCTGATTTCTATCTGAGAAGAAAAAGGATGAAACAATCACAGGATAAACTTCAATATGGTGTAATTTGGTACAAGATTTTTTTATCGTACAAAATATTGACTCAATTTACCCATTGGCTACTTGCCCAATTTTAACAAACCAACAAATAACATGTAATAACAAAGTTTCAAAACAAATAACCTGAAATGTTTCAAAGCGGCTAAATTTGGTTAAATTTAATCAACGTTGGGTAAAATGACTCATTTTAACCAACCGTTGGTTACCAGGTGAACAACCGACGCAACAGTTGGTTAAAAAGTTGGTTCCAAAAGTGAACCAATTTTACCCAACGTTGGTGTGAAGTGTATATGGTCAAATTGACCAAAAGAACAAATTGGTTAAAATTTTAACCGACTTTTTTAATCAACCAAATTTTAATACGTGTTTTTAGATTCTAGATCAGCTCTCCCTAAAATGACGTCACTATGCATGTACAGTATATGAAAATTTATCTCGCCACGAATCCATTTAGGCCTGAGCACCAAAAAAGACTTTAGAAATGCAATACGAAGTTTGATATCAAAGCAAAATGAACAAAGAGGTACAAATGGCAAAAAAAATCATATTCACGAGACCACTTTAGGGTATCTTCAACGTCAAATTCATACGAGGTGACCTTGCGCTAAAAACAAATGCCTCAGGGAAGTCCTGCAATCTTTATCCGACCGAACAACGAGGCGACCTTGCGCTAAAAACAAATGCCTCAGGGAAGTCCTGCAAGTATTCAGCCGCGAATACCACTCCCTTTTGTAACTTGATTGACTGGGGGTCAGTTTTCTTGGTTTACTGGGTAAAAGGTAAATAACAAGTGCAAACAACAAGCGTAATATAAATGCCTGCCATCAGAATACGACATAGTTTCACTTTTACTGAAATATCACTTACCGATACCTTAAAATGTTATCCGTTGACAAAGTTAAAACCCCATGTTTGTGATCAAAACTGGACAAATATTCTTTCACTAAAAGAAAGCTTATTTTTTTTTTTTTTTTTTTTTTTACACAGGGGCACCATTTGGGTTTCCTTTTGTTTTACCCACCCTGTAAATAATACGGGACTTACCAATGCCGGATGAGGATCGAGTTAAAGATGACTGATAAGCAGGCAGTGCTGTTGAGTATCGTTCACGTACGCGTTCGAATTGGCAGTCTGATGACAAGTGGGAAAATTGTAACTTTTATTATGCAGCAACCGAAGTAACTCTCACGTTCCCCTCCACGTGACTGACTCCTTTGAGAACTGCGCATGACGAAATATGCCACGTGACTCAGGCATAAGGTAGCAGATCCCCGAACGAATACCGCTTAAAGGCAATATACAATACTTGCGAACATCAAGAAACGAAACTACCAAATTTTCATGAAATTATTATGCAATACCGTCGGACTGTCAGTCAGTACATTTTCTCAAGCATCCTGTGAAATCATGGCATCTGGTGTATTGTGATTTCCAAAAAAGTGATTTTTTTTGTATCAATTTCCAGGCCGACCATCGTTGGAAAAAACTTACTGTTTTGTTAATACTGCCCCCCAATTTTTGCAAAAGCAAAACGTTGTATATTCCCTTTAAGTCGTGCCTTGAATATTCATGAAACCATTACTGACCAATAATAATGGCTTGCGTGGCCTGTTTCTGGTATGAAATAAAGTTTTACGTTTTTTTTAGCACAAGCTTGCACGTAGCAGCTCTATATATTGTGTGGGTGTTTTTTTTGGAGGGTGGGGGGAGGGGTAAACAGTCAGCGTTTTCTCTCTTGTCAAGTGGTGCGTTACTGGAATGCTATGCCATGGCAAAGACGCAGCTCAGGCACATCAACAGAACCAAACAGGTGAATCCTTTCATCATTTTTGTTTTTCTGATTTCCATGGGCGTCGCGAGGGGGGGGGGGACAAGGGGGGCACTTGCCCCCCCCCCGGAAAAGCAAAAAAAAAGAAAAAGAAAAAAAAGGAAGAAAAAAAGCAGAAAAAAGAATAGAAAAAGAGGCGCGAAGACAAAGTGGTGTAAATTTAATGAGTTGGGGGGGGGGGCAAAATGTCCCTGCCCCCCTCTAAAACTGATAAATCGAGAATGTGTTGAGAAATACAAGCATTTTTTGGCCCAAAATTCTTTTGCCCCCTTCTAGAAAAAACTCCTGGCGACGCCCATGCTGATTTCTTTCTGAGAAAAAAGGTAGAAACAATCACAGGATAAACTTCAATATGGTGTAATTTGGTACAAGTTTTCTTTTTTTTCGTACAAAATATTGACTCAATTTACCCATTGGCTACTTGCCCAATTTTAACAAACCATCAAATAACATGTAATAACAAAGTTCAAAACAAATAACCTGAAATGTTTCAAAGCGGCTGAATGTGGTTACATTTAATCAACGTTGGGTAATATGACTCATTTTAACCAACCGTTGGTTACCAGGTGAACAACACAACAGTTGGTTAAAAAGTTGGTTCCAAAAGTTAACCAATTTTACCCAACGTACTTTTGTATATGGTCAAATTGACCAAAAGAACACATTGGTTAAAATTTTAACCAACTTTTTTAATCCACCAAATTTTAATACGTGTTTTTAGATTCTAAGACTAGATCAGCTCTGCCTAAAATGACGTCACTATGCATGCACAGTATATGAAAATTTATCTCGCCACAAATCCATTTAGGCTTAAGCACCGAAAGAGACTTTAGAAATGCAATACGAAATTTGATAAAAAAGCAAAATGAACAAAGAGGTACAAATGGCAAAAAAAATCATCATATTCACTAGACCACTTAAAAAATTATCTCGCCACAAATCGGATTTTTGACCATTTACGACAACTCGTTGGAACCTTTTGGTGAGGAAGGAGTTGATCATTTTGTTTGGTGTCAGAACGAATTCCATAGCCTAGTTGTCCAGTTTTACGAGAAAGCGATGGTGTGGCATAACATCGAAAGCTTTTGTACAAATCTAAAACTGCCATAGTAAACTTTAATGGATAATCAACAGGGGCGGATCTAGGTTTCAGGTCACGGGGGTACCGGGTCTATGTGAAGGGGGGGGGGGGTGTGAGTGCAGGCGTGCCGAAAGCGGGGTCGGGGGCATGGCCCCAGACAATTTGGAAATCTAAGATACTATCTCCTGCATTCTAAGGCAAGATGAGAATACATTTAGGAACTTTAGCGTTCCATTTACTATTTTGGCCCCAGCGGCTAAACTTGGGATTTGGGTGGTTGCAACCCCCCTCTAGACGCTATAGGCTTTAACAAAAATACTCCAGTTAAAACTGACCCATACAGCACAAATATTATTATACAAAACGATCTAACCGCTTGAGCGAATAAATGCAGTGGTGTATCCTTGACTGGCGTTTTCTTTGTCTGCGCGAATAATGCAATGCATAACCAAAGAAAGATGTACAGAGAAAACACGTTATTTTCGAGAATTTCGTCCATCTTTCTCGGAAAACATGGTCCACATTTTACGGTGAAAGTTGTTCTAAAGGCAACAAATAAATACATTGTTTTCGTGATACCTGCCAACTGTTCCGATTTAGGCGGAACTGTTCCGATTTCGGAGATAAAAAGTGCTCGAAAATTGGAACGTCCCGATTTTCCGAGTTGCGAGAGAAGAAGTAATACAAAAAATAAAAAAAAAAAATTAAAAAAAAAAAAAAATGCCCCGGCGCCGTCGCACACAGGCCGAGAAAAATGTTTTATTGTATTGAGGGCGCTATTGCCGCTACCATAATGGTATAAAATCCGCCTCGCTCTTATGTACGACGAAAGGGACGTAAACCAGACTCAAACGTCTCCATATACACAGACTGTGTATATGGAGATCAATGGCTGCGGCTGCAGCCGTTCGCGCGCACAGGCTTGTGCGATCAGCCACAACCTAGCCGCAGCCAATACTGAGACCTGCCACGTCATCCGTCTGGTGTACTGCCTCTCTTGCGTGATTATTGAATTAAGCGCGGGCCGCGCCAGGCACGGCGCGGTGGACGTATTGATGCTGTGTTTGTTTTCCACACACGTTGTTTCTCCATAGTCTTCGGTGGTTTTTCGTTGATATTTTGACCGTGCTGAGTCGCACTTTTTTGTCAACGTTTTTGTATGAGCATTTCAACTGCAACATGGACCAGGAGGATGATTATACTGAAGGAGAAAAAGCAGCGATCGAGTCAAAAATTCCGAGAGGAATATCGTGAAAAATTTGAAAATGTGTATTGTAACATACACTGTAACAGGCCTATAGCAGGCTATACGGACAATGCAATGATGTACGAACTTTTCCAAATAAAATTGTACTTGTCACTGCTTGTACAGTGTACATGTAAAATGTATTACTGTGACTGAATATCTACATGATTAAACTGTGAAGCATGTAAGTCAGCAGTCATTTATATTTAAATTGTAAAATTGTTTGATCAGCAAAAACCGGCTGGAAAATTTAGATTAGTGTCTGTTGGGTCTGCTTCTGGATACATGTATCATGTAACATTTTAGGTATATGTACATGTACTTTGTATGATTGCCCCTGGACCCAACCCATTAGCGCGCGCGCGCGCACGCCCGCGCCGCTCACCGTGTGATGCGTAGGCACCCTGTTCCTCTTTCTGACTTTTCAATGTTGGCAGGTATGTAAATAATAATGGTGGCCCTGAAGGGACATCACACATCAAGATTTCTGCGCAGAAATCTGCGATGTCGCACATTTTATCGCAGAAATCTGCGCAGATTTCTGCGATGTCGCACATTTTATCGCAGAAATCTGCGCAGATTTCTGCGATGTCGCACATTTTATCGCAGAAATCTGCGCAGATTTCTGCGATGTCGTACATTTTGTTGCACATTTTATCGCAGAAATCTGCGCAGATTTCTGCGATAAAATGTGCGACATCGCAGAAATCTGCGCAGATTTCTGCGATAAAATGTGCGACATCGCAGAAATCTGCGCAGAAATCTTGATGTGTGATGCCCCTTCAGGGCCACCATAGGTATGTGTACGTGTGTACGTTTCATATTAATTTAACCCGCGTCCGTGACGGATCGACCCAGTGTGTTAGTCAATGTACAGGCTACCTTGAACTCTTCAACTTTTCACCCGATTGTGACCGAACGTCGATATTGTGAACATTGTGCCACTGCCGCCACAAAGTAGGCCTACCTACGAACGACAGCTAGGTGATTCTTTGTTTAAATATGTCGATCAGTATATAAAGTACAGTAGGCCCCCTAAGTTTAAGTCTGCCTTCTAGACGATGTTTGCTCATGAAAGGATCCGAGACCGCGGGCTCCCGCGGCGCCAAAATCGCTCCACGTCCGTGGAAAAATGCGGAGGGTGTCTTCCGCCGGGTCGGACACTTCGGGTCGTCCTGATTTTCCCGTACGGACCGGCGATCCGTTTCGTCTATTTTTCGAGAGGAATTTTTTCGCAGGAATTTGCCGTCGTGTGCGCTTTCACGTTGACTGCCTGGCCGCCCCCTGTGCTGGCTTTTCTGCGTGTCTAAACTGTGCGAGGTCAGCGAGGTCAACGTAGGGGTTTCGTTTACGTGTTCTACTCGGCCGTACTGCAAAAGCGTTCACCAAACGTTAGTATGGGGTGACCTTGGCAAAATGTTTTTTCTCCATGGTGCGTGGCCACCAAGTGTTCCAATCTTTCCTGTGCTTTGCTTGCCGCCCCTGCGCCGAGTGCAACGAATACTCAGAAGGACTACACATTAGTATGCCTTGCGCGGTCTGACCAATCGAAAGTCTACACTGCGTGGTACTTCCCGGCTATGCGTAAAACCGTCGATGGCAACGCGTACTGCAGCCTGCTCCACACCCTGGAAACGAGGTTGGGTCTACGGTTCTCGGTATTGCACAAGCATGTGACGTCGCGTGATAGAGTGCTGTTGCTTCCATAATGTGTTTACAGCTCCATGCTTCCACCACCAAGGCCGAGCGTTGTGAGTTCGCTGCCCGCCACGTATAATATTCAGTGTCGCGTTATAATTTTGGGGGCCTGTTTGGGATCATCGAAGGATCGATGCATTGCTTCAAATGTCGCGATCTTAAACGCAGTCACGAAAAACAATCGACGAAAAAGTGTCCAACCCGGCGGAAGACACCCTCCACATTTTTCCACGGACTTGGAGCCATTTTGCGTCGCGGGAGACCGCGGTCTCGGATCCTTTCAGGAGCAAACATTTCTCGGAGGCCGAGTAAAACTTGCTGTTATATAGATGGTTGAACCAAGTTCAATAAAAGTTGTATCGACGTTTTCCTCGCAGACAGTCTCGCAAATTGTAAGAAGTTCAAGTTTCCGTTTGTTGAAGAGTCCAATACTGAAACTTAATTATGACCTTATAATTCCTCCATGATTCAGACCGTTTGTAATTTTATGGTAACACTCAACATTTTCATTTCAAACGACACCACGTTTTATTGCATTATTCGGGGAAGAAAAAGTGGCCCACTTTTTTTCCCCGAATAAAAATTGTAGCCTACAATAATGATTCAATTGCTCAGAATACATGTAGCTGATTAAATACTCCAAACTCGAAACTTTAAAAGATGATCTTTTGCTCAAATTGGTTTTAGTGGTCAGAAATTGCCTCAGATCCCACCACAGAAATTGCTTTTATAACTGCATGTCTCCTCAACTACATCCCTCATTTACATTTACTACCACATTTTGCTGTTATATAGATGATTGAACCAACTTGAATAAAAGTTGAATCGACTTTTTCCTTGCAAACGGTCTAGCAAATTGTAAGAAGTTCAAGTTTACGTTTGTTGAAGAGTCCAATACTGAAACTTAATTATGACCTTCCTCCATGATTCAGACCGTTTGTAATTGTATGGTAACACTCAACGTTTCCATTTCAAATGACACCTTTACGTTTTATTGCATTATGATTTATTGTCAAAACTGTACAATCAGCCTTCGCCTGTGTACTACGGTAACATTTTCATTACGTTTTCCCACAAATGCAACTTTCTCACAAAATGCCATTTTAACACACAAACGGGAACATTTACAGACAGTTGCCATGGTGCACAATTATCATGTGCGTAAGTCAACGGGGGACAGGGGGAACCCCCCCCCCCTCCATTTTAAAGCAGGGGACATTGTTTGGTCCCCCCCCCCCACACTTTTTCTTCCCCGAATAAAAAATGTAGCCTACTATAATGATTCTATTGCTCAGAATACACGTACCTGATTCAATTACTCCAAACTCAAAACTTTTAAAGATGATCTTTTCCTGAAATTGGTTTTAGTGGTCAGAAATTGCCTAGGATCACACCACAGAAATTGCTTTCATACAACTGCATGTCTCCTCAACTATATCCCCCATTTACATTTAACTCCCCACATTTTCATCCCCAACACAATACGCCCTACCCGATCTATGATCGGGTAAATCAGCTTGTATTAGTATATCTGCATCTGCATCTGTTGGCTTCTGTACAATCGCCTGGTGTGGCTATCCCGTAAAGTTAGCGCAATGCAAGGAGTCGGTGCAAACTAGCTTTTAGTACCTTAATGTAGACCAGCCAGTTCAATATTTAAAAGGCGGTTCTTGAAGTTTTCTAACGTATAGTATAGTACAGTCGTTTTGCAACAATACTCGGAAAAATATCCCAGATTTTTTTCTGCGAGGATCAATGTTAATATTTTCGTAATTTCTACAAATTTCAATCCTTTCATGATTGAGACTGTTTAAGTCAATTGGGTCAAAATCATTCAACTTATCTGCAGGTTGTCTACAGCTGTCAAAATATTGGAGTAATCAAGCAGAAAAGAGAAAATGGACACAAAATCACTACAGAGTCTGCTCAGCGATCCGAGCCACTATGCCAAGGCGTTCAAAGTCTTCTGCGCTCGGTCTGACAAATTGAGGGTGTTCTCTGACTGGGTGGACGGTGTGTTTAGCGAGGCGGTGGTTGGTAAACTCCAGGCCACACTGGACGGACGAGAAGAGCTACGGGTCCTTGGAGTGGGCAGTGGATCAGGTACATTACATTTTATAATGCTGTTGTATGTATTGTCGCAATGCTAATTGTCAAAAAAACCAAAACAGATACCGTGTTGCAAGAAGTCTTGCGTAAAAGGCTTGCATGGAATCGATCAAATTAATTCCTGCCAGAGCTTAAAAATGCGACGCCGATGGCACACTATGGAACACCATACTTTTGGTCAAGTTTCGGGACAGACAGCCATACGGACAGACGGACGGACCATCCGATCAACTGACCGACCGACCACCAAGTGACATGTAGATCGAAGCTCCTGCCACAGCTTGATTATACTATCACCATGGCATCGATGAAAACAGTCGTCTTCGATCCTCTTTTGCTTTTACTAAAAGCCAACTTGACACTTTTTGGCAGGGCATCCCTCAAATGGATCCGCCTTCACTAGGATTGCGTTCAGTTGCCTTAGAAGCAAAATCCAAATCCAGTCTTAAGTTGACCAAGACCCAAAGGCCGGCTATCGGATGATATTGCAGCCCAACATCCGTTTGGAACATCTCAAGACAGTTGAAAGACTGACTTATTGGTATTATAATAATTACCTAATAACTATTATATTATGACCTGTACAGGTGAACAGGATTGTGTGATGTTGGAGCAGCTCAAAAAGCGATTCCCACTCGTCAATAATCGTGTAGTTGAGCCTTCTGATAAGATGCTAGTCCAGTACAAGGCGTTGGCTCAATATAAGGCTCACGAACTACAAGGCGTTGAGTGTGATTTTCGGCAGCAGACGCTCGAGCAATACCAGAAGGCGGGAGATGCGACCAAGTTCCACTTCATCAGCGCAGTTCACTGCATGTACTACCTGGACGACTATGACAGCTCCCTGGAGTATCTGTACAACTGCCTGATCCCTGGCGGAGCAATACTTGTGATCCTCAAGTCCGGTCAGTATTTTATGCAAAATGCTAAATCCCATTGATTTGGCGTAGCACAGCTCTCCCTATAATACGTATTTCTTTCTATCCATGGGTGGTAGTCATGGTTTGTGCCCTTTACACAATATTAAGAAGGAAACTCAAAGCATCATCGGTATAGGTAATCGCCATAATTCATACATGCACGTATATATCCCACGTGGAATTGTTGACCGGGCACAGCCCCCTCAAAAATGCTAGAAGGCCAATGTATTCAGCACTCTAGCTTCCAAAATCAGTCGTGAAGAACTGCGTATTACAGGCTTAAACATTAAAGGAGCATTACAGGCTTTAACATTAAAGGGGCATAGCATGATTTTTCTAAGGAACATATTTTGTGCAACTTTCTACTTCTCTTAAATGTATGAAAACTGTTTGACGTCCCTTTTTGGTAAATTGTATTCAAAACTACACTTCTTTAAACATTTACAAATTGTCCATGCTTTTCCGGACAACAGAGGGCGCTGTTGCTGTGAGTCATTTTCAAGAAGACACTGTTCAGTTTATGGGTTTTCTGTTCAACTTATGAACCCGAAATTGGAAACGTTTGTGACCGTTAAGTTTGCTCACTGGCTGTCATGTATTGATACAACAACGAATCACAAAGAAAAGAAAAACTTATGACAGCCAAAAAAAATAAAATAAATAAAATTCTGGCAACTTTTGTTGTTGAAATGGCTGTAGGGCCTAGCATTGAGGTTTCAGCCTGGTTGGCATCACAGTTTTGCATATGAATATGTAAATTTTCATTTGCAAAAAAAACACAAACGCACCAATAGGCCTATACCCTTGAAAATGGCAAAACGAACTAATTGTTAAAAAGGACACAAAGATGTGTATTTTCATGGATTGCATTAAACAAAATTACATTGCATATATAGCCCCTTCAAAGTTGGGTATAAGTTGACAGATTTTTGGTGTCTTTTTTGTTCAGAAAACAACGGTTGGAACCGATTTCTGGACCGCTTTCCTGAGCTTAGTCGGGGCGGTTGTGAAATAACTTCAGCCGATATACGCAATTCCTTGGACCGCCGTGGCATCCCGTACACGCAGTACCACCAACCCACCGGCTTAGATGTTACCAAGTGCTTCGACGAAACTGCCGATGAAGACAGCTTGTTGGTTGATTTCCTGACCCATTCTGTTAACTTCAAGGAGACGGCGCCCGAAGACGTACAGAGATCCATGATGGAGTATCTTGCCAGCAGCGACTGCTCCAAGAGGGAAAATAACACCATACTGCTGAACATCGACTGGGATGCAGTAGTTATAATTAAGCAATAAGAATACAATTAATTGTATCAAAAAAATAATCCGGCCAAAATTTTTTTTTTCTGAAAACTGCAGGAATGGTTACCGCAAACTTGGGGAAAGTTTCGACAAAGTGAACTCATTACGTCAACGTTTTTTGTGCATGGATTTTCATGAACAGCGCGCCCTGTTGTGTCAATATACCACGGACCTCGCCCTAAAGACTCCCCGTCAGGAAAAATTGCAGAAATCGGTGACCACCGCCATGAAAAACATTTCTGTCTTCACTCCTTTTCCTTACTCCATTGCTATGTATTTACTAGTCTGTATCGGCGCCCTCAAGAGACAAGACATAAACCATAAGAAGTGAGTAGTTTTATCGTAGATTAGTTGTTAGCGATGGTAATTAATTAACGATTTTTTTAAAGTTATTTCCGAACATTAGAATATGTTTGTTTGTTATAATTTGTTTGTTTGTTTATAGTTTTTTTCTAGGTGTGGGATTTTCGTAATAGATTTTGTTTGATTTAATAGTAATTATTGATACTGTATAATAATCTGGTTTTTTTTTTGGTTTGACACTCTCTGATGACAGTTTTTACAAGCTATTGTCTAGACCAAAACAATGTTTCTTTTTTTTAATTATTGTCCGAAGATATAAAATTAAAATTAAACTTAAAGTGAAACATGAAACATCCTGAGATAATTTCTACGCGAGCCTAAAAGACTAGGCGAGCAATTCTTTTCATTATTAATTCAGAATGGTTGAATTTAAGTCCGTAGAATAAAAGCTATAATGATATAGTTATGGAATCAACGATGCCCTTCATTGTGTCGTTCACACGTAGACTTGACTCACTGCACTATATAATGACTATATGCATGATCAATAGCATAAAAGCTCATTAGCATAAAATGTGATCCCACAATTTCTTTTGAAAACGGAGACAGTTTGGCTTTAAAATTGATGGAATTGTGTATATATGTCCAAGAATCATCTCCCTGGATTTTGGGCTTCCATTTGAGGACAGGCTAGATCAAATTACAGTTGCAAAGTTCTGTCATATCGCACCTGTTTTTATTGATCTTCACTGGCTTCCAATTAAGTCGAGAATTTTTAAAAAATCTTGTTGCTTGTTTTTAAAATTCTTCATGGTAATTGTCCTGAATATTTGACTCAGCTTAATATCACCGTTCGACATCTGTCTCGTTATGGTCTTCGGAGTTTTAATCCGAACAACTGCATTCTCCTTAAACACCCTACCACTCGAAGCAGAACTTCCTTGTCGTAAAACACATTGTCGTAAAAGTTGGTATCTGAAAATGTCTATGCAAAACCCCCTACACCGGGGATTTGTGTAGAAAATATCAGACGGTTATTTATTACTCCCCATCACCTTCAATTAACTTCAGCAGCGGCCGCAAGCCCCATTTTAAAGAAAGAGTTAAGACAGGATCAAGGTACCAACTTTTACGACAACGTGCTAGTTAATTTTTCATTGACAAAATTTTCCTGTGTATACTTAATGAAGTTTGTTGTCTGGAAAGGGTTTCCAAAATAGCCAATACTTCAGGTGTCTACCCAGCTATCCATGATATCTCTTCTTTTTTGTTTAAGAAATGGTGAAAACTGCCAGTGCATTCACTGATTTGATGACTTTTGGTTTATTTTTACATTGTTTACACTAATAATGTTGTTTAGTGTTAACCAGTTGGTAAAGTAGAGTGGAATGTATGTTGTGTTTGTTTTTATTTTTATTTTAATTTCATTATTTATTTTTACATTTATTTTTGAACTTTATTGGTATTGTACTCAAACTCGGACTCGGACTTAGGTACTCGGACTCGGCCCAGTACTCGGCCTTGAATGTACTCGTACTCGATGCTTTGGACTCGGACTCGTCACAGTGTACTTGGACTCGGCCCTGGACTCGGCCCCTAAAGTACTCGGAGAACTCGGTACTCGGCTTTGAGGACTCGACTCCATTATTTTTCCACTCCACATATCATTAAGAAAGAAAGAAAGAAAATATTTTATGTCTTTTAAAGCTTTCTTATCTCAGTTTTTATGTCACGCGAAGAACAATGTGTTTCTTTAAAATGAAAATGCAATCACAAGTCGCTGGTCAAAATGCGGTCAGTCGAAATCCTCCACCATAGTTTTTTTTTTCTCAAGTTCTTCTTGAGAATTGCTGAATTCGTTCTGACACATTTCATTATTTTGTCTGAGCCTGTAGTACAGACACTTTGCTCGAGAATAATCATCATGGTTTTCCATCTAGAAATCGACCACAAGGAGTTTCCACCCCGTTTGCAGTACACTGTAAAAAGAAGAAGGGAAAAAAACAATTATAAAGGCATTTCATCTTGGGAAAGACGAGCATCATGCTATTATTTAAGGGTGTCCATTATGTAAATAATCAACAATTATCTACATTCTTCATTAATCTTTTTTCCTCCAGAGGACTGCAGACGTTTAAATAAAGGGGGAAAAGAGTTTTTGTGTTTCGTTGTTTGAATAAAACATACAACTTGAACGTTTATTAGTAAAGAGAAAAAAATCAAATTCATTGAAGAGCACGGGGAACGAACTTGAAACGAAATTCTTTACTTGCTAGACCTAGTAATGCGTTCGCCTTTTGCAGCATAATTTGGTCAGTTTATTTTAGGATATCACCACTGATCAATGGAATCTGTAAACAATATAGCAAACATTCACTTTGGACTGTCTACTCATAAATATGAAATGAGAAAAAAAAATGGCTGGCGTTCGTATGATTCCAAGTCCGTTGCGGACAAAGTACACCGTATTGTTGATTATATTGTACGATATTGACGCACACTGTATTGTATTGAGGAATTTTAGTTTAGTGAACGGATCATGACTGTGTAGGAGAATGGTAGCTTAATTAGCAAGCTATCTATTGCTATTGCTACGATAATTACATATTCTGCATTTTTTGTATAAGTTTCGGAATGTTAATAATATTGAGATTAAAATATCTCCAACACATGGAATTAAAGCTCTGTGTGGTGAATCACTGAATTCTTTCAGTGCATTTTAATGGTAGCGTATACGTTCGGTGCATGCAAGGGAGTGCCAGAGTTGTAACGAGTCACTGATTTTTGTGACTCGAGTCGAGTCGAGTCATTTTAAAGAAGTGACTCGAGTCGAGTCGAGTCATTAGGTCAACAAGGTCGAGTCGAGTCGAGTCGAGTCACAGAGTGTGGTCGAGTCGAGTCGAGTCGAGTCAAGTATTTAGCTCGAGTCAATTCGAGTCACAAATATTTATAACACTATATAATAAATTACAATAAAAAGCAACAAACACAAGAGAGAAATACAAGGCACCAGTCTATTACGAAAATCCAAAGACATAAAGTATGCTGCATGGTACCCAACCAACAGTTTCCATTGCTAGCTGACGTCACAGATAAGAAGATGTGAAACTTCGGACTTATAACTGGTTTGGCTTCGGGTCTAGATTTTGTTGTTCGCTGATCGCTGACAACGTCAAAACCCAATTGCATTATACAAAACTGTTTCTGATTATTTAAAGGTGGGCCCGTCCGTATCCATTTGTTTTGTGAAATCGGAACATAAATTTAGCCAGCATTCCACCAAGAACTTCAAAATCGCCCGAAACCAATGATGAAACCACGGATTGAGAAATGCGTTTTAAGTCTGGTTCCGGGTTTAGCATTACATGCTATAGAACCACAAGGTGGGAGTCCGCGACACGGTGTATGTTTGTTGTATCATTATGGAGGAAGGAAAACAGACGGCCGCTGTATATGAACGTACATTATTCGTGAACATTAACGTGACGTGAACAAAAACTGGCAACGCGAACGGCGCGGCGTAAGTCATTATAAGTTTTGCTTTTATTTTTTGGGACTCGAGTCTTATTAGCCTTCCTCGAGTCGAGTCGAGTCATTCTGATGAGGGACTCGAGTCGAGTCGAGTCATTTGCTCGCAGTGACTCGAGTCGAGTCGAGTCATTTACCCGTCGGGACTCGAGTCGAGTCGAGTCGCCAAAAAAAGTGACTCGAGTCGGACTCGAGTCGAGTCATTGACTCGAGTCATTACAACTCTGGGGAGTGCATGTTGTTTTTCTTTTCGAAAGTTAACTTCGTTTGGTTGGTCAAAAGTTCAGGACTCTTAGTTAAAATAGAGGGCCCTGTACGGTTTGTACCGAATCGAACATTATTTTGACTGGCAAGAATCCAACAATAGATGGCGTGCTACAGCAATGATAAGATTGTGAATTTGTACCCTTTGAGCCGGGTGAGCCAACTGCTACATCGGTACGTGCAGCGAAGGGACAATAACTACTGGCTCAGAATCAACATTTGTCACACTAATTTCACTGGGAATATCACCAACTGGGACACCATTAGATCAGAAGACAAACTTTCCAGGTTTTTGACCTGTTAGTCTTCAACAAACTTGAGTAAAATAGCACCATGCTCATTGAGTGCTGTCTCTATTGACTTAGCTACACTTAGCTTATAGAAATGGAATCAACAGATTCACAAGGCTGTGCATTAAGTGAGTGGACCTCATCGTGACCATCTTCCAATAAATTTGAAAACACATTGACAATATATAGTTTGTGCTAAAAACTGATGTGATTTAATACTGTCTGGCAATACCATGGTTGTGATATAAATGACCACCTACGGCCTACATTGTACATGAAAATACAAGGCACCCCAAATTTGACCAAAAATCTGTACCTACACACAGATATATAACAGGGTCACAATACAGCCTATTGTCCATCCTACAAGGGATACAATGACATAACTTGTACACACAAAATCCAACCAAAAATTACAGCCTGATACAGACTGAATCATGTCAAAAATAGACAAAAATGCACAGACGAGATATTAAATGCACATCATGCACGTCAAACTTGACGTCAATATGTCAAAATATACAAGGGTCTGCAAATTAAGTCAGCAAAAATACAATCAGGCCATACTCTACATACAAACCAACTGTGCACACAAATTTGACTTCAGCTACACGTAGGCCAAATGGCTTAATCTGTACAAATGCAGATCTACAAAAGAATGGATACCAAAGTCAAAATACACTCCACATGGAAGATAAAATTGCACAAGAGTATGTACGTTAAAACTACAAGTGACCAATACTACACCTACTGACAATAATACAAAAAATGCAGCCCAGTCAATAATACCAAATGGAAGAGATGATCATGTCCCTCAACAAGTGAAACGGCGCATCACAGCCTGGCGAATGAGGAGAAACATGTTGCATGGTAACAGCAACAGCAAATTCCATCTCGTACGACGCTCCATGATAAATGGACGGCCACAGCGAGGAAAAGGCGTTCGGGGAACTTAATAATTTACAATTAAGGAAACTGTTTATCCTACATTGTCCAAGGCATCCTGTCTACGACGCCACTTTTGTAGCAGGAGGAGTAGACATGGAAGAAAAAAATACTTTAAGCTTAGTAGGTAAATAAGTTGTGACGAATCCTATCTACGACGCCACTTTTGTAGCGGTACGCCATTAAGGAGGTCCGCTCAAATGATTGGATTTAAGGACGCCAAGGACAACCAAGACAAACAGACAAAATCAAAACACTAGGAGCATTCAAATTATGTTTGGTTTCATGAACTTGTTACAGATTACTCGTTTACAAAATCAATTACAATAGTTCTGGATCTGAATCTCAATCTAACTCGCAAAACAAGTGTTACAAAAATCATATAGCATGGATTCAACTTCCAGCTCTATAAATTGTAATAACGTTGTCAATGACAAATTATAATCACAATGTTTATATTTCTAAAGTTGCCCCGCTTCCTAAGATTCCCAGGTTCCTAATATTCTTGGTTCTAATATTTTAATCAGGTTCCTAATATTCTTGGTTCTAATATTTTAATCAGGTTCCTAATATTCTTGGTTCTAATATTTCAATCAGGTTCCCCGAAGTTCCCCGAAGTTCCCCGAAGGCCTGGCAAGTGTACAACTGTGTAGTGAGCTAGGCCTCCATATTATGGCACAGTTTGGTACTGATGTGCACGAGGCAGAAAATTCTTTTTTCTGGGCCGTGTGCCAATTGTACGGTGCCTCGTAAAAGACGTCTCACTACAACAACAAAGTAGTTAATGGCACATTTAAAAATGCAAAACCAATTCTGTGTGCAGGCTGGAAAATGAGCCACTTCAATGAAAATGGCAAAACTCCACAGCCACCAATTTGAAAAATTCCAAATTTCTGTGGAAGACAAGGTAATAACCATTCATATATGAAACACTAAGTTTTTTTTCTCAGTATACTTTATATGCCACAACAAAAACATGGCTGACTTGGGTCCAGAATATTCTGACTCGCCCTGTATTTACCAACTTATCAGAGGCTCAGGAATGTTTTGTCATGGGATCCCATGGTTTATATGAAAACATTATTCTCCACATATAGGCGACTGTCAAGTAAAAAAACCAACAACAGCTATGCGTTTTGTACAACTTACGGTCCTCCTCTAGGGATCGGTCCTCCTCTAGGGATCGGTCTTTTCCGTATCCGTCCCGATCCTGTCGCGATCTGCCCTCCAAGTATCGCTCCAGGAGCAGTTCCAACAACTGGTCCTTAGTATCTCTCTCTGGGAATCAAATCAACCAAGTTAAGACCATATGAATACTGACTCCGATCACTGGTAGTATTGCGTATGCCCACGTGAGGATCGTAGCCTTGACCAAGGCTATCAGCTTGTTCCCATACGAGCTTGTTCCCGCTACCGCACACCGCGCGCGCCGCGACACAATCACTATAGTTGTACTATACCGTTAGCCTCAACGACCCTTGCGTGTACTTTGTGTGCGTGTACGTACGCCCCCCACACACTTCCGCAAACAGCCGTACAATAAGTCGAAGCGCAAGATAGCCTTGACGCAACCGTGGCGAATTCCTTATGTGTTTCTTTATAGTTTCGACCGAAATCGGCCGAAAATTTCCGATGCGCATATATTACTCGATATCCAATCAAAGCCCGTAAACTTTGACCCGCGACATACATATTCATGCCTCGCAAATTACTGCATACACCACGTACATGTATGTTCACTCAAACCATGGTATGTCCAGGTATTTCAATCCCATTTTAAACCATTTCTCCAGTTTTATTACAAACAAATGAAACATGCCGCTATATGAGTGAACAATTGTTCAAAATGATACTTCCATTTCCAATGTATTGCGAATTGGACAGTTCAAGAGTCAAGACAGTCCGCCGACGTTTTGTCGGTGCAACAGCGTACATTATCACGCCACTACCTGCCCGTGCTATTCTGACAGCGAATGTAGGGAACAGGTCAACTCGGACCCAGGTCAAATCATACCCATTTAATCGAATGCAGGTTAACTCGTATCTATAAGCACCCGTATGAATTAACTGCAAGAAACGAGCTATTGACTTTGGGATGGAAATATACGACATGGTGAAAAAAAACTCCCCCTGAATTCGTACCATGTGCAAATTACATCTCATACGTACGACACATGTATTTTAACGTGTACGTATGAATCGTATGTACCTACGACATACGTACGACATGTAAGTCGTAGATGTAAATCGCACGAGATACAAGTCGTTCTCACAAGATATGCTGTATGTACGACATAATCGACAAACAAGTCAAACATACGAGTTACAATTCATATTTTGTACACATGAGATATTAAGTCGTACTTATATACGACTTTGTCGTATGCGACATATATCGTACCCTGTCGACTCGACTTATGCACGACATATATGTCGTACCGGCACCTGTCGACATTATGTCATATGTTTGATATGTCATACTCTGTCGACATGTATGTCGTACCCTGTCGATGATATTAGTCATACCCTGTCGAAATATGTCGTACCCTGTCAATGATATTAGTGGTACATACGACATATAACTTATAAGTTGTTCATACAAGTTAAAATCAGTCTTACAGAATAAGTTTGCTGAAGGAGAGATATTTTTTTCCCACATCCCCTTGACAGCTTAGAAGAAATACCCCCCCCCCCAAGTCAGCGGTAGATATACTCAATAGTGTGAGCGCTTTTTTTGCCGCTGAACGTGAAAGCGCAGCGTGTCTTACTGCATGGCGCCAGCCGGGCCGGTGCCTACAGTGGACGGCCCCAACGTGGCCTCTGTGCATGGTGACATCGTTTTTGCCGGCGTGCGGTTTTGTACCGTTTGCCGTTTTTTGAAGGTCTAATTTTTCATCCTTTTCATTTCATTTTCGACCCAAACTATGTGTAACTTTATAAATATTATTCTACTATTATTTAAGATTTTAAGGGGGTGTTTTACAATAATTATTGTTACCACAGGCCGTCTGGTTTATAAACCTTTGGTCGTATTATGCAATGAAATAAATATTCATTTTTTTGTCAGCCGTTATCCAATGAGAGAAGACTATTTACCATAGCGCGTACTAATTATCACATTCGGCATACACGGTTGCGTCAAGGCTATCTTCCGCCTCGACTTACTATACGGCTGTTTGCGGAAGTGTGTGTGTGGGGCGTAAGTACAACATGTACATGCACACAAAGCACACGCAAGGGTCGTTGGGGCTAACGGTATAGTACAACATTGTGTCGCTGCGCGCGCGGTGTGCGGTAGCGGGAACAAGCTCATATGGGAACAAGCTGATAGCCTTGGTCAAGGCTATGAGGATCGTGAACTTTCGACCAAAACAATATTAAAACTTCATCCAAATTTCATGTGACACTGGAAAAGGGTTCAAGACCAGCCAGTCGGTCTTTATCGACCGTTTTAAGACCGGCCACGTGACGGGCTCTCGACCAATAGGAGTGGGTAAACTTTTCTCAGATAAAATGGTAACTAATTTTGTCCTTGAAAACCCTACTTGCCATGCAGTAAGGAATGCGGCAAGGAACGGCCAACACGTGCACATACCTACAACATGTGCACATACAACACGTGCACATACAGCACGTGCACATACCTTGACGAAGTGCCATGGCAAAGACGCAGCTCAGGCACATCAACAGAACCAAACAGGTGAATCCTTTCATCGTTTTTTTTTGCTGATTTCTTTCTGAGAAGAAAAAGGTTGAAACAATCACAGGATAAACTTCAATATGGTGTAATTTGGTACAAGTTTTGTCGTACAAAATATTGACTCAATTTACCCATTGGCTACTTGCCCAATTTTAACAAACCAACAAATAACATGTAATAACAAAGTTCAAAACAAATAACCTGAAATGTTTCAAAGCGGCTAAATTTGGTTAAATTTAATCAACGTTGGGTAAAATGACTCATTTTAACCAACCGTTGGTTACCAGGTGAACAACACAACAGTTGGTTAAAAAGTTGGTTCCAAAAGTGAACCAATTTTACCCAACGTTGGGTAAAGTGTATATGGTCAAATTGACCAAAAGAACACATTGGTTAAAATTTTAACCGACTTTTTTAATCAACAAAATTTTAATACGTGTTTTTAGATTGTAAAACTAGATCAGCTCTCCTTAATGACGTCACTATGCATGTATATGAAAATTTATCTCGCCACAAATCCATTTAGGCCTGCGCACCGAAAGAGACTTGAGAAATGCAATACGATGTTTGATAAAAAAGCAAAATGAACAAAGAGGTACAAATGGCAAAAAAAATTCATCATATTCACGAGACCACTTTAGGGTATCTTCAACGTCAAATTCATACGGGCAATCGGTGTCTTAATTCGACCGAACAAAGAGGTGACCTTGCATGCAAGCATTCAGCCGCGAATACCATTCCCTTTTGTAACTTGATTGATTGGGGTCAGTTTTCTTGGTTCACTGGGTAAAAGGTAAATAACAAGTGCCAACAACAAGCGTAATATAAATGCCTGCCATCAGAATACGACATAGTTTCCCTTTTACTAAAATATCACTTACCGATACCTTAAATATGATCCGTTGACAAGGTTAAAACCCCATGTTTGTGATCAAAACTGGACAAATATTCTTTCACTAAAAGAAAGCTAATTAATTGGGTTTTCATATCCAAGATCTGGAAAGCGCTATACAGTGCATGCAGAACTTTTTTTTTTTTTACACAGGGGCACCATTTGGGTTTCCTTTTGTTTTACTCACCCTGTAAATAATACGGGACTTACCAATGCCGGATGAGGAGTTACAGATGACTGATAAGCAGGCAGTGCTGTTGAGTATCGTTCACGTACGTGTTCGAATTGGCAGTCTGATTACAAGTGGGAAAATTGTAACTTTGATTATGTAGCAACCGAAGTATAACTCTCACGTTCCCCTCCACGTGACTGACTCCTTTGAGAACTGCGCATGACGAAATATGCCACGTGACTCAGGCATAAGGTAGCAGATCCCCAAACGAATACCGCTTAAAAGGCAATATACAATACTTGCGAACATCAAGAAACGAAACTACCAAATTTTCATGAAATTATTATGCAATACCGTCGGACTGTCAGTACATTGTCTCAAGCATCCTGTGAAATCATGGCATCTGGTGTATTGTGATTTTCAAAATTGTTTAGGCCTAGCCCTAACCATTCTTTAGAGCACATTAAATATTATTCAATCGAGTCTAGGTATATGCTTTTATACTGGCTAGTAAAATCACAGTGCTTCAGACTACATCCCTCATCTGCAAATATTAAGTAATATTTCGATTATACTTACCTATATAATCGAAAATCAGCTGCGCACGTACATGTACGTCGAGCGGCGATATAATGACGGCTAGAAAATGGCGTCGGTGCAGCGTCACGCAGTACAATTATACACACCAAACGTAATTAGTCAAACAATTTATCGGCATATTTTGGCGAGCTCGCTGTAATTAGTCGGGTCGTTGAATTTGTCACGTCAAAAATACTGATTTATGACTATGTAGATTAGTCATTTGACGTTCGGAGTATTAGTCCGTCAATAAAATTAGTCTTTCACTGATTTTAAATTGTCCAGCAATGAATATGATTCGTATTGCATGGAATAAGATTTGTCATGCGTAATTCGTCATGCCCCTAAATAAATCGTCATCTGACTAATCCTTGGCATTACAAATTCTTTTCCCGGTATTTTACGACTTTTTCACAGCGATTGACTAAATTAAGTTTTCAGTGTTTGCGCAAGTCAGATTTCACCCCGCCCTTTAATTGTCTCCTGTGCAATCATGCATGAAGACCACTCCGGTGATAATGTCACCAAAAGAAGCAGGAAGAGTTACTCTAAAAGTACATATGAAAATATTCTATCTATATTGCTACAGAATAAAGCCATGGCTAATTTTAAAAGTGTAAAGTAATTTTTTTTTAATTTTTTTTTTTTTTTTACACTTTATCAAATTTTGCCAATGTCATGTACACATGACACATGCTAACAACCCAGATGTGCGGTTTGAGGCCTTGCTTAACTTGCAATTTCCAAACTACAGCGCTATATCTTGCCAAATCCACACTTAAAAACTCCTGGGTCGGACTGACCCGCGATCTGAATCCAAATATGCTGATCATGCAGTCCTTTTTTCAGTTCAAAAATTGACCCCTCTTATAAATGCCCCCTTTTGACCCAGAAAAGGACTGAGCAGATTTGGATTCAGATTCTGGGTCAATTTGACCCAGGAGTTTTTAGAGTTAAACTGTTTTATGTATATTGGCAATTGGGTAACACAGCACATGACCCTTTGTTTTCTCATCTGGTAGACTTCACCACAGTCCCTCTCCCAAAAATATTTCACTGTAATCTTACTAGTTATTTGGCAGCATACAACAATGCAATTATTTTGAAGGTTAATAATGCAGTGGTGGAACCAGCTTATCATTAATGAAAGTCAGGGGGGTGCCCAAAATGGAGGTGTCCATAAGAGAGTAAATAAATACCGGTACATGTAACCAACAGGAGAAACAGGAAAGCAGACAAGACATGCCCCTCCAAACAAAGCAAACTAACACATGTAAAAAAAGAAAAAAGAAAAAAAAGTGGGTGGTATGCTCCCAAACCTTCTGGATCTGCTGTGGTGAACCAGCGACGTCATTTAAAGGACCTTCTACTTCTAAGAAAGACCCCTTTTTTGTAATGAAACAGGCTTTTAATACAATTATAAATCAAAGGACCATCAGAGGTCAGAGTCTGGATTGATAATTTCAGAAATCAACCATTGTACATGTATTTGTTGTAGAATAATACTTAAAATACGCTTGTTTTGAACTATTTAGACTTGGGTCATGGGAAAGTGGCATTTGGAATATTAAATATGATAAATAGCGGCAAATAGGGTATGCAAAGTTTATTGACCTCTTAAAGGTCACCAGGGGTCAAATATGAATGTTCACACATCTAAAAATTCTGTTCATGTCACGAAGAGCCAACTTTTAGACTTGGGTCATAAAAAGTGGGGTTTTGAATAGTAAATCTTATAAATACCTAAAAAAAAAGCCATACAAAATTCTTGTGACTTATTGAAGGTCACCAAAGGTCAGATACGAAGTACCCTTGATATGAAAATGCTTTTCATAGCATGAACACCTAACTTTTAGAGTTGGGTCTTGAAAAAGTTGGGGCTTAAAGTGTAAATCTTATAAATAACTATAAATACTGTACATATAGGTCATTGACCTCTGAAAGGTCACCGAAGGTCAAGTATGATATTTTTCACATCTGATCATTATTTCCATTGCCTGAAGACCTATATGACATAGACTGAGGTCATAGGAAATTGGTGTTTTCCAGAACAATTATTCTAAATAAAATAGTGTATGTAAAGTTCATTGACCTCTCAAAGGTCACCAGAGGTCAAATATGAAATGTCGTCACATCTGAAAATTTTCTTCATGGCATGAAGAACCAACATGCGAAGTTTCATGCTTTAGACACAAAGTGCACAACTGTATCACATATTTGACCTTAACAGCCCCACTAAGTTTCCCTCAAAGAAATTAAAACCTTACCCTTAATTCATCATGTTCAAGGCATCCCACTATAGTGGTAACTCGTTGGCGAGTCCAATTTAACCCAAACATGGATTTTTTTGTTCTCTTTTGGGGCACACAAATACACAATCACCTTCATAATAATGACATGTAGGCCTACCTCCAACCCAAGTTCTGCTTGTTGTAGCAGCTTGTCCTTGAGGTTTTCATCGAAATCGAAATCCTGGTTGAGTTTGTGTGCAGCATGACACAGTTAATGTGGATAGGCAATTAACACAAACTTGAACTTTGCCCGGAGCTTTTTCGGTGAAGAAATCCGTGTCTCAGCTGAAGTGTCTCGTTTGCGTTTTCTTGCAGCATTGAGACGTTTACTATTTATATAAACCGCCTCGGGTGAGGCCGGCCGCGCTGCTACGCGGAGATCTACAATCCTATAACCTTGATTCAAGTCGCCTGAAAAATGGTTACCCTGTACTATTGTGTTAATAAACAATTCGCGGCCCGGCCGGCCACTTGATACTGCCTAGTTGGATAACCTTTCCAGCTGTGTTTTAAAGTCAAGCAACTTATTTTCTGCAAAATTCAAAGATTGGCGTGGCCCAAGTATAGATGGCCCCATAGCTAATTCCAATGGTCTCAAGTAAAGTCGGACATGTATGCTGTAGGGGAAAAGTCGTACAGCAATGTATACTATAGTTTGGACCGCACAATAAAACGGTTGGAGTGGCCCAATGGGCCAGGCGCGGTTCTACGGGGGTGCTAGGGGGGGGGCCCCCCAATTTTGTCTAGCCCCCCAAAAATAAATTCCGTAAAAAAAAAATTGCATTAGCAAAAAGAAGGATTGTGATGTACTAGCGAACGGTCTCCCCCTAAAGAAGAAATAGCCGTGACAAGGGTGCATCAGTTAATATAGTGTGAATGATTTTAGGATTTTATTGGCGCTCCCCATTGAAAATATGGCATGACCCCCCCCTCCCCCACCTATTGATTTTCGGAGGCCTAAGTGTCTGGAAAAATTAACCGGTCAACATTTCAGCACGCGTCCCTGAAAAAATTCTGGATCCACCGTGCTAGCCCCCCCCCCAAATATTGGTTCTAGAACCGCGCCTGCAATGGGCCCCACCCATAGCTAATTACAATGGTCCCGAGTAAAGTCAGCTGTATCAGATGAGCTGTAGGGAATGTTTATAGTTACAAAGCAACGTAAACTCTAGTAACGACCACATAATTCAAAGATTGGAATGGCCCAATTATAGATGGGCCCCACCAGAAATGTTTATTATCAACTACAGAAGACAAATAGAAACGATCAAGTTGATACATGTAAAGCATTCACATGCAATTGTGACTTTGATAATTATTAACGATGCCAAAAATGTATTTTTTTTTGGGAGACTTTGGGAGACTCCTGGCTGGTTGTCTACACAAAATATTGGAGAGAAGAGAACATGGACACAAAATCACTACAGAGTCTGCTCAGCGATCCGAACCACTATGCCAAGGCGTTCAAAGTCTTCTGCGCCCGGTCTGCCAAATTGAGGGTGTTCTCTGACTGGGTGGACGGTGTGTTTAGCGAGGCGGTGGTTGGTAAACTCCAGGCCACACTGGACGGACGAGAAGAGCTACGGGTCCTTGGAGTGGGCAGTGGATCAGGTACGTTACATTTTATAATGATGTTGTATGTATTGTCGCAATGCTAATTGTCAAAAAACCCAAAACAAATACCGTGTTGCAAGAAGTCTTGCGTAAAAGGCTTGCATGGAATCGATCAAATTGATTCCTGCCAGAGCTTAAAAATGCGACGCCGATGGCACACTATGGAACACCATACTTTTGGTCAAGTTTCGGGACAGACAGACATACGGACAGACGGACGGACCATCCGATCGACTGACCGACCGACCACCAAGTGACATGTAGATCGAAGCTCCTGCCACAGCTTGATTATACTATCACCACGGCATCGATGAAAACAGTCGTCTTCGATCCTCTTTTGCTTTTACTAAAAGCAAACTGGACACTTTTTGGCAGGGCATCCCTCAAATGGATCCGCCTTCACTAGGATTGCGTTCAGTTGCCTTAGAAGCAAAATCCAAATCCAGTCTTAATTTGACCAAGACCCAAAGGCCGGCTATCGGATGATATTGCAGCCCAACATCCGTTTGGAACATCTCAAGACAGTTGAAAGACTGACTTATTGGTATTATAATAATTACCTAATAACTATTATATTATGACCTGTACAGGTGAACAGGATTGTGTGATGTTGGAGCAGCTCAAAAAGCGATTCCCACTCGTCAATAATCGTGTAGTTGAGCCTTCTGATAAGATGCTAGTCCAGTACAAGGCGTTGGCTCAATATAAGGCTCACGAACTACAAGGCGTTGAGTGTGATTTTCGGCAGCAGACGCTCGAGCAATACCAGAAGGCGGGAGATGCGACCAAGTTCCACTTCATCAGCGCAGTTCACTGCATGTACTACCTGGACGACTATGACAGCTCCCTGGAGTATCTGTACAACTGCCTGATCCCTGGCGGAGCAATACTTGTGATCCTCAAGTCCGGTCAGTATTTTATGCAAAATGCTAAATCCCATTGATTTGGCGTAGCACAGCTCTCCCTATAATACGTATTTCTTTCTATCCATGGGTGGTAGTCATGGTTTGTGCCCTTTACACAATATTAAGAAGGAAACTCAAAGCATCATCGGTATAGGTAATCGCCATAATTCATACATGCACGTATATATCCCACGTGGAATTGTTGAACGGGCACAGCCCCCTCACAAATGCTAGTAGGCCAATGTGTTCAGCACTCTAGCTTCCAAAATCAGTCGTGAAGAACTGCGTATTACAGGCTTTAACATTAAAGGGGCATAGCATGATTTTTCTAAGGAACATATTTTGTGCAACTTTCTACTTCTCCTAAATGTATGAAAACTGTTTGACGTCCCTTTTTGGTAAATTGTATTCAAAACTACACTTCTTTAAACATTTACAAATGTTCCATGCTTTTCCGGACAACAGAGGGCGCTGTTGCTGTGAGTAATTTTCAGGAAGACACTGTTCAGTTTATGGGTTTTCTGTTCAACTTATGAACCCGAAGTTGGAAACGTTTGTGACAAAAGTTTGCTCACTGGCTGTCATGTATTGATACAACAACGAATCACAAGAAGAAAAAAAAACTTATGACAGCCAAAAAACATAAAAATAAATAAATTCTGGCATTGAGGTTTCCGCCTGGTTGGCATCACAGTTTTGCACATGAATATGTACATTTTCATTTGTATAAAAACCACAAACGCACCAATAGGCCTATACCCTTGCAAATGGCAAAACGAACGTTGGAAATAAAGTTAAAAAGGACACAGAGATGTGTATTTTCAAGGATCCCATTAAACAAAATTACATTGCATAGCCCCTTCAAAATTGGGTATAAGTTGACATATTTTTGGTGCCTTTTTTTTCAGAAAACAACGGATGGAACCGATTTCTGGACCTCTTTACTGAGCTTCGTCGGGGCGGTTGTGAAATAACTTCAGCCGATATACGCAATTCCTTGGACCGCCGTGGCATCCCGTACACGCAGTACCACCAACCCACCGGCTTAGATGTTACCAAGTGCTTCGACGAAACTGCCGATGAAGACAGCTTGTTGGTTGATTTCCTGACCCATTCTGTTAACTTCAAGGAGACGGCGCCCGAAGACGTACAGAGATCCATGATGGAGTATCTTGCCAGCAGCGACTGCTCCAAGAGGGAAAATAACACCATACTGCTGAACATCGACTGGGATGCAGTAGTTATAATTAAGCAATAAGAATACAATTAATTGTATCAAAAAAATAATCCGGCCACAAAATTTTTTTTCTGAAAACTGCCGGAATGGTTACCGCAAACTTGGGGAAAGTTTCGACAAAGTGAACTCATTACATCAACGTTTGTGCATGGATTTTCATGAACAGCGCGCCCTGCTGTGTCAATATACCACGGCCCTCGCCCTAAAGACTCCCCGTCAGGAGAAAATTGCAGAAATCGGTGACCACCGCCATGAAAAATATTTCTGTCTTCGCTCCTTTGCCTTACTCCATTGCGATGTATTTACTAGTCTGTATCGGCGCCCTCAAGAGACAAGACATAAACCATAAGAAGTGAGTAGTTTTATCGTATAGATTAGTTGTTAGCGATGGTTAATGATTTCTTAAAGTTATTTCCGAACATTAGAATATGTTTGTTTGTTATAATTCGTTTGTTTGTCTATAGTTTTTTTCTGGGTGTGGGATTTTCGTAATAGATTTTGTTTGATTTAATAGTAATTATTGATACTGTATAATAATCTGGGTTTTTTTGGTTTGACACTCTCTGATGACAGTTTTTACAAACTTTTGTCTAGACCAAAACAATGTTTCTTTTTTAAATAGATTTTTAATTATTGTCCGAAGATATAAAATTAAAATTAAACTTAAAGTGAAACATGAAACATCCTGAGATAATTTCTACGCGAGCCTAAAAGGCTAGGCGAGCAATTCTTTTCATTATTGATTCAGAATGGTTGAATTTAAGTCCGTAGAATAAAAGCTATAATGATATAGTAATGGAATCAACGATGCCCTTCATTGTGTCGTTCACATGGAGACTTGACTCACTGCACTATATAATGACTATATGCATGATCAAACCCCCAGTTGCGGATCCAGATTCGGATCAAGAGGGGTTTAGCATTTCTTTTTCAGCGGCCGGACAATGCCGGCAGAGCATAAGTTTTTTTGGAGAGGGCGGGGGGGGGGGCAGTTTTGTTCCCGAATAAGCCAAAAATTCCGCCCAATTTAAAACATGAAAGCTAGAAGGTTTCAAACGTATTGCTTTGGTTGAGTTTGTAAGTGGTGTACGCAGTGTACATATTCAAGAGTAAAACTCGTTTGGCCAACCCACAAAAAGTGCCGATAATGTCATTATTATTACAGCGATTATAACAACGATATCCGACTGGCGCGAATCGAACGACAGAGCGTTTAATTGTGCAAAGTGAGACTTTCTACGCGAGCTCATTAGCATAAAATGTGATCCCACAATTTCTTTTGAAAACGGAGACAGTTTGGCTTTAAAATTGATGGAATTGTGTATATATGTCCAAGAATCATCTCCCTGGATTTTGGGCTTCCATTTGAGGACAGGCTTGATCAAATTACAGTTGCAAAGTTCGGTCATATCTCACCTGTTTTTATTGATCTTCACTGGCTTCCAATTAAGTCGAGAATTTTTTAAAAATCTTGTTGCTTGTTTTTAAAATTCTTCATGGTAATTGTCCTGAATATTTGACTCAGCTTAATATCACCGTTCGACATCTGTCTCGTTATGGTCTTCGGAGTTTTAATCCGAACAACTGCATTCTCCTTAAACACCCTACCTCTCGAAGCAGAACTTCCTTGTCGTAAAACACATTGTCGTAAAAGTAGGTATCTGAAAATGTCTATGCAAACCCCCTACACCGGGGATTTGTGTAGAAAATATCAGACGGTTATTTATTACTCCCCATCACCTTCAATTAACTTCAGCAGCGGCCGCAAGCCCCATTTTAAAGAAAGAGTTAAGACAGGATCAAGGTACCAACTTTTACGACAACGTGCTAGTTAATTTTTCATTGACAAAATTTTCCTGTGTATACTTAATGAAGTTTGTTGTCTGGAAAGGGTTTCCAAAATAGCCAATACTTCAGGTGTCTGCCCAGCTATGCATGATTTCTCTTCTTTTTTGTTTTAAGAAATGGTGAAAACTGCCTGTGAGTGCATTCACTGACTTGATGACTTTTGGTTTATTTTTACATTGTTTACACTAATAATGTTGTTTAGTGTTAACCAGTTGGTAAAGAAGAGTGGAATGCATGTTGTGTTTGTTTTTATTGTATTTAATTAATTAATTTATTTTTTAACTTATTTTTTGGGTATTGTACTCGAACTCGGACTCGGACTCGGACTTAGGTACTCGGACTCGGCCCAGTACTCGGCCTGGAATGTACTCGTACTCGGTGCTTTGGACTCGGACTCGTCACAGTGTACTTGGACTCGGCCCTGTACTCGGCCCCTAAGTACTCGGAGAACTCGGTACTCGGCTTTGAGGACTCGACTCCATTATTTTTCCACTCCACATATCATTAAGAAAGAAAGAAAGAAAATATTTTATGTCTTTTAAAGCTTTCTTATCTCAGTTTTTATGTCACGCGAAGAACAATGTGTTTCTTTAAAATGAAAATGCAATCACAAGTCGCTGGTCAAAATGCGGTCAGTCGAAATCCTCCACCATAGTTTTTTTTTTCTCAAGTTCTTCTTGAGAATTGCTGAATTCGTTCTGACACATTTCATTATTTTGTCTGAGCCTGTAGTACAGACACTTTGCTCGAGAATAATCATCATGGTTTTCCATCTAGAAATCGACCACAAGGAGTTTCCACCCCGTTTGCAGTACACTGTAAAAAGAAGAAGGGAAAAAAACAATTATAAAGGCATTTCATCTTGGGAAAGACGAGCATCATGCTATTATTTAAGGGTGTCCATTATGTAAATAATCAACAATTATCTACATTCTTCATTAATCTTTTTTCCTCCAGAGGACTGCAGACGTTTAAATAAAGGGGGAAAAGAGTTTTTGTGTTTCGTTGTTTGAATAAAACATACAACTTGAACGTTTATTAGTAAACAGAAAAAAATCAAATTCATTGAAGAGCACGGGGAACGAACTTGAAACGAAATTCTTTACTTGCTAGACCTAGTAATGCGTTCGCCTTTTGCAGCATAATTTGGTCAGTTTATTTTAGGATATCACCACTGATCAATGGAATCTGTAAACAATATAGCAAACATTCACTTTGGACTGTCTACTCATAAATATGAAATGAGAAAAAAAATGGCTGGCGTTCGTATGATTCCAAGTCCGTTGCGGACAAAGTACACCGTATTGTTGATTATATTGTACGATATTGACGCACACTGTATTGTATTGAGGAATTTTAGTTTAGTGAACGGATCATGACTGTGTAGGAGAATGGTAGCTTAATTAGCAAGCTATCTATTGCTATTGCTACGATAATTACATATTCTGCATTTTTTGTATAAGTTTTGGAATGTTAATAATATTGAGATTAAAATATCTCCAACACATGGAATTAAAGCTCTGTGTGGTGAATCACTGAATTCTTTCAGTGCATTTTAATGGTAGCGTATACGTTCGGTGCATGCAAGGGAGTGCATGTTGTTTTTCTTTTCGAAAGTTAACTTCGTTTGGTTGGTCAAAAGTTCAGGACTCTTAGTTAAAATAGAGGGCCCTGTACGGTTTGTACCGAATCGAACATTATTTTGACTGGCAAGAATCCAACAATAGATGGCGTGCTACAGCAATGATAAGATTGTGAATTTGTACCCTTTGAGCCGGGTGAGCCAACTGCTACATCGGTACGTGCAGCGAAGGGACAATAACTACTGGCTCAGAATCAACATTTGTCATACTAATTTCACTGGGAATATCACCAACTGGGACACCATTAGATCAGAAGACAAACTTTCCAGGTTTTTGACCTGTTAGTCTTCAACAAACTTGAGTAAAATAGCAGCATTCTCATTGAGTGCTGTCTCTATTGACTTAGCTACACTTAGCTTATAGAAATGGAATCAACAGATTCACAAGGCTGTGCATTAAGTGAGTGGACCTCATCGTGACCATCTTCCAATAAATTTGAAAACACATTGACAATATATAGTTTGTGCTAAAAACTGATGTGATTTAATACTGTCTGGCAATACCATGGTTGTGATATAAATGACCACCTACGGCCTACATTGTACATGAAAATACAAGGCACCCCAAATTTGACCAAAAATCTGTACCTACACACAGATATATAACAGGGTCACAATACAGCCTATTGTCCATCCTACAAGGGATACAATGACATAACTTGTACACACAAAATCCAACCAAAAATTACAGCCTGATACAGACTTAATCATGTCAAAATAGACAAAATGCACAGACGAGATATTAAATGCACATCATGCACGTCAAACTTCACGTCAATATGTCAAAATATACAAGGGTCTGCAAATTAAGTCAGCAAAAATACAATCAGGCCATACTCTACATACAAACCAACTGTGCACACAAATTTGACTTCAGCTACACGTAGGCCGAATGGCTTAATCTGTACAAATGCAGATCTACAATAGAATGGATACCAAAGTCAAAATACACTTCACATGGAAGATAAAATTGCACAAGAGTATGTAGGTTAAAACTACAAGTGACCAATACTACACCTACTGACAATAATACAAAAAATGCAGCCCAGTCAATAATACAAAATGGAAGAGATGATCATGTCCCTCAACAAGTGAAACGGCGCATCACAGCCTGGCGAATGAGGAGAAACATGTTGCATGGTAACAGCAACAGCAAATCCCATCTCGTACGACGCTCCATGATAAATGGACGGCCACAGCGAGGAAAAGGCGTTCGGGGAACTTAATAATTTACAATTAAGGAAACTGTTTATCCTACATTGTCCAAGGCATCCTGTCTACGACGCCACTTTTGTAGCAGGAGGAGTAGACATGGAAGAAAAAAATACTTTAAGCTTAGTAGGTAAATAAGTTGTGACGAATCCTATCTACGACGCCACTTTTGTAGCGGTACGCCATTAAGGAGGTCCGCTCAAATGATTGGATTTAAGGACGCCAAGGACAACCAAGACAAACAGACAAAATCAAAACACTAGGAGCATTCAAATTATGTTTGGTTTCATGAACTTGTTACAGATTACTCGTTTACAAAATCAATTACAATAGTTCTGGATCTGAATCTCAATCTAACTCGCAAAACAAGTGTTACAAAAATCATATAGCATGGATTCAACTTCCAGCTCTATAAATTGTAATAACGTTGTCAATGACAAATTATAATCACAATGTTTATATTTCTAAAGTTGCCCCGCTTCCTAAGATTCCCAGGTTCCTAATATTCTTGGTTCTAATATTTTAATCAGGTTCCTAATATTCTTGGTTCTAATATTTCAATCAGGTTCCCCGAAGTTCCCCGAAGGCCTGGCAAGTGTACAACTGTGTAGTGAGCTAGGCCTCCATATTATGGCACAGTTTGGTGAGCACGAGGCATAAAATTCGCGCGTACACGCACTGACTGCGCGTTTGTACACATTTTTTTTCTGGGCTGTGTGCCAATTGTACGGTGCCTCGTAAAGGACGTCTCACTACAACAACAAAGTAGTTATTGACACATTTAAAAATGCAAAACTATGAAGCCCGGGAAGGGACAGGGTAGAATTTTTAAGCTTAGTAGGTAAATAATTTTACTTACTCTAAGCTTAGTAGGTAAATAAGTTGTGACGAATCCTATCTACGACGCCACTTTTGTAGCGGTACGCCATTAAGGAGGTCCGCTCAAATGATTGGATTTAAGGACGCCAAGGACAACCAAGACAAACAGACAAAATCAAAACACTAGGAGCATTCAAATTATGTTTGGTTTCATGAACTTGTTACAGATTACTCGTTTACAAAATCAATTACAATAGTTCTTGATCTTAATCTCAATCTAACTCACAAAACAAGTGTTACAAAAATCATATAACTTGGATTCAACTTTCAGCTCTAGAAATGGTAATAACATTGTCAATGATAAATTATAATCACAATGTTTGTATTTCTAAAGTTGCCCCGCTTCCTAAGATTTCCAGGTTCCTAATATTCTTGGTTCTAATATTTTAATCAGGTTCCTAATATTCTTGGTTCTAATGTTTTAATCAGGTTCCTAATATTCTTGGTTCTAATATTTCAATCAGGTTCCCCGAAGTTCCCCGAAGGCCTGGCAAGTGTACAACTGTGTAGTGAGCTAGGCCTCCATATTGCACAGTTTGGTGTGGAAGCAGAAAATTCGCGCGTACACGCACTGAGTGCGCGTTTGTACACATTTTTTTTCTGGGTTGTGTGCCAATTGTACGGTGCCTCGTAAAAGACGTCTCACTACAACAACAAAGTAGTTATTGGCACATTTAAAAATGCAAAACCAATTCTGTGTGCAGGCTGGAAAACGAGCCACTTCAATGAAAATGGCAAAACTCCACAGCCACCAATTTGAAAAATTCCAAATTTCTGTGGAAGACAAGGTAAAATAACCATTCATATATGAAACACTTAGTTTTTTTCTCAATATACTTTATATGCCACAACAAAAATATGGCCGACTTGGATCCAGAATATTCTGACTCGCCCTGTATTTACCAATTTATCAGAGGCTCAGAAACGTTTTGTCATGAGATCCCATGGTTTATATGAAAACATTATTCTCCACATATAGGCGACTGTCAAGTAAAACAAAAACAACAGCTATGCGTTTTGTACAACTTACGGTCCTCCTCTAGGGATCGGTCCTCCTCTAGGATCGGTCTTTTCCGTATCCGTTCCGATCCTGTCGCAATCTACCCTCCAAGTATCGCTCCAGGAGCAGTTCCAACAACTGGTCCTTAGTATCTCTCTCTGGGAATCAAATCAACCAAGTTAAGACCATATGAATACTGACTTCGATCACTGGTAGTATTGCACGTGCCCACGTGAGGATCGTGAACTTTCGACCCAACAAATATTAATACTTCATCCAAATTTCATGTGACACTGGAAAAGGGTTCAAGACCAGCCAGTCGGTCTTTATCGACCGTTTAAGACCGGCCACGTGACGGGCTCTCGACCAATAGGAATGGGTAAACGTTCTCAGGTATTTATGAATAAAATGATAACTAATTTCGTCCTTGAAAACCCTACTTGCCATGCAGTAAGGAATGCGGCAAGGAATGGCCAACACAGCACGTGCACATACCTTGACGAAGTGCCATGGCAAAGACGCAGGTCAGGCACATCAACAGAACCAAACAGGTTAATCCCTTCATCGTTTTTGTGTGTGCTGATTTCTATCTGAGAAGAAAAAGGATGAAACAATCACAGGATAAACTTCAATATGGTGTAATTTGGTACAAGATTTTTTTATCGTACAAAATATTGACTCAATTTACCCATTGGCTACTTGCCCAATTTTAACAAACCAACAAATAACATGTAATAACAAAGTTTCAAAACAAATAACCTGAAATGTTTCAAAGCGGCTAAATTTGGTTAAATTTAATCAACGTTGGGTAAAATGACTCATTTTAACCAACCGTTGGTTACCAGGTGAACAACCGACGCAACAGTTGGTTAAAAAGTTGGTTCCAAAAGTGAACCAATTTTACCCAACGTTGGTGTGAAGTGTATATGGTCAAATTGACCAAAAGAACAAATTGGTTAAAATTTTAACCGACTTTTTTAATCCACCAAATTTTAATACGTGTTTTTAGATTCTAGATCAGCTCTCCCTAAAATGACGTCACTATGCATGTACAGTATATGAACATTTATCTCGCCACAAATCCATTTAGGCCTGAGCACCGAAAGAGACTTTAGAAATGCAATACGAAGTTTGATAAAAAAGCAAAATGAACAAAGAGGTACAAATGGCAAAAAAAATCATATTCACGAGACCACTTTAGGGTATCTTCAACGTCAAATTCATACGAGGTGACCTTGCGCTAAAAACAAATGCCTCAGGGAAGTCCTGCAAGTATTCAGCCGCGAATACCATTCCCTTATGTAACTTGATTGATTGGGGTCAGTTTTCTTGGTTCACTGGGTAAAAGGTAAATAACAAGTGCCAACAACAAGCGTAATATAAATGCCTGCCATCAGAATACGACATAGTTTCACTTTTACTGATATATCACTTACCGATACCTTAAATGTGATCCGTTGACAAAGTTAAAACCCCATGTTTGTGATCAAAACTGGACAAATATTCTTTCACTAAAAGAAAGCTTATTTTTTTTTTTTTTTTTTTTTTTTACACAGGGGCACCATTTGGGTTTCCTTTTGTTTTACCCACCCTGTAAATAATACGGGACTTACCAATGCCGGATGAGGATCGAGTTAAAGATGACTGATAAGCAGGCAGTGCTGTTGAGTATCGTTCACGTACGCGTTCGAATTGGCAGTCTGATTACAAGTGGGAAAATTGTAACTTTTATTATGCAGCAACCGAAGTAACTCTCACGTTCCCCTCCACGTGACTGACTCCTTTGAGAACTGCGCATGACGAAATATGCCACGTGACTCAGGCATAAGGTAGCAGATCCCCGAACGAATACCGCTTAAAGGCAATATACAATACTTGCGAACATCAAGAAACGAAACTACCAAATTTTCATGAAATTATTATGCAATACCGTCGGACTGTCAGTCAGTACATTTTCTCAAGCATCCTGTGAAATCATGGCATCTGGTGTATTGTGATTTCCAAAAAAGTGATTTTTTTGTATCAATTTCCAGGCCGACCATCGTTGGAAAAAACTTACTGTTTTGTTAATACTGCCCCCCAATTTTTGCAAAAGCAAAACGTTGTATATTCCCTTTAAGTCGTGCCTTGAATATTCATGAAACCATTACTGACCAATAATAATGGCTTGCGTGGCCTGTTTCTGGTATGAAATAAAGTTTTACGGTTTTTTTTAGCACAAGCTTGCACGTAGCAGCTCTATATATTGTGTGGGTGTTTTTTTTGGAGGGGGGGGGGAGGGGTAAACAGTCAGCGTTTTCTCTCTTGTCAAGTGGTGCGTTACTGGAATGCTATGCCATGGCAAAGACGCAGCTCAGGCACATCAACAGAACCAAACAGGTGAATCCTTTCATCATTTTTGTTTTGCTGATTTCCATGGGCGTCGCGAGGGGGGGGGGGGACAAGGGGGGCACTTGCCCCCCCCCCCGGAAAAGCAAAAAAAAGAAAAAGAAAAAAAAGGAAGAAAAAAAGCAGAAAAAAGAATAGAAAAAGAGGCGCGAAGACAAAGTGGTGTAAATTTAATGAGTTGGGGGGGGGGGCAAAATGTCCCTGCCCCCCTCTAAAACTGATAAATCGAGAATGTGTTGAGAAATACAAGCATTTTTTGGCCCAAAATTCTTTTGCCCCCTTCTAGAAAAAACTCCTGGCGACGCCCATGCTGATTTCTTTCTGAGAAAAAAGGTAGAAACAATCACAGGATAAACTTCAATATGGTGTAATTTGGTACAAGTTTTCTTTTTTTTTCGTACAAAATATTGACTCAATTTACCCATTGGCTACTTGCCCAATTTTAACAAACCAACAAATAACATGTAATAACAAAGTTCAAAACAAATAACCTGAAATGTTTCAAAGCGGCTGAATGTGGTTAAATTTAATCAACGTTGGGTAAAATGACTCATTTTAACCAACCGTTGGTTACCAGGTGAACAACACAACAGTTGGTTAAAAAGTTGGTTCCAAAAGTGAACCAATTTTACCCAACGTACTTTTGTATATGGTCAAATTGACCAAAAGAACACATTGGTTAAAATTTTAACCGACTTTTTTAATCCACCAAATTTTAATACGTGTTTTTAGATTCTAAGACTAGATCAGCTCTGCCTAAAATGACGTCACTATGCATGTACAGTATATGAAAATTTATCTCGCCACAAATCCATTTAGGCTTAAGCACCGAAAGAGACTTTAGAAATGCAATACGAAGTTTGATAAAAAAGCAAAATGAACAAAGAGGTACAAATGGCAAAAAATCATCATATTCACTAGACCACTTTAAAAATGATCTCGCCACAAATCCATTTTTGACCATTTACGACAACTCGTTAGAACCTTTTGGTGAAGAAGGAGTTGATCATTTTTTTTGGTGTCAGAACGAATTCCATAGCCTAGTTGTCCAGTTTTACGACAAAGCGATGGTGTGGCATAACATCGAAAGCTTTTGGACAAATCTAAAACTGCCATAGTAAACTTTAATGGATAATCAACAGTGGCGGATCTAGGTTTCAGGTCACGGGGGTACCGGGTCTATGTGAAGGGGGGGGGGGTGAGTGCAGGCATGCCGAAAGCAGGGTCGGGGGCATGGCCCCAGACAATTTGGAAATCTACGATACTATCTCCTGCATTCTAAGGCAAGATGAGAATACATTTAGGAACTTTAGCGTTCCATTTACTATTTTGGCCCCAGCGGCTAAACTTGGGATTTGGGTGGTTGCAACCCCCCTCTAGACGCTATAGGCTTTAACAAAAATATTCCAGTTAAAACTGACCCATACAGCACAAATATTATTATACAAAACGATCTAACCGCTTGAGCGAATACATGCAGTGGTGTATCCTTGACTGGCGTTTTCTTTGTCTGCGCGAATAATGCAATGCATAACCAAAGAAAGATGTACAGAGAAAACACGTTATTTTCGAGAATTTCGTCCATCTTCCTCGGAAAACATGGTCCACATTTTACGGTGAAAGTTGTTCTAAAGGCAACAAATAAATACACTGTTTTCGTGATGTACGCATACCTGCCAACTGTTCCGATTTAGGCGGAACTGTTCCGATTTCGGAGATAAAAAGTGCCCGAAAATTGGAACGTCCCGATTTTCCGAGTTGCGAGAGAAGAAGTAATACAAAAAATAAAATAAAAAATAAAAAAATAAAAAAATGCCCCGGCGCCGTCGTTTTATTGTATTGAGGGCGCTATTGCCGCTACCATAATGGTATAAAATCCGCCTCGCTCTTATGTACGACGAAAGGGACGTAAACCAGACTCAAACGTCATCGAACAGGCCATGTCCGAATAGGCTGCGGCTGCAGCCGTTCGCGCGCACAGGCTTGTGCGATCAGCCACAACCTAGCCGCAGCCAATACTGAGACCTGCCAAGTCATCCGTCTGGTGTACTGCCTCTCTTGCGTGCTTATTGAATTAAGCGCGGGCCGCGCCAGGCACGGCGCGGTGGACGTATTGATGCTGTGTTTCCACACACGTTGTTTCTTCATAGTCTTCGGTGGTTTTTCGTTGATATTTTGACCGTGCTGAGTCGCACTTTTTTGTCAACGTTTTTGTATGAGCATTTCAACTGCAACATGGACCAGGAGGATGATTATACTGAAGGAGAAAAAGCAGCGATCGAGTCAAAAATTCCGAGAGGAATATCTTGAAAAATTTGAAAATGCCACACTGTAACAGGCCTTTAGCAGGCTATACGGACAATGCAATGATGTACGAACTTTTCCAAATAAAATTGTACTTGTCACTGCTTGTACAGTGTACATGTAAAATGTATTACTGTGACTGAATATCTACATGATTAAACTGTGAAGCATGTAAGTCAGCGAGTACGTGTGTACGTTTCATATTAATTTAACCCGCGTCCGTGACGGATCGACCCAGTGTGTTGGTCAATGTACAGGCTACCTTGAACTCTTCAAACTTTTCACCCGATTGTGACCGAACGTCGATATTGTGAACATTGTGCCACTGCCGCCACAAAGTAGGCCTACCTACGAACGACAGCTAGGTGATTCTTTGTTTAAATATGTCGATCAGTATATAAAGTACAGTAGGCCCCCTATTATTAGATCAGTATCTATATATATAAGAGAGAAGTTTACTCGGCCTGCGAGACGATGTTTGCTCATGAAAGGATCCGAGACCGCGGGCTCACGCGGCGCCAAAATCGCTCCACGTCCGTGGAAAAATGCGGAGGGTGTCTTCCGCCGGGTCGGACACTTCGGGTCGTCCTGATTTTCCCGTACGGACCGGCGATCCGTTTCGTCGATTTTTCGTGAGGAATTTTTTCGCAGGAATTTGCCGTCGTGTGCGCTTTCACGTTGACTGCCTGGCCGCCCCCTGTGCTGGCTTTTCTGCGTGTCTAGACTGTGCGAGGTCAGCGAGGTCAACGTAGGGGTTTCGTTTACGTGTTCTACTCGGCCGTACTGCAAAAGCGTTCACCAAACGTTAGTATGGGGTGACCTTGGCAAATTCCCGTACGGACCGGCGATAGGTCAGCGAGGTCAACGTAGGGGTTTCGTTTACGTGTTCTACTCGGCCGTACTGCAAAAGCGTTCACCAAACGTTAGTATGGGGTGACCTTGGCAAAATATTTTTTCTCCATGGTGCGTGGCCACCAAGTGTTCCAATCTTTCCTGTGCTTTGCTTGCCGCCCCTGCGCCGAGTGCAACGAATACTCAGAAGGACTACACATTAGTATGCCTTGCGCGGTCTGACCAATCGAAAGTCTACACTGCGTGGTACTTCCCGGCTATGCGTAAAACCGTCGATGGCAACGCGTACTGCAGCCTGCTCCACACCCTGGAAACGAGGTTGGGTCTACGGTTCTCGGTATTGCACAAGCATGTGACGTCGCGTGATAGAGTGCTGTTGCTTCCATAATGTGTTTACAGCTCCATGCTTCCACCACCAAGGCCGAGCGTTGTGAGTTCGCTGCCCGCCACGTATAATATTCAGTGTCGCGTTATAATTTTGGGGGCCTGTTTGGGATCATCGAAGGATCGATGCATTGCTTCAAATGTCGCGATCTTAAACGCAGTCACGAAAAACAATCGACGAAAAAGTGTCCAACCCGGCGGAAGACACCCTCCACATTTTTCCACGGACTTGGAGCCATTTTGGCGTCGCGGGAGACCGCGGTCTCGGATCCTTTCAGGAGCAAACATTTCTCGGAGGCCGAGTAAAACTTGCTGTTATATAGATGGTTGAACCAAGTTCAATAAAAGTTGTATCGACTTTTTCCTCGCAGACAGTCTCGCAAATTGTAAGAAGTTCAAGTTTCCGTTTGTTGAAGAGTCCAATACTGAAACTTAATTATGACCTTATAATTCCTCCATGATTCAGACCGTTTGTAATTTTATGGTAACACTCAACATTTTCATTTCAAACGACACCACGTTTTATTGCATTATTCGGGGAAGAAAAAGTGGCCCACTTTTTCTTCCCCGAATAAAAATTGTAGCCTACAATAATGATTCAATTGCTCAGAATACATGTAGCTGATTAAATACTCCAAACTCGAAACTTTAAAAGATGATCTTTTGCTCAAATTGGTTTTAGTGGTCAGAAATTGCCTCAGATCCCACCACAGAAATTGCTTTTATAACTGCATGTCTCCTCAACTACATCCCTCATTTACATTTAATACCACATTTTGCTGTTATATAGATGATTGAACCAACTTGAATAAAAGTTGAATCGACTTTTTCCTTGCAAACGGTCTAGCAAATTGTAAGAAGTTCAAGTTTACGTTTGTTGAAGAGTCCAATACTGAAACTTAATTATGACCTTCCTCCATGATTCAGACCGTTTGTAATTGTATGGTAACACTCAACATTTCCATTTCAAATGACACCTTTACGTTTTATTGCATTATGATTTATTGTCAAAACTGTACAATCAGCCTTCGCCTGTGTACTACGGTAACATTTTCATTACGTTTTCCCACAAATGCAACTTTCTCACAAAATGCCATTTTAACACACAAACGGGAACATTTACAGACAGTTGCCATGGTGCACAATTATCATGTGCGTAAGTCGACGGGGGACAGGGGGAACCCCCCCTCCATTTTAAAGCAGGGGACATTGTTTGGTCCCCCCCCCACACTTTTTCTTCCCCGAATAAAAATTGTAGCCTACTATAATGATTCTATTGCTCAGAATACACGTACCTGATTCAATTACTCCAAACTCAAAACTTTTAAAGATGATCTTTTCCTGAAATTGGTTTTAGTGGTCAGAAATTGCCTAGGATCACACCACAGAAATTGCTTTTATACAACTGCATGTCTCCTCAACTATATCCCCCATTTACATTTAACTCCCCACATTTTCATCCCCAACACAATACGCCCTACCCGATCTATGATCGGGTAAATCAGCTTGTATTAGTATATCTGCATCTGCATCTGTTAGCTTCTGTACAAACGCCTGGTGTGGCTATCCCGTAAAGTTAGCGCAATGCAAGGAGTCGGTGCAAACTAGCTTTTAGTACCTTAATGTAGACCAGCCAGTTCAATATTTAAAAGGCGGTTCTTGAAGTTTTCTAACGTATAGTATTCAACAATACTCGGAAACAGTATTGCAACAATACTCGGAAAAATATCCCAGATTTTTTTCTGCGAGGATCAATGTTAATATTTTCGTAATTTCTTCAAATTTCAATCCTTTCATGATTGAGACTGTTTAAGTCAATTGGGTCAAAATCATTCAACTTATCTGCAGGTTGTCTACAGCTGTCAAAATATTGGAGTAATCAAGCAGAAAAGAGAAAATGGACACAAAATCACTACAGAGTCTGCTCAGCGATCCGAGCCACTATGCCAAGGCGTTCAAAGTCTTCTGCGCTCGGTCTGACAAAGTGAGGGTGTTCTCTGACTGGGTGGACGGTGTGTTTAGCGAGGCGGTGGTTGGTAAACTCCAGGCTACACTGGACGGACAAGAAGAGCTACGGGTCCTTGGAGTGGGCAGTGGATCAGGTACATTACATTTTATAATGCTGTTGTATGTATTGTCGCAATGCCAATTGTCAAAAAACCCAAAACAAATACCGTGTTGCAAGAAGTCTTGCGTAAAAGGCTTGCATGGAATCGATCAAATTAATTCCTGCCAGAGCTTAAAAATGCGACGCCGATGGCACACTATGGAACACCATACTTTTTGTCAAGTTTCGGGACAGACAAACATACGGACAGACGAACGGACCATCCGATCGACTGACCGACCGACCACCAAGTGACATGTAGATCGAAGCTCCTGCCATAGCTTGATTATACTATCACCATGGCATCGATGAAAACAGTCGTCTTCGATCCTCTTTTGCTTTTACTAAAAGCCAACTGGACACTTTTTGGCAGGGCATCCCTCAAATGGATCCGCCTTCACTAGGATTGCGGCCAGTTGCCTTAGAAGCAAAATCCAAATCCAGTCTTAAGTTGACCAAGACCCAAAGGCCGGCTATCGGATGATATTGCAGCCCAACATCCGTTTGGAACATCTCAAGACAGTTGAAAGACTGACTTATTGGTATTATAATAATTACCTAATAACTATTATATTATGACCTGTACAGGTGAACAGGATTGTGTGATGTTGGAGCAGCTCAAAAAGCGATTCCCACTCGTCAATAATCGTGTAGTTGAGCCTTCTGATAAGATGCTAGTCCAGTACAAGGCGTTGGCTCAATATAAGGCTCACGAACTACAAGGCGTTGAGTGTGATTTTCGGCAGCAGACGCTCGAGCAATACCAGAAGGCGGGAGATGCGACCAAGTTCCACTTCATCAGCGCAGTTCACTGCATGTACTACCTGGACGACTATGACAGCTCCCTGGAGTATCTGTACAACTGCCTGATCCCTGGCGGAGCAATACTTGTGATCCTCAAGTCCGGTCAGTATTTTATGCAAAATGCTAAATCCCATTGATTTGGCGTAGCACAGCTCTCCCTATAATACGTATTTCTTTCTATCCATGGGTGGTAGTCATGGTTTGTGCCCTTTACACAATATTAAGAAGGAAACTCAAAGCATCATCGGTATAGGTAATCGCCATAATTCATACATGCACGTATATATCCCACGTGGAATTGTTGACCGGGCACAGCCCCCTCAAAAATGCTAGAAGGCCAATGTATTCAGCACTCTAGCTTCCAAAATCAGTCGTGAAGAACTGCGTATTACAGGCTTAAACATTAAAGGGGCATTACAGGCTTTAACATTAAAGGGGCATAGCATGATTTTTCTAAGGAACATATTTTGTGCAACTTTCTACTTCTCTTAAATGTATGAAAACTGTTTGACGTCCCTTTTTGGTAAATTGTATTCAAAACTACACTTCTTTAAACATTTACAAATTGTCCATGCTTTTCATGGAGGGCGCTGTTGCTGTGAGTCATTTTCAAGAAGACACTGTTCAGTTTATGGGTTTTCTGTTCAACTTATGAACCCGAAATTGGAAACGTTTGTGACCGTTAAGTTTGCTCACTGGCTGTCATGTATTGATACAACAACGAATCACAAAGAAAAGAAAAACTTATGACAGCCAAAAAAAATAAAATAAATAAAATTCTGCCAACTTTTGTTGTTGAAATGGCTGTAGGGCCTAGCATTGAGGTTTCAGCCTGGTTGGCATCACAGTTTTGCATATGAATATGTAAATTTTCATTTGCAAAAAAAACACAAACGCACCAATAGGCCTATACCCTTGAAAATGGCAAAACGAACTAAAGTTAAAAAGGACACAAAGATGTGTATTTTCATGGATTGCATTAAACAAAATTACATTGCATATATAGCCCCTTCAAAGTTGGGTATAAGTTGACAGATTTTTGGTGTCTTTTTTTGTTCAGAAAACAACGGTTGGAACCGATTTCTGGACCGCTTTCCTGAGCTTAGTCGGGGCGGTTGTGAAATAACTTCAGCCGATATACGCAATTCCTTGGACCGCCGTGGCATCCCGTACACGCAGTACCACCAACCCACCGGCTTAGATGTTACCAAGTGCTTCGACGAAACTGCCGATGAAGACAGCTTGTTGGTTGATTTCCTGACCCATTCTGTTAACTTCAAGGAGACGGCGCCCGAAGACGTACAGAGATCCATGATGGAGTATCTTGCCAGCAGCGACTGCTCCAAGAGGGAAAATAACACCATACTGCTGAACATCGACTGGGATGCAGTAGTTATAATTAAGCAATAAGAATACAATTAATTGTATCAAAAAAATAATCCGGCCAAAATTTTTTTTCTTCTGAAAACTGCAGGAATGGTTACCGCAAACTTGGGGAAAGTTTCGACAAAGTGAACTCATTACGTCAACGTTTTTTGTGCATGGATTTTCATGAACAGCGCGCCCTGTTGTGTCAATATACCACGGACCTCGCCCTAAAGACTCCCCGTCAGGAAAAATTGCAGAAATCGGTGACCACCGCCATGAAAAACATTTCTGTCTTCACTCCTTTTCCTTACTCCATTGCTATGTATTTACTAGTCTGTATCGGCGCCCTCAAGAGACAAGACATAAACCATAAGAAGTGAGTAGTTTAATCGTAGATTAGTTGTTAGCGATGGTAATTAATTAACGATTTCTTAAAAGTTATTTCCGAACATTAGAATATGATTGTTTGTTATAATTTGTTTGTTTGTTTATAGTTTTTTTCTGGGTGTGGGATTTTCGTAATAGATTTTGTTTGATTTAATAGTAATTATTGATACTGTATAATAATCTGGGTTTTTTTTGGGTTTGACACTCTCTGATGACAGTTTTTACAAGCTATTGTCTAAACCAAAACAATGTTTCTTTTTTTAATTATTGTCCGAAGATATAAAATTAAAATTAAACTTAAAGTGAAACATGAAACATCCTGAGATAATTTCTACGCGAGCCTAAAAGACTAGGCGAGCAATTCTTTTCATTATTAATTCAGAATGGTTGAATTTAAGTCCGTAGAATAAAAGCTATAATGATATAGTTATGGAATCAACGATGCCCTTCATTGTGTCGTTCACACGTAGACTTGACTCACTGCACTATATAATGACTATATGCATGATCAATAGCATAAAAGCTCATTAGCATAAAATGTGATCCCACAATTTCTTTTGAAAACGGAGACAGTTTGGCTTTAAAATTGATGGAATTGTGTATATATGTCCAAGAATCATCTCCCTGGATTTTGGGCTTCCATTTGAGGACAGGCTAGATCAAATTACAGTTGCAAAGTTCTGTCATATCGCACCTGTTTTTATTGATCTTCACTGGCTTCCAATTAAGTCGAGAATTTTTTTAAAATCTTGTTGCTTGTTTTTTAAATTCTTCATGGTAATTGTCCTGAATATTTGACTCAGCTTAATATCACCGTTCGACATCTGTCTCGTTATGGTCTTCGGAGTTTTAATCCGAACAACTGCATTCTCCTTAAACACCCTACCACTCGAAGCAGAACTTCCTTGTCGTAAAACACATTGTCGTAAAAGTTGGTATCTGAAAATGTCTATGCAAAACCCCCTACACCGGGGATTTGTGTAGAAAATATCAGACGGTTATTTATTACTCCCCATCACCTTCAATTAACTTCAGCAGCGGCCGCAAGCCCCATTTTAAAGAAAGAGTTAAGACAGGATCAAGGTACCAACTTTTACGACAACGTGCTAGTTAATTTTTCATGGACAAAATTTTCCTGTGTATACTTAATGAAGTTTGTTGTCTGGAAAGGGTTTCCAAAATAGCCAATACTTCAGGTGTCTGCCCAGGTATGCATGATTTCTCTTCTTTTTTGTTTTAAGAAATGGTGAAAACTGCCTGTGAGTGCATTCACTGACTTGATGACTTTTGGTTTATTTTTACATTGTTTACACTAATAATGTTGTTTAGTGTAAACCAGTTGGTAAAGAAGAGTGGAATGCATGTTGTGTTTGTTTTTATTGTATTTAATTAATTAATTTATTTTTTAACTTATTTTTTGGGTATTGTACTCGAACTCGGACTCGGACTCGGACTTAGGTACTCGGACTCGGCCCAGTACTCGGCCTGGAATGTACTCGTACTCGGTGCTTTGGACTCGGACTCGTCACAGTGTACTTGGACTCGGCCCTGTACTCGGCCCCTAAGTACTCGGAGAACTCGGTACTCGGCTTTGAGGACTCGACTCCATTATTTTTCCACTCCACATATCATTAAGAAAGAAAGAAAGAAAATATTTTATGTCTTTTAAAGCTTTCTTATCTCAGTTTTTATGTCACGCGAAGAACAATGTGTTTCTTTAAAATGAAAATGCAATCACAAGTCGCTGGTCAAAATGCGGTCAGTCGAAATCCTCCACCATAGTTTTTTTTTCTCAAGTTCTTCTTGAGAATTGCTGAATTCGTTCTGACACATTTCATTATTTTGTCTGAGCCTGTAGTACAGACACTTTGCTCGAGAATAATCATCATGGTTTTCCATCTAGAAATCGACCACAAGGAGTTTCCACCCCGTTTGCAGTACACTGTAAAAAGAAGAAGGGAAAAAACAATTATAAAGGCATTTCATCTTGGGAAAGACGAGCATCATGCTATTATTTAAGGGTGTCCATTATGTAAATAATCAACAATTATCTACATTCTTCATTAATCTTTTTTCCTCCAGAGGACTGCAGACGTTTAAATAAAGGGGGAAAAGAGTTTTTGTGTTTCGTTGTTTGAATAAAACATACAACTTGAACGTTTATTAGTAAACAGAAAAAAAATCAAATTCATTGAAGAGCACGGGGAACGAACTTGAAACGTAATTCTTTACTTGCTAGACCTAGTAATGCGTTCGCCTTTTGCAGCATAATTTGGTCAGTTTATTTTAGGATATCACCACTGATCAATGGAATCTGTAAACAATATAGCAAACATTCACTTTGGACTGTCTACTCATAAATATGAAATGAGAAAAAAAATGGCTGGCGTTCGTATGATTCCAAGTCCGTTGCGGACAAAGTACACCGTATTGTTGATTATATTGTACGATATTGACGCACACTGTATTGTATTGAGGAATTTTAGTTTAGTGAACGGATCATGACTGTGTAGGAGAATGGTAGCTTAATTAGCAAGCTATCTATTGCTATTGCTACGATAATTACATATTCTGCATTTTTTGTATAAGTTTCGGAATGTTAATAATATTGAGATTAAAATATCTCCAACACATGGAATTAAAGCTCTGTGTGGTGAATCACTGAATTCTTTCAGTGCATTTTAATGGTAGCGTATACGTTCGGTGCATGCAAGGGAGTGCATGTTGTTTTTCTTTTCGAAAGTTAACTTCGTTTGGTTGGTCAAAAGTTCAGGACTCTTAGTTAAAATAGAGGGCCCTGTACGGTTTGTACCGAATCGAACATTATTTTGACTGGCAAGAATCCAACAATAGATGGCGTGCTACAGCAATGATAAGATTGTGAATTTGTACCCTTTGAGCCGGGTGAGCCAACTGCTACATCGGTACGTGCAGCGAAGGGACAATAACTACTGGCTCAGAATCAACATTTGTCACACTAATTTCACTGGGAATATCACCAACTGGGACACCATTAGATCAGAAGACAAACTTTCCAGGTTTTTGACCTGTTAGTCTTCAACAAACTTGAGTAAAATAGCAGCATTCTCATTGAGTGCTGTCTCTATTGACTTAGCTACACTTAGCTTATAGAAATGGAATCAACAGATTCACAAGGCTGTGCATTAAGTGAGTGGACCTCATCGTGACCATCTTCCAATAAATTTGAAAACACATTGACAATATATAGTTTGTGCTAAAAACTGATGTGATTTAATACTGTCTGGCAATACCATGGTTGTGATATAAATGACCACCTACGGCCTACAGTGTACATGAAAATACAAGGCACCCCAAATTTGACCAAAAATCTGTACCTACACACAGATATATAACAGGGTCACAATACAGCCTATTGTCAATCCTACAAGGGATACAATGACATAACTTGTACACACAAAATCCAACCAAAAATTACAGCCTGATACAGACTGAATCATGTCAAAAATAGACAAAAATGCACAGACGAGACATTAAATACACATCATACACGTCAAACTTGACGTCAATATGTCAAAATATACAAGGGTCTGCAAATTAAGTCAGCAAAAATACAATCAGGCCATACTCTACATACAAACCAACTGTGCACACAAAATTGACTTCAGCTACACGTAGGCCGAATGGCTTAATCTGTGCAAATGCAGATCTACAATAGAATGGATACCAAAGTCAAAATACACTTCACATGGAAGATAAAATTGCACAAGAGTATGTAGGTTAAAACTACAAGTGACCAATACTACACCTGCTGACAATAATATAAAAAAATGCAGCTCAGTCAATAATACAAAATGGAAGAGATGATCATGTCCCTCAACAAGTGAAACGGCGCATCACAGCCTGGCGAATGAGGAGAAGCATGTTGCATGGTAACAACAACAGCAAATCCCATCTCGTACGACGCTCCATGATAAATGGACGGCCACAGCGAGGAAAAGGCGTTCGGGGAACTTAATAATTTACAATTAAGGAAACTGTTTATTCTACATTGTCCAAGGCATCCTGTCTACGACGCCACTTTTGTAGCGGGAGGAGTAGACATGGAAAAAAAATACTTTAAGCTTAGTAGGTAAATAAGTTGTGACGAATCCTATCTACGACGCCACTTTTGTAGCGGTACGCCATTAAGGAGGTCCGCTCAAATGATTGGATTTAAGGACGCCAAGGACAACCAAGACAGACAAAATCAAAACACTTGGAGGAGTCAAATTATGTTTGGTTTCATGAACTTGTTACAGATTACTCGTTTACAAAATCAATTACAATAGTTCTGGATCTTAATCTCAATCTAACTCACAAAACAAATGTTACAAAAATCATATAACTTGGATTCAACTTTCAGCTCTATAAATTGTAATAACGTTGTCAATGATAAATTATAATCACAATGTTTGTATTTCTAAAGTTGCCCCGCTTCCTAAGATTCCCAGGTTCATAATATTCTTGGTTCTAATATTTTAATCAGGTTCCTAATATTCTTGGTTCTAATATTTCAATCAGGTTCCCCGAAGTTCCCCGAAGGCCTGGCAAGTGCACAACTGTGCAGTGAGCTAGGCCTCCATATTGCACAGTTTGGTGAGCACGATGCACAAAATTCGCGCGTACACGCACTGACTGCGCGTTTGTACACATTTTTTTTCTGGGCTGTGTGCCAATTGTACGGTGCCTCGTAAAGGACGTCTCACTACAACAACAAAGTAGTTATTGACACATTTAAAAATGCAAAACTATGAAGCCCGGGAAGGGACAGGGTAGAATTTTTAAGCTTAGTAGGTAAATAATTTTACTTACTCTAAGCTTAGTAGGTAAATAAGTTGTGACGAATCCTATCTACGACGCCACTTTTGTAGCGGTACGCCATTAAGGAGGTCCGCTCAAATGATTGGATTTAAGGACGCCAAGGACAACCAAGACAAACAGACAAAATCAAAACACTTGGAGGAGTCAAATTATGTTTGTTCTCATGAACTTGTTACAGATTACTCGTTTACAAAATCAATTACAATAGTTCTTGATCTGAATCTCAATCTAACTCACAAAACAAGTGTTACAAAAATCATATAACTTGGATTCAACTTTCAGCTCTAGAAATGGTAATAACATTGTCAATGATAAATTATAATCACAATGTTTGTATTTCTAAAGTTGCCCCGCTTCCTAAGATTTCCAGGTTCCTAATATTCTTGGTTCTAATATTTTAATCAGGTTCCTAATATTCTTGGTTCTAATGTTTTAATCAGGTTCCTAATATTCTTGGTTCTAATATTTCAATCAGGTTCCCCGAAGTTCCCCGAAGGCCTGGCAAGTGTACAACTGTGTAGTGAGCTAGGCCTCCATATTGCACAGTTTGGTGTGGAAGCAGAAAATTCGCGCGTACACGCACTGAGTGCGCGTTTGTACACATTTTTTTTCTGGGTTGTGTGCCAATTGTACGGTGCCTCGTAAAAGACGTCTCACTACAACAACAAAGTAGTTATTGGCACATTTAAAAATGCAAAACCAATTCTGTGTGCAGGCTGGAAAACGAGCCATTTCAATGAAAATGGCAAAACTCCACAGCCACCAATTTGAAAAATTCCAAATTTCTGTGGAAGACAAGGTAAAATAACCATTCATATATGAAACACTTAGTTTTTTTCTCAATATACTTTATATGCCACAACAAAAATATGGCCGACTTGGATCCAGAATATTCTGACTCGCCCTGTATTTACCAATTTATCAGAGGCTCAGAAACGTTTTGTCATGAGATCCCATGGTTTATATGAAAACATTATTCTCCACATATAGGCGACTGTCAAGTAAAACAAAAACAACAGCTATGCGTTTTGTACAACTTACGGTCCTCCTCTAGGGATCGGTCCTCCTCTAGGGATCGGTCTTTTCCGTATCCGTTCCGATCCTGTCGCAATCTACCCTCCAAGTATCGCTCCAGGAGCAGTTCCAACAACTGGTCCTTAGTATCTCTCTCTGGGAATCAAATCAACCAAGTTAAGACCATATGAATACTGACTTCGATCACTGGTAGTATTGCACGTGCCCACGTGAGGATCGTGAACTTTCGACCCAACAAATATTAATACTTCATCCAAATTTCATGTGACATTGGAAAAGGGTTCAAGACCAGCCAGTCGGTCTTTATCGACCGTTTAAGACCGGCCACGTGACGGGCTCTCGACCAATAGGAATGGGTAAACGTTCTCAGGTATTTATGAATAAAATGATAACTAATTTCGTCCTTGAAAACCCTACTTGCCATGCAGTAAGGAATGCGGCAAGGAACGGCCAACACAGCACGTGCACATACCTTGACGAAGTGCCATGGCAAAGACGCAGGTCAGGCACATCAACAGAACCAAACAGGTTAATCCCTTCATCGTTTTTTTGTGTGCTGATTTCTATCTGAGAAGAAAAAGGATGAAACAATCACAGGATAAACTTCAATATGGTGTAATTTGGTACAAGATTTTTTTATCGTACAAAATATTGACTCAATTTACCCATTGGCTACTTGCCCAATTTTAACAAACCAACAAATAACATGTAATAACAAAGTTCAAAACAAATAACCTGAAATGTTTCAAAGCGGCTAAATTTGGTTAAATTTAATCAACGTTGGGTAAAATGACTCATTTTAACCAACCGTTGGTTACCAGGTGAACAACGCAACAGTTGGTTAAAAAGTTGGTTCCAAAAGTGAACCAATTTTACCCAACGTTGGGTAAAGTGTATATGGTCAAATTGGCCAAAAGAACACATTGGTTAAAATTTTAACCGACTTTTTTAATCAACCAAATTTTAATACGTGTTTTTAGATTGTAAAACTAGATCAGCTCTCCTTAATGACGTCACTATGCATGTATATGAAAATTTATCTCGCCACATATTAGGCCTGAGCACCGAAAGAGACCTAAGAAATGCTATACGAAGTTTGATAAAAAAGCAAAATGAACAAAGAGGTACAAATGGCAAAAAAAAAAAATCATCATATTCACGAGACCACTTTAGGCAATCTTCAACGTCAAATTCATACGGGGAATCGGTGTCTTTATCCGACCGAACAACGAGGTGACCTTGCGCTAAAAACAAATGCCTCAGGGAAGTCCTGCAAGTATTCAGCCGCGAATACCACTCCCTTTTGTAACTTGATTGATTGGGGGTCAGTTTTCTTGGTTTACTGGGTAAAAGGTAAAGAACAAGTGCAAACAACAAGCGTAATATAAATGCCTGCCATCAGAATACGACATAGTTTCCCTTTTACTGAAATATCACTTACCGATACCTTAAAATGTTATCCGTTGACAAAGTTAAAACCCCATGTTTGTGATCAAAACTGGACAAATATTCTTTCACTAAAAGAAAGCTTTTTTTTTTTTTTTTTTTTTTTTTTTACACAGGGGCACCATTTGGGTTTCCTTTTGTTTTACCCACCCTGTAAATAATACGGGACTTACCAATGCCGGATGAGGAGTTAAAGATGACTGATAAGCAGGCAGTGCTGTTGAGTATCGTTCACGTACGCGTTCGAATTGGCAGTCTGATTACAAGTGGGAAAATTGTAACTTTTATTATGTAGCAACCGAAGTATAACTCTCACGTTCCCCTCCACGTGACTGACTCCTTTGAGAACTGCGCATGACGAAATATGCCACGTGACTCAGGCATAAGGTAGCAGATCCCCGAACGAATACCGCTTAAAGGCAATATACAATACTTGCGAACATCAAGAAACGAAACTACCAAATTTTCATGAAATTATTATGCAATACCGTCGGACTGTCAGTCAGTACATTTTCTCAAGCATCCTGTGAAATCATGGCATCTGGTGTATTGTGATTTCCAAAAAAGTGATTTTTTTTTGTATCAATTTCCAGGCCGACCATCGTTGGAAAAAACTTACTGTTTTGTTAATACTGCCCCCCAATTTTTGCAAAAGCAAAACGTTGTATATTCCCTTTAAGTCGTGCCTTGAATATTAATGAAACCATTACTGACCAATTATAATAATGGCTTGCGTGGCCTGTTTCTGGTATGAAATAAAGTTTTACGGTTTCTTTTAGCACAAGCTTGCACGTAGCAGCTCTATATATTGTGTGGGTGTTTTTTTGGAGGGGGGGGGGAGGGGTAAACAGCGTTTTCTCTCTTGTCAAGTGGTGCGTTACTGGAATGCTATGCCATGGCAAAGACGCAGCTCAGGCACATCAACAGAACCAAACAGGTGAATCCTTTCATCATTTTTGTTTTGCTGATTTCCATGGGCGTCGCGGGGACAAGGGGCACTTGCCCCCCCCCCCAGAAAAGCAAAAAAAAAGAAAAAGAAAAAAAAGGAAGAAAAAAAGCAGAAAAAAGAATAGAAAAAGAGGCGCGAAGACAAAGTGGTGTAAATTTAATGAGTTGGGGGGGGGGGCAAAATTTCCCTGCCCCCCTCTAAAACTGATAAATCGAGAATGTGTTGAGAAATACAAGCATTTTTTGGCCCAAAATTCTTTTGCCCCCTTCTAGAAAAAACTCCTGGCGACGCCCATGCTGATTTCTTTCTGAGAAAAAAGGTTGAAACAATCACAGGATAAACTTCAATATGGTGTAATTTGGTACAAGTTTTGTTTTTTTTCGTACAAAATATTTTGATTAATTTACCCATTGGCTACTTGCCCAATTTTAACAAACCAACAAATAACATGTAATAACAAAGTTCAAAACAAATAACCTGAAATGTTTCAAAGCGGCTGAATGTGGTTAAATTTAATCAACGTTGGGTAAAATGACTCATTTTAACCAACCGTTGGTTACCAGGTGAACACCACAACAGTTGGTTAAAAAGTTGGTTCCAAAAGTGAACCAATTTTACCCAACGTACTTTTGTATATGGTCAAATTGACCAAAAGAACACATTGGTTAAAATTTTAACCGACTTTTTTAATCCACCAAATTTTAATACGTGTTTTTAGATTCTAAGACTAGATCAGCTCTCCCTAAAATGACGTCACTATGCATGCACAGTATATGAAAATTTATCTCGCCACAAATCCATTTAGGCTTAAGCACCGAAAGAGACTTTAGAAATGCAATACGAAGTTTGATAAAAAAGCAAAATGAACAAAGAGGTACAAATGGCAAAAAAAATCATCATATTCACTAGACCACTTAAAAAATTATCTCGGCACAAATCCGATTTTTGACCATTTACGACAACTCGTTGGAACCTTTTGGTGAGGAAGGAGTTGATCATTTTGTTTGGTGTCAGAACGAATTCCATAGCCTAGTTGTCCAGTTTTACGAGAAAGCGATGGTGTGGCATAACATCGAAAGCTTTTGGACAAATCTAAAACTGCCATAGTAAACTTTAATGGATAATCAACAGGGGCGGATCTAGGTTTCAGGTCACGGGGGTACCGGGTCTATGTGAGGGGGGGGGGGTGAGTGCAGGCGTGCCGAAAGCGGGGTCGGGGGCATGGCCCCAGACAATTTGGAAATCTACGATACTATCTCTTGCATTCTAAGGCAAGATGAGAATACATTTAGGAACTTTAGCGTTCCATTTACTATTTTGGCCCCAGCGGCTAAACTTGGGATTTGGGTGGTTGCAACCCCCCTCTAGACGCTATAGGCTTTAACAAAAATACTCCAGTTAAAACTGACCCATACAGCACAAATATTATTATACAAAACGATCTAACCGCTTGAGCGAATACATGCAGTGGTGTATCCTTGACTGGCGTTTTCTTTGTCTGCGCGAATAATGCAATGCATAACCAAAGAAAGATGTACAGAGAAAACACGTTATTTTCGAGAATTTCGTCCATCTTTCTCGGAAAACATGGTCCACATTTTACGGTGAAAGTTGTTCTAAAGGCAACAAATAAATACATTGTTTTCGTGATACCTGCCAACTGTTCCGATTTAGGCGGAACTGTTCCGATTTCGGAGATAAAAAGTGCCCGAAAATTGGAACGTCCCGATTTTCCGAGTTGCGAGAGAAGAAGTAATACAAAAAATAAAATAAAAAATTAAAAAATAAAAAAATGCCCCGGCGCCGTCGCACACAGGCCGAGAAAAATGTTTTATTGTATTGAGGGCGCTATTGCCGCTACCATAATGGTATAAAATCCGCCTCGCTCTTATGTACGACGAAAGGGACGTAAACCAGACTCAAACGTCTCCATATACACAGACTGTGTATATGGAGATCAATGGCTGCGGCTGCAGCCGTTCGCGCGCACAGGCTTGTGCGATCAGCCAAAACCTAGCCGCAGCCAATACTGAGACCTGCCACGTCATCCGTCTGGTGTACTGCCTCTCTTGCGTGCTTATTGAATTAAGCGCGGGCCGCGCCAGGCACGGCGCGGTGGACGTCCGGACGTATTGATGCTGTGTTTGTTTTCCACACACGTTGTTTCTCCATAGTCGTCGGTGGTTTTTCGTTGATATTTTGACCGTGCTGAGTCGCACTTTTTTGTCAACGTTTTTGTATGAGCATTTCAACTGCAACATGGACCAGGAGGATGATTATACTGAAGGAGAAAAAGCAGCGATCGAGTCAAAAATTCCGAGAGGAATATCGTGAAAAATTTGAAAATGCCACACTGTAACAGGCCTTTAGCAGGCTATACGGACAATGCAATGATGTACGAACTTTTCCAAATAAAATTGTACTTGTCACTGCTTGTACAGTGTACATGTAAAATGTATTACTGTGACTGAATATCTACATGATTAAACTGTGAAGCATGTAAGTCAGCGAGTACGTGTGTACGTTTCATATTAATTTAACCCGCGTCCGTGACGGATCGACCCAGTGTGTTGGTCAATGTACAGGCTACCTTGAACTCTTCAAACTTTTCACCCGATTGTGACCGAACGTCGATATTGTGAACATTGTGCCACTGCCGCCACAAAGTAGGCCTACCTACGAACGACAGCTAGGTGATTCTTTGTTTAAATATGTCGATCAGTATATAAAGTACAGTAGGCCCCCTATTATTAGATCAGTATCTATCTATATATATAAGAGAGAGTTTAACTCGGCCTCCGAGACGATGTTTGCTCATGAAAGGATCCGAGACCGCGGGCTCCCGCGGCGCCAATATCGCTCCACGTCCGTGGTAAAATGCGGAGGGTGTCTTCCGCCGAGTCGGACGCTTCGGGTCGTCCTGATTTCCCCGTACGGACCGGCGATCCTTTTCGTCTATTTTTCGTGACTGCATTTTGCGCAGGAATTTGCCGTCGTGTGTGCTTTCACGTTGACTGCCTGGCCGCCCCCTGTGATGGCTTTTCTGCGTGTCTAGACTGTGCGAGGTCAGCGGCTTCGACGTAGGGGTTTCGTTTACGTGTTCTACTCGGCCGTTCTGCAAAAGCGTTCACCAAATTGTGGTATGGGGTGACCTTGGTAAAATATTTTTTATCCATGGTGCGTGGCCACCAAGTGCCCCTATTCTTTCATATACTTCGCTTGCCGCCCCTGCGCCGAGTGCAACGAGTACTCAGAAGGACTACACATTAAGTATGCCTTGCGCGGTCTGACCAATCGAAAGTCTACACTGCGTAGTATTTCCGGGCTATGCAAAACTGTCGATGGCAACGCGTACTGCAGCCTGCTCCACACCCTGAAAATGAGGTTGGGTCTACGGTGCTCGCTATTTGAAGCGCAAGCATGTGACGTCGCGTGATAGAGTGCTGTTGCTTCCATAATGTGTTTACAGCTCCATGCTTCCACCACCAAGGCTGAGCGTTGTGAGTTCGCTGCCCGCCACGTATAATTCAGTGTCGTGTTATAATTCCGGGGACCTGTTTGGGGTCAACGAAGGATCGATGCATTGCTTCAAACATCGCGATCTTAAACGCAGTCACAAAAAAATCGACGAAAAAGTGTCCGACCCGGCGGAAGACACCCACATTTTTCCACGGACGTGAAGCCGCGGTCTTGGATCCTTTCAGGAGCAAACATTTCTCGGAGGCCGAGTAAAACTTGCTGTTATATAGATGGTTGTACCAACTTCAATAAAAGTTACCGACTTTTTCCTCGCAGACGGTCTCGCAAGTTGTAAGAAGTTCAAGTTCACGTTTGTTTAAGAGTCCAATACTGAAACTTAATTATGACCTTCCTCCATGATTCAGACCGTTTGTAATTTTATGGTAACACTCAACATTTTCATTTCAAATGACACCTTCACGTTTTATTGCATTATGATTTAAACCAGCCTTCGCCTGTGTACTACAGTAACCTTTTCACTACGTCTTCCAAATGCGACTGCCTCACAAAAAGCCAATTTAACAGACCAACGGCAACATTTACAGACAGTTGCCATGGTACATAATTATCATGTGCGTAAATCGACCCCCCCCCCCACACCCACACACATTTTGAGGCGGGGGGGGGGGCATTGTTTGGTGTCCCCCCCCCCCCACTTTTTCTTCCCCGAATAAAAATATTGTAGCCTACAATAATGATTCTATTGCTCAGAATACATGTAGCTGATTCAATTACTCCAAACTCAAAACTTTAAAAGATGATCTTTGGTTTTAGTGGTCAGAAATTGCCTAAGATCACACCACAGAAATTGCTTTTCTATTACTGCATGTCTCCCCAACTATATCCCCCATTTACATTTAACTCCCCACATTTTCATCCCCAACACTACGCCCTACCCGATCTATGATCGGGTAAATCAGCTTGTATATATATAAGAGAGAGTTTGCTCATGAAAGGATCCGAGACCGCGGGCTCCCGCGGCGCCAAAATCGCTCCACGTCCGTGGAAAAATGCGGAGGGTGTCTTCCGCCGGGTCGGACACTTCGGGTCGTCCTGATTTTCCCGTACGGACCGGCGATCCGTTTCGTCGATTTTTCGTGAGGAATTTTTTCGCAGGAATTTGCCGTCGTGTGTGCTTTCACGTTGACTGCCTGGCCGCCCCCTGTGCTGGCTTTTCTGCGTGTCTAGACTGTGCGAGGTCAGCGAGGTCAACGTAGGGGTTTCGTTTACGTGTTCTACTCGGCCGTACTGCAAAAGCGTTCACCAAACGTTAGTCTGGGGTGACCTTGGCAAAATATTTTTTCTCCATGGTGCGTGGCCACCAAGTGTTCCAATCTTTCCTGTGCTTTGCTTGCCGCCCCTGCGCCGAGTGCAACGAATACTCAGAAGGACTACACATTAGTATGCCTTGCGCGGTCTGACCAATCGAAAGTCTACACTGCGTGGTACTTCCCGGCTATGCGTAAAACCGTCGATGGCAACGCGTACTGCAGCCTGCTCCACACCCTGGAAACGAGGTTGGGTCTACGGTTCTCGGTATTGCACAAGCATGTGACGTCGCGTGATAGAGCGCTGTTGCTTCCATAATGTGTTTACAGCTCCATGCTTCCACCACCAAGGCCGAGCGTTGTGAGTTCGCTGCCCGCCACGTATAATATTCAGTGTCGCGTTATAATTTTGGGGGCCTGTTTGGGATCATCGAAGGATCGATGCATTGCTTCAAATGTCGCGATCTTAAACGCAGTCACGAAAAACAATCGACGAAAAAGTGTCCAACCCGGCGGAAGACACCCTCCACATTTTTCCACGGACTTGGAGCCATTTTGGCGTCGCGGGAGACCGCGGTCTCGGATCCTTTCAGGAGCAAACATTTCTCGGAGGCCGAGTAAAACTTGCTGTTATATAGATGGTTGAACCAAGTTCAATAAAAGTTGTATCGACTTTTTCCTCGCAGACAGTCTCGCAAATTGTAAGAAGTTCAAGTTTCCGTTTGTTGAAGAGTCCAATACTGAAACCTAATTATGACCTTATAATTCCTCCATGATTCAGACCGTTTGTAATTTTATGGTAACACTCAACATTTTCATTTCAAACGACACCACGTTTTATTGCATTATTCGGGGAAGAAAAAGTGGCCCACTTTTTCTTCCCCGAATAAAAATTGTAGCCTACAATAATGATTCAATTGCTCAGAATACATGTAGCTGATTAAATACTCCAAACTCGAAACTTTAAAAGATGATCTTTTGCTCAAATTGGTTTTAGTGGTCAGAAATTGCCTCAGATCCCACCACAGAAATTGCTTTTATAACTGCATGTCTCCTCAACTACATCCCTCATTTACATTTAATACCACATTGTGCTGTTATATAGATGATTGAACCAACTTGAATAAAAGTTGAATCGACTTTTTCCTTGCAAACGGTCTAGCAAATTGTAAGAAGTTCAAGTTTACGTTTGTTGAAGAGTCCAATACTGAAACTTAATTATGACCTTCCTCCATGATTCAGACCGTTTGTAATTGTATGGTAACACTCAACATTTCCATTTCAAATGACACCTTTACGTTTTATTGCATTATGATTTATTGTCAAAACTGTACAATCAGCCTTCGCCTGTGTACTACGGTAACATTTTCATTACGTTTTCTCACAAAATGCCATTTTAACACACAAACGGGAACATTTACAGACAGTTGCCATGGTGCACAATTATCATGTGCGTAAGTCGACGGGGGACAGGGGACCCCCCCCCCTCCATTTTAAAGCAGGGGACATTGTTTGGTCCCCCCCCCACACTTTTTCTTCCCCGAATAAAAATTGTAGCCTACTATAACGATTCTATTGCTCAGAATACACGTACCTGATTCAATTACTCCAAACTCAAAACTTTTAAAGATGATCTTTTCCTGAAATTGGTTTTAGTGGTCAGAAATTGCCTAGGATCACACCACAGAAATTGCTTTTATACAACTGCATGTCTCCTCAACTATATCCCCCATTTACATTTAACTCCCCACATTTTCATCCCCAACACAATACGCCCTACCCGATCTATGATCGGGTAAATCAGCTTGTATTAGTATATCTGGATCTGCATCTGTTAGCTTCTGTACAAACGCCTGGTGTGGCTATCCCGTAAAGTTAGCGCAATGCAAGGAGTCGGTGCAAACTAGCTTTTAGTACCTTAATGTAGACCAGCCAGTTCAATATTTAAAAGGCGGTTCTTGAAGTTTTCTAACGTATAGTATAGTACAGTCGTTTTGCAACAATACTCGGAAAAATATCCCAGATTTTTTTCTGCGAGGATCAATGTTAATATTTTCGTAATTTCTTCAAATTTCAATCCTTTCATGATTGAGACTGTTTAAGTCAATTGGGTCAAAATCATTCAACTTATCTGCAGGTTGTCTACAGCTGTCAAAATATTGGAGTAATCAAGCAGAAAAGAGAAAATGGACACAAAATCACTACAGAGTCTGCTCAGCGATCCGAGCCACTATGCCAAGGCGTTCAAAGTCTTCTGCGCTCGGTCTGCCAAATTGAGGGTGTTCTCTGACTGGGTGGACGGTGTGTTTAGCGAGGCGGTGGTTGGTAAACTCCAGGCCACACTGGACGGACAAGAAGAGCTACGGGTCCTGGGAGTGGGCAGTGGGTCAGGTACGTTACATTTTATAATGCTGTTGTATGTATTGTCGCAATGCCAATTGTCAAAAAACCCAAAACAAATACCGTGTTGCAAGAAGTCTTGCGTAAAAGGCTGGCATGGAATCGATCAAATTAATTCCTGCCAGAGCTTAAAAATGCGACGCCGATGGCACACTATGGAACACCATACTTTTTGTCAAGTTTCGGGACAGACAAACATACGGACAGACGAACGGACCATCCGATCGACTGACCGACCGACCACCAAGTGACATGTAGATCGAAGCTCCTGCCACAGCTTGATTATACTATCACCATGGCATCGATGAAAACAGTCGTCTTCGATCCTCTTTTGCTTTTACTAAAAGCCAACTGGACACTTTTTGGCAGGGCATCCCTCAAATGGATCCGCCTTCACTAGGATTGCGGCCAGTTGCCTTAGAAGCAAAATCCAAATCCAGTCCTAAGTTGACCAAGACCCAAAGGCCGGCTATCGGATGATATTGCAGCCCAACATCCGTTTGGAACATCTCAAGACAGTTGAAAGACTGACTTATTGGTATTATAATAATTACCTAATAACTATTATATTATGACCTGTACAGGTGAACAGGATTGTGTGATGTTGGAGCAGCTCAAAAAGCGATTCCCACTCGTCAATAATCGTGTAGTTGAGCCTTCTGATAAGATGCTAGTCCAGTACAAGGCGTTGGCTCAATATAAGGCTCACGAACTACAAGGTGTTGAGTGTGATTTTCGGCAGCAGACGCTCGAGCAATACCAGAAGGCGGGAGATGCCACCAAGTTCCACTTCATCAGCGCAGTTCACTGCATGTACCACCTGGACGACTATGACAGCTCCCTGGAGTATCTGTACAACTGCCTGATCCCTGGCGGAGCAATACTTGTGATCCTCAAGTCAGGTCAGTATTTTATGGAAAATGCTAAATCCCATTGGTTTGGCGTAGCACAGCTCTCCCTATAATACGTATTTCTTTCTATCCATGGGTGGTAGTCATGGTTTGTGCCCTTTACACAATATTAAGAAGGAAACTCAAAGCATCATCGGTATAGGTAATCGCCATAATTCATACATGCAAGTATATATCCCACGTGGAATTGTTGCCCAGGCACAGCCCCCTCAAAAATGGTAGTAGGCCAATGTGTTCAGCACTCTAGCTTCCAAAATCAGTCGTGAAGAACTGCGTATTACAGGCTTTAACATGAAAGGGGCATAGCATGATTTTTCTAAGGAACATATTTTGTGCAACTTTCTACTTCTCTTAAATGTATGAAAACTGTTTGACGTCCCTTTTTGGTAAATTGTATTCAAAACTACACTTCTTTAAACATTTACAAATTGTCCATGCTTTTCCGCACAACAGAGGCGCTGTTGCTGTGAGTCATTTTCAGGAAGACACTTTTCAGTTGATGGGTTTTCTGTTCAACTTATGAACCCGAAATTGGAAACGTTTGTGACCGTAAAGTTTGCTCACTGGCTGTCATGTATTGATACAACAACGAATCACAAAGAAAAGAAAAACTTATGACAGCCAAAAAAAATAAAATAAATAAAATTCTGGCAACTTTTGTTGTCGAAATGGCTGTAGGGCCTACCATTGAGGTTTCAGCCTGGTTAACATCACAGTTTTGCATATGAATATGTAAATTTTCATTTGCAGAAAAACCACAAACGCACCAATAGGCCTATACCCTTGAAAATGGCAAAACGAACTAAAGTTAAAAAGGACACAAAGATGTGTATTTTCATGGATTACATTAAACAAAATTACATTGCATATATAGCCCCTTCAAAGTTGGGTATAAGTTGACAGATTTTGGTGTCTTTTTTGTTCAGAAAACAACGGATGGAACCGATTTCTGGACCGCTTTCCTGAGCTTCGTCGGGGCGGTTGTGAAATAACTTCAGCCGATGTACGCAATTCCTTGGACCGCCGTGGCATCCCGTACACGCAATACCACCAACCCAACGGCTTAGATGTTACCAAGTGCTTCGACGAAACTGCCGATGAAGACAGCTTGTTGGTTGATTTCCTGACCCATTCTGTTAACTTCAAGGAGACGGCGCCCGAAGACGTACAGAGATCCATGATGGAGTATCTTGCCAGCAGCGACTGCTCCAAGAGGGAAAATAACACCATACTGCTGAACGTTGACTCGGATGCAGTAGTTATAATTAAGCAACAAGAATACAATTAATTGTATCAAAAAATAATCAAGCCACAAAATAAATATAAAATTTACGAAAAGTTCTTTCTGAAAACTGCCGGAATGGTTACCGCAAACTTGGGGAAAGTTTCGACAAAGTGAACTCATTACGTCAACGTTTTTTGTGCATGGATTTTCATGAACAGCGCGCCCTGCTGTGTCAATATACCACGGCCCTCGCCCTAAAGCCTCCCCGTCAGGAAAAATTGCAGAAATCGGTGACCACCGCCATGAAAAATATTTCTGTCTTCGCTCCTTTCCTTACTCCATTGCGATGTATGCACTAGTCTGTATCGGCGCCCTCAACAGACAAGACATAAACCATAAGAAGTGAGTAGTTTTATCGTATAGATTATAGTTGTTAGCGATGGTAATTAATTAATGATTTCCTAAAGTTATTTCCGAACATTAGAATATGTTTGTTTGTTATAATTTGTTTGTTTGTTTATAGTTTTTTTCTGGGTGTGGGATTTTCGTAATAGATTTTGTTTGATTTAATAGTAATTATTGATACTGCACAATAATCTGGTGTTTTTTTTGGTTTTACACTCTCTGATGACAGTTTTTACAAACTTTTGTCTAGACCAAAACAATGTTTCTTTTTTAAATAGATTTTTAATTATTGTCCGAAGATATAAAATTTAAATTAAACTTAAAGTGAAACATGAAACATCCTGAGATAATTTCTACGCGAGCCTAAAAGGCTAGGCGAGCAATTCTTTTCATTATTGATTCAGAATGGTTGAATTGAAGTCCGTAGAATAAGCTATAATGATATAGTTATGGAATCAACGATGCCCTTCATTGTGTCGTTCACATGGAGACTTGACTCACTGCACTATATAATGACTATATGCATGATCAAACCCCCAGTTGCGGATCCAGATTCGGATCAAGAGGGGTTTAGCATTTCTTTTTCAGCGGCCGGACAATGCCGGCAGAGCATAAGTTTTTTTGGAGAGGGCGGGGGGGGGGGGCAGTTTTGTTCCCGAATAAGCCAAAAATTCCGCCCAATTTAAAACATGAAAGCTAGAAGGTTGCAAACGTATTGCTTTGGTTGAGTTTGTAAGTGGTGTACGCAGTGTACATATTCAAGAGTAAAACTCGTTTGGCCAACCCACAAAAAGTGCCGATAATGTCATTATTATTACAGCGGTTATAACAACGATATCCGACTGGCGCGAATCGAACGACAGCGTTTAATTGTGCAAAGTGAGACTTTCTACGCGAGCTCATTAGCATAAAATGTGATCCCACAATTTCTTTTGAAAACGGAGACAGTTTGGCTTTAAAATTGGTGGAATTGTGTATATATGTCCAAGAATCATCTCCCTGGATTTTGGGCTTCCATTTGAGGACAGGCTTGATCAAATTACAGTTGCAAAGTTCGGTCATATCTCCCCTGTTTTTATTGATCTTCACTGGCTTTCAATTATGTCGAGAATTTTTAAAAAATCTTGTTGCTTGTTTTTAAAATTCTTCATGGTAATTGTCCTGAATATTTGACTCAGCTTATCACCGTTCGACCTCTGTCTCGTTATGGTCTTCGGAGTTTTAATCCGAACAACTGCATTCTCCTTAAACACCCTACCACTCGAAGCAGAACTTCCTTGTCGTAAAACACATTGTCGTAAAAGTTGGTATCTGAAAATGTCTATGCAAAACCCCCTACACCGGGGATTTGTGTAGAAAATATCAGACGGTTATTTATTACTCCCCATCACCTTCAATTAACTTCGGCAGCGACCGCAAGCCCCATTTTAAAGAAAGAGTTAAGACAGGATCAATGTACCAACTTTTACGACAACGTGCTAGTTAATTTTTCATTAACAAAATTTTCCTGTGTACTTAATGAAGTTTGTTGTCTGGAAAGGGTTTCTTCCAAAATATCCAATACTTCAGGTGTCTACCCAGCTATCCATGATTTCTCTTCTTTTTTGTTTTAAGAAATGGTGAAAACTGCCAGTGCCTTCACTGACTTGATGAATTTTGGTTTTAAATTATTTGTTTATTTTCTATATTGTTTACACTAGTAAAAGTTGTTTAGTGTTAACCAGTTGGTAAAGAAGAGTGGAATGCATGTTGTGTTTGTTTTTATTGTATTTAATTAATGAATTTATTTTTTAACTTCATCTTTTGGTATTGTACTCGAACTCAGACTCGGACTCGGACTTAGGTACTCGGACTCGGCCCAGTACTCGGCCTGGAATGTACTCGTACTCGGTGCTTTGGACTCGGACTCGTCACAGTGTACTTGGACTCGGCCCTGTACTCGGCCCCTAAGTACTCGGAGAACTCGGTACTCGGCTTTGAGGACTCGACTCCATTATTTTTCCACTCCACATATCATTAAGAAAGAAAGAAAGAAAATATTTTATGTCTTTTAAAGCTTTCTTATCTCAGTTTTTATGTCACGCGAAGAACAATGTGTTTCTTTAAAATGAAAATGCAATCACAAGTCGCTGGTCAAAATGCGGTCAGTCGAAATCCTCCACCATAGTTTTTTTTTCTCAAGTTCTTCTTGAGAATTGCTGAATTCGTTCTGACACATTTCATTATTTTGTCTGAGCCTGTAGTACAGACACTTTGCTCGAGAATAATCATCATGGTTTTCCATCTAGAAATCGACCACAAGGAGTTTCCACCCCGTTTGCAGTACACTGTAAAAAGAAGAAGGGAAAAAACAATTATAAAGGCATTTCATCTTGGGAAAGACGAGCATCATGCTATTATTTAAGGGTGTCCATTATGTAAACAATCAACAATTATCTACATTCTTCATCAATCTTTTTTCCTCCAGAGGACTGCAGACGTTTAAATAAAGGGGGAAAAGAGTTTGTGTGTTTCGTTGTTTGAATAAAACATACAACTTGAACGTTTATTAGTAAACAGAAAAAAATCAAATTCATTGAAGAGCACGGGGAACGAACTTGAAACGAAATTCTTTACTTGCTAGACCTAGTAATGCGTTCGCCTTTTGTAGCATAATTTGGTCAGTTTATTTTAGGATATCACCACTGATCAATGGAATCTGTAAACAATATAGCAAACATTCACTTTGGACTGTCTACTCATAAATATGAAATGAGAAAAAAAATGGCTGGCGTTCGTATGATTCCAAGTCCGTTGCGGACAAAGTACACCGTATTGTTGAGTATATTGTACGATATTGACGCACACTGTATTGTATTGAGGAATTTTAGTTTAGTGAACGGATCATGACTGTGTAGGAGAATGGTAGCTTAATTAGCAAGCTATCTATTGCTATTGCTACGATAATTACATATTCTGCATTTTTTGTATAAGTTTCGGAATGTTAATAATATTGAGATTAAAATATCTCCAACACATGGAATTAAAGCTCTGTGTGGTGAATCACTGAATTCTTTCAGTGCATTTTAATGGTAGCGTATACGTTCGGTGCATGCAAGGGAGTGCATGTTGTTTTTCTTTTCGAAAGTTAACTTCGTTTGGTTGGTCAAAAGTTCAGGACTCTTAGTTAAAATAGAGGGCCCTGTACGGTTTGTACCGAATCGAACATTATTTTGACTGGCAAGAATCCAACAATAGATGGCGTGCTACAGCAATGATAAGATTGTGAATTTGTACCCTTTGAGCCGGGTGAGCCAACTGCTACATCGGTACGTGCAGCGAAGGGACAATAACTACTGGCTCAGAATCAACATTTGTCATACTAATTTCACTGGGAATATCACCAACTGGGACACCATTAGATCAGAAAACAAACTTTCCAGGTTTTTGACCTGTTAGTCTTCAACAAACTTGAGTAAAATAGCAGCATTCTCATTGAGTGCTGTCTCTATTGACTTAGCTCCACTTAGCTTATAGAAATGGAATCAACAGATTCACAAGGCTGTGCATTAAGTGAGTGGACCTCATCGTGACCATCTTCCAATAAATTTGAAAACACATTGACAATATATAGTTTGTGCTAAAACTGATGTGATTTAATACTGTCTGGCAATACCATGGTTGTGATATAAATGACCACCTACGGCCTACATTGTACATGAAAATACAAGGCACCCCAAATTTGACCAAAAATCTGTACCTACACACAGATATATAACAGGGTCACAATACAGCCTACTGTCAATCCTACAAGGGATACAATGACATAACTTGTACACACAAAATCCAACCAAAAATTACAGCCTGATACAGACTGAATCATGTCAAAAATAGACAAAAATGCACAGACGAGATATTAAATGCACATCATGCACGTCAAACTTCACGTCAATATGTCAAAATATACAAGGGTCTGCAAATTAAGTCAGCAAAAATACAATCAGGCCATACTCTACATACAAACCAACTGTGCACACAAAATTGACTTCAGCTACACGTAGGCCGAATGGCTTAATCTGTACAAATGCAGATCTACAATAGAATGGATACCAAAGTCAAAATACACTTCACATGGAAGATAAAATTGCACAAGAGTATGTAGGTTAAAACTACAAGTGACCAATACTACACCTGCTGACAATAATATAAAAAAATGCAGCTCAGTCAATAATACAAAATGGAAGAGATGATCATGTCCCTCAACAAGTGAAACGGCGCATCACAGCCTGGCGAATGTGGAGAAACATGTTGCATGGTAACAGCAACAGCAAATTCCATCTCGTACGACGCTCCATGATAAATGGACGGCCACAGCGAGGAAAAGGCGTTCGGGGAACTTAATAATTTACAATTAAGGAAACTGTTTATTCTACATTGTCCAAGGCATCCTGTCTACGACGCCACTTTTGTAGCGGGAGGAGTAGACATGGAAAAAAAAATACTTTAAGCTTAGTAGGTAAATAAGTTGTGACGAATCCTATCTACGACGCCACTTTTGTAGCGGTACGCCATTAAGGAGGTCCGCTCAAATGATTGGATTTAAGGACGCCAAGGACAACCAAGACAGACAAAATCAAAACACTTGGAGGAGTCAAATTATGTTTGGTTTCATGAACTTGTTACAGATTACTCGTTTACAAAATCAATTACAATAGTTCTGGATCTGAATCTCAATCTAACTCACAAAACAAATGTTACAAAAATCATATAACTTGGATTCAACTTTCAGCTCTATAAATTGTAATAACGTTGTCAATGATAAATTATAATCACAATGTTTGTATTTCTAAAGTTGCCCCGCTTCCTAAGATTCCCAGGTTCCTAATACTCTTGGTTCTAATATTTTAATCAGGTTCCTAATATTCTTGGTTCTAATGTTTCAATCAGGTTCCCCGAAGTTCCCCGAAGGCCTGGCAAGTGTACAACTGTGTAGTGAGCTAGGCCTCCATATGGGTGCAGACCAGTAAATCGGTCCGAAATTGCCTGCGCCGGCCAAATCACGATTTGCATGCCCTCAAAATCTTCGGTATTTGAGCATGCTGTGGGCCATGAACTTGAGGGTTTGTAAAAAATATGGGTGGAAACCGTGCACAGGACTTGGAGCTTGCAGTTCTGTGTAATTTTGATGTAATTTGGACCCTAAAAGCGGTCTACTTTGCAATGGAGTGTAGGCATCGTTTTTCAAAATGGCGATGGGCTTCAGGACTATTTTCAGGGGTGATCATCTTCAGATGGAAATTTCTCCTAAAAGTCATCAGTTGACCCCCCGAAAATTGAAAAGAAAATGAAAGATGATGAAATAAGCTTTATTTTGATGTGTGTCTCGAACACCTTGGAGAGTTGTGAGTATTTTTCCCGAATTTTTGAAGTGGGAGCATTTACCATTGGGGTCAATGGAAGTTTATTTACTGGTCTGCTACCTGTAGTTTCAAAATGGCGCCTTCCACCGTTTGTTGTCAAATGTTTGCGGAGTGTTTTTTTTCCAGGGGGGCGGAACCTGGGGGGGGGGCAGCGTTTCAAAAGGGGTCACCAATGGCGGTTCCGCAACAAATGCGCCCAAAATCTGAATAGGGCCGACGGACCGTCCTCCGATCACAGCAATTTCGAGCGAACAAGGGGGGGGGGGTAATTTGGGGTCGGAAGGAGCAAAAACTCAATTCACGCCCGTTGGGGGCGCCCTACAGTAAGGTAGCCGCAAACAGAGGGCTTGTTTTCAGGCCAGAAATCGCAGTCAGAGATTTTTTTCTCGCAATTTTTTGATGAAATATGAGTCATCCATCCTTCCTCGTGCCGTACAAGTGGTTTGGAGAAATTTTTCAAAACCTCGCTTCTCTGTAGTTTCAAAATGGCGTCTTCCACCGTTTGTTGTCAAATGTTTGCGGAGTGTTTTTTTTTCAGGGGGGCGGAACCTGGGGGGGGGGCAGCGTTTCAAAAGGGGTCACCAATGGCGGTTCCGCAACAAATGCGCCCAAAATCTGAATAGGGCCGACGGACCGTCCTCCGATCACAGCAATTTCGAGCGAACAAGGGGGGGGGGGGTAATTTGGGGTCGGAAGGAGCAAAAACTCAATTCACGCCCGTTGGGGGCGCCCTACAGTAAGGTAGCCGCAAACAGAGGGCTTGTTTTCAGGCCAGAAATCGCAGTCAGAGATTTTTTTCTCGCAATTTTTTGATGAAATATGAGTCATCCATCCTTCCTCGTGCCGTACAAGTGGTTTGGAGAAATTTTTCAAAACCTCGCTTCTCTATAGGGTGCAGACCAGTAAATCGGTCCGAAATTGCCTGCGCCGGCCAAATCACGATTTGCATGCCCTCAAAATCTTCGGTATTTGAGCATGCTGTGGGCCATGAACTTGAGGGTTTGTAAAAAATATGGGTGGAAACCGTGCACAGGACTTGGAGCTTGCAGTTCTGTGTAATTTTGATGTAATTTGGACCCTAAAAGCGGTCTACTTTGCAATGGAGTGTAGGCATCGTTTTTCAAAATGGCGATGGGCTTCAGGACTATTTTCAGGGGTGATCATCTTCAGATGGAAATTTCTCCTAAAAGTCATCAGTTGACCCCCCAAAAATTGAAAAGAAAATGAAAGATGATGAAATAAGCTTTATTTTGATGTGTGTCTCGAACACCTGGGAGAGTTGTGAGTATTTTTCCCGAATTTTTGAAGTGGGAGCATTTACCATTGGGGTCAATGGAAGTTTATTTACTGGTCTGCTACCATATTGCACAGTTTGGTGAGCACGAGGCATAAAATTCGCGCGTACACGCACTGACTGCGCGTTTGTACACATTTTTTTCTGGGCTGTGTGCCAATTGTACGGTGCCTCGTAAAGGACGTCTCACTACAACAACAAAGTAGTTATTGACACATTTAAAAATGCAAAACTATGAAGCCCGGGAAGGGACAGGGTAGAATTTTTAAGCTTAGTAGGTAAATAATTTTACTTACTCTAAGCTTAGTAGGTAAATAAGTTGTGACGAATCCTATCTACGACGCCACTTTTGTAGCGGTACGCCATTAAGGAGGTCCGCTCAAATGATTGGATTTAAGGACGCCAAGGACAACCAAGACAAACAGACAAAATCAAAACACTAGGAGCATTCAAATTATGTTTGGTTTCATGAACTTCTTACAGATTACTCGTTTACAAAATCAATTACAATAGTTCTTGATCTTAATCTCAATCTAACTCACAAAACAAGTGTTACAAAAATCATATAACTTGGATTCAACTTTCAGCTCTAGAAATGGTAATAACATTGTCAATGATAAATTATAATCACAATGTTTGTATTTCTAAAGTTGCCCCGCTTCCTAAGATTTCCAGGTTCCTAATATTCTTGGTTCTAATATTTTAATCAGGTTCCTAATATTCTTGGTTCTAATGTTTTAATCAGGTTCCTAATATTCTTGGTTCTAATATTTCAATCAGGTTCCCCGAAGTTCCCCGAAGGCCTGGCAAGTGTACAACTGTGTAGTGAGCTAGGCCTCCATATTGCACAGTTTGGTGTGGAAGCAGAAAATTCGCGCGTACACGCACTGAGTGCGCGTTTGTACACATTTTTTTTCTGGGTTGTGTGCCAATTGTACGGTGCCTCGTAAAAGACGTCTCACTACAACAACAAAGTAGTTATTGGCACATTTAAAAATGCAAAACCAATTCTGTGTGCAGGCTGGAAAACGAGCCACTTCAATGAAAATGGCAAAACTCCACAGCCACCAATTTGAAAAATTCCAAATTTCTGTGGAAGACAAGGTAAAATAACCATTCATATATGAAACACTTAGTTTTTTTCTCAATATACTTTATATGCCACAACAAAAATATGGCCGACTTGGATCCAGAATATTCTGACTCGCCCTGTATTTACCAATTTATCAGAGGCTCAGAAACGTTTTGTCATGAGATCCCATGGTTTATATGAAAACATTATTCTCCACATATAGGCGACTGTCAAGTAAAACAAAAACAACAGCTATGCGTTTTGTACAACTTACGGTCCTCCTCTAGGGATCGGTCCTCCTCTAGGGATCGGTCTTTTCCGTATCCGTTCCGATCCTGTCGCAGTCTACCCTCCAAGTATCGCTCCAGGAGCAGTTCCAACAACTGGTCCTTAGTATCTCTCTCTGGGAATCAAATCAACCAAGTTAAGACCATATGAATACTGACTTCGATCACTGGTAGTTTAGTGTATAGATAATTAAAACTGGACACACTAAGATTTAGATATATGCGTTGAAGTAGTTTTATTTTTATTCAGCAAGGAACCGAGAATTCACAGTATCGGGCAAGAATTAAGTACAACTGGAAAGAGTAAATTTGAGATGTTGCTTGCATGAGGACTGAAAACAGAGTGGTTAAAATATGAACAAAGAATAACAACTGTCTAGACATGTCACCAAGGGAAAAGGCCCCCTGGACTTGGTAACCTCATCATGGAGGTATGAAGGTTGAGCAAAAACCATTAACTGAAATTGGAAGGACAAAAGGGCTGGTCTGGTATAATTAAATCAACTCAAGTATATATAGGTTGAACCTTGGTGCAAAGGAAAGTGATGAATGAATAGTTTGCTGAATCTCAGAGGTTTAACATCTGGAATCATGATTATGGACTGTTATTGAGACATGGGGAAAATAACTAAAAAATGGGGGAAAAATAGCTAAATATTTACAAAAGTGTATTACACAAGAAAATCAGTGCAAACAGTTTTATTTGCTGAAGTGTTCATAAGTCCACTTTAGAGAACGCTACAGGAGCCCCCTTCCAGTGAGTTTGTGGTAATTTAGCGAACGAAAGTCACATAGCGTTGAGGCCAATGAACACGCCGGCCAGAGCGCGTTTGGCGGATAGGGGCTGGGACTGATGCTGGGGTAGTTTGTTCGGCATCTGTCGGTGGAGATTCGGGTGTGACGGGAACAGAGATTGTCTCTCGCGTGATATCCAAATGGGCACTTTTCAGGCGGTCAATGCTAATCGTGTCCTTGCGATTTGCTAATTCAACCACAAAATGTTTGGCCGAGCGACTGAGCACCTTGAACGGGCCGTCATAGGGGGGTTGAAGAGGTTTGCGGACCGCATCACGACGAACAAAAACATGGGTGCATGTCTGTAGATCGTCGGGGACATTAATGTTAGTTCGTTGCTGAGAACGGCTTGGAGGTGGTTGGAGACGTTGCATCATGCGTTGCAAACGATGGACGTAGGTGGTGGGATCTAACTGAGCCTCTTCCGTGGTCGTGTCGAAAAATTCGCCGGGCAAGCGAAGAGTGGTGCCGTAAACACGCTCGGCAACACTGTGACCAAAATCTGACTTGACCGCAGTCCGAATTCCAAGGAGGACGAGTGGTAAAGTCTCTGTCCATTTGTTGGGATTGATTTGTGCCTTTAATGACGATTTCAATTGCCTGTGGAAACGTTCCACTAGGCCATTTGCAATGGGGTGATAAGCTGTTGTGCGTACGCGCTGTGTACCAAGCAGGTTGGTCAAAGCACGGAAAAGTGCTGATTCAAACTGAGTTCCACGATCGGTGGTGATAGTCGATGGAACACCAAACATGGCAATCCATCGCGTGACAAAAGCACGGGCAACTGTTTCTGCGGTGATGTCAGTCAATGGAATGGCTTCTGGCCAACGCGTGAAGCGATCGATGCAGGTCAGCATGTATGTGCATCCATTAGAAGGTGGTAATGGACCCACAATGTCAATGTGAACATGTGAAAATCTGGCATCTGGTGCAGCAAACTGAGAAAGAGGGGCAAAGGTATGACGATGGACCTTTGCGCGCTGACATTGTAAGCATGACTTTGCCCAATGTCGCACATCACGGTTAATACTGGGCCAAACATAGCGATCCGTGATGAGGCGTTGGGTGGCTCGAATTCCAGGGTGCGACAACGAATGTAGCGAGTCAAACACTTCCCGGCGTAATTCCACTGGAACAAATGGGCGTGGGTTTCCAGTAGAAATGTCACAGGTTAATGTTGTGTCACATGATGGGATAGGAACATCTTTGAATGTGAGCGAGGATGGTGATGCGCGCAGTCGCGTGAGTTCCTCACTGGCGGTTTGTAACTCTGCCATTCTGCGGAAATCTATGATGTTTGACTGCTCCGTGTGTAGCGAGTTAAGTTCAACGCGAGACAAGGCATCTGCTGCAGGGTTGTCCACCCCCTTTATGAATCGGATGTCACAAGTGAATTGGGAAATGAAATCGAGGTGTCGAATTTCACGTGGGGAATGTCTGTCCATTGATGATGAGAGAGCGTAGGTGAGGGGTTTGTGGTCCGTTAGCACGTGGAACACACGGCCCTCGAGTTGGTGGCGAAAATGGCCAATGGCGAGATACACAGCTAAGAGTTCTCGTCCAAAGGTGCTGTAGCGCGTTTCAGCTGGTTGGAGCTTTTTGGAGAAGAATGAGATTGGCTGCCATGAATCATCTACCCATTGTTGAAGAACAGCTCCGACTGCAACATCCGAAGCATCTGTCATGACGCTCAGTGGAGCATCTGGCTTGGGATGTGTGAGGAGGGTAGCATTGGCGAGAGCAGCTTTGATTTCTTCAAATGAAGCTGTAGTGGCATCATTGAACGTGACTGGTGCTGACTTTTTTCCAGTGTTAGCCAGCAGAGCAGTGAGAGGATGAAGGACCTGAGAGCACCGTGGGATGAAGCGGCGGTAGAAATTAACAAGTCCAAGAAACTCTCTCAGCTTTGTCAGTGTAGTGGGTTGTGGAAAGTTCAAGATTGCACTGACCTTTTCTGCGAGTGGACGTACCCCGTGGCTGTCGACTTGGTGTCCGAGGAACTCAAGTGTGTTCACTCCAAATTGACATTTTGCAGGGTTGATGATCACCCCGTACTGGTTAAGGCGATCGAACAGAAGACGAAGATGCTGTGCATGTTGTTCCGTGTCGGTACTTGCCACTAAAAGGTCGTCAATGTATGCGTAACAAAAGTCAAGTCCGCGTGTGACCTCATCTATAAAACGTTGAAATGTCTGAGCGGCGTTGCGTAGTCCAAATGGCATACGAACAAATTCAAAGAGTCCGAATGGAGTGGTGATGGCAGTTTTCGCGATGTCGTCCTGCGCCATTGGAATTTGATGGTACGCACGAACAAGGTCGATCTTGGAAAATATTGTTCCACCGTGAAGTGTTGCTGTGAAATCTTGAATGTGGGGGACTGGATACCGGTCTGGCACAGTGGACTGGTTCAGTGCCCGATAGTCCCCACATGGTCGCCAATCTCCAGGTTGCTTTTTGGGGACCATGTGGAGTGGGGAGGAGTAGTTACTACTTGAAGGGCGCACGATGCCCAAGTCTATCATATGTTGAAATTCGTCTTTAGCAACTTTGAGGCGGTCGGGTGCGAGACGACGTGGACGTGCTGCAATGGGCGGTCCAGTTGTGACAATGTGGTGTGTCACATTATGCTTAACCGGAGTTTCACTATAGACAGGTCGAATAATGTCCGGGTAGTCCTTCAAAATATCCGCAAAACGCGATGGGGTTGGTGTCGCGAGGACCGGACTGAGTGACGGCGCATTAGTGGCTGTTCCGTTAATGCCTAAATTTGTCGTGGCATCAATTAGCCTGCGGTTGCGAACGTCGACCAGAAAGTTGAAGTGTCGGAGGAAATCAGCGCCTATGATATAATGCTGAACATCGGCGACAACAAACACCCAGCGGCAAGGCCGCCGGAGTCCAATGTCAAGTGTCAAGGATCTTTCACCGTAGGTAGCAATACTCGACGAATTTGCTGCCTGGAGATCCCGACCATGACACCGATGAGTGCGCTCATGAGAGGAAGGAGGAATGACACTCACCTCCGCTCCCGTATCGACGAGAAATTGTTGGTTTGTTGTGCGGTCTGTGACATAGAATAAGCGACTTGATGGTCGGCCAGCAAAACTTGTCGCCCCTAATTGCCGGCTTGGTCGTTTCCCTGGTTGGCACCTCCGGTGTACGAACACGGCTGTTGGCATTTGTGTGCGTTGGCACCAAATTTCCAGTGGTACCAACACTCTCCGGGGGTATCACGAGATGAGCTCCTGTCAGGACGACGGTAGTCATTGGGCCGGCTACGGCTGCGACTCCTTCCGCGTTGTTGGGTAGACAGGGCCGAAACTAATGCTGTCAACTGTTTCACCTCGTCCCGCAGTTGTTGTAGTTCTGGTGGTGCTGGGTTTACTGGCGTGGCTAAGCTGGCGACCTGTGGCTGCACCGCCACGTCGATGACTTTGTCTGCAAGTTCCGCAAGCTGCTCCATTTTCATGGAGGCACCTGCAGAAGTCAACACCATCTGCACATTTGCAGGCAGCCGCTGAAGGAATAACTGGCGAAGAATCGAATCCTCCAGTGCCCTTTCGCCAAGCAACTGTCGCATGTGGCGGAGCAGTTGTGATGGCTTTCGGTCACCAAGCACCTCATCCGTGAGCAGTTGCTGCAAACGTTTCTGCTCGGTGGCTGTCGTGCGTTTTATCAGTTCCTCCTGAAGTGTTTTGTATGGTGTCTCTTTCGGAGGATCTAGTAGTAGGTCCCTCACTTCCTGTGCCACCTCAGGAGTCAGGGCGGAAATGATGTAATCATACTTAGTCTTTTCAGTCTTAATTCCTCGTGTGGCAAACTGTGCCTCCACTTGCGCAAACCACACCTGTGGGTCTGCTGGCCAGTGCGGTGGCAACTTCAAGTTGATAGGTGCTACGATTGTTTCTTTCGCATCCGGCATGATCACGTCTGGGTCACCAATTTAGTGTAGAGATAATTAAAACTGGACACACTAAGATTTAGATATATGCGTTGAAGTAGTTTTATTTTTATTCAGCAAGGAACCGAGAATTCACAGTATCGGGCAAGAATTAAGTACAACTGGAAAGAGTAAATTTGAGATGTTGCTTGCATGAGGACTGAAAACAGAGTGGTTAAAATATGAACAAAGAATAACAACTGTCTAGACATGTCACCAAGGGAAAAGGCCCCCTGGACTTGGTAACCTCATCATGGAGGTATGAAGGTTGAGCAAAAACCATTAACTGAAATTGGAAGGACAAAAGGGCTGGTCTGGTATAATTAAATCAACTCAAGTATATATAGGTTGAACCTTGGTGCAAAGGAAAGTGATGAATGAATAGTTTGCTGAATCTCAGAGGTTTAACATCTGGAATCATGATTATGGACTGTTATTGAGACATGGGGAAAATAACTAAAAAATGGAGGAAAAATAACTAAATATTTACAAAAGTGTATTACACAAGAAAATCAGTGCAAACAGTTTTATTTGCTGAAGTGTTCATAAGTCCACTTTAGAGAACGCTACAGTAGTATTGCACGTGCCCACGTGAGGATCGTGAACTTTCGACCCAACAAATATTAATACTTCATCCAAATTTCATGTGACACTGGAAAAGGGTTCAAGACCAGCCAGTCGGTCTTTATCGACCGTTTAAGACCGGCCACGTGACGGGCTCTCGACCAATAGGAATGGGTAAACGTTCTCAGGTATTTATGAATAAAATGATAACTAATTTCGTCCTTGAAAACCCTACTTGCCATGCAGTAAGGAATGCGGCAAGGAACGGCCAACACAGCACGTGCACATACCTTGACGAAGTGCCATGGCAAAGACGCAGGTCAGGCACATCAACAGAACCAAACAGGTTAATCCCTTCATCGTTTTTTTGTGTGCTGATTTCTATCTGAGAAGAAAAAGGATGAAACAATCACAGGATAAACTTCAATATGGTGTAATTTGGTACAAGATTTTTTTATCGTACAAAATATTGACTCAATTTACCCATTGGCTACTTGCCCAATTTTAACAAACCAACAAATAACATGTAATAACAAAGTTTCAAAACAAATAACCTGAAATGTTTCAAAGCGGCTAAATTTGGTTAAATTTAATCAACGTTGGGTAAAATGACTCATTTTAACCAACCGTTGGTTACCAGGTGAACAACCGACGCAACAGTTGGTTAAAAAGTTGGTTCCAAAAGTGAACCAATTTTACCCAACGTTGGGTAAAGTGTATATGGTCAAATTGACCAAAAGAACACATTGGTTAAAATTTTAACCGACTTTTTTAATCAACCAAATTTTAATACGTGTTTTTAGATTGTAAGACTAGATCAGCTCTCCCGAAAATGACGTCACTATTCATGTATATGAAAATTTATCTCGCCACAAATCCATTTAGGCCTGAGCACCGAAAGAGACTTGAGAAATGCAATACGAAGTTTGATAAAAAAGCAAAATGAACAAAGAGGTACAAATGGCAAAAAAAATCATCATATTCACTAGACCGCTTTAGGGTATCTTCAACGTCAAATTCATACGGGCAATCGGTGTCTTTATCCGACCGAACAAAGAGGTGACCTTGCGCTAAAAACAAATGCCTCAGGGAAGTCCTGCAAGCATTCAGCCGCGAATACCATCCCCTTTTGTAATTTGATTGATTGGGGGTCAGTTTTCTTGGTTTACTGGGTAAAAGGTAAATAACAAGTGCAAACAACAAGCGCAATATTAATGCCTGCCATCAGAATACGACATAGTTTCACTTTTACTGAAATATCACTTACCGATACCTTAAATGTGATCCGTTGACAAGGTTAAAACCCCATGTTTGTGATCAAAACTGGACAAATATTCTTTCACTAAAAGAAAGCTTATTGATTGGGTTTTCATATCCAAGATCTGGAAAGCGCTATACAGTGCATGCAGAACTTTTTTTTTTTTTTACACAGGGGCACCATTTGGGTTTCCTTTTGTTTTTCTCACCCTGTAAATAATACGGGACTTACCAATGCCGGATGAGGAGTTACAGATTACTGATAAGCAGGCAGTGCTGTTGAGTATCGTTCACGTACGTGTTCGAATTGGCAGTCTGATTACAAGTGGGAAAATTGTAACTTTGATTATGCAGCAACCGAAGTAACTCTCACGTTCCCCTCCACGTGACTGACTCCTTTGAGAACTGCGCATGACGAAATATGCCACGTGACTCAGGCATAAGGTAGCAGATCCCCGAACGAATACCGCTTAAAGGCAATATACAATACTTGCGAACATCAAGAAACGAAACTACCAAATTTTCATGAAATTATTATGCAATACCGTCGGACTGTCAGTCAGTACATTTTCTCAAGCATCCTGTGAAATCATGGCATCTGGTGTATTGTGATTTCCAAAAAAGTGATTTTTTTTGTATCAATTTCCAGGCCGACCATCGTTGGAAAAAACTTACTGTTTTGTTAATACTGCCCCCCAATTTTTGCAAAAGCAAAACGTTGTATATTCCCTTTAAGTCGTGCCTTTAATATTCATGAAACCATTACTGACCAATAATAATGGCTTGCGTGGCCTGTTTCTGGTATGAAATAAAGTTTTACGGTTTTTTTTAGCACAAGCTTGCACGTAGCAGCTCTATATATTGTGTGGGTGTTTTTTTGGAGTGGGGGGGGGAGGGGTAAACAGCGTTTTCTCTCTTGTCAAGTGGTGCGTTACTGGAATGCTATGCCATGGCAAAGACGCAGCTCAGGCACATCAACAGAACCAAACAGGTGAATCCTTTCATCATTTTTGTTTTGCTGATTTCCATGGGCGTCGCGGGGGGGGGGGGGACAAGGGGGGCACTTGCCCCCCCCCCCCCAGAAAAGCAAAAAAAAAGAAAAAGAAAAAAAAGGAAGAAAAAAAGCAGAAAAAAGAATAGAAAAAGAGGCGCGAAGACAAAGTGGTGTAAATTTAATGAGTTGGGGGGGGGGGGCAAAATTTCCCTGCCCCCCTCTAAAACTGATAAATCGAGAATGTGTTGAGAAATACAAGCATTTTTTTGGCCCAAAATTCTTTTGCCCCCTTCTAGAAAAAACTTCTGGCGACGCCCATGCTGATTTCTTTCTGAGAAAAAAGGTTGAAACAATCACAGGATAAACTTCAATATGGTGTAATTTGGTACAAGTTTTTTTTTTCATACAAAATATTGACTCAATTTACCCATTGGCTACTTGCCCAATTTTAACAAACCAACAAATAACATGTAATAACAAAGTTCAAAACAAATAACCTGAAATGTTTCAAAGCGGCTAAATTTGGTTAAATTTAATCAACGTTGGGTAAAATGACTCATTTTAACCAACCGTTGGTTACCAGGTGAACAACACAACAGTTGGTTAAAAAGTTGGTTCCAAAAGTGAACCAATTTTACCCAACGTACTTTTGTATATGGTCAAATAGACCAAAAGAACACATTGGTTAAAATTTTAACCGACTTTTTTAATCCACCAAATTTTAATACGTGTTTTTAGATTCTAAGACTAGATCAGCTCTGCCTAAAATGACGTCACTATGCATGCACAGTATATGAAAATTTATCTCGCCACAAATCCATTTAGGCCTGAGCACCGAAAGAGACTTTAGAAATGCAATACGAAGTTTGATAAAAAAGCAAAATGAACAAAGAGGTACAAATGGCAAAAAAATCATCATATTCACTAGACCACTTAAAAAATTATCTCGCCACAAATCCGATTTTTGACCATTTACGACAACTCGTTGGAACCTTTTGGTGAGGAAGGAGTTGATCATTTTGTTTGGTGTCAGAACGAATTCCATAGCCTAGTTGTCCAGTTTTACGAGAAAGCGATGGTGTGGCATAACATCGAAAGCTTTTGGACAAATCTAAAACTGCCATAGTAAACTTTAATGGATAATCAACAGGGGCGGATCTAGGTTTCAGGTCACGGGGGTACCGGGTCTATGTGAAGGGGGGGGGGGTGAGTGCAGGCGTGCCGAAAGCAGGGTCGGGGGCATGGCCCCAGACAATTTGGAAATCTACGATACTATCTCCTGCATTCTAAGGCAAGATGAGAATACATTTAGGAACTTTAGCGTTCCATTTACTATTTTGGCCCCAGCGGCTAAACTTGGGATTTGGGTGGTTGCAACCCCCCTCTAGACGCTATAGGCTTTAACAAAAAATACTCCAGTTAAAACTGACCCATACAGCACAAAATATTATTATACAAAACGATCTAACCGCTTGAGCGAATACATGCAGTGGTGTATCCTTGACTGGCGTTTTCTTTGTCTGCGCGAATAATGCAATGCATAACCAAAGAAAGATGTACAGAGAAAACACGTTATTTTCGAGAATTTCGTCCATCTTCCTCGGAAAACATGGTCCACATTTTACGGTGAAAGTTGTTCTAAAGGCAACAAATAAATACACTGTTTTCGTGATGTACGCATACCTGCCAACTGTTCCGATTTAGGCGGAACTGTTCCGATTTCGGAGATAAAAAGTGCCCGAAAATTGGAACGTCCCGATTTTCCGAGTTGCGAGAGAAGAAGTAATACAAAAAATAAAATAAAAAATTAAAAAATAAAAAAATGCCCCGGCGCCGTCGTTTTATTGTATTGAGGGCGCTATTGCCGCTACCATAATGGTATAAAATCCGCCTCGCTCTTATGTACGACGAAAGGGACGTAAACCAGACTCAAACGTCATCGAACAGGCCATGTCCGAATAGGCTGCGGCTGCAGCCGTTCGCGCGCACAGGCTTGTGCGATCAGCCACAACCTAGCCGCAGCCAATACTGAGACCTGCCAAGTCATCCGTCTGGTGTACTGCCTCTCTTGCGTGCTTATTGAATTAAGCGCGGGCCGCGCCAGGCACGGCGCGGTGGACGTATTGATGCTGTGTTTCCACACACGTTGTTTCTTCATAGTCTTCGGTGGTTTTTCGTTGATATTTTGACCGTGCTGAGTCGCACTTTTTTGTCAACGTTTTTGTATGAGCATTTCAACTGCAACATGGACCAGGAGGATGATTATACTGAAGGAGAAAAAGCAGCGATCGAGTCAAAAATTCCGAGAGGAATATCGTGAAAAATTTGAAAATGCCACAATGTAACAGGCCTTTAGCAGGCTATACGGACAATGCAATGATGTACGAACTTTTCCAAATAAAATTGTACTTGTCACTGCTTGTACAGTGTACATGTGAAATGTATTACTGTGACTGAATATCTACATGATTAAACTGTGAAGCATGTAAGTCAGCGAGTACGTGTGTACGTTTCATATTAATTTAACCCGCGTCCGTGACGGATCGACCCAGTGTGTTGGTCAATGTACAGGCTACCTTGAACTCTTCAAACTTTTCACCCGATTGTGACCGAACGTCGATATTGTGAACATTGTGCCACTGCCGCCACAAAGTAGGCCTACCTACGAACGACAGCTAGGTGATTCTTTGTTTAAATATGTCGATCAGTATATAAAGTACAGTAGGCCCCCTATTATTAGATCAGTATCTATCTATATATATAAGAGAGAGTTTAACTCGGCCTCCGAGACGATGTTTGCTCATGAAAGGATCCGAGACCGCGGGCTCCCGCGGCGCCAAAATCGCTCCACGTCCGTGGTAAAATGCGGAGGGTGTCTTCCGCCGGGTCGGACGCTTCGGGTCGTCCTGATTTTCCCGTACGGACCGGCGATCCTTTTCGTCTATTTTTCGTGACTGCATTTTGCGCAGGAATTTGCCGTCGTGTGTGCTTTCACGTTGACTGCCTGGCCGCCCCCTGTGATGCCTTTCTGCGTGTCTAGACTGTGCGAGGTCAGCGGCTTCGACGTAGGGGTTTCGTTTACGTGTTCTACTCGGCCGTTCTGCAAAAGCGTTCACCAAATTGTGGTATGGGGTGACCTTGGTAAAATATTTTTTATCCATGGTGCGTGGCCACCAAGTGCCCCTATTCTTTCATATACTTCGCTTGCCGCCCCTGCGCCGAGTGCAACGAGTACTCAGAAGGACTACACATTAAGTATGCCTTGCGCGGTCTGACCAATCGAAAGTCTACACTGCGTAGTATTTCCGGGCTATGCAAAACTGTCGATGGCAACGCGTACTGCAGCCTGCTCCACACCCTGAAAATGAGTTTGGGTCTACGGTGCTCGCTATTTGAAGCGCAAGCATGTGACGTCGCGTGATAGAGTGCTGTTGCTTCCATAATGTGTTTACAGCTCCATGCTTCCACCACCAAGGCTGAGCGTTGTGAGTTCGCTGCCCGCCACGTATAATTCAGTGTCGTGTTATAATTCCGGGGGCCTGTTTGGGGTCAACGAAGGATCGATGCATTGCTTCAAACATCGCGATCTTAAACGCAGTCACAAAAAAATCGACGAAAAAGTGTCCGACCCGGCGGAAGACACCCACATTTTTCCACGGACGTGAAGCCGCGGTCTTGGATCCTTTCAGGAGCAAACATTTCTCGGAGGCCGAGTAAAACTTGCTGTTATATAGATGGTTGTACCAACTTCAATAAAAGTTACCGACTTTTTCCTCGCAGACGGTCTCGCAAGTTGTAAGAAGTTCAAGTTTACGTTTGTTGAAGAGTCCAATACTGAAACTTAATTATGACCTTCCTCCATGATTCAGACCGTTTGTAATTGTATGGTAACACTCAACATTTCCATTTCAAATGACACCTTCACGTTTTATTGCATTATGATTTAAACCAGCCTTCGCCTGTGTACTACAGTAACCTTTTCACTACGTCTTCCAAATGCGACTGCCTCACAAAAAGCCAATTTAACAGACCAACGGCAACATTTACAGACAGTTGCCATGGTACATAATTATCATGTGCGTAAATCGACCCCCCCCCCCACACACACATTTTGAGGCGGGGGGCATTGTTTGGTGTCCCCCCCCCCACTTTTTCTTCCCCGAATAAAAATATTGTAGCCTACAATAATGATTCTATTGCTCAGAATACATGTAGCTGATTCAATTACTCCAAACTCAAAACTTTAAAAGATGATCTTTGGTTTTAGTGGTCAGAAATTGCCTAAGATCACACCACAGAAATTGCTTTTCTATTACTGCATGTCTCCCCAACTATATCCCCCATTTACATTTAACTCCCCACATTTTCATCCCCAACACTACGCCCTACCCGATCTATGATCGGGTAAATCAGCTTGTATATATATAAGAGAGAGTTTGCTCATGAAAGGATCCGAGACCGCGGGCTCCCGCGGCGCCAAAATCGCTCCACGTCCGTGGAAAAATGCGGAGGGTGTCTTCCGCCGGGTCGGACACTTCGGGTCGTCCTGATTTTCCCGTACGGACCGGCGATCCGTTTCGTCGATTTTTCGTGAGGAATTTTTTCGCAGGAATTTGCCGTCGTGTGTGCTTTCACGTTGACTGCCTGGCCGCCCCCTGTGCTGGCTTTTTTGCGTGTCTAGACTGTGCGAGGTCAGCGAGGTCAACGTAGGGGTTTCGTTTACGTGTTCTACTCGGCCGTACTGCAAAAGCGTTCACCAAACGTTAGTATGGGGTGACCTTGGCAAAATATTTTTTCTCCATGGTGCGTGGCCACCAAGTGTTCCAATCTTTCCTGTGCTTTGCTTGCCGCCCCTGCGCCGAGTGCAACGAATACTCAGAAGGACTACACATTAGTATGCCTTGCGCGGTCTGACCAATCGAAAGTCTACACTGCGTGGTACTTCCCGGCTATGCGTAAAACCGTCGATGGCAACGCGTACTGCAGCCTGCTCCACACCCTGGAAACGAGGTTGGGTCTATGGTTCTCGGTATTGCACAAGCATGTGACGTCGCGTGATAGAGTGCTGTTGCTTCCATAATGTGTTTACAGCTCCATGCTTCCACCACCAAGGCCGAGCGTTGTGAGTTCGCTGCCCGCCACGTATAATATTCAGTGTCGCGTTATAATTTTGGGGGCCTGTTTGGGATCATCGAAGGATCGATGCATTGCTTCAAATGTCGCGATCTTAAACGCAGTCACGAAAAACAATCGACGAAAAAGTGTCCAACCCGGCGGAAGACACCCTCCACATTTTTCCACGGACTTGGAGCCATTTTGGCGTCGCGTGAGACCGCGGTCTCGGATCCTTTCAGGAGCAAACATTTCTCGGAGGCCGAGTAAAACTTGCTGTTATATAGATGGTTGAACCAAGTTCAATAAAAGTTGTATCGACTTTTTCCTCGCAGACAGTCTCGCAAATTGTAAGAAGTTCAAGTTTCCGTTTGTTGAAGAGTCCAATACTGAAACTTAATTATGACCTTATAATTCCTCCATGATTCAGACCGTTTGTAATTTTATGGTAACACTCAACATTTTCATTTCAAACGACACCACGTTTTATTGCATTATTCGGGGAAGAAAAAGTGGCCCACTTTTTCTTCCCCGAATAAAAATTGTAGCCTACAATAATGATTCAATTGCTCAGAATACATGTAGCTGATTAAATACTCCAAACTCGAAACTTTAAAAGATGATCTTTTGCTCAAATTGGTTTTAGTGGTCAGAAATTGCCTCAGATCCCACCACAGAAATTGCTTTTATAACTGCATGTCTCCTCAACTACATCCCTCATTTACATTTAATACCACATTTTGCTGTTATATAGATGATTGAACCAACTTGAATAAAAGTTGAATCGACTTTTTCCTTGCAAACGGTCTAGCAAATTGTAAGAAGTTCAAGTTTACGTTTGTTGAAGAGTCCAATACTGAAACTTAATTATGACCTTCCTCCTTGATTCAGACCGTTTGTAATTGTATGGTAACACTCAACATTTCCATTTCAAATGACACCTTTACGTTTTATTGCATTATGATTTATTGTCAAAACTGTACAATCAGCCTTCGCCTGTGTACTACGGTAACATTTTCATTACGTTTTCCCACAAATGCAACTTTCTCACAAAATGCCATTTTAACACACAAACGGGAACATTTACAGACAGTTGCCATGGTGCACAATTATCATGTGCGTAAGTCGACGGGGGACAGGGGGAACCCCCCCCCCCCTCCATTTTAAAGCAGGGGACATTGTTTGGTCCCCCCCCCACACTTTTTCTTCCCCGAATAAAAATTGTAGCCTACTATAATGATTCTATTGCTCAGAATACACGTACCTGATTCAATTACTCCAAACTCAAAACTTTTAAAGATGATCTTTTCCTGAAATTGGTTTTAGTGGTCAGAAATTGCCTAGGATCACACCACAGAAATTGCTTTTATACAACTGCATGTCTCCTCAACTATATCCCCCATTTACATTTAACTCCCCACATTTTCATCCCCAACACAATACGCCCTACCCGATCTATGATCGGGTAAATCAGCTTGTATTAGTATATCTGCATCTGCATCTGTTAGCTTCTGTACAAACGCCTGGTGTGGCTTTCCCGTAAAGTTAGCGCAATGCAAGGAGTCGGTGCAAACTAGCTTTTAGTACCTTAATGTAGACCAGCCAGTTCAATATTTAAAAGGCGGTTCTTGAAGTTTTCTAACGTATAGTATAGTACAGTCGTTTTGCAACAATACTCGGAAAAATATCCCAGATTTTTTTCTGCGAGGATCAATGTTAATATTTTCGTAATTTCTTCAAATTTCAATCCTTTCATGATTGAGACTGTTTAATTCAATTGGGTCAAAATCATTCAACTTATCTGCAGGTTGTCTACAGCTGTCAAAATATTGGAGTAATCAAGCAGAAAAGAGAAAATGGACACAAAATCACTACAGAGTCTGCTCAGCGATCCGAGCCACTATGCCAAGGCGTTCAAAGTCTTCTGCGCTCGGTCTGCCAAATTGAGGGTGTTCTCTGACTGGGTGGACGGTGTGTTTAGCGAGGCGGTGGTTGGTAAACTCCAGGCCACACTGGACGGACAAGAAGAGCTACGGGTCCTGGGAGTGGGCAGTGGGTCAGGTACGTTACATTTTATAATGCTGTTGTATGTATTGTCGCAATGCCAATTGTCAAAAAACCCAAAACAAATACCGTGTTGCAAGAAGTCTTGCGTAAAAGGCTGGCATGGAATCGATCAAATTAATTCCTGCCAGAGCTTAAAAATGCGACGCCGATGGCACACTATGGAACACCATACTTTTTGTCAAGTTTCGGGACAGACAAACATACGGACAGACGAACGGACCATCCGATCGACTGACCGACCGACCACCAAGTGACATGTAGATCGAAGCTCCTGCCACAGCTTGATTATACTATCACCATGGCATCGATGAAAACAGTCGTCTTCGATCCTCTTTTGCTTTTACTAAAAGCCAACTGGACACTTTTTGGCAGGGCATCCCTCAAATGGATCCGCCTTCACTAGGATTGCGGCCAGTTGCCTTAGAAGCAAAATCCAAATCCAGTCTTAATTTGACCAAGACCCAAAGGCCGGCTATCGGATGATATTGCAGCCCAACATCCGTTTGGAACATCTCAAGACAGTTGAAAGACTGACTTATTGGTATTATAATAATTACCTAATAACTATTATATTATGACCTGTACAGGTGAACAGGATTGTGTGATGTTGGAGCAGCTCAAAAAGCGATTCCCACTCGTCAATAATCGTGTAGTTGAGCCTTCTGATAAGATGCTAGTCCAGTACAAGGCGTTGGCTCAATATAAGGCTCACGAACTACAAGGTGTTGAGTGTGATTTTCGGCAGCAGACGCTCGAGCAATACCAGAAGGCGGGAGATGCCACCAAGTTCCACTTCATCAGCGCAGTTCACTGCATGTACCACCTGGACGACTATGACAGCTCCCTGGAGTATCTGTACAACTGCCTGATCCCTGGCGGAGCAATACTTGTGATCCTCAAGTCAGGTCAGTATTTTATGGAAAATGCTAAATCCCATTGGTTTGGCGTAGCACAGCTCTCCCTATAATACGTATTTCTTTCTATCCATGGGTGGTAGTCATGGTTTGTGCCCTTTACACAATATTAAGAAGGAAACTCAAAGCATCATCGGTATAGGTAATCGCCATAATTCATACATGCAAGTATATATCCCACGTGGAATTGTTGCCCAGGCACAGCCCCCTCAAAAATGGTAGTAGGCCAATGTGTTCAACACTCTAGCTTCCAAAATCAGTCGTGAAGAACTGCGTATTACAGGCTTTAACATTAAAGGGGCATAGCATGATTTTTCTAAGGAACATATTTTGTGCAACTTTCTACTTCTCTTAAATGTATGAAAACTGTTTGACGTCCCTTTTTGGTAAATTGTATTCAAAACTACACTTCTTTAAACATTTACAAATTGTCCATGCTTTTCCGGACAACAGAGGCGCTGTTGCTGTGAGTCATTTTCAGGAAGACACTTTTCAGTTGATGGGTTTTTTGTTCAACTTATGAACCCGAAATTGGAAACGTTTGTGACCGTAAAGTTTGCTCACTGGCAGTCATGTATTGATACAACAACGAATCACAAAGAAAAGAAAAACTTATGACAGCCAAAAAAAATAAAATAAATAAAATTCTGGCAACTTTTGTTGTCGAAATGGCTGTAGGGCCTATCATTGAGGTTTCAGCCTGGTTGGCATCACAGTTTTGCATATGAATATGTAAATTTTCATTTGCAGAAAAACCACAAACGCACCAATAGGCCTATACCCTTGAAAATGGCAAAACGAACTAAAGTTAAAAAGGACACAAAGATGTGTATTTTCATGGATTGCATTAAACAAAATTACATTGCATATATAGCCCCTTCAAAGTTGGGTATAAGTTGACAGATTTTTGGTGTCTTTTTTGTTCAGAAAACAACGGATGGAACCGATTTCTGGACCGCTTTCCTGAGCTTCGTCGGGGCGGTTGTGAAATAACTTCAGCCGATGTACGCAATTCCTTGGACCGCCGTGGCATCCCGTACACGCAGTACCACCAACCCAACGGCTTAGATGTTACCAAGTGCTTCGACGAAACTGCCGATGAAGACAGCTTGTTGGTTGATTTCCTGACCCATTCTGTTAACTTCAAGGAGACGGCGCCCGAAGACGTACAGAGATCCATGATGGAGTATCTTGCCAGCAGCGACTGCTCCAAGAGGGAAAATAACACCATACTGCTGAACGTTGACTCGGATGCAGTAGTTATAATTAAGCAACAAGAATACAATTAATTGTATCAAAAAATAATCAAGCCACAAAATAAATATAAAATTTACGAAAAGTTCTTTCTGAAAACTGCCGGAATGGTTACCGCAAACTTGGGGAAAGTTTCGACAAAGTGAACTCATTACGTCAACGTTTTTTGTGCATGGATTTTCATGAACAGCGCGCCCTGCTGTGTCAATATACCACGGCCCTCGCCCTAAAGCCTCCCCGTCAGGAAAAATTGCAGAAATCGGTGACCACCGCCATGAAAAATATTTCTGTCTTCGCTCCTTTCCTTACTCCATTGCGATGTATGCACTAGTCTGTATCGGCGCCCTCAACAGACAAGACATAAACCATAAGAAGTGAGTAGTTTTATCGTATAGATTAGTTGTTAGCGATGGTAATTAATTAATGATTTCTTAAAGTTATTTCCGAACATTAGAATATGTTTGTTTGTTATAATTTGTTTGTTTGTTTATAGTTTTTTTTCCGGGTGTGGGATTTTCGTAATAGATTTTGTTTGATTTAATAGTAATTATTGATACTGCACAATAATCTGGTGTTTTTTTTGGTTTTACACTCTCTGATGACAGTTTTTACAAACTTTTGTCTAGACCAAAACAATGTTTCTTTTTTAAATAGATTTTTAATTATTGTCCGAAGATATAAAATTTAAATTAAACTTAAAGTGAAACATGAAACATCCTGAGATAATTTCTACGCGAGCCTAAAAGGCTAGGCGAGCAATTCTTTTCATTATTGATTCAGAATGGTTGAATTTAAGTCCGTAGAATAAAAGCTATAATGATATAGTAATGGAATCAACGATGCCCTTCATTGTGTCGTTCACATGGAGACTTGACTCACTGCACTATATAATGACTATATGCATGATCAAACCCCCAGTTGCGGATCCAGATTCGGATCAAGAGGGGTTTAGCATTTCTTTTTCAGCGGCCGGACAATGCCGGCAGAGCATAAGTTTTTTTGGAGAGGGCGGGGGGGGGCAGTTTTGTTCCCGAATAGGCCAAAAATTCCGCCCAATTTAAAACATGAAAGCTAGAAGGTTTCAAACGTATTGCTTTGGTTGAGTTTGTAAGTGGTGTACGCAGTGTACATATTCAAGAGTAAAACTCGTTTGGCCAACCCACAAAAAGTGCCGATAATGTCATTATTATTACAGCGATTATAACAACGATATCCGACTGGCGCGAATCGAACGACATAGCGTTTAATTGTGCAAAGTGAGACTTTCTACGCGAGCTCATTAGCATAAAATGTGATCCCACAATTTCTTTTGAAAACGGAGACAGTTTGGCTTTAAAATTGATGGAATTGTGTATATATGTCCAAGAATCATCTCCCTGGATTTTGGGCTTCCATTCGAGGACAGGCTTGATCAAATTACAGTTGCAAAGTTCGGTCATATCTCCCCTGTTTTTATTGATCTTCACTGGCTTTCAATTATGTCGAGAATTTTTTTAAAATCTTGTTGCTTGTTTTTAAAATTCTTCATGGTAATTGTCCTGAATATTTGACTTAGCTTATCACCGTTCGACCTCTGTCTCGTTATGGTCTTCGGAGTTGTAATCCATACAACTGCATTCTCCTTAAACACCCTACCACTTGTCGTAAAAGTTGGTATCTGAAAATGTCTATGCAAAACCCCCTACACCGGGGATTTGTGTAGAAAATATCAGACGGTTATTTATTACTCCCCATCACCTTCAATTAACTTCGGCAGCGACCGCAAGCCCCATTTTAAAGAAAGAGTTAAGACAGGATCAATGTACCAACTTTTACGACAACGTGCTAGTTAATTTTTCATTAACAAAATTTTCCTGTGTACTTAATGAAGTTTGTTGTCTGGAAAGGGTTTCTTCCAAAATATCCAATACTTCAGGTGTCTACCCAGCTATGATGAGCTATCCATGATTTCTCTTCTTTTTTGTTTTAAGAAATGGTGAAAACTGCCAGTGCCTTCACTGACTTGATGAATTTTGGTTTTAAATTATTTGTTTATTTTCTATATTGTTTACACTAGTAAAAGTTGTTTAGTGTTAACCAGTTGGTAAAGAAGAGTGGAATGCATGTTGTGTTTGTTTTTATTGTATTTAATTAATGAATTTATTTTTTAACTTCATCTTTTGGTATTGTACTCGAACTCGGACTCGGACTCGGACTTAGGTACTCGGACTCGTCCCAGTACTCGGCCTGGAATGTACTCGTACTCGGTGCTTTGGACTCGGACTCGTCACAGTGTACTTGGACTCGGCCCTGTACTCGGCCCCTATGTACTCGGAGAACTCGGTACTCGGCTTTGAGGACTCGACTCCATTATTTTTCCACTCCACATATCATTAAGAAAGAGAGAAAGAAATTATTTCATGTCTTTTAAAGCTTTCTTATCTCAGTTTTTATGTCACGCGAAGAACAATGTGTTTCTTTAAAATGAAAATGCAATCACAAGTCGCTGGTCAAATGCGGTCAGTCGAAATCCTCCACCATAGTTTTTTTTCTCAAGTTCTTCTTGAGAATTGCTGAATTCGTTCTGACACATTTCATTTGTTTGAGCCTGTAGTACAGACACTTTGCTCGAGAATAATCATCATTGTTTTCCATCTAGAAATCGACTACACGGAGTTTCCACCCCGTTTGCAGTACACTGTAAAAAGAAGAAGGGAAAAAAACAATTATAAAGGCATTTCATCTTGGGAAAGACGAGCATCATGCTATTATTTAAGGGTGTCCATTATGTAAATAATCAACAATTATCTACATTCTTCATTAATCTTTTTTCCTCCAGAGGACTGCAGACGTTTAAATAAAGGGGGAAAAGAGTTTTTGTGTTTCGTTGTTTGAATAAAACATACAACTTGAACGTTTATTAGTAAACAGAAAAAAATCTAATTCATTGAAGAGCACGGGGAACGAACTTTAAACAAAATTATTTACTTGCTCGACCTAGCAATGCGTTCGCCTTTTGCAGCATAATTTGGTCAGTTTATTTTATGATATCACCACTGATCAATGGAATCTGTAAACAATATAGCAAACATTCACTTTGGACTGTCTACTCATAAATATGGAATAAGAAAAAAAATGGCTGGCGTTCGTATGATTCCAAGTCCGTTGCGGACAAAGTACACCGTATTGTTGATTATATTGTACGATATTGACGCACACTGTATTTTATTGGGGAACTTTAGTTTAGTGAACGGATCATGACTGTGTGGAGAATGGTAGCTTAATTAGCAAGCTTTCTATTGTTATTGCTACGATAGCAATTCATGTGTTAATAGTTGTAAATAATTACATATTTTGCATTTTATTGTATAAGTTTCGTAATGTAAATATTATTGAGATTAAAATATCTCCAACACATGGAATTAAAGCTCGGTGTGGTGAATAATCGAAATCTTTCTGTGCAGGTTAATGGTAGCGTATACGTTCGGTGCATGCAAGGGATCGGGAATGCATTGTTTTTCCTTTTCGAAAGTTAACTTCGTTACTTTTTCGTTCGTGGAAAATATAGTCAAATTGATAAAAGGGATAAAAATGTCGCGGGGTGGGTGGGGAGAGATCCGCCCAATTTATGTTAAAGGGAATGTACAACATTTGCTTTTGCTGCAATTTTCAGAAATAAATGGATTTGGAGGATTAGCATGTTATAGCAGATATTGTTATAGCAGATATTGTTACACTGACTCGTTTCACGTTTTGGGCTTGTAGATGCTGGAAAAACTAAGAAAATCAATCACGGTTCTTGTAGTCTGGCTCCCTGACCCCACTTAAGATAAAACGGAGCAATTTATAGACTTAAGGGAATTGTAAGGTCAGAGAATCAGTCTAGCAGGCTTGTACCCATCACAGGTGTGTAATCAATTGCACAGAAAATGCGGAATAACTAAAAACGCAAATTTAGGAGCAGTTTTTGAAAAAAGAAATTTTTCTCCAACGCTGGTCGGCCGATTAGCGTTGGAAAAATACATTTTTTTTTCTTGAAAATGTCAGCACACCAGGAGCCACGATTTGACTGGATGCTTTAGACTGTCAGTCCCAACAATCCAGTAAGGTATTTCCTGATAATTTCATCATTTCGTTTTTGGTGTTTGCAAATGTTGTATTTTCCCTTTAAGCAAGAAATCACAATGAGTTTTCACAATGAGTCCTGTATGGTCATCAGAAGTGGACTCATAATATAACCACACGTCGAATTAATATTACCATGTTAAAATTTGGTTGGTCAAAAGTTCAGGTTTCTTACTACATAGGGGGCACTGTATGGTTCGTACCGAATCGAACATTACTTTGACTGGCGGAATCCAACAATAGATGGCGTGCTACAGCACTCATTCACAAACAATGATTGCACAACTTTTGCGCCATTTGCGCGATATAAGGTATATAATTGTGAATTTGTACCCTTTGAGCCGGGTGAGCCGTGGCTTAGTGGTGCCGAACTCGAGACATAAAGCGTCTTCCTTTTCGCATCTCCCTGCTTAAACCGTAGGATCACGGGGTGCGAGGCCGCTGAGACAAACTCGACACTCACCTTTTGATTTTTCCCCCTCCGTACATAAGAAATTAAGAAATTAAGAAGTATTTGATGTCTTTAAAAAAAAATTCTCGTTAAAAAAAAAGTCAGGTTTTTTTTTTGGTTTAGTAATTTTCAGGTTATTTTTTATTTGTAGAAGTCTGTCACAGGATTATCAAATTCTTTAGACGTGGAGAATATATAAAGGCATTTCAATCAGTCTAAAAATGGGGACGCGTGCGGCCCTACATTCACCTTTTCTCAAACGCATGGTGGCGCTGCACAGTTTTAGTTTCAGTGGTCCAAGCTGGATCAGGCTTATCTAGTCTTCTATGACAATCAGAGTAAAATTGGGATCCACTATACTATTCACTTTTGTTTCTCATGAGAAGTTTTGTGCGTTTTATGTTTATTTGGTGCTGAACGTGGATGCACGTTAAACAAATTCACAAAACAAGTCCACATCTCATTATAGCTGGTGCGGTGGCATTGGTAGGCTGCAAAAAAGAAGAAGAAATTCCACCTTGTCAAACAAAACGGTGCCTATTTTGTTCTATTTTAGCAAATGAAATTCCCAATTGTATTTCTCCCCAGCTCACCCCACCCACTCCCGAATGATATTTTTTCCAACCTTTTCCCGAAATTGCAACGGCTCTTGAATGTATATTTAGTGTCCCTCCCAATAGTCAGTAACGAACCGAGCCTGCAAATGCCCGAAAGGTACATAATCGCTTAATTAATGATTTCTTCATAAATATATATATGTTTTACAGTCCTGTAAACATTAAATACACGTATATACTAATCTTTTTTAAAATAAAGATTTTTTTAAAAGTCTCTTAATTGTTTATCACACTTCAAAACTATTCAGGCATATCAATTCGATGTGAATGAAGAAGTAAACACTTAGATGAGGTCCGTGAGTGCAGGTAGAAGTGAAATATTCACAAAGAAGTTTCGTCAGCACAATCAACGACTTTGCAAAACTATTTACCAGGAATAAATATTTAAATCGAGTTGTTCAAAATCTGTTTTCCAGTGAAAAATGTCCAAATGAAATTGTCCACTGAACGCGTTAGCTATGTACTACTGATGTTAGTGTTGCAATTTCACCGTTCAACGGATAAAAGAGGGAAAACAAACAATTCTAAATTTCAAACGAAAAGTCTTAACCGAGTTACACACCTATACGAGATGCATGTTTAGTTGCTTCCCATTTCGTAAAAGTAGCAGTCTTCTACGTACGTGTACTCTTCGGTAGAGGCCTGCCAGCGAGTTGCACTGTTGAGCTGACGGACTCCCACGTCTTCTTCCTTCTTCTGCCAGAGATTGAAGGAGTGGCATCGATGCTCCTTCCCCGCATTCCTTGGCACATTCGGTAAGTCCGGTCGTCAGGTTCTTGATCTCATGATTGAGCAGACAGTGCGGCGGATACTGGCCGTCAGCATCGGTTGGCATGCAGAACGAGACGCGAGAAACATGCATCTCACAAGCGACGTATTTCAAGGCACTGCACGATTTGCTACCCCACTTCCCCTTGAACTTGTCAGCCATCACAAGGCACTGTTCAAGTAGGTCTGCTGGTTCACCAGGCGCCCAGTTTTGGTAGATGGGATTAGTGACATTGACGCACGAAAGTGAACGTCCAAACATGTCATAAACGAAGCTGCAGCCAACCCACACTTCCGTACCACCCATGTCGTCGGTAGCTCCGTATTCTCCACCTTTTATTTCCCGCCAGATGAAGCCATGTTCTTCCTGCGAGTCAGGAACGATCAGGCTGCTCCCGGGCCGGTCACAAACCTCCTTAGCTTGCCACCAATCCATCTTGTCAGGCAGGAAGATGTAACAGGCGTCTTGCAAGGCAAACCAGCCGGAAGGACAAACGGCTAGCAAAGTTTGGAATACTCCAAATATTACCAAAATCAGAACCTTGACAGTATGCCCATGGGCGTCGCGAGGGGGGGGGGGGCAAGGGGGGGGGCACTTGCCCCCCTGGAAAACCAAAAAAAAAAAAAAAAAAGGAAGAAAAAAGAAAAGAAAAAAAAAAGAAATGAAAAAGAGGCGCGAAGACAAAGTGGTGTAAATTTAATGAGTTGGGGGGGGGCAAAATGTCCCTGCCCCCCCTCTAAAACTGATAAATCGAGAATGTGTTGAGAAATACAAGCATTTTTTGGCAATTTTTTTTTTTTGCCCCCCTCTAGAAAAAATCCTGGCGACGCCCATGAGTATGCCTACTCAGTACTGACGCCATAATGAAGGCTTTCTCTTCAAAACTCCGTTAACATATCACAGGCGAAATTTGTCTGCTCTGTCAAAGTCTCTTCTGTCTCTATCCCCAGTTTATCTAGTATATGGCTCTAGGTTCTATAGTCTTTTTTTTTACCGTTCGTTGCTTAGAGACACAAGGTCAATTTTAAAGAAGAACAAAGCCAATTTCCATTCGGTCTATTGTCATAAAATGAAATTAAAACACGGTGACCAACGTGTCGTTTGAGACAATAGTAATTGCCACCTTGTATTGGTACGCCAGCAAGCAATTTAATTGCGGAAGCAACAGTTTTCGGGTCAGTGCTTTCTTGTCTTTCTATTATAGCCTTAATTACTGGAAAAATGGATGTCGTTCCTAGAGGTCAAGTTCAAGTATTCATCTGGGGAAAAAACATCGCAAAAATAAATAACTGTTTTAAGTTGGCTTGCGATCAATAATATGCAACGTTGACATACGTTTGATTTGAAGGCGAAACGCTGGGCTGGTACGTCATCTTGAACATCATAGCGAGGCAAATAGTACAACAAATAAACAAACATCCCAACACCCCAACAAACAAACAACAACCATGGTGGAGTGAATAGTGTGTTCGATGAACGAGTGACTCGATCTCGCAAAGTTACAGCAGATTGACAATCTTTAAGATTGTCAATCTGCTAACTTTAATGGATGGATAGCTCAAATTCCCCCGAAACATCAATCCGTAGGTCATGTCTCATTGCATACATTTTGAAGAAGGCTCTTAGAATATAAGCCTAAAACTAAAGGCGGTGCTGCGCATATATATAGCTAACACGGAGACTGTATTTTTTTTGCGGGCCAAATCTTGCAAAAATTGGTTGGACACGTTTTGAATGCGATATACATGTATAGCACAATCCTATTTATTTTCGAGAGAAATCGTCAAGCAATGAATTTAATATAACAAAAACAAAACAGTGTGTTCAGCGAGAAAACTACAATCCGGTAACGCAGTCAACTTTAATGGATAATCAACAGGGGCGGATCTAGGTTTCACGGGGGTACCGGGTCTATGTGAAGGGGGGGGGGGGCGAGTGCAGGCGTGCAGAATTAAAGCATGGGTCCGGGGCATGACCACAGACAATTTTGAAAATCTACGATACTATCTCCTGCATTCTAAGGCAAGATGAGAATAAATTTAGGAACTTTAGCGTTCCATTTACTACTTTGGCCCCAGCGGCTGAACTTGGGGTTTGGGTGGTTGCAACCGCTACTGGGCTATAAAACAAACTTAAAGTACTCCAGTTAAAATTCTAGGAACGATCGAAACACACCGACTCATACAGCACACATCACCTAACCTCTTGAGCGAAGTCTAATCTGGACGTTATGGTACATGCAGTGTATCCTTGACCGCGGTGTCGTGTACAACACATGTACTGGCGTTTTCTTTGTCTATATAATGCATAACCAAAGAAAGATGTAGAGGGAAAACGCATGTTATTTTCGAGAATTTCGTCCATCTTTCTTGGAAAACATGGTCCACATTTTACGGTGAAAGTTGTTCTAAAGGAAAATAATAAATCCGCTGTTTTCGTGATGTAGCCTACGTTTCATATTAATTGAACCCGCGTACGTGACGGATCGACCCATGTGTGTTGGTCAATGTACAGGCTACCTTGAACTCCTCAACCTTTCACCCGATTGTGACTGTACGTCGTTATATTGTGATATGTATTGTGCCACTGCCGCCACAAAGTAGGCCTACCTACGCACGACAGGTGAGTCTTTGTTAAATATGTCGACCAGTATATAAGTACAGTATAGGCCCCCTATTATTAGATCAGTATATTAGAATATCTGCATCTGCATCTGTTAGCTTCTGTACAAACGCCTGGTGTGGCTTTCCCGTACAGTTAGCGCAATGCAAGGAGTCGGTGCAAACTAGTTTTTAGTACCTTAATGTAGACCAGCCAGTTCAATATTTAAAAGGCGGTTCTTGACGTTTTCTAACGTATAGTATAGTACAGTCGTTTTGCTACAATACTCGGAAAAATATCCCCGTACGGCGTATACGGCATTTTGATTCATATTGTTCCTTGATTCCATGCAGATTTTCTTCTGCGAGGATCAATGTTAATATTTTCATAATTTCTTCAAATTTCAATCCTTTCATGAATGAGACTGTTTAAGTCAATTGGGTCAAAATCATTCCACTTTATCTGCAGGTTGTCTACAGCTGTCAAAATATTGGAGTAATCAAGCAGAAAAGAGAACATGGACACAAAATCACTACAGAGTCTGCTCAGCGATCCGAGCCACTATGCCAAGGCGTTCAAAGTCTTCTGCGCTCGGTCTGACAAATTCGGGGTGTACTCTGACTGGGTGAATGGTGTGTTTAGCGAGGCGGTGGTTGGTAAACTCCAGACCACAATGGATGGACAAGAAGAGCTACGGGTCCTTGGAGTGGGCAGTGGGTCAGGTACGTTTAGGCCTAACGTAGGCTCCATTATTGTGATACCTTTGTCGCTGTGTAGAACTAAACTGTGCATGCGTACTATTGCTGTCGTATATGTATCGTCCAGGTCTAAATTACTTATTGCTTGATTCATCTATCTGCAGTGAGTGCCATGAGATCAGAAATTCAGAACTGTCGGTTTCCATTCAGTTCATTTCTATTCTGGGAAAAAAGGCACCATGATCCCCCCTCCGTTCGCAAGGACTACATAGGCCTAAGTACAGATCAGTGAAAACATGAAACATGTCTGTTGTCACCCTTGTTTTATTGATATTTTCATGATCATTGCTCCATATTTTGCCCCAAATCCCTCCAATTAGAGAGCTCTTGAGAGATTTTTTTTTTTTTGGGGGGTTGTTCAAATATACTGCTGCTGCTATAGTAGAAGTAGATATAAGATATAGATAGATGTAGAACAAAATATACTTAAGCCTATTCAATTTTTTCCACTGGTCTATCTCTTTGATTTTCCCCCTTTGCATCTCTTCCAACCTCTTGATCTCTCTCTTGCTTGAGGAATGTTAACTCATACTTTCAGTTTTCCTGAGTACCTATACTCTTCCTTTAATTTCTCTTGTCAGCCCTGTACCTGGAGAGTTAGCCTTGTTGAGGGCAAATATGCATTAAAAAAACGCTTGTTATAATTAAGGACCATTCGGTGTGCAATTCACGTGAATGATATAAACATTGCGCTATCAAAGTCACTCGAGCTTTATACCTTGTTGGACTATCATCTTTTTCCATCCGATTTCAAACTTTTCCCCACTTAAAAAAACCCACAACACTCTATATTCACCGTGAGGAATTTTGATAGATTTTCAAGTTTAATATAATGGACATTCACAGATATTCATAACTTCAAAACGTGGAGTGGAGATCGCCTGTAGGTACTGTTCCTTGACAGCTATCGACCAATCAGCCTCTTATTATTATGGTGATTAAATTGCTCGAATAACTGGCGGGCTGGCATAGCTGCTTAATAATTATTGGCTATGTTTTTGGCAATTGCATTTACAATAAACACCAATTTTTATCATGGCTTCGTATAGGTGAAATGGATTGTGCGATGTTGGAGAAGCTGAAGAGGCGATTTCCACGCATCAACAATCGTGTAGTTGAGCCTTCTCGGGAGTTGCTGGGCAAGTACAAGGCATTGGCTCAATCCAAGGCTCACGAACTACAAGGTGTCGAGTGTGATTTTCGGCAGCAGACGCTCGAGCAATACGAGAAGGCGGGAGATGATAAGTTCCACTTCATCAGCGCAGTTCACTGCATGTACCACCTGGACGACTATGACAGCTCCCTGGAGTATCTGTACAACTGCCTGATCCCTGGCGGAGCAATACTTGTGATCCATATGTCAGGTAGCCTATACTTATTCTAATGACCGCCAACATAATTTAATCAAACTCAAACTTGAGAGTATATGAATCCGCGATAGTGAGCCTTGCAAGCGCAAGCCAGCTCTTCGTGAAGGTTAACTTGTTATACTCAGAGACCGCATTATTCGCCATGCGCTATAGTTTAAGGAATCCAGAGTTCATGAGCCTTTTGACTGAGTCCGAGTCAAGGCTTGACTTGCAGTTACACGAGTCGAGTCGAGTCATTTACCTGTAGTGACTCGACTACGGTCGAGTCACGGAATCTTGCTACCTTACTCGGACCCAATAAAATGAGTCGAGTCATAAATTCGAGCCATTGCAACTCTGGTTAATTTTGAGAGTGCTTTCTCGACGTTCGACCATAACAATCGACTGTATCTGTCGGATATTAATGTGTCCAAACGTCATAAAACACTCAGAACGGTATTCGCAAACCTCTTTCTTGTGCAGAACGGCAGCTAGTCCAGTTGCCTGAGAATACTACCAGCAACGTTTTTTGCGAGGCTCTAGCGTCAGCGTAGAAACACATACCGCCATTATTTTAATACCATTTTAAAGCTGGGAATCTGAACTTTATCCCTGACAAGTATTGGTTTGACGTTTAAAAGAATTTTAAAATTATTCGCGTTCAAATAAAGGCATGTCGAAAACAAACTCAACGGATTTCATCTGATGCGGTACATCAGATGCAAACTCGAGTCAACAAGCCGTTAAAAATAAAAGAAAAGTTGATTTAAATTAAAAACACCTTGAAATTAAAACGAAGTACAATACTGTAAATTTATTTAAGGTGTAGTCTACATGGATCGAAAAGAAAAGGAAACACAGTCAGAAAGTAAAACGCAACGAGATCGTCACATGAACATGGTGAAGCATTTCCACATCAGAAAAAAATGCGTATGATTGATTTTCCTTGAAATCGGTTGAGTTTGTTTTTGACATGCCTTTATTTGAATACGAATCTTTTCAAAACCCTTTTGAAAATAAAACCAATACATGTACTTTCCAGGGATAAAGTTAAGATTCCAAGCTTTAAAATGATATAAGAATAATGGCGGTACGTGTTTCCGCGGCGAAGCTAGAGCCTCGAAAACAAAATGTTGCGGGTATTTTGGAACGCGCTTTATATCCAATGACACTGTGGAGCCTAAAATGAAAGCAAATCAGTGTTCTACATTGTAATATCGAAAACAAACCCTGCGCTGATTGAAGTTGTAAAGCGTTTCATTTTTTGTTGTTCAGAAAACGCTGGATTGAGTCGGTATAGGAAGCGCTTTCCATGTCTTCAACCGAGTGGCCATAACTACAGCACTTCGGCCGACATACGCAGCTCCTTAGACCGTCGTGGCATCCCGTTCACGCGGTACCCCTACCCAGTGCGCCTAGACATTACCAAGTGCTTCGACCAAGCTTCGGAGGAAGGCGGCCTGCTGCTGGATTTCCTCACCTTTCACGTGAACTTCAGGGAAACAGCGCCTGAAGATTTGCAAAGATCGGTCATGGAGTGTTTCGATGGCAGCGACTGCTCCGAGAGGACAAATGATGCCATTTATCTGATCATTGACTGGGATGCAATTGTTATAAGCAAGCCTAAACACTAACGAAACCACATAATAATAATTATCTAGTGAGTGACTACTTGCGATTTTTTCTCTTCAGAATAATGCACAAGACTAGTGTTCAGTAGCTTCTCATTCACTTGACTATCACCGAACACCAAACGGAGCCCACACCCCACACAGACCACACACACACCCTTTCTTAGGGACACAACACTTTAAAACACAAGAACAAACAAAATTTCCAATTTCAATTCCCATACACGTCTGTTGTCGCGTCGTTTGAGACAACAGTCGCGCGCCAAGGAAAAGGACGCAAAAACACTTTTGGTAATAATCAAGTTCAAAGGTTTTTCAAAAGGTTTCAATCCCCTTGCACGAAACTTTGAAAAATTGACTGAAATTCGTTGAAATCTGAAATATTTGAAGCATTATATAATTTTGATTTTTTTTTTATTTTATTATTTTTTGCTAACGACCTTTTACCGAGAACTCCCCCTGCCTTAAATGTGCGCTTATACGGCATGTTAAATCATAACGTCCTTAATTTTGCTGATAACAACTTACTACCGTACCAGTGGGTCTGGGTCGTTAGCGGCGAAGAAAACATATTCTATTTATTATTATTTACCGCTAATATAACTACTTTATTTTTTTGGAAAAAAAAAAATGAAAAACCGCCTTCCGTCTGAAGTTGCATACTGTTAATTACGTCAACAATATAATGACGCAGAAAATGAGACAAAAAAAAAAATATAATAAAAAAATATTTCAATGCTCTATCGATAACCCGAATAATCCGAATTGCCTCGCCCCATTTTCCATTTTTCCCCCCTTTCTTCTTCTTCTTCCCGAACTATTGTTCTAGGGCGCGCCGGCCGGGCGGAACACAATATACTCACTCAGGGCAGTGCTCTTCTCTTTCTCAGCTTAGCCTTAAAAAAAAAAAAAATGGATATCGTTCCTAGAGGTCAAGTTCAAGTAATTCACCTGGAATTTGTTTTTCTTAAAAAAATCAATAATTGTCCAAGTTGGCTTGCGATCTAAATATGTTGCGTAGATACGTTTGGTAAGCAGGCGAAAAGCCTAGGCTAGGTGGAAGTACCAGTGCAAAATAGGAGCCAAAACTACGCACATAATTTTCCTTCATGTTTGTTTCATGTAACAATTTTTTGGTAAAGAAACAGCACTTATTTCAAGACTTCATCTTTGCTGATAAAATCATGTTTAATGTCGCTTCACACTTCTAATGGGTTGATATCAAACAATGAAACGACAGACTGCAATGACGATATCCTTCTGATGTCATAAAAGCATTTTTTAATATTTAAACAAGGTTTGATGAATACTTTTTCTAGATATGATAACCAAGTTATTCTCAAATAAACACACCTGTAACCGAAATATAATGGACGGATGAAAATTCTGCCTGTGAATTGTTTTCTCTCTTTTTTTAAGACAAACTTTTATTATTTACTTAAACAGTGAACAACCAAAAAGGCACTTGCTACCTTTAATTTACAGTTAAGGCTTTTGTGTTAACAATAACGTACAATTTTAGAACATTGGTGAATTGACATTCAAGTTAATAAAAATTAAATGTGTGAAATAATGGACGGATATTAACAAATCCAGAACAGCTAACCCTTTTAAATTTACAATCACAATTTTTACAAAGCTCAGAAAAATCAGATGCTTTCTCACGGCCTCATTAAAGTATACACAGAAATGGTCTCATATTGAGGTTTAGACGGATTAATAATCAAAACTATAGAGAAACAACTGCTTAGATGTACAAGATATTTACAAGATGAACAATATTTTCCTCCATTCAGATCGGATTAAATGCATTTCATCGGAAAACAAACGGGATGTATAAAGTAAAATTGTGTCAAAATAAAGTTGTCTGAAAAATTGAAATTCTGAGACCAATCACAGCATGTCTCTTATCAAAAACCTGAAGTTGCCTTTCATGGAAGAAGCTTGATTATGTAACTACCTTTATCGGTTTGACTCCTGGAAAAATCAAGACATACAATCAGAGAAATCCTGTAGTATTCGAATATATCATTTTCAGAGGTTTTGAAAGATAAGTGACCCTCAGATATCAAAATATTCTGTCATGGTTTTGTTTCCTAATTTTGTGACCTTTCTTTGAGAGCAGAATTCGGCAGTGAATGCCACACCTTCCAACCCTTCAAAATCCAACTGCATGTTTTGTTGGATTCTGTTGGAGTGAGGACTGCACTAGTAAACTGATTATGCTTTACCTGGGGTCAGGCATACCACCATAATCAGAGTCCAACAGTTTGGGTGTTGAGTTTACCATATGGTATTAGATATTGCAAGAGTGAGGAAGGATCCTAATAAATCACTGAAGGGGTTAGGGTTAATACAGTTCCCTTTCATGTGTAATATCTGTTCAGATTCCATCTTTCACAATAGACGCATCTGGGGACAACAGCAGCTAATCCACCTGTGGGTTGTTCCGAAACAGATACTCCGCCTGCACAAAGGAAATTAAAAACAAAGATTAATCACGCTCAGTAACTAAATCCACCATCAAAAATAGAGAGAGGGGAAATCCTGACCCAGCACCAGTATTAGCTCCAGGTATTTATGAGATACAATGTTGAAGCAGATGACTTTGACTGGAAGGATTACCAGGCATAGAGAGTTAAGCATAAGGCTAAAACTCTTTACCCTACCAATAAAGGATTCGACTTAGTAATATCCTGAATTGACAGAAGTACTGCCAGGAAAGAGTTTTAAAATAATCCTTCTGCCCAAAAATAAACCAAATGTAATTTCATTGATGAAATGTGACCAATTCTGTCAAAATCAGACTTCTCTGGGCATAAGGTCGAAAAAGATATTTTTACATATTGTTATATGTTCTTTTTCCTTTTAATATGTGGTTTAATTTTTGAAACCGGTCATTCCTGGGCAGAGTTATGCTATTTTGAAGTTCATTGTGTCGAAAACTTGAGTAGAAAACGGAGAAAATGACCACGAACGTAACAAAACAGTTATTTCTTTAACTGATAAACCTTATCAAAATCATCAAAATTATATGTAGAGTTCAAATTAGGGTTTCAAACTTTTATAATATATTTTAGACATGTTCAGGATTACAAATATGCAAAAATTTGAAAATCGATTAAAAATCACCCCCACAGCGTTTTTTGGCCCTATCTCAATTTCAACCTCTGCCCAGAAGCGTCTGCTTTTGACAGAACAGGTCACAAATATTCTGTAATATCTGTAGGAAAGCTGGGAACAGGTAACTGCTGCTATATTGGATTCAAACCAATCAGCTGACCCCCGAGGTCAGTGGTTCAGTTACAAGACATCTTCAGGAGGTTGTCCCACCCACTAAACCTTGTGAAATGTGTTCTCACTAGCTCTTGGGCAGCACCGAGTATACAGTGCACTTAACATAACTTGGGTGAACGTTAACGCCCAATAAAACATCCCCCACCTCACGCCAACAATAACAGCGCCCTCATGCGGTCACGGGGAGGTGCCATCTTTATGCCTCACTGTCCTTTTTTAAATACCCACGGTTCCACGGTCGTACTGTTAACTACAGTACACCTTTTGAATAGGGAAAGGGGTCCAAATCACGCTACCAGGTGCTGTCTATCAATTTGGGGTGTTATAGTCAGAAAACTGTCACTTGAGCTTGCTGACAAGTCTTGTCGACAGGATGAATGATTATTCATGCCCTGCTGGCCAGCTAAACTCACTGTAAGGATTTTTTAGACAAACTACAGAGGACCTATTTTTTTATGCTAGGATTTCAGGGTCAATAGTTCAACCCTTTTTAAAGGGGAAGGGGGAACTTGTGAAATATTATTTTTTTTGGGCCGAAAATGTTGGAGTAGTTAAACAAATTAAAGTTATAATCCATCATTTGCAGCCATCCGAAAAGTAACTGGCGTAATTATTGTTGAAAAACAAACTTGGTTGAAAGATAGTAAGGAAACTAAACACCCTGTGAAATTATTCTTTCTGGGAAGCTGTCATTTTGAAGTAATCAACAAAAGAAGGCCTTTCCAACGGTGCGTCTTAAGACGCACGGTAGGAAAATTTAAATTAGTAGTTTGTTTTGTTATTCGGCGAAGCGCGCGCAAGCATTGGCACGACGCGCGCGCGGTTGCTATAATTCAGTGCGCGACGTCGCGTATAGCTGCAATTCAAAACAATTCAAAACATGATTCAGCAACTTTTGATTTGAAATTGAGATCCTAGAATGCTGTTTTTCTTGGAATATACAGCTGAAGCTTAGCTGAAACTTCATCAGATTAGTTGTTCAGTATCCTTCATTAGATTTTGAACACTTTTGTTGCTTCAAACGAACAAAATGCACAAATTACAAATGATGGACTATATCTTTAAGCAAACTGGACTTTATTTTAGGGCACAATCCCACAGTGGAGTGAGTGTGCTGTTGTTCCACAGAGATACGCATGGCTGGACCTCTTGTGCATTCAATTTTACTGAATTAAAATAACACAAAAACACCTCGCAGATTGCTGCCGAATGCAGAGGGTTTACATTGAGATTTCTTACCAGGAAGTCGATGGCATCATCTGGCCTGGCTTTACAGCACTCAATCAATCCCTGGGTCAAGGACGGCATGACATGCTTCATCAGGTAGTTACGCAGCGGAATGGACTGGTTCTCTAGCTGCTCTGTCTCCTGACGTTTGACCTCCTCAAGTCTCTCCGCCTGAGGGGGGAAAAAGTAAGAACAGAATCTTGGAATTGAAGGACTTATACTCAACAAATTAGTCACAGAGCCAGACAGCTCAAATGATGCGAGCTTTGTGCACAAGTTACCTATCAACTGTGAAGTAGAGAGCACGTGATGCGTCTGTTCACCTACGCTCAGATGCAGTCTCTGATTGGTTTGTGTACATTCGAAATAGAGTAGTTTGTGCACTCGGTTCAAACTTTGCATGGACCAGTGAGCACAGACAGTGTCCTTCCCATACTAGTCTTGGTCGAAGACTGGATTTAGATTATGTTCCTGTCCACTACAATCACAGCCGAGATGCTGCAGCGGTAGAGGACACTATGGGCTCCGTGCACAAGCACCCCCTCAACAGTTGCAAGAAAGAGTTGGGGGAGACCACGGGGTGAGACATCGGAATGCATTGCAGACGTTTCAAAGACACTATGACTTTGTGCACATGCAGAAACAAATTTGTTGTGAGTATGGATTATACACACATACTGCAATTTGTAACCTTGTGGAGACATTTCTTTGTTCTCATGTAGTAAAGTTTTCGAGTTTCAAAATACTCTTATTTTAAACAGAATTAATTTCCTTGGCTGAAATTCGGACTTAATATCCCTTTTCTAAAACTCTTCCATTGGCGACAGATCAACCCACTTTGGAAATTCCTAGTTTTGATAAATATTGTGGAGACGTATTCATCTATAGAAATTGCCCTGTGGAGACGTATACAATCTTTTGTTCCCTATTGTGCGCACGTCTCCAGAGGGCACGGTGTAACAGATCACGCATGAAGCAGTACGAGCACACACACACACACACGCATTAGCATGAATATAATATGCTTAAAGTATGCTCAGAATTTCATGGGTCTGAAAGGCGACATTCCCTAGACTGGATTTGATTGGTACCCTTCACTGTCGCCGCAGCAGCTTGGCTGCACTCACCCATTCCTTCTCTCGCTGATCTCTGAGCGCTGACTCCTCCGCCTCCTGCCTCTCTCGTTCCTCTTTCTCCTCCTGCTCCTTCTTGAGTCGTTTCTCCGTCTCGGTGCGCTCCATCTCCTCGACTTCATCCGGGGTGGGGCCGTAGTTACGGGGCTCCCCCATGATCTTGACGATCTGCTCCACGATGGTGGCGTTGTTGGGGTCCACCTCCTTGGTCATGTCTGGATTCAGGGAGGAGACAAGAACAAGTTCAATCGAGGACCATTGGTCAAGGACTAGTTTATTCATGATGTTACTTACACCTGCCAATTGATAGTAACATGCAAATTTCACTAGCTAAACACTGGTCCAAAGTCACCCAAACTTCTTGGTCCTGGTTCCCTGCTGTGTGTTATGATGCACACGGCCATTGGTAACCAGCGATGCAACCATCCTCATATAGGCTGGTCACAAATAGTCAGTTAGACTAGTCCAACCTTCATTGACAAACCAGCATTTGATCAGAGTTAAATGAACTACGGTATATCTATACTACAATTCAAGGAATCTCTGTGTGTCTGTCTGTCGGGCTGCTTGTCTGTCTGTCTGTCCGCCGATTATCTCCAGAACCGGGCACCGTATGAAGTTGAAAATCGGCGGGTGTATTGCTCGGGACAGCAGAATGTGCAGTGCCAAGTTTGAAGTGGTTTGGACCAGCGGTTGTCAAAAAAGCTGCAAAAAAGCAGTATTTTCTGAGGCCTAGCGCGCCAGAATATAGCCTAGAACTCCGCGCACTGATGTCCTTTTCAATTGTTTACGTCATGGTTGAGCAAGAGCGCGCGTGTTTAATATGACGCAACAATGGAAAAAGGACGGGCACATTGTAGGGCGATAGCACTGCACACCATGTCTTCGTACGTGAGTGGCATGCACGGGCACAGGCACATGCATTTTGTAGTCAACTGAGCAACCATCACTGCACTGTATGTAGGCGGTCGACTGAGCAACTCTAATACAATATGGTATCGCCCTACAACTACGCCCTACAGTTGTAGGGCGATACCATATTGCCCAGTAGGGGTAAATATCAGTGCCGGGGGTTGACGACATTTTGTGCGTTTAACTTGCGAGTGTGCGTTCACACCATTGAATAATGTGCGTTATTTGGACGAGCTGCAGTTTTCAACTGCCCCTTCCGAACACGCACATTTTCGACTGGCCCTGCACTAGTACAAATAAAACATGGTTTGAGGGTTGATAGTCGATATTAGCTCCCTGAGGTATTGGAAGTTGAAAACTAGTTCCCGAGGCGAAAAACCCAAACTCTAAACCAAGTTTCATTTCTTTTACTATACCTCATATACATTCACAAAAAATTCATGAAGTTATGCATATGTTTCTTCCCGGCAACATGTTGTTGTGCCCCATCTTTTCATGTAGCTGCTGCATGCTGCTAGCTAGAGCGATGTTCGCGCGTGCGCACTACCCCCGTGCGCTAGTTATACAATTGCTTCGTAAAGTGCATGCCAAGTAGACTAGCGCACTGGTAACCAATCCGATAGTCTACTACGCATGCGTATATAACTTGTGCGTAAAAAACCTCGCGTACGCGCGTGGTAAACAGCAAAACTACCGGCTGACACATGTATGAGGTATAGTAATTAATTGTAGTTCCAAATTTTTCCCAGCATGACCAGGGCTTATTTCACAGTACAGATCTATACAAATCCTCCTCAGCAAAGACAGGTTACCAGCCAAAATGGCATACTATGCATTTGACTGATTCTCCACTGATTTTGGATTAGCAAAATTGTTCGTTTACGAAATTGGGCCCTAAACATATTATATATAATTTCTTTGCAAAGTGCAAATACAAAATGTAAATCCTTATTCCATCAATTTTTCAGCAATTACTCACCAATATGTTCAGGGTGGATCTCCAGCTCGTCAAAGTAGTTAAGCACGGTGGTGTCCTCCTCATTGACTGCCCGGTACTCCGTCAGCCGTCGGATCAAGCCTTCCTCGTTGTTGTGGGTACCAGCCACCGTATTCTCAGGGAGGTTCATGACTCGCTTCTTCAAGAAGTCGTCCGGTGCTTCCAGGGAGGCCACTAGCTCCGGCATGGTGGTCTTGTCATAGATGGGCACCTTGCTGTTCTCATCTTGCTCCTCTTCATCCTCGGCTTTTGAAAAACAAAGATGAAAATTGATCAATAGTTTCATTCTTTCTTTGCAAAAGTGAACATTGAGTTTCATTGAGCACAAACAAACATTGTGTAAGTTTTTTTTTAACCAGTTAATGCCGGTGGACATGTAAATACGATCTGGCAATGTATATTCACAGGGGCAGGGTGACGGTTAAATCGTCAAGCTTTCCCCTAGTCTCCGGCGGTGGATATGTATACATGTCAGTGGTTCTCATTGTTTTTGTACACACCGTGTGTTGAACTTGAACTTGGCTACTGTACACAGCCTGTCATCCTAGCAAAAATCGCTCCATGGCGGGGCCTCAGAGTGTTGCAAAATATGAAATTACAGTGAGAAGTATTGTACAAAAATTGCAAAGGACTCTCATGAGTTAGTGTTAGTTAATTGTGTTTGACTTATTTTTGAAAATTTGGCCAATATATCTTGTCTTTTTCAAAATTATGTTTTTCAGCCAAAAATATTCCCGGCGTCAAGTGGTCAAAAAAATGGGGTTGGATATCCCATTGGTGATAAAGTGGCTGGTTATGATTGATAAAAGATGTTTTGTTGCAATTAATTTTTTTTCCTACCAAGAAATAAGGTGCCATTGCCTCTTAGTGAATTATCTCTTTCACAAACTATTGTGAAGAAAAGGTAAAGCGCTGTTGGTAGCTAACCACCATGTTAGTGATATGCGTACATTCTGAGCACATTTTGTCCACATTAAGTTTTCATCCTTGCTCACCAGTTACACAAATGTATCCAGTAACAGCATGAAGAAATGAATAATTCTCAGTACACTTGGACAAGTTGGTGTAAGGAGGGAATATTTCAAAAAATGATTCATGGCCCAATCAGCAGGGGTAGTAATGCTAGATTTTTAGTTGATTAACTTTTTAGCATCTATTCCCACTGGTGAATTCTGATATGATTGGTGTGTACCCCAAACAAATAATAACTTATTGAAAATCCAATTCCATGAGGTATGCAGAATTGATCAATAACTGCCAAGTCTCAATCCCTCTCCACCCCATCCCTTACCCCATCCTCCCCCTTCCTCACCCAATCCCCTACCCCGTCCACACCCCATACCCTCCCCTTCCTCACCCCATCTCCTACCCTTTCCTCACCCTTTACCCCTCCCTCACCCCATCCCTTACCACCCATCCCCTACCCCTTCCTCACCCATCCCTACCCCTTCCTCACCATGCATCCCCTACCACTTCCACACCCCTCCCCCACCCCACCCACTACCCCTTCCTCACCCCATCTTCCACCCCACCCACTACCCCTTCCTCACCCCATCCCCCACCCCACCCACTACCCCTTCCTCATCTCATCCCCTCCCCTGGATTCCTTACCGGCAAAGAGTTCCTTAGCCTGCTCCATAGTCTTAGGGAAGCCGTCCAGGATAAAGCCTTGGTTCTGGCACGGCATGGAATGAAGCTTGTCACGGTAAAAGCGAAGGATGTACTGGTCCTCGATGCGACCTAAGAAATAGTTACAAGAAAAAAACCCGAGAATGATAAAAATCTTGCCATTAAGTCAAACTCTGCTACAAAATTGTGTACATATAATACATCGCTTCATTCAGATCGTCTCCAGAGGGTTGAAATTCCACACAGAAACATCCCAAATAAATTTACACTAGCAATTTGTTAAAACCGTCAATTTTTTTTGGCTGACTGACAATTCAAAGGTCTACAGTACCAAATCTGACTGAGCAAATTGCCTTTCTGTTTGGGCAAATAGATTAAATGGTTGAAAATGTTTACAGTTTGACCATAATTTTGCCTTCTGAGTTTACGTAATTGAAATACTGAAAAAGGATAAACTGAAAGGGGTAATATTTCCATACAAGAAAGAATTCAAGCGCATGAGCAGATTCATCCGTTTTGCTTGGTATGAAAACATTCACTGGAAATACTGGATTAGTGTGCTTAAGCAAGGTTTGAATTAGACCAGTGTTGTCGTCGAGTCCATCACAAGTCAATCACAAGTCAGTAACAAATAAATCAAAAATCAATTCACAAGTCCAGTCACAAGCAACAGGGAATGAACAGTAACAATGGAACGCCTTCGTCACAGTTCATTTGAATAGCTTGTGATTTACATTGGGACTGGAGGACTTGTGATAGACTTGCAGGGCCTTGTGACGACTTGCAGGGACTTGTGATGGACTCGACTACAACAGTAGACCGGACACCTGCCCTCAAAACACGTGTTTATGAGGACAGGCAACTGCCTCGTGTTTCTGACATCTTATTGGTTGCTGTGCGCCGTGATGAGTTTTGGTACCTGTAGATCTTATTGGTTGAGCTAACACGCACATGCAGAAAGGAGATGTAGGCAATACGCATGAGTATCTGATTTGATATTAAAATTAGGTTGAACCCTACATCAAATGTCAACCTGCAATCTATGTACTAGCCGTTATCAGACTTAAAATGGCTGACTACAAAAGTCTGCCATTTTGAGTCTGTGTTCAGACGTGGTTTGGATGAGATGCTGAGGGGAGAATGTGAAAATAAACATGGGGTAACTAGAGGTTTACTTAGAGGTTTTGACAATCATGAGTTGGCCTCTAGCGGCCTCTAGTGTTCACGCACGGCTCCAATAGACTTACCGTTATTGGATTCCTTGCTCTCCATGATGGCTTCCAGTAACTCCTGGTCCTCTTGTGCCTTACCGTCATCATCTTCGTTCTCATCAGCGTCTGCTCTGGCTGCACTCTTCTCCTGTTGTTAAAACAAGTCTTGAAGGAGTGAATCTTAGAATGTTGTTTCTTAAAAAGGCCAGGGACTTAAAATCCTATCCACATGTCAGCTGGGATTCAAACCCAGTTCACAGAGGAAGGTGAGGAAAGTGCCAACCTAACTTCCCAGCAGGATGTTTCTATGAGCAGCCATGTTTTAAATAGTCAACGGTTACACTTTACCAACGATTTTTTTACATATTCAAAATTTGATCGCCTATCTGGACTTCATGCATTGTTGAACATGATCAGGCCCATACGCAGGGTGACGACAACAACACTCGGTGACGACTTTCACTCAATAATTAAAGCTATAGTCCATCATTTGCAGCCATCCGAAAAGTAACTGGCGTAATTATTGTTAAAAAACATACTTGGTTGATAGATAGTAAGTGGACTAAACTCCCGGTGAAATTATTCTTTCTGGCAAGCTGTCATTTTGAAGTAATCAACGAAAGAAGGCCTTTCCAACGGTGCTTCTTAAGACGCACCGTAGGAAATTTAAATTAGTAGTTCTTTTTCTTATTCGGTAAAGCGCGCGCAAGCATTGGCACGACGCACACACGCCCACAGTTGCTATAATTCGTCGGATCAGTGCGCGACATCGCGTATAGCTGCAATTCAAAACAATTCAAAACATGATTCAGCAACTTTTGATTGAAATTGAGATCCTACAATGCTGTTTTTCTCGGAATATACAGCTGAAGCTTAGCTGAAACTTCATCAGGTTAGTTGTTCAGTATCCTTCATTAGATTTTGAACACTTTTGTTGCTTCAAACGAACAAAATGCACAAATTACAAATGATGGACTATATCTTTAATGAAAACTGATAAACTTTTGCTAAAAAATTCAGGGTCGGTAAAGTAGCCAGGAAATGCCTCAGATTGCACCACAGAGCATCTAGAATTCCAAATGTTTCGGGGCACTTAAGCAGGCCACACTGATGATTCTGCTCCCAGTTGACACTTACCAGAACTTCAATAGCTTCATCGATGACATCTTTAATCTTGATGTGATGCAGTTTATAATGCTTGCACAGTGCAGCCACCACACAGGTTTTGCCGACGGCAGGAGGGCCCAGGACACAACCTCGCATCGGCTGGAAACCGAAAAAAAATCACCAAACGACAATTAAGAAAACTGCTTGTGGGAAAATATCTCACTGAGGCAGCTACCCTGAGATAGTGCTTTGTGACAGCAAGATATTTCGCTGTAGTTATCGGTTGTTCCAAAATTAACAAAAATAACTCAACAAAGTATACAAAATCCCATTTGGTTTATACACAGTACTGAATGTGCAAAAAAGTATGTAAAGTCTGTCCCGAGCCAATGTGGCCTATCAGGCCGGCGTTTATCTCCGGTTTCAGTAGCATGAAACGACTGAGAATATTTCTATTTCCCCCTGGATTGAATGCCAGTCCACTGCAGGTTACTCCCCGGCTAATGCCGGTACCCATTTACACTCCTGGGTGGAGAGAGGCAAGTGGGGGTGAAGTGGCTTGCCCAAGGACACAATGTATGGTCAGCAGCTGGATTTTCACAGTACCCGAGTCGGTAATTCTTGTACATTCAGAGCTATACATTAAACAAATTACAAATTAGACTTGCACATAAGACTCGCGCAAATATGCTACAGGCTTGAGCAAATTCATATGAAAAGGTTGCCATGTAAAAAAAAAAAAAGGTTGTCAAAAAAAAAATTCAAAAAAATAAATTAGAAGCCGTTCTTGAGGTAGAACAACGTCCGCACGCATGCCGCACGCATTCTTAAAGACGATTCGCACGCACATGTTGCTAACCCTTTTGGTCAAAGGAGCCCAGAGTGCGTGCGTATTACCTGAACGTGACTCACGCCAGCCTGGTACCACCTCAGAAAATGGCTGTCGCTGAATTAGTCTTTAGTTAGAGTGAACACTAACAAACCCACATTGATGCATGACAGTCTGTTCAGGACTTACCAGAAGACCTCTCGTAGCCTTGAACTCTTGGATGATCTGAGGAATGTTCTCAATGATGCCCCTCTCCGACACCCAGCGGATGTTCATGTTCTCCTTGGTGTAAACGCCGTCCATCCGAAGATTGGTCAACAGCATGTCAAAGTCTTGTTGCTAGAAATCAACAAAATACAACGTACATGTATATACTGCATGAATAAAATCCTAGAGGTCTTTTTACACTATCGTCTCACCTACCCGTGTTGAAATCAGCACAGTCCACCGTTAAATAGCAGAACCAGGTTGGATCCAACACCAGGCAGCTATGGCATATTGTTCACACTATTACCAATTCATACAGCAGTAACTGTTTTTTTTTGCATGGTTAGAGCCTCACAACCTTATTAGTCTGGACAACAGTTGACTTTTACATCTTGTACAGTGCTGGACCAGTGTACAACCCAAGTTAGATTCCTGCCTGTGTGAAAAGGGTAGCCAAATCTCAGGGTTTGGTCAACCCAGGTTCAACACTGAGATTTTGGATAGTGTGATAAAGCAAGAGGGGAATAAATTCTTGAAAGGGGGCAATAGAATACTGAATTTTATGTAAATTTGAGTAAAGAAAATGCACACCCCTCCCAAACAGTCATCAAAACCTCACTGCAAACCATATATAATGAAATGGAGGAAAAAAACACATTGCTTTTTCCAAGCCAAATTTTGAATAAAGGTGAAAAGCATGAAACAAAGTGAAATTATGACAGGTTGCAAGACATATTTCCATATAATTGCCAATCAGAGTTAGAAAAATAACAAGATAAATTTTTACAATTTGATATCATTCCATGCTGTAAATGTTTTGAATCTGGAATTGTAGTGTGTGAACAACCAAGCGAAGACACTCAAACAATATTTAGATCACTCTGAAAGAATGTGTATCACTCATGATACACACTGGCCTGAATTAAAATTCATCCGCAACATGTTCCTGAAGATAAGCAGGAAACCACTGACAAACTCACCGAAAGCCCCTTGCTGAGCAGTGCATCCTCCTTGGTGATGTGTTTGACTTTGCCGTTACCGAGATTGGTGCTTATGCACTGGGTACACAGAAACAAAACCAGTTTGTCAATTCATGATCAATTTCAACCAGTTCTTACTTTGAATTACCATTGATAATGGGTCTATGAAAGAAACTTCTAAAATAACTTAAATATGCCTTTTCCATGCATATCTGAGTTTTACCTCAAAAATAGATTTGTTTTTTTCAATTGCTATTTTCTTAACAAGAAATAAAAAAACTCCACTGACGATAAGTTAAGTTGTTTCTTCACAAAATTCACATTATTAGCTGCCAGGCAATAATTTGGTTCTCGCATGGCAAGTCTACTTGCGCACAAAATGAAAGCCGTTTTTCAGAGGGTTGCAGATGCCCAAAATCGGAATAAAGTAATTCTTTCGTTATAAAAACACAACACACAAATTGAAAATTTGTGGAGAGGAAAAAAAATCCATTTTCGAAGAGCACGGGGTGTGCAACTTTAAGAATAATCTGGACTGATCATGAGGAAAAACAGTAATTTGAGACAGATTGACATGCCTGTGATTAAGTTGACACAGGTGCTCGTCCATCTACAGTCGATGAAAAACAGAGGATTTACTGTTTTAGTGGCAATTAGGCCTTTAAAACAAGAACATTCTCTTAAGTTCTCCGCATGTCAACAGTTATTTCATTTTTACATTAATACAGACGTTGCAATTCAGTCACTTTCAATTATATTTGGGGAGTCTCAAAACAACTTGGAATAATGATTACATTACCTTCACAATCTCCTCCAGTGAGTTCTGAGAATCATCTACAGCCAGTAAGTATCTGGTCTTAGGTCTTGCATCGGCAATGTTTTGGATGACACTAAGTGGAGAAAATAAAGATAAAAAGACCCAATCATTCTTAGACTCCTTCCCTTACCAAACTTGACTGCAGTCATTTAGCATTCCTTTAGCATGCACTTTAACATGTGAATGCTATGAGAACTGCCTCAAAAATCCATGTCCAACATTTTCTATAGCATGTTTCATAGCATTCCTTGAGGATAGCAGTTTTATAGCAGTTTTATAGCATGTTAGAAGCCCGAAATATGTAAACGAGCGATAGCATTCACATGCTATGGAGAATGCTATTTATGCATGTGAACATGAATGCTATAACGGCATTCGCATGCTTATCATTGAACAAGGAAGACTACGTTAGCCTTGAAATGCCGTTTGTTTCGTCATATTTGCCTAAGTCAATGTAGAGATATGTTTGATTAACCCCAAGCACTTCAAATCAAGTTTGTACCACTTTTAGAGAACGAAAGTCTAAGCCCAAAATGATGCCAGTACAGCGTGTCGATCCCTTAAAAATGGTGCTTAATTTTCAAATGTAACGCCAAAAAAAACTTACTTTGAAAATGTTACACAGTCGTTACGACTATATACTTGGCTTGCTTTTTATTCAATTTGATTTGGTTTCGTCAGGCCAGAGATATTACCAGTTTACTAAAACTACCAAAAACCGATTTGTGCCAATTTCGTATTATTGTGTGAATTGTAGAAGCATTCATTCTCTAAAAATGGCACAAACTTGATTTCAAGTGCTTGTGGTTAATCAAACCACACATTAACTAAAGCAAATGCGATGAAACAATTACCACGAACGCTAATTTTAATAAAGACCACCTCTAGCTAAAGTTAGAATGTTTTGTTTCTTGTCCTGCCATTTCTTTTTAAAGGCATGTGGGAACACTGGTAGTTACCTACTGATTTAAATAGAAAAACCTTGATCATAAGGGAAGATGGTGATGGTAACAAATACCCTGTGAAATTATTCGCCCCAATGGTATCATTGGAAGGAAACAATTATTACGGTGGTTTTAAAATCTGTGCATGCAGGCACACTTTTTTAAACATAAATTAGCACACTGGAATCCAGTTAAGAGAACCAAAACAATTATGCATATATTTGTGTTTCTCAAAATGTATAATACATGCCCACTGAGCTGAAACTTCTTATGCACTGTAATTAAGATTTTGACCAATTTGTAGCTTCAAAGGAAAAAATATGCACGGAAAGCAAATGATCCTATGTATCTTTAAAGGAGTGAATTTTCAAAGGATGAGAGAAAAAACTGCAACAAGCTATTCTTAAGTTAGGGAGCCAACGTTCTGTCAGGGGAAATATTGTTGTATTAGGTTTTTTTTAAATGAGTTCTTGAAACGATTCATTCAAATCAATACAAAAGTGATGTGAAATCTGCACTCACCCAGCCAGATCCTTGACATGGATAGTGGGCAGGATGTTCATGCCATTGCCAAAGCACTGAAGGGCTTCAATCTCACCATGCCAAGCCGCCTACAAAGGAAACAAACGGGATAATATATTTATTTTTAAGCTAAGAATAAGTTTAATTAGAACTAAAAGTTGGTCTGCAATTAATAAATTAAATAAAACAATAATTTGATTCTCATTCTATTTTTGCAGCACAAAGAGCCCCAAAAATTGAATTTAATTTACTGTATGACCTCAACAGTCTTTCTTTCATTTGCTCTGATAAAAAGGTAATTAATTTCAAAAGTAGAATCAACTTCATTATGATTGAGATGTAAAACTTGTTTCACACTGCAACATAATTTTCTTGTGGATTACTTACGACAAACGCTGAGTGTCTCTAATATATATGTCAGTTTTGAAATTTGTAACAACTTGAAGTTACATCCGACCACTGGATTACACAACATCCACAATAAAAAAAACCCACATTGACTAATGTATGTTTGACTCACCTTGTACAAATAGTGGAATATATTCTCCCCTCCGCCATAGGTAAGCCCAGAGGCAATGACGTAGGTCACAAACTTAGCTTTGTTCTGGAAGAGAAAGAAATTGAAATATTCAGCATGGATAGCAAGTATTCCACATGCTACACTGTTCACTTTTCTGATTGCAAAGTTTTTTTAAGTTGACGACAATAGAAAATCCACTATTTTCTGCCTTTACCACCGACATGCAAATTAGGCAAACAGAGGATACAACTAATGAATGATTTAACTTGTGGTGTAGTAAAACTAGTCTCCCGAGGTGATTGGAATGCTCCATGGATCACCGAGGGAGGCTAGTTTGACTACACCACGAGATAAAGCAGTCAATATTTGTTTTCTAATGTTGCAACCACAACAGACTCTACTTGTTGAGAGATAACTGATTAAATCAACCAAATCCAATAAAAAAGTACTTCTATTTCAGTGTGAAATTAGCTGAAAATTCACTCACTTTTTTTCCCCATATTACCCCTTCATAAAATGTTAGAGCCAAACTCTTCAGTCCGCATTAAAGAGGTTGTGGAATGCTCAAAAACATTTCCGTCATTTTTTAGGTATATGTAGCCTAAGGTGTGATGAAATAAAAACGACTATTGTGTCTGTCATGAAATGAGTACAAAAGGTACTTTTGAGAGCTGTTTTTCAAGTCCTGTCATGCCTGTTTCGACCCGAACGTGCAATTTGTGTAAAAGTCGTCGTTGCGGGCAGCAAACAAAACACAGTAAATCGTGACGTAATAAACAGGACTCCCGATGCATAGTAGCATAAACGAGTCCTGTTTATTACGTCACGATTTACTGTGTTTTGTTTGCTGCTCGCAACGACGACTTTTACACAAATCGCGCGTTCGGGTCAAAACAGGACCTGAAAAATTGCTCTCAAAAGTACCCTTTGTACTCATTTCATGACAGAAACAATAGTCCTTTTTATTTCATCACACCTTAGGCTACATATACCCAAAAAATGACGGAAATGATCGAGCATTCCACAACCTCTTTAACAATACACGCAATTCACACACCTGTATGCATGTGCACACAGACATCCAGTTGCTACATTGGTAGCAACAAGTACTTTTTCAGCCATTGTATGGTCTTTTGGGCCATTTGGGCCATTGTATAGTCTTTTTGGCTGTGCAAGGCAAGATGGTAAAACTAGCCGATACCATATGATGCACTCTCGGCCAATCAAGATACAGAATCTGTGGGTGATCCATATGTCTAATGGTATCGCCACAAAATGATTCGATTCTAAAATATTTATGATATGATGCAACGGCTCAAAACGCAAATTCAACTTACGACAATTTATAAGGGGGAACCAGATATTTTACATCAAGGGTTTTTATTATCTGGCCCTCAATCAACTGATGAAAAACAAACAAACAACCCAACAAACAAAAAACAAACCTAAAAAAACAAATAAATGAGTCTGGCACTCACCGTCTTCCCCAACTTGATGACCAGCTTCTCAGCGCTGATGTGGGCCTTGAAGTTGGAGTGCGGCTTCCTCCGTCTGTAATCCTCCTCGGTAAATGGAATCTCAGTGTCATCCTAGCAAAAACAAACAAAACGAAAAAGACAACAATTCAAGTTACCATTCTGTGTCAGGAGATTCCAAACGCTACAGAAGACACCTACACGTCAGACAACATTACTGTACCACATAACATGACAGTCTTTGAAAAGCTTTAAACTTCGTGAGATCTTGATGTTGGAATTTTTTTATTAGTGTTTTTATATATTTAGTCAGTGACAAGCTGCAAACAAGTTAAATCACAGCGCTGACAGATGCGTTGAAGGCTGAGATCCACACTACTCGTAAATATTTGACAATCTGTGGCAAAAAGTTTTAAATGAGGTGGCAAAAGACAAAATGCCAAAATGTGGACACAACATGTCATCTTCAATTACGTTATCAGCAAGCAAAAAGGTCTCTTCTGATTGGTCACAATCTGGGGACCATCAGAGGTTTTTCATGTATACTTTATTGCAAGATCTGGATGCAATTGATTGACCTTCACTTACTGGATCTACTGGCTTGCTCTTGGCCCACGTCATGATGCTGGAGATCAGGACAAACATCTTGGGGGATTCAAATCGCTCCAGCTCTGCATGCAAGGCTGTCGAAATACAAACATACTTTACATTTAGAAAATAGATAATCCAAAATAACCAGGGCTTAAAAAAGGGAGAAAAAAAAACACCACCAAATTTATACAAAAAATTCCAAACTCCTTTGAATGACTTTTAATATCTGCTGAGTTTATCCCAATGTGAAAATGGTACTGATATGCCTGCAATATGCACAGTTGGAGTAATTGCAGAATACCCCGCCACTCGAAAATACACCCCTAAAATCTCTGGCTACGAAGTACGAGGATGGAATCACTGGAAAAGAAACAATTCAAGTCCATGCCAGCTACGCGGATACTGAGTGGGGGTCCATTATTTGAGAACGAAGCAACACAAAAGGACTGGGAGTTGCTGAAAAATTTTAGGTCCAAACCAACCACCCTGTTGGCGGCTACGCGGATACGGAGTGGGAGTCCCCTTGAATATGCTTGAGAACGAAGCAACACAGAAGGAATGGGAGTTGCTGAAAAAATTCTAAGTCCAAACCAACTACCCTGTTGCCGGCTACGCGGCTACGGAGTGCAGTGGAGCATGACGCATAGTACCTACAAGTAGCGCTGAGAAGGTTTTTAGGTCAATCAACCGTGACTCCGTAGCCGGCTACAAGGTGGATAGATTGAGTGGCGGGGTATTCTGCAATTGTGCCCACAGTTGAAATAAGCCAGTTTGATATTTCAAATGTGCACGCAAACAACACGATATGACTATTTTGCTGTCCAAAGGTTTTGAAATCCTGCACTAAAAGAAACACATCTTTGTTTTGGCACCTGCTATGATTTTGCATTTAAGAACAATTTTGAAAGAAAGAAAATTGTGAAATGCTGATTTTCGAATATGCAAATGAAATACTGAACTGGGCCCAATTTCATAGCGCTGCTTAACAGCCGACTTTGTGCTTACCGAGCCTCCATCTATTTCATAGGGACCGTTAAGCAGTAAGCACAGCAAAAGCACGTTTAACCCCAGAAGAAAACTTTGCTTAAATCAGTGACGTAACAATGGAAATCTCCATGCGCGCGCAACCGTTAGCATGAAATAGTGCTTATAAGCAGCAGCATGATTTTCTACTACAGTAAGCACAACTTCAGAGATGAAACTGGCATGTGGCAAAAAAATCGGAAAATAGGCCGAACAAAAATACGTGTCCGAAATCTGGGCCGCGCTGCCATTACACACATATACATGCATGTACAATACACTTCATGCCCAATTTCCGGACACCAACTCCTGCTTTATAGCTTTATTTTTGATTCAAACAAAATTTTACGATGAAAAAAAAAAGGTCAGTGTTTTCATTGCATAAAATGCCTGAATTACGGTTAGAGTAATGGAGTCATCAATACAGAAGTTCACCTCTTACTTGAGAAAGTCGAGGGAAAAGTCTGAAAGACAAGGGCACCGTTCATGGTGCTTCAATCATGTCCATGATTCAACCACTTGCATTCATGGGAAAAAAATCAGGCATTATCGTCTTTCTCTTCCAACAAATGCCAGTGAAATGTTTCGCTAATGCTCTCTTCGCTATCCTCGAGATAATCATCATGATTTTTAAAGCATTGCATTTTGTACAACTGAATCTGAAACCTCCCAAAAATCGCACAACATAATGATTTTATCCACAGGATCCTTCACAAGGCTATACCTGTCCCATCCCGGCCGGCCATGTGTGCTATATCTGACGGTACGGTGGTGCGGTACGTACGTGCGCTGGTGGTACCATTGCATATTCGCACGCACGAAACAGTGATTTTTCCATGTCGCCTGTCAATGTTTAACCTTTTGTCCAGCCGGAGAAGGCTCCGATCAGTGTTATGCCCTGTGCTTCTACCATTGAAACTCTCCAATAACGACTGGTGAGAGAGATTAAAACTACGTTCGCGATGATTTTAACACGCCATTTCATCGACTTTTCTTTGAAATTATGATTGAAATAAAATGACATTTTGTGAAAAAATCATCAGAAAATCAAATTTTGTGGGACACACTGTAAAAAAAATTGGAAATTTCGTTGGAAAATTCAAAAAGTCGGTTTTTCGATTAAAATCGGAAAAGTTTCATCTCTGCAACTTTTCTGCTTACTGTTAAGCAGTGCTATGAAATTGGGCCCTGGCTTTAACAAAACTGGCTGATTGTGATAAGGGCCCAATGTCATGGTGCTTCTAAAAACACGATTGTCTTCATCTGTTTCAAGGAGCCCGTAAGCAGTAACCACAGTGGAAGGCACAATTACCTCAACCCTTAAGGGTTGAAACAATAGAAATCTCCATGCGTGCCCAACCATATGCACATCAATGCTGAGAAACAATGCTTTCAAAGAGGTTAGCACAATTGTCTTCCATACTTAGCACAAATTTTCTGCTGACTGTTATGCAGCACCATGAAATTGGGCCCAGGAATCGAAATATCTTGTGATTTTGATAACGACACACTGATTAGACTTTTTACCTGAAACGGCCCAGGAGGCCTCGTCTATCTGACTGGGATCCTCATTAATGTCGTAGACTACCACGTCACATTCTGCAAGATGCTCCAACATCTGTTCCTTTTCTGGAAACTGCAGTGGAGGTGGGAGGCAAGGGGGGGGGGATTGAAGACATATGTTAAAAGGCTTCAGATGAAGAATGCAAAATTCTCCCCCAATAATTTTCTCACTAGATTGTAGATTTTCTAATAATAATAATAATAATAAACCATTCTTATAAAGCGCATTTTACACGGGGTCCCAATGCGCTGAACAATTAACAGAGGAAAACACTAACATTATATATCATTTGCAGTGAACAGATGGGTTTTAAGATTAGCTTTGAAAATGTCCAGGTTTGGGGCTTCCTTGATGTGATTGGGTAGTTTGTTCCGGAGGGTTGGGGCTGCAGATGAAAACGCTCGCTGACCGTATGAGTTATACTGGATGACATGTCAAATCAGAAGTTTGTTCACAAAACATTTAAAAAAAAAAATGTCACTCATGTCAACAACCAAAACTAGATGCATATTTGCCTTTTATGGATCATAAAGAAATGTTTAATATTAGGTTTTGCCCTTCACCGACGTACAAACACTGTGTACTCAGTGTGTTACCTCCCGAGTGAAAGTTGGAAAAAATCACTCGGGTGGGACTCGAACCAACAACCTCCTGCTTTCTAGTGCAGACATATAACCACTCGACCACTGAGATTGCGGGATCGGTTTGCTGGTTCGAACGTATGTAGCAGCGGGTACCAAACATAAAAAAATTGTTGGTAAAAAGGAATTTACAACATATTATTTAGGTTAGAAACTTTGGTTGACTTCAAAGTTTGTTTTTGACAATCAGACTAACAAAAACTCACACTGATGATCTCTTGTACCCAAGCAGGTTTGGGTTTGTTGGGGTTCTTGAGTGAGCCAATGATGTGGTACGTGCCCTCCTTGGGTGGGCCAACAACATCGCTCTTGACTGAAGCATCATCTTCCTCCTCTTCTTCGATTTCTTCAAGTGACGCACCGACGATGCAGTTGGACAGGTACTACAAAGGAAAAAATAAAGATAAGGAGTAAATAAACAAACGTTTTGTTGTTACGCTCACCATTACAGAGGAGTGAGTTCCAGCATCTAGGTCCTGCTACAGAAAAAGCCTCGTCCCCTGCGTGGTTAGCCCCACTTGTGTGGCCTCAGTATTGCTCCGCTGCACGTTAGGCCACATGTCTGGTCTCCCAACCTACTGAGAAGTTTGATAATAATAATAATAACTGTATTTATATAGCGCTTTTTGCCAGAGGATACAAAGCGCTGGGGGAGAATGCAACCAAAGCCAGGTAAATGAAGTATATGAACATTATGAAACCCATTATGTAGCACCTTTTTGCTAGGTGCTGCGGCGCATAATTGCTGCCACTGTCAGAAACACCGGGGCAAACCCCTCCTCTTAGCGACAAGTGTTACTGGGTTCTTTAACGTGCATTACACAACACACGTTTAGTCCGAAACTGGTGCATATGGACTCCAGAAAGATGTCAAAATTTCTCGAAAAGTTTGAAGAAAGATTACCTAATCTACCAGGAGGGTAAATGAGACATCACAGAAAACAACAGTGTGCAGTGGTAACAAAAAATGCAAAAAAAGTGCGCTAGTTTCGGACTAAACTCCTCAGTAGGTCACAAAACCAGACGGGTGGCCGAACGTACAGCGCAGCTAGTCTTACTAACTGGCAGTGTTGTAGTACTCGTACTCGGTACTCGTACTCGAGTACCACTCAAGTACTTTTTTGGGAGTGCTCGTACTTGTACTCATGCTCGAATGTCAAAGTACTCCTACTCGAAATGATGGTACTTGTATACGGGCAGCAAAATACTCGTACTCGATCATCAAAGTGCTCGCTGTCGAATAGCAGTACTCGGGGGGAAATGGTATAGCTTGACTGTATATACCACGGCCTCATTTGATCGATACTTTCAGTTTGAATGGTTGATTGGCTTGTGGAGAAATCAAAGTTTCCTGATTTTCCTCTGTGCACGTCCAGACAAACACATTTAACAGCTAGTCATGAGTGGGTCTGTATATCGGTCTGACTGGGCCTGGGCCAATTAGGCAAGATGAACCATTTGCCGTATGGCCCTTTTCGGAAATACAAGTACCCGTACTCGGATAATGGGTGTCGGACGCTTCGCCCCATTTCCACGTCGCCCCATGTCACTTCGCCCCTAACCACTTCGCCCCATCCCCACTTCGCCCCATCCGCACTTCGCCCAATCCCCGCTTCGCCCCATCCCCACTTCGCCCCATCCCCGCTTCGCCCCATCCCCACTTCGCCCCATCCCCACTTCGCCCCATGTAGATTGGTTCCTCCAAGAGTGAAATTAGGATGTCAAAGGTATTGTCGTTCTCAGATAAGTGGGAGACGGGTTGGTATAGCCGGGTTGGGAACAAAGTTGGATCTTTTACTTCAAGCTTTTTTCTCGGTAGGGGAGAGTGATAGCTTGAGAGGTTGGTTATGAATTGTTTATTTGGTCAATGTTGGTGGGCTAATTCTTTCCGTTGGTTAGCAATTAGTGAATCTCTTGGAATTGTTTTTAAGCCAATAAAATAGATGAAGATTTTTTTTTACATGTAACAGCTGGGGCGAAGTGGGGATGGGGCGAAGTGAGGATGGGGCGAAGTGGGAATGGGGCGAAATGGGAATGGGGCGAAGTGGGGATGGGGCGATGTGGGGATGGGGCGAAGTGGGGATTGGACGAAGTGGTTAGGGGCGAAGTGACATGGGGCGACGTGGAAATGGGGCGAAGTGTCCGACATTCCTCGGAAGTACAGTGCTGGTACTCGTACTCGGAAGTACAAGTACTCGTACTCAGAGACCTGTTCTTGTACTTGGAGATACAAGTACAAATACCATCTAGGAATCCTAATGTTTAAATTCGAAGGCAAACTACTACCTACAAATATCAGGTCCATGTTTGTGAGGAATCTAGATGTCCATTTACATAACACAAGATCAGCCAAAAAAATTCACATTGGCAAGGCTAGGACCGCATCATTCATGAAAACAGTTAGACACCAAGGCCCTCTTCTTTGGAATCAGCTTACCCCTATACCCTTCTTTCGGACTGTGCATAAATTCAAAAGATATCTAAAAAACCTACTAATTTCCGGTATTATATAAGACGTGCACCCATAATTCGCATTTGTATAAGTTACATTCCATCATAATTAAATGTTTTATTGTAAATTAGTACATGTATATTTCAATTTCCTTCAGTTTTCTACTATTATGCCAAGTACATAATTAATTAATTAATTTATTGACCACTGTTTTAAATTATAGCTATAATTGTTGTTTATTTCATAAGTTATTCTCAAACGGGACCAGGCTCTGTATAAGCTTAGGCTTTTTTCCTGGTTCCCCCATCTGTCACTATTTATATTTAATTGATCAAAGTGTTGTACATGTATTATTATTCTATTAAGTTTAGTTATTGTTGTAGTAAATAATCTGTTGCATTTGCATTATATTAATTTGTGACAAATGGAAATAAAACAATACAATACAATACAATACAATACAAAAGTACTCATTCTCAGCAACCTAAGTACTCGGCAGAACTCCCGGTACTCGAAAAAAAGTACTCAACCACAACACTGCTAACTGGGGCACTAGAACTCCTTTTTTGACATTTGGGATGTTCGTCAGTCATACTAGCGTCCCACTACAGAAGCATTCTCAATGTTTCAATTTCCAAAGTTCACCACAAAAGTTGCCAAAAATCATGCAAAATACTTGACAACAATACCTTTGAAAGCACCTACTGGCTTCTCCACATGTTAAAGACGCACCGTAGGAAAATTTAAATTAGAAGTTCGTTTTGTTATTTGGTGCAGCGCACGCAAGCATTGGCACGACGCACAGGCGCGCGCGGTTGCTATAATTCTTCGGATCAGTGCGCGACAGATAGTTGCAATTCAAAACAATTCAAAACATGATTCAGCAACTTTAGATTTGAAATTGAGATCCTACAGTCGTTTTCCTAGTTCCGGATAGCAAACATCATTCAGGCTGCCTTCGACTCAACTACTCCACGAATTCAAGTGACACTGGTTTAAAAGTTTACCTTGAGTGATGGAGAGACTACAAAATAATTTTCCAAATTTAAGCTCTCTTTATTGTGACTTTACGACGTCAAAAGTACCGATGCCGCTTTTCCTAGTTCCGGATCGGTTCAATCAGTTCCGAATCGATCAAAAACTGATTCGTGCGACAAAAAAAATCACGCGAAAAAATCAATTTTTCAGCCAGAACCACCCCAAATCAGGAACATTTTCTGATAAAGTATTATTTAATTTTCCAAAAAAGTTCATTCAAAAGAATTCCAGCAAATTTTCAAAAGAGAATAGACGTAAATAATTTTGAAACTTTTGTCTGCAGCGCAACGGCACGAACTCACGCACGGACCAAAAACCTTGCACACGGCACAGAATACGTCACACAAAATCGATTAACGCGCGTGTAGTTGGGTCGTAAGTGCACGCGCGATCCGGAACTAGGCAAAAGCATACGGTCATTCGTTGGCGAATTTTCAAATATTAGAGATGCTACAAATTATTTTGATTGAACACACATTCGATGGAAGAGTTTATACCACTGTAGTGAATGAAAAAAATATTCGAAACCACATGGTACGAGAGAAATACTGAGGAGAAAATTTATCGTCGATTCGCAGCTCCCATGATTTTCTACAAACGGTCCAAACATGTCAAAGTGCGAGTCGGAAATCTGGCCAAATTCCTTTTCTAAAAGTTTTATCGAAAAGATCTGTGTGTATCAGGAAGCTTACATTTTCCTTTTCAAAATGCACTTCGTCTGAATTTTTTTATTGGAGACTAGTCCAAAAGAGGTAGGTTTTTATTTGAAGCGATCCGGAACTAGGAAAAATCCGAAACTAGGAAAACGACTGTAGAATGCTGTTTTTCTCGGAATATTACCAGATTACAGCTGAAGCTTAGCTGAAACTTCATCAGGTTAGTTGTTTAGTATCGTTCATTAGCTTTTAAACACTTTTGTTGCACGAACAAAATGCACAAATTACAAATGATGGACTATATCTTTAATGGAGGTAGTCCAGTAAACTGGCCACATTTTATGGGGCTATTATTAATTCAGCCATTGCCAAGAACTCCAAACAGCAACTTGAACCTGAACTTCAGCTTTCGGTCAAAATGGAAAGCTTTTTGTGACGGTGGCACTTACTTTCCCAATATTCTTGCCGTGATAACAATCAACGTGGTTAACAAATATGCGCTTGCTGCCAATCTTTCCCGTTGTTTCTGACTCCTCTTCTGCCATTTTTCCAGCCAAAATTCGTGTTAAAATTCAACAAATTCTGCTTTCACACGGTGGTCGTTGTGTCTTTTGCAGGTTGTGTACTTGTCGCTATGAACGTCACGTGACCATAACACGACTACGCTTTAGGCTAATGAGGGCGCTATGTATTTTTGTGGGCTCGCTGCACATTGTACGTGTACGTCTTCAAAAAGTATGGAAAAAAAAAATTTGCTATCAATTTCACAAACTTTTATTTTAGCAAAGCGGGAATCCGGTATTTCAAGAATCAGATTCAGTGTGCCTTGTTAATGTGCTATTTAATTGTTCACTCCTTTTTAATAAAGTAGTTTCCCCATGTGCGTTCTCTGAATAAAGCACTAGTAAAAGTTCGATCATTTTTCTCGAATTGTCAATATAAATATTCTAAAACTTAATTTTTTTTTTATACTTAAAATGTGCGTCTGCAACATCTTCAGAAGGCTTGTATTTGGATTGTTTCTGCGTCTCTGAGGCACATAATATCCGCCGGATTTGTTGGGTCGCAAAATCTCAAATTAATTCGAAATTTGTAAAATATTAATATTTAGTAAACGTGGGCAAAGTTGTTTTTTGTTTTCGTTTTTTTTGGGTTTTTGCTGGATGACTTATTCAAATGTAAATAATTTTGTTCATTACTAGACAGAAAGTTGTATGTTGTGGGCAAACTTAAAATAGCAAAAAGAGGACAAATTAAAAATATTGAGAAAAAAATCCTGATGAGGTTTTAATGAATCTGATTTCAGTGACGTGTGACACAATGATGGTGACTTTATGATGCGCTCGTTGGTCATATCCGTCTTCCTCTACGCCCGGTGAGACTTGGACTCTAAGAGCCAACTTAGAGAGGAGAATACAGGCCACAGAAATGAGACGCTACAGAAAGATTCTTGGCATCTCCTACAAAGATCACATCACCAACGAGGAGGTACAGACCAGAATCAGGCAAGTCATTGGATCCTACGAAGATCTCCTGACCACTGTGAACTTCGCAAACTAAAGTGGTATGGGCACATTTCACGATCATCAGGACTTGCTAAGACGATCCTGCAAGGCACTGTGCAAGGAGGAAGAAAGAGAGGCAGGCAGAGAAAGAGGTGGGAGGACAACATCTCGGAGTGGACAGGCCTGACGCTGAGTGACTCCCTGAGAAAGTCTGAGGATCGAGAGGGATGGAGGAAGCTGGTTGACAAGTCTTCAAGGGGTGCCTCCACGGTCAAAAGACTACGGGATAGGTAACAGGTAACAGGTTATGAATCCACTTCTAGCGAAGCGAATCATTTTAATCCGTGTCAACGTTTGTAGGATGTGGGTCTTTCTATTAAGTATGAGAAATGTTGTCTTTTTTGCTTAATTTAACTAAATAGGAAATTGATTAAAGTTAATGGTACTTTTTGTGTAACAAACTCCAATCAGTTGCATAGATAAAACCTACAAATTTGCTATCGTGATCCCATTTAGTTCCTGTTTTGGTTAAAAATCAGCCGGAAATTCTCATAGTTTTGGCAAAAAAAATGGGGGGAGGGGGCAACTGACGAAACTTCTTTGTGAATATTTTACTTCTACCTGCTCTCACGGACCTCATCTAAGTGTTCACTTCTTCATTCACATCGAATGAGATGCCTGAATAGTTTTGAAGTGTGATCAACAATTAAGAGACTTTTAAAAACTTCTTTATTTCAGAAAAAGATTAGTATACATGTATTTTATGTTTGCAGGACTGTAAAAAAAATGTATGAAGAAATAATTAATTAAGCGGTTATGTACCTTTCGTGCATTTGCAGGCGCGGTTCTTTACTGACTATTGGGAGGGACACTAGATATCATTATGTATACATGTTTTCAGGAGCCGATGCAATTTCTCACCTGGAAAAGGTTGAGAATATCATTCGGGAGTGGGTGGGGTGAACTGTGGAGAATTAAAATCGGGAAAATTCATTTGCTAAAATAGAACAAAATAGGCACCGTTTTGTTAGAGTAGGTGTATTTATTTATTTAGTTATTTATTTATTCATTTTGCAGCTTACCAATGGAACCTCACCAGCAATAGTGTAATTATGAGATGTGGACTCGTTTTGTGAATTTGTTTTACGTGCACGTTCAGCAGCCAAATAAACATAGTTAACGCACACAATTTCCCATGAAAGACAAAAGTGAACACCTTAATAGAGGATCCCAATTATATCTGATGATCATAGAAGACTAAATAAGCCTGCCAGCTTGGACCACTGAAATTAAAATTGCAGCGCGATGGAAATTTCTCCTAAAAGTCATCAGTTAACCCCCCTAAAATTGAAAAGAAAATGAAAGATGATGAAATAAGCTTTAATTTGATGTGTGTCACGAACACCTTGGAGAGTTGTGAGTATTTTTCCTGAATTTCTGAAGTGGGGGGATTTATCATTGGGGTCTATGGCAGTTTATTTACTGGTCTGCAACCCTAAAATGTTCGATTCGGTACAAACGTATAGCGCCCTCTATTTTAACTAAGAGTCCTGAACTTTTGACCAACCAAATTTTAGCAGGGTAATAATTCGACGTGTGGTTATATTATGAGTCCACTTCTGATGACCAGGACTCATTGTGATTCCTTGCTTAACATAAACTGGGCGGATCACTCCCCAACCACCCCTGCGACATTTTTATCCCTTTTATCAATCTGACAATTTTTTTTACGAACGAAAAGGTCATGAAGTTAACTTTTCAAAAAGAAAAACAATGCACTCCCGATCCCTTGCATGCACCGAACGTATACGCTATCATTGACCTGCACAGAAAGATTTTGATTATTCACCACACCGAGCTTTAATTCCATGTGTTGGAGATATTTTAATCTCAATAATATTTACATTACGAAACTTATACAATAAAATGCACAATATGTAATTATTTACAACTATCGTAGCAATAACAATAGAAAGCTTGCTAATTAAGCTACCATTCTCCTACACAGTCATGATCCGTTCACTAAACTAAAATTCCCCAATACAATACAATACAATACAATACAATACAATACAGTGTCAATATCGTACAATATAATCAACAATACGGTGTACTTTGTCAGCAACGGACTTGGAATCATACGAAAGCCATTTTTCTCATTCCACATTTATGTCCAAAGTGAATGTTTGACTTCCGACATCGATCAGTGGTGATATCCTAAAATAAACTGACCAAATTATGCTGCAAAAGGCGAACGCATTGCTAGATCTAGCAAGTAAAGAATTTCATTTAAAGTTCGTTCCCCGTGCTCTTCAATGAATTAGATTTTTCATTTTATTAATAAACGTTCAAATTGTATATTTTATTCAAACAACGAAACACAACAACTCTTTTCCCCTTTGTTTAAACGTCTGCAGCCCTCTGGAGGGAAAAAAATTAATGAAGAATGTAGATAATTGTTGATTATTTACATAATGGACACCCTTAAATAATAGCATGATGCTCGTCTTTCCCAAGATGAAATGCCTTAAAGGGAAAATACAACATTTGCAAACATCAAAAAATAAAACTACCAAATCCTTTTGAAATACCTTGACGGACTGTTAGTGAATGACAGTGTAAAGCATCCTGTAAAATCATGGCACCTGGTATACTGTCATTTTCAAGAAAAGTGGTATTTTTGTATCAATTTCCAACGCTGATCGGCCGATCAGCGTTGTAAAAAAACTGGCTTTTTTTCAAATACTGGCCCCAGTTGACCATCGCACTTGTTTGCAATCGATTACACACCTATGAACGGGTACAAGCCAGCTAGACTGGTTCCCTGACCTTACAACTCCCCAATATATGTAAACTGCTCTGTTTCTTCTTAAATGGAGTCAGGGAACCAGACTACAGGAAAACGATTGTTTTTCTTGGTTTTTATAGCATTTTCGAACCCAAAACCTCAAAAAAGTCAGTGTAACTATATTTGCTATATATTTCCAACCCCCCAATTCCATCCATTTCTGAAAATAACAGCAAAAGCAAATGATGTATATTCCCTGTAACTGCTTTTCCCCCTTCTTCTTTAACAACTGTTTACAGTGTACTGCAAACGGGGTGGAAACTCCGTGTAGTCGATTGCAAGATGGAAAACGATGATGATTATTCTCGAGCAAAGTGTCTGTACTACAGGCTCAAACAAATGAAATGTGTCGGAACGAATTCAGCAAATCGTTTGCGTAGAATTGCCCAGAAGAAAGTTAAAAAAAATGGTGGAGGATTTCGTCCGACCGCTTATGACCAGTGTTGATTGAATTTTCATTTTACAGAAACACATTATTATTTGTGTGACATAAAAACTGAGAAAAGAAAACTTTAAAAGACATCAAAAATTTCTTAATTTCTTAATTTCTTAATTTCTGATGTGTACACGGAGTTGGAAAAAAAAAATCAAAAGGTGAGTGTCGAGTTTGTCCCAGCGGCCTCGCACCCCGTGATCCTGCGGTTTAGCAGGGAGATGCGAATCGAAGACGCTTAATGTCTCGTGTTCGGCACCACTAGGCCATGGCTAACCCGGCTCAAAGGGTACAAATTCACAATTATATACCTTATATCGCGCAAATGGCGCATTAGTTGTGCAATCATTGTTTGCGAATGAATGCTGTAGCACGCCATCTATTGTTGGATTATTGCCAGTCTAAGTAATGGTCGATTCGGTACGAACCATACAGTGCCCCCTATGTAGTAAGAAACCTGAACTTTTGACCAACCAAATTTTAACATGGTAATATTAATTCGACAGTATGGCAGGGGCGGCGGAACTGCGGGGAGGGAGGGGGCACTTGCCCCTGCCCTCCCCCGATTTTTACAGGCCAACAAAAGTGCCCCTCTCGCAGTCATTAATGTGGCCCCTGGAGATGAAAACAAAACTGCCCCTCAAACGCACACAAGAAAGCATTATGATCGCGCTTAAAAAATTGTCTCCTCTCTTGTAATGCAAAAGTGCCCCTCAAAATATACACACTTACCCCTCGCGCATTAACAAGATTGTGAACCTTCTTGAGAAGGAAATCTATCCCTCGAAAGCACAAACACCCCTCTCGCAATAATAAAAGTGTGCCCCTCTCGAGATGAGAAAATGACCATCAAAAACAATAGTGCTCCTCGCGATAACTTATCGAGATGGAAAACTGCCCCTCGAAAGCACAACTACTAGTGCCCCGCTCGCAACATTAAAACTGTGCCCCTCTCAAGATGCAAAACTGGCCTTAAAAAAAGTGCTCCTCACGCGAAAAAAATGGTCACTGAACTGGCCATCAAAAGCAACATTGCACCACTCGCGATAAAAAAATGGTCCTCTGCATAGGCCGGCCTAACTAGTCAAATTAAAGGGCGGACCCAGAGAGGCTACTGCCGGGGCTCTGCCGGAGAAATGACCTTATTTGAGAACAATACGGCTATCATGCGACTGTTTCGGGAATAGGCCTACACTGTAATTTTTTGAGTAAGGGAATTAAGATTAAAACAAAAAATTGAAGCAATTTTTTTTAAAAGTGTATATCAGATTTTGTTCCGGGTAACATGTATTCCTTGCAATTTGAAAGAAAATAGCTGAACAATTTTCTCCTTTTTCACACCGAGGGAAGGTGCCTTTTTTCTGAGCGAGTGCCCCTTTTTGGTGATGCCCCCCCGTTTGAAAAGCGTTCCGCCGCCGCTGACATTATATTACAAAGCGATGTCGCGATCGGCCCTTGCCTTGCAAGTACAGTCGGCGCTAGAGCCATACGTACCTCATCACGGCTTCAGAATAGTCCCAGACGAAACGCTTATCGATTGCGCTTAAAGTACTGCTGATACGCTAAATTAAATTATGAAAACGATAAGACCGACCCTGTGGGATCCGAATCCTTGATCGATCTTAAGGTCACGGCCCCCGAGCTAGAAGCTCGAGAGTTAACCGATGAGAAATAACAACATCTCAGCCTGGACTCAAGTTGCTGCTGGAGAGTCAGCAGTCCATCAGCCGCAAGTAGGGACCAGATGTTTTAGAGTGAAAAAAATATGCCCGGAAGAGTTCGACAAAAAAAAAATAATGCAGCAGTAACCGTCTATTGAATCGATTGAATAATTTCACTTTGGACGTCTTAATTCTCCCTAGGTTCTCTCGGATAAGCTGATGTACTTTGGAAACAAGAGAGGTCGGCGAGTTCATTTAATTTTTCCCAGGGTCCAATTCTCATCATACGGTAATCATCGGTTACACACGGACAATTATAGTACCATCATAAGCAAGAAATAGATAAAGATTATTTGTATAGAAAAATCATCCCCGCAACGTCATTTTAACGGAGTTGGTAGATATCGGTTGATTTTTTTAATGATTTGTTTTAATATTTAAAATTCCGCTTTCAAAATTGTACACTTCCTTTCATCGGATTGACTTCAAGCTTTGAACAAACCAAGACAAACAATGACAAAGTGCATTGACAAGTGTTGTCAAGATGACGTCATCGCAGGGCATGTGGCGTCATGTGATAATACTTTATTTTTGTTATTATTCTAAGCATTTTGAACAACCTTTAACTGTATCAAGCACTCTAAAAGTGACTGCAAAAGGACAAACATTTTTTTTGTAAAATATACGAAAAGGCCCTATGTTCTGTTCGAACAGACATAGCTCTAATTTTAACGTGTTTCCTTATTCCGTCTGGCTTTTCATTTGCTCATCAATTTTCTGCTAAACATGCAGCCGCCCAACTTAAGGGCGAGGGCGTCGCTCCCAATGTTCAGCTGGAGGCAATCGCTAAAACAGTTTCATCATTGCATGAAAAATTATCAAGGCTAAATTTTATTTTGTTCCTATCCGAACCACCCCCACCCCCCAAAAAGATGGGGTAGCTAGTTGCTACATATCTCGAGTACAAGTTTTTTGGTTTAACCTCAGCTAGAGCAGCAAGGACAAGGCCGGCCGAGAAACTATATAGGCTAGGCCTATAGTGGAGTTCCCTAACGTGGCGCACTTCGACGTTTTCCCCGACTTTCCTTATTGCAGAGTTGCCAAACTTCTTTTTTGACAAACTTAAAATTCATTCAGTTAGGTACTGGTACTGTTACCTTACTAAGGCTTGCTGTTTCACCTTTGTGAACAATTTCAGTGCCGTGAAATTACCGTGTCCGAAATTCAAAAACGGTGGCGTCCGGAAATCGGGCACAAAATCGGCTGAGTGTTCCCTAACGTGGCGCACTTCTATAAATCTCGGAAAATCCCAAGTTAACATTTAATAATTTGTTTAAAGCTGATAAATTCTGATAAACCATTATTATGTCTACTTACATACCCAACTAGAAGTCTGTCAGAAAATTATTTTCTTATTTTTGGCGCATTTTCAAAGGGTTCCTGACTGTGCACCTCGAAATAAAATCGGAAAATCACGCCAAAATAAATTTCTCTGCTAACTTTGTAACGGGTAGATAAACTCTCGATTAATGACCGGGAATATTTAGAGCTTGATGAAATTTCACCTACTGTGAAATGTCAGGTAAAACTTTTGCTAAAGAACTTAGAGGAGCAGAATCAAAGTGCCGCGGCGCCCGGCCACGTTAGGGGCTGCCACACACGTTAGGCCTATCAAGTAGACAGCTAGCTGGCAAGCAGCGCGCACGCAAATTATGAACACGTCAATTTCCTTGAATTTGCTAGAAAAATATTGATCGTGTGTGTGACATGTCGTCGTTTCGAAATAATAAGCTAAGAATTGGAAATTGAAATAGAAACTGCTCATCCTCTGGCTGAGATTCAAGTTGTTCTGCATGCATGCCGCACATTGTCCTGTGGGTTTAGATAGAGGTCAGGTGATGCCACGTCGTTTGATGACGTCACCTCCATCCAATGACTACACCCCCTGCGCATAAGCAATTTATTTCTTCATATTGGCAGCCATATTGGAACTTCCTGCACCTGACTACGAAATTTCCAGCCCTGAAATTCGAAGCGGCCCTACGTGAATTTTTCCGTCCACGAGTGAACGGGAAAGAGACTTATTAGATCTGGGATTACACTTGCCATGTCCACAATGAATCCCGAATAGTAAGTATGGTGAAATTGGGTTGGAAAAACGAGACTTTCTGGTGGACATTTCCGCATTCATCATCGTATGTGTCTGTGTGTGTGCGTGAATACGTGTTCAGTGATACGCCATCATGATGGAACCGGGTCGGTAGACCCACATGTACATCAAAATGTGTGGGCAAATTGGCCGGCATGATGGAACTGTTTTTGGTCGGGCACTTCGGGTGTATTTATTGGTTACAAGACCCATACCATAATCGGAAAACATGTAGGCCTGCTTTTCCTAACATTTGTATTAACTTCAACATTGTTGATTGATCCATTTTTTCATTCCATGTTCACCATGTTCCTTTTGTGCTTAGCCTAGTCCGAGTAACTTGGACCCAACTTATCGCCTTTTTAACATTCGGACATGGTCTGGCAATAGTGGGGTCCAACTTAATCCTTATATGCCGAGCAACACAATTTTGTCCTTGACCCAAAAACCCAACATCGCCCAACAAAACCATCAGATTTCACCCTCAAAATGGCCTACAAATTACTAGATACGCCACCTGAGGTACAAGTAGACATCGATGATTAAGAGGGTTGTATTGAAGTTTACATACGATCTGGATGAAAAGTGAAATTTCCCGTTCAATTCCGAGAGCTCCCTTCGCGATCGTGAACATGTTAAATTTCCGACTCGTGTTAATGTTTGAACGACGCGATATGGTCCTCATGCCCAGCGTTCATTCGATGGTCCCCGTATCCTGAGTGTGATTCTGTTACCGAGCGCACCCAATGCATCGATTATGATAATGAGTAGACTGGAGCACGTTTGTAAACACAAGTGCATTTCGACAATAGTAGGGAGTCGGGAACTAGGGCAGATTTTATGGACGGAAACCAGTTCAAGCTAGTTCCCAACTCTCTTTTATCGTTCAATACAACCATCTTAATCATCGATGTCTGCTTGTACCTCAGGTAGCGTATCTAGTAATTTGTAGACCATTTTGAGGGTGAAATCTGATGTTTTTGTTGGGCAATGTTGGGTTTTTGGGTCAAGGACAAAATTGTGTTGCTCGGCATATAAAGATTAGCTTGGACCCCAGTATCGCCAGACCATGTCCGAATGTTAAAAAGGCGATAACTTGGGTCCAAGTTACTCGGACTATGCTTAGCCTTAGTTAGGGTAGACATCCCGAATTTCAGCACCATTAAACTTGATTTAGGGCCAATGATTTTCCGTTTCAGAAAAGTGCAAATTCCGTTTTCAAAAATCCTGAATTCCGTTTCAGGCTAAAAAATTCCGTTTCACATTTATTCAATACATAAAAAGGCATTTAAACATATACCATGTACACAGTAAATAATTCCAAGACGATAATGAAAAAGTCGTTGGTTGGAGCGCGGGAAAACTGCCCCAAAAAGATCTCAATTTTATCAACGGCCGATCAGTGTACAGACATACATGTAGTATTTAACTTCACCACAGTCAAGTCGTATACTTCACTGCCACTGCCACACACGCAAGAAACATGCAAAGCCGTACAGGCCAATCCCATGACGTCACACACATCAGCTGGCTGAAGCGAAATTCATGTCCGCAAATTTTGTTTTCGGGCTAACGTTAGCGACAAAATAGGATAGTTTACGCATGGAGGAATAAGAACACACGGTAGTTTTTGGACCTAAGCACAACATGCATTTCAATAGAGCCAAAGTTAGATGTTAAACGAATGGTTGATTGATTGAACAGAGAAAAATAAACCTGCCGATGGAGCAAAAGAGACCCGCGAGAGCGTGCCGTGAGTGTGATGATTTTCATCGTTGCGCTGACCGACAGCTACGGCATGCGTCGGGACTGTCACTCCCATGACTACGCGTACTACTCGGTAATGATCTCGTAACATTTATTGCTCTAATCTTGAACGTTTTTGTCCCCCCAAATCGTGATATAAACACAGCTCATTTGTTGTATGGCTCGTCTGTTCAATCAATCATCAGGAATTCGTTTTGTACTCAATAAATTTAACGACATTATGTTTTTTTATCAATAAAATTGCAGAAGTTATTTTCTTCAGATTCAAATTCCGTTTTCCGTTTCGAGGAGCAGATTCCGCGAATTCCGTCCGTTTTCCGCGATCGCGGAAAATCATTGGCCCTATTGATTACCCGGAACTCCCGTCCACACACACGAATTAGAGTCAAGGTTTTTTTTTTATCATTCCAAAATGACCTTTTCAACCCAAAGCAAACTTGACTTTATTCTTATGACATCATATTTTGTAATTTTGAACAGTTTCTTGAGATGGAAAGTGCGATTTTTTGTTCACGTTTTATGGTTGGTGCCATGCAAATCAACCCGTGTGTTCACTGTGAGTCGTGGTGATTGGCATCTTTACTTTTGCGTTGCATTTTGTCGTCTTTGTCGTCGCTTTAACCCAAAAGTTCCCTTAATTACCGTAACTCCCCAGCATAATTTATTAGGAACCGTACCCATTCAGGCATATTCCAAAACCCACATGGGTAATCGTACACACACACACACTGTTGGACTTTGTTTCTGGAGGTGTGCCAAACCCAGTGTAAAAGACCATCTGTTTAGGGGTACTGTACCTATCCCAACAGATTGAAACAAAACCTGCTGTTGGGATAGGTCTACCTAATAGTTTGCAATGTCACTAGCTAGTTTGGTAAGTCCAATAACTTGACCAAATTCCGGGGAAATAAGGAATTTGTTATTGCTTGCTTTCACTAATCTGCTCTGCATGTAGACTGGTTCCCAGTCCTTTCACTGTTTATTCTGTTAGGCACAGGAACCAGTCTACCCTTTAAGAACTATTTCATATTATTATGTTTGATTAAAAAGTGAGTAACTCTAACTCTAATCGCCCTGAATCCTTCAAAATCCTCTTTGCCAAAGTGGTGGAATTTGGAGGAATGAGGTTACATGGCAAAAATGCGCTACTGATTTCGTGGGATGCACTTTGAAAAGGTCTTGGGTCGGACCTTGTGTTGTTTTTGCTCAGCCACGCATATATATAGGCCTGGATTATGCTTGAAATCCTCCAATATTGTTCCAGGATGTCACTGGCCAAGCCTCATTGTATTGACATTCACTGCCACAGGATTTTGCAGGATTCAGGCAGTGGTCACCCCTCCATGGACCATATTCAAGAAATAATGGAGGAATTTGCAGGATTGAGGCTATGCTATTTTTCCAAGAGGCCAATTAGACGATTGTGCAGGATTGAGGCTACATCCTAGCAAAAAGGCCTAGGGCATGTAGGGAGTTAGGGTTGATATTTGTACTTACAGGTACTTTACATGTACATGTTCTAACAAGTCCTCTTCTGATTGTAGGCCTCATTCATCAGATCATCATAAATACGCTTATTGAAATTAGTTGTGAACATGCTGGTGGGGTCGGTGTATCTTTGTAAATATTAGACAGTAAACTAGCATTTAAACAAATTTCTTTCTCAGGGTTAAATTGATAAAACTAGCACGGACAGTACATCTGAATTTCAGATGTACTTTCAGTACAACTTGTTCAAACTAACCAAATCTTCCCGTGCAAAATGAAAAGCACACATGAATTAGGTATTCTTACCAGTTCACTAACAAATGTCTTCTATGCTTGATGTGTGATGATGTCATGCATCAATAAGGTCAGTTGTCTTAAATCAACCAGTTATGGTGTAGATATGTTACAGGCCTTAACTCAGACTTTGGGGTCAATTGTGACACCTGATCTGGCTTTATTGTGTGCATAATTTAATAATCACCATTTACACCGCGTATGTGTGAGGATTGCTCCTTTCAGCTTAAAAGTAGTAGTACACTAGAAGTATACATGTACATATGTGGGTAATTCTCTAAATTTGGGGTCTGTTTTCTTTTTCCTGTCTCTGTTGCTGACATAGTGTGATTTTATAATTCTGATGTCCTCCTTGATTGTCGTCCTCCAAGAGTGATTATCAACAGCAAACCACCTGTCCAACAAATTGCTCAAAGAACGTTCTTAAAGGGAATACATGTATACATAATTTGCTTTTGCTGTAATTATTAGAAAAGGATGGAATTGGGGGGTTGGAAATATATAGCAAATATAGTTACACTGACTTTTTTGAGGTTTTGGGTTCGAAAATGCTATAAAAACCAAGAAAAACAATCATTTTCCTGTAGTCTGGTTCCCTGACTCCATATAAGAAGAAACAGAGCAGTATAATACATTGGGGAATTGTAAGGTCAGGGAACCAGTCTAGCTGGCTTGTACCCGTTCACAGGTGTGTAATCGATTGCAAACAAGTGCGATGGTCAATTGGGGTCAGTATTTGAAAAAAAGCCAGTTTTTTTCCAACGCTGGTCGGCCGACCAGCGTTGGAAATTGATACAAAAATACCGTTTCTTGAAAGTGACTGTATAAATGTACCAGGTGCCATGATTTTACAGGGTGCTTTACACCGTCATTCACTAACAGTCCAGCAAGGTATTTCAAAATGATTTGGTAGTTTTATTTTTTGATGTTTGCAAATGTTGTATTTTCCCTTTAACCCTAACCTTCCTCAATCTTCCAAAGTCCTCCGGGCGGTTTTTAGAGGATTTTGGAGGATTTGGTCTGAATGCAGCATACAATTTTGGAGGATTGTGGAGAATTGATGGCACTTGGGCATTCAGTATCGGTTGATTTGGGAGGATTGAGGATGAATGGTGTTTGAAGAAGAAGAGGATTTTGGAGGATTGAGGCAGTGGGTATCCTGCAAAAATGTAAAATTTTTGAGGATGTTGGAGGATTGATAATGGTGTGCAAAAAGGGCATACATGTATAGGGTTAGGATTAATGATACTTGAAAATTACAAAGTACATTGTGTACCAACGTAACAGGATCATTAAAAAGTCACACTTTGGACCCTAAATTTATAGAATAACCCATGTACATGTATTTAACATGTACTTAACACATGTATACATGTATGTATACATTCATGTGCAGGCATACACCACGTTATGGGGAAAATTTTTATTTTGAAGCAAATCAGGACCGAGTTACGGCACTTTCTGCTGTCCCTCACAGCATTTTTGGACCTCAGAAATACCTCGTACAGACAAGTGTATGTCACCATGTTCGTCATGCACATGTATGTACATGTACATACATGTAGTATTATGCATGCAAGTTATACTAAAGCCAACTTTATTACATGTGTGTTGTCCATTGAAAGAGCTTACAAATTGATACTGAGAATGGTATGAAATGTTTGAAGTGTTCAGTGCGATAAGTCAAGTGTTTATATTGGCTTCTTTAGGTACATATAATACCTGTACAGATGTACATTTACATGTATTTTCAACAGCTACCTGTTACTGGTTAACTTTTTTTACAAATATATCAAACCTGCTGAAAAAAATTACTGTGAAATTTATCATTTCTGCCTGGTTGTCATTCGTATTGTAGAGACTGAATTCACAGAGAAGTGGTTGGCCTTATAGCAGAGAAATCGATACCTCACGTATAAATATATTGGCAAGTTGCTTTTTTTTGCATATAAATGAAATATTAACCTCTAATTAGTGTAGACCTGTACATTTGAAAAGATTAGTATCGGTACATGAACTCAGCGAATTTACATGTAATTGGGTCCATAGGTTATGTACTGTATATTGAGTAAAAATTGACTTGTTGGTAAATTTCCAGGAATAGCTTACATGTACATGTCTGCCTCTTTCAGTGAAGTAAAAAGCCATACAGAGTGAGATACTTTAGTGTGCTTTAGCCTGTGAGGATTGTGGTAAAATGTCATGGTCACAACTTGCCCATATGCAAAGTAGATGTAAAGCATATATGACTGCTTGAAGAGGTATGTGTGGCTATGGCTATGACTGGCAGTAACACGTGTGTATGGAAAGTGGATTCAGCTGCTAATTTTGCTATTTATAGCCAAGTTTATCAGGCACGCAACTTTTCCTCGTATCAGCTGATTTGCCCGTTTTATGCCATTAAAAATAGAAAACCATGGCGGACAGTCTTGTTCAACTTAGCATTTCCGCATTTTTCAGTCCTTCATTTAAAGAAAATCCAGGAGAGCTATAAATCGCTCTCCTCGAATATTTGAGGAGAGCAAATCGCTCTCCTTAAAATCTACGGATATACAGCGGTAAAACGACGGGTTACCATTGTTTTAGTTTTATTTTGAATATAAGGATTTATTCAAGGGGCTGCATTATTATTAGTTTTTGCATAATAACATATGCTCAAGTTGCGTTACTTTTTTCGTTTTTGTTACTGTAAGACAAGGTAAAATTTATTTTAAAAAACTAACTAAATGGAGATCAATAAAAGGTTTGACTACTGCTTGGGCTTTCATTTTTTAATACAGTTGTCAGTTGGTTCATCACTTGATTATACTTGGAAAATGGAGCGTTAATAAACGGCACATAAAGCAACTGAAAATTTGCTTTCAGATTCGTTAAAATTATATGAAATGTTCAGCCTGAACTATTTCAATTGCTCTACGAAAGCTATACAAAAAGGGCCTCAAAATGACACAAACTTGCCTTAAGTTTTATCGAAACTATCTGCTGTCGATAATCTTAAAAAAATAATGGAAAATGCAGGTCAAGTATGCCATATACACAATGCTAGTCACGACGAGAAGCTGGCTAACAACGTCTGAACTTCGCACTAGTACGAGCGTTTGTGATGCACTGTGTGTGGTGGGCCGGCAATGAGACTCGTTTCACGGTATACGATTTCGGTGAAACACGCTGCATCGTTTCACTTCACATACCAGTAAAACTTCCTCAAAATAAATTCATGAACACGGGAAATACATACACAGACAAGAAAGATCAAGTTTTGTGAATAAGCTTGCAAAGATCGTCCTTCTCAATCGTTGTTTTCTTGGCATTTTTACGATGTCTATTCCGTCCGGCCTGCACGCAAAACACTGTACGGCAGGCGCGGCAGTGCATTTGCACCGCGCGACTATTACATTGACTGGTTACCGCATTTTCATCATGCCTTCATTGGGATTTAGTGCGCGGCGCAGCGGGAACCAGTCATTGCTGCACTCGCACGTACGGGCCCACGTGTTTTCATGCAGCTCTATGCGATATGCAGATTGTGCACGCACAGTATACAGCCGCTGTACACACACGATCTTATACAGTACGTACGAGCTCGGTGTTCGTTCATTTTTAGCGATGTCCAGCGGCATATTAACGTGAGTTTGGGCATTATACCAACGAAAAATACGTGTAGCTTAAGACTTAAAATCCTTTGCGTTTTTATCACTTCTTATTTTTAAACTTCCCGTGTTTGACGAGCCCTCTTGTGGATTTCTGAGGAGCGCTATTTTTGGCGCTCCTTCGAGACAGTCGAGGAGCGCAGTAGGAGCGCCTGCGCGATCGCGCTCCTTAAAAATGAAGGACTGATTTTTTTGTGGCTTCCCAGTTCCATTCCTGCATATTTCTTTGAAATTTAGGACTTTAATTAAATTTAAATACGGCACAAAATGTCATGAGATAAAGGCAATATATGAACAGGAATTACATCTTTTCCCCACAAAATACATGTAGCTGTAGTACTGAGTCATTCAGGCCTTGAACTTCATGTGGGATGCAGCAAGGCTGCCCTGGCTGCACCCCTGGGCTTTTTAGGCCACAGAATGTGTGTGCACACCCATACTTGATATACTCTTTGTAGGAATTTGCCAAATCCCAAGAACAGAATCACAGTCATGCTCAATGATACATGTTTTTTTCTGCGAGGGGGACACATCAACATTGATATCAAGTGAACGTGTTCCTGGGAGGAATGCTGTATCTTGAATGTCCCTTTTTTCATTTAACATACATGTACATTAATTAACTGAGTAACAGTCAATCATTGCAAACATGTTTAACCCTTGCTAGGCATTTTTACCAGGATGCAACCTCAATCCAGCAAAATCCTCCAATTGCCTCCATGTAAAACTTGCATACAGCCTCAATCCTGCAAAATCCTCCATTATTTCTCGAATGTGGTCCTTGGAGGAGAACCACTGCCTCAATCCTGCAAAATCCCCCAGCAATCGCTGTCAATATGTTGAGCCAGAGCCAGTGGTATCCTAGAGCAGTGCGGAGGATTTCAAGTATAATCTAGACCTAAATTTAGGCATGGCTGAGCATGAACAACACAAGGTCCGGCCCAAGACCTTGGCACAGTGCATCCTCCAAAATCAGCCACACATTTTTTGCCACATACATGTAGCCTCAATCCTGCAAAATCCCCCATTTTGCAAAGAGGATTTTGGAAGGTTAGGGTTAATAACAAAATAAGTTTCAGACTGAGAAACTTTTCCAATTTTATCAGAACCGAGACAATTGACTCAATTCTCCATAGACTTTCAATACAACAGACAAAATGGTGTCTGATCATTGGCATTCTTACTATATGCCAAACCGTTCACTGCAGTCTCATCTGGTGATTGTGTTATATGGCATCCTTATCAAAACACTTGATCTACATTTGTATCATGTTGCAGTATTGAGCACCTCTTATCAATCCCACACTTTTCTGGAAGGTGTCATCTCACATTGCATTACGTATTCCTTGGGAAGTCACTAGGGGATCAGGGCTATCATTGCAGTGGGATTATTAAAAGGGTTGTTTGTGAAATGCAAATTATGCGGAACTCAATTTCAATCTGGTATTGTCCTATTGAGGTTAGGCAATGTTAGGTATGTACACATGTACATGTAGTAGTACATGTAGTTTAATCCACATACAGCTCAATTTTATAGATCCTTTGCATAGCAGCCATCTTTGTGGTTCTTGTTTTTATTCCGCATGGGTAAGCACGATAACACAGTACAAATCAGAGATTAAAAAAAATGTGGTTATCCTAATTTTCTTCAAACCGAAGAGCGGTTGACCGATTTCATTGGAAGCTTTTATTCAGTTCATAGTAATGCTGACAAAAAAGTGACGGATGAGGTGCGTGCAATGCCTTCCGCGATGTGTGGGTACAGTTTGTGGGATTCAAAGACACTGAGCCTTGATTTATAAAAAACACTCCAGAGGTGTGATATTCAACAAAATGGGTGGGAACTCTATCGGTCAAATGGGCAGGCTGGTCATGAACCAAAAAGACTGGTAACAGGTGAATGCAGTTACAATCAGAGGCCGTGGAGCAAATTGGAAGGAGTTCCAGTAACTTTCTTTAACTTGTGTTACCCCCCCCAAAAATGGAAGGCTTTATTGTTTTTAAGGTTGGTTTCAAATATCCGTTTTCCAAAATCCAAACTACATACATGTAGTGGAATTTACACCGAAAAAAAAAAAAATCAGGATTTTGATCCGAACACTAGTACACCACTTGTTTATTAATCATTACTAAATAAGAATAACAGAAACAAAAAATACCTCAACATGGCTGTTGAGTGCAAAGGGTTTATACAGACTCATGAATCATCACTGGCATCAAGATTCAGGATTAATGAAAATAGAATCTGAATCAGATTTTGTTTCTGTTGGTATGTTACCGTTGCTTTCATTTGACCCCATTAAAATTGATGGTTGTTGGGTGCCATTGAAAAGTCTCCACAGTAGACCTTTTAAACGTACATGTACATGTACATTGTACATTGAACGGGCTTGCATTGTCACATGAAATCATAGACTTCAAAAAATAGAATAAAGATTGGTACACATCGTGCCACAATGTGCATTTTTTAATAAGAACTTTGTAAGAGACTCAAGTATTGGAATAAGGCAACTTAAGATTGTTTATAGTGGAAGAAAGATCAATAATGAACCTGCATAATGCATTGTAAGGGTACCAGGATTTACACTGCTGTACAGTAGTAATGGTACATTTTCTAATTAAAGCTGGTTCACAATTCACATGAATGCAAATCTGAAGCGAATTTGACGTAGTTAAACATTCTTAGATGTATTTTATCAAGAGTTGAAAAGTGTTCAAGTTTAATGAAAAATTTACACGACATCACAAAGCACATTCCCATTTGCTAAGTGTATCACATGACATATGCAGATGCTGATCAGCCCAAGAAAGAACAAATTTAAGATACGAAAGTATAATTGTGCACATACAATATTTTCATTAAATAAAAAAAATAGTTGAACGTAGTCACTGCTTCAATGTATCATAATACATTTACAAACGTGCATCTTTTCTTTTGTGTTTTCTCCTCCACAGTGATTTTCTCTTCAAGCTCCTGCTGATCGGAGACTCTGGTGTTGGAAAATCCTGCTTGCTATTACGATTCGCTGTAAGTACAATCTCTTTGACATTTTATATGAAATAGGGCTTTCTTAAAATTGACTTCATCATTGTATATGAAGTGACTATTAACGTCAACACTTTGTTGTCAATTATGTAATACTTTAATCTTGTCATATTTCTTTCAAGCTTTATCTCTGATGACATTTAGCCATGGGGAAAAAATGTGTTGTTCATTTTGGTACTTTCTAAGAACCTCATCAGCTGTGCTTCTTTAACCCTAAGGTACCTGAATCCATCAAAATCCACACCCCTGTTTTGGAGGATTTCGGTGAATTCAGGATACCTCCTTATTGAAAAAGGTGGGGGATTTTGATGGATTCAGGACAGTAAGCCTAGTGGTACTGCAGGATTTTGATGGATTCAGAATACCTCCATATTGAACAGTTGGTAGACTTTGATGGGTTCAGGATCTCAACAGTTTAACTCCTTGGCTACATGTTTGGTGTGTTTGAGGTATACACTGGTTGATTCTGATGGACTCACTGGTGGATTCTGATGGACTCAGGACACCAACATTTTTTTGCAAGACAAAATTGATGGGTTTTGGCGGTTTCAGGATACTTTCTAGTAAAAAGCTCAAGGGGTAGGGTTAAGTGACTTTCCGATTTGCATAATTTTCCAATTGGCCTTATTCATGAGTCATCCATGTTGAATTGAAAGTGAGGTAAAATGTTCATTTTTGGAACTTGCGAAGAGAAATGAAAGCAAGTACATTACTAAATAATTCAAGTCTGCTTAAATGAATAATTTAAAATTTGTAATAAAACATTACCTAGTGTTTTAAGCCAGATTAAAAAGAAAGAAAAGAAAGTCAAATAAGGCTGCATAAATAGTCTGGCGCCATCCCATTCAACAGTTAACAATTTATGAAATACATTCAGGGAACACGACAAACATGGCTACCTCGTGAATTAGGTCCATTGCACTCGATAAGGCTTCACACTCGAAAAATATTTCAAAACATGGTTCACTTTTCAAATGTGGTATTGTCACATGTGTTACCCATTGTCCTATGTATTTTACAGTCTGGTGAATGCAGCCTTTGAATGTACGAGTGGCTTGTAACCAGATAAAGGAATAAAAACCGAAACAAGAATGGAAATATTATTGCATTATGGTCTTATTTACAAGGTACATCATGATTTATTATAATGATTATGTTGCTTTACGTGTACACCTACTATCACCCAAGGATTTTATATTTCCTGTTTGCGATGATTTAACGTTGTACTGAAACTTACCATTCACTTCCTCCTTGTTCCTTTCCTATTACAGGATGACACTTACACAGAAAGTTACATCAGCACAATCGGTGTAGACTTTGTAAGTTTCATTTTTATCTTGCAAGTTGCTGTATACGTGTTATGAGAATTTGAAGCATTCTTTCACGCGTATTATGGTATATGTACATGTACATAAACTGAAAGAGATTGCTGTAAACAAAATATGAGTCAATTACATATAAGTTAAAACAGTGAAACTAATCCGTAGGAAAATTGTTAAATATATATGCAGAAAAAGTGTTTATACTCATTATACTCATTTTTTTCATGTTTGAGAAGACCATCATTTTTTGTTTGAGAGTAAACATGTGCAAGTGATAAATTTGTTGCTTGTAAGTGATAAGTGATTGCATTCTAAATGTTGTTTTTTTGGGTCAAAATTGCCATTGTTCATGACAAAGTGAAATAATTTAGTAAGCTTGGAAATGCTTGTAAATGATAAGTGATTGCATTCTAAATATTGTTTTTTTTTGGTCAAAATTGCCATTATTCATGACAAAGTGAAATAATTTTGTAGGCTTGGAAATGCACCAGTTATTTTAAAATCTTGGAATTCATAATAACACAAAAAGTTCATATTGAGAGCGAGATACAGGAAATAAGCATCATGAGGTGTTAAAAGTCACCCTTGTGAAATGTGCTGGTACACATGGTACATTGCACATGTAAATGACCCATGTATTCATTTATTCCCGTGAAATGTTTGAAAATATTTGATGCACGTTTAGATAGTGATTTTTAGTTCGGTGAGAATCAAAGTGAAGACTCTTTTTTCAGTCTCTGAAAAATAGCCATTCATTCAAACATAAAGATATGAAAACAGTTCAAAATGCGCATCGAGTCCAATGTTGCTAGCATGAAAAATATTACGGTTTGATTTTGTTGCTTGGTGCATTCATATTATGCCATGCACGATGTATGTACATTGTAACAGTTTATTATAAAACAATCTTTAGGAACATCTGTCGCATCATCATGTTGCATCATCATAATTTGATGAATTTTATGACTTGTAGAAGAAACTGTCTGCATGTAGTGTCCCCATTCACAGCCAGTGGACTGAATTCAGAATTGAATTTACCTGTAGCATCTTGATTTTTGAATTTCGTGTATTTGGGACAAGTGTCTGGAGAAACATTTGTGCGGTTTTGTCTTTCACAGTTTTTTTTTAACCTTTCATCAATTTATATATGATTTATTTATGATTTATATCACCCCGGCGCAAAAATTCCATCTTAAAATAGTTTATGCAGTACCCGCTGCTATGTACATCAGATTCGAACCGGCCAACCGATCCTGTTAGCTCGGTGGTTGAGTGGTAAGACATCTGCACTAGAAAGCAGGAGGTCGTGGGTTTGAGTCCCACCCGAGTGATCTTTTCCAACTTTCACTCGGGAGGTAACACACTGAGTATACAGTGTTTAAAAACGTCGGTGAAGGGCAAAACCTAATTTGACTTTCATCAATTGGAAACCAAGATATGCTTTAACAATTCAATAGTCTTACATATCTGAAATATCATGTGTTCTAATTGTGAAACAAATTGCTGTAGTCCCTTGTGCATTTGTATGCTGTGTCTGTACGTCAATTGCATTTCCTGTGTACATGGATAAAATATCTTGTAAAGAAACTCTCTGACTAACTTTCCCCTTTCTTCTATTTGCAGAAAATCAGAACCATTGAATTAGACGGCAAAACAATCAAACTTCAAATTGTAAGTACAGATTTGCACGAAACAGCAACAGTTATTATAAGTCTGGATCACCATTTGTACGATCACCATTTTGTTGTAACCGCGCTAGCAGACAAATTCTGTGCTAAACCTGTAATCGCATAATCTTTATTTACGGGATGTACGCATGCGCAGAAGCCAGAATTCCTCGCTAACCTGTGAAATACGCAATACAGTAAGCATGGAATTTTCTGCTACAGTAAAGCAGGGATTTTTTTGCTAACGGTAAGCCAAGCCATGAAATTGGGCCTTGATGGCACAGCCTTTCAGCTCAATCTTTCAAGGGGCGTCAAACCCAATGTAATAGTGACTATGCTCTACCTATCCAAAAACCAGCATATCCTTTGTGATATTGAAAGATTTGTACAGTGTTTGATATGTGTGAATGGAGGAAGGTTCCGTAGAAATGCATTGGGAACTAAGGGTATGTTTTCACATCGTATGGACCGCCACATGACAGGTTATCTGAGCAATAGCTGGCACAATGTTTTCGCCATTGACGGGGGCCTCCATGGATGTACAGTGTTCACTTTCGCCATTGAGGGGGGCCTCCGTGTGTGTATTATTCGCGTATTGGACAAATCTATACTGAAGCGTGGCCCTTTTCTCCCATGCTGACTGAAGAAATAAATACAAGAAGAACTTCCTGCACTGTGAAAAAAAAATGGTGCACCCAATGAACATCTTGCCGACGCCACTAGCGAAGGCGATAGATTGTCTTCCTTTCAAGAACCTTTTGTCCAGCTTGCTGCACAGTATTTTGGTCCTTGGGAGTGGATTTCTTTGGTTTCAACAAAAGCTGGATCAGTGGTGGTTGTCCAGAAGATAATCTCTGTGCTGTAACGGTCCATTGACGACTGCCATGCAACAGATATGCCAACTGTCCTTGTTTCATTTTGTTGTGTGTGTGACATTTTTGGGTCAATCAAATCCATCAAGAGAAGGTAGTTTGTTCATCTTTTTGTGATCTTACTAATCCCTGATTATGGAAATGAATAATCAGGATTAGTTTGATGCAAAAAGATGAACTACCTCCTCTTAACATGCAGGATTTGTTGGGGATTTAGTGAATTTTTCTTTTTAATTTTCAAAACCGTATGGCTTCTGGATTATGGCCTGTAAGTCTAAACATACTGCAACCTATTCAATGACAATTGACAGTGAATCAGACAAACATTATCCTTTGGACAAAAATACGAATAAATTCAGACGCCAACAATGTCAGGGGTGATGGCTCATTTTGGTTGCGCTAGAGTGTACATGTAGTTTTCCATGGGTCCGAGTTTGAATCCCATTTCAGTATTTTTTTTTTTTTTAACCAAACTTTTGTCAAAATACAACCTTCGATTGTTTCCAATGTTTATCTCATGACCCAATAAAACAAAATATTTGATTTCAGTCACAGTAGGTCTGATGCAAGGAAATGTCTCTAAAAGTCGAGAGATTTCTTCATAATCAAGACTTTTGTTAAGTGTTGTTTGTTGTTGGTTCTGACAGTGGGATACAGCAGGCCAGGAGAGGTTCCGAACCATCACATCTAGCTACTACAGAGGTGCACATGGAATCATTGTGGTATATGATGTTACAGATCAGGTGAGAAAGACACACACAGAATTTAATATCTAAAAAAATATACTGTTAAAGGGAATATACGACATTTGCAAACATCGAAAAATAAATAACTACCAAGTTTTTACGAAATACGTTACTAGGATGTTGGTTAATGACAGTCTCAAGCATCTTGTAAAATTATGACACCTGGTGTGAAGTCATTTTCAAGAAAATGGTATTTTTATATACATTTTCAACGGTGGTCGGCTGACCAGCGTTGGAAAAACCTAACTATTTTTCAACTACTGCTCCAAATTGACAATTTTTTTCAGTCCAAATTTTGTTTGCTATTGGTTACATGTTCATGAACGGGTGTAGGCCAGCTAGACTGGTTCCATTGCCTTACAATTTTCCATCATCTATAAATTGATCCATTTTATCTTTTGTGGAGTCAGGGAACCATACTACTTGAACATTTTTGTTTTTCTTGGTTTTTCCAACCTTTTTGAACTCAAAACTTCAAAAATGTCAGTGTAACAATATTTGATCTAATATACTAACCCCTCAAATAGTTCATTTCTGAAAATTACAGCAAAAGCCAATGATGTACATTCCCTTATGATGGGCATTCTAGTACATGCATTAGTAATAGGAGTATGGTAATTCAAATAATTTAAATTTCTAATAGTATTTTTCAGACATGTAACCAAAGAACAAAAAAAGCTAGCTAAATGACTCAACAGAAATATTCAATTGAGGTGTGCTGCATTTGAGTGTGTAAATTATGGTTTAGTTATCAATTTTGGTTTAGTAATCGATTTTATGCAATCAGGAGATATTGTTTTTTTTTTTCTCTTGGCGGATTGCCCTCCATTTTGTAAAGCGAAGGCACAGTTGCATGTCTGTTAACCCTAATGATCCCCATCCAGTTAAACTCCAACACCAGAATTTGTTGGAATCTGTTGGGATGAGTACTGCACTAGTAAACTGATTATGCTTTACATGGGGTGTTGGAATTTGCAAGAGTAAGGAAGTTTCCTTGTAAGTCATCCGGGGTTTAGGGTTAATACAGCAGCAGATTTGTAATAATAACTCACGTTAATAAAAATGACAAGAGTTTTGGGCCACATGACATCTTCAGACTCCTAGCTGAACTAGGAATTGAACTAGGAATTGTACTTTCTCATTTAAAGACAACTTTTTTTGTAAGGGATGCACTGTGTTGGACCCGGACCCAATACAGAGAATTTGGGAGCTTCATTCACAGTAGCAAAGATTTATCACGGCTCCTACATGGGTTCGGTGCTCTATCAAAATTCAACCCTGGTCGGGACCAGGGATGAGAGGCTCTAGCCAGGTAGAAAATCCAAATCCGACCTGGGTGAAACTCAGTTTGAGTTACTGGTACACCTTGTCTACCCTTGTTCAATGAGACCCAGTTCCGCTTATGGTGTACCCTTGTTGATTTCAACATGGGTTGGTGACGCAACAGTGTAAAAAGTCCTTGAGAATTTTCTATTTTGTGTATTGTTCTGGGTGTATTCTGTTATGCAGTTTTTTTCGCCGATAGTTTAAATGTCAAAGCAACAGTGGTTGATAACTCCATTCTTTCTCCTCTCTGACCGAATCCTTTTCAGGAATCGTTCAGTAATGTGAAGCAGTGGCTACAAGAGATCGACCGCTACGCGTCGGAGAACGTCAACAAGCTACTGGTGGGAAACAAGTGTGACCTGACGACCAAGAAGGTCGTGGACTACACAACGGCAAAGGTAAGAGACTGGAGTAGACCTTGACCTAAGTCTGCTGGGTATTTTGGCTAGAACGCATCAACACACACCTGGAGTGCATCAGGCTCCATAATATTGACTGGTCTGGAGTCTCCTCAGTCCTGCAAAATCCTCCCAAGCTGCTGATTGATTTTGAAGGACCTGGAGAATTAGGATATTTTGAAAATTTGAAAAGATTTTGATATATGGGTAGTTTTCAACAAATGTTTCGTCAAGCGGTAAAAACAAACATGAAACAGCCATCAAATTTAGTAGTTTTGATGTGTTTTGCTTAAGATGGGTTTAGTGAAATCGGTCTTAGGACGCGTCTTAGCTAAGATCAATCTTAAAGCGGGGACTCGTCTTAAGTCCTAAGATGAGTCGCAAAGTAAGACGAGTTTCATGAAATCTGCCCCTGGTCCTTTAAATTATTCACCCTTCCACTCCTCTTGAAATTGCAGGAATATGCAGATCAGCTTGACATCCCCTTCCTCGAAACAAGTGCCAAGAACGCCACGAACGTCGAGCAGGCATTCATGACGATGGCAGCGGAGATCAAGAACCGCATGGGACCCGGCAGCGCCCCCTCCGACAGCAAACATGACAAAATCAACCCCAGCAGCACACCGGTTAAACAAGGTGGTGGGGGGTGCTGCTCTTAATTACACGAATATAGGAAGAAAAAAAAATAAATAAAAAACACGGGGGCTTGTACTATTATAAATAGCCTGGTTTGTCTGAGAATCATCCTAGCCTGTTGTTTTGTGTGGCACGTGCTGGAATTGTGTCCTTAAAAAAGCAAACCAAAAATTGGTGATTCCTTGTTTGATGTGGCCGTCGCGTCAACTCGGATGAAATTGAGAGAATGATGTCGTCACTTATATCTTAAATTAATGTTGATTTTTTTTTCCTTTTTCAAAGTGTACAAAAAAAATGGATAGTTCTTGTGTAAATTTGTCTTTTTACTTTTCCCGATTTGTTTTTGTCTTCTGGTCTTGGTGTATTGTTGGTACTGAGGATTTTTGGATAATAACTGTAGCTGCTTTTAAAGGGATTTTTTTTCAAGACTTTTTTGGAATACATGGATTTATGCCCTGATCAAGGCGACGTTCTTTTTTTTCAAACTCTGTCTTTGTGAATAAAACCAGCTATTAATCAGACTTAAATTCATCAAAACGAGAAACTTAGAAACTACATGTATCTTAACAGAGCTAATGTGACAGACAGTTTTAAGGACACAAAACTTGCAGTGGCATTTTTAAAACGGAATGCAAATTCCCAGGTGGTTTGTTTGGCATCCGGGAAGGGGATCGTAATTTTTCTTCCCTGTCCTTTTCCTCCTGCGATACCAAATAAAAGGGATATAAATAATTGTTGCAAAGGTAAGAAGTAATGATGTCATTCCCAACCGCTTTTACTGTGCAAATCACATGGCATTGGAACTAGCTGTGAGGACTTATTTTTTATGATTGTTGTTTGGTAGGAGTGTTTGGCTTATTTTGGGGAACTCCACGTATATATCTCTATGGAAGTTGTGGCTGTCTGCATGTAATATTGTGCATTTAATATAGCAATATTTATCATTGATTGTTAAAATTTAAAATAATGGACTTGAGCTAAATGAACTATTACGTTCAGCCCAGTTCCACGTATCACCACTGAAGCTTATATCTTTTTTTTTGCTTTTTTTTGGAAATGAAAATACGGAAGATACGTGATACCTCCATCTTTGCTGAAACTGTCAATAAATACACATTCAGCTGGCAGTGTTTGGACATGGACATGTCCAACTAATGCTTCTGAAATGATTTCAGAATATCAGCCAAAACAACAAGGATACGAATAGCACCGTGTACTGTAGGTTTATTTGCTGACTGTTGATCCCGTAATACCATCTCTCTACGCAAGTGAAAACTGTCCAGAGGGGAAAAAGTCTTTGGAGAGTACCTGTCTGTGGATCGGTACTCTGTCAATGTGGTCTTGGTTAATAGCATGGCTTGTGGCAGACGATCACCGGTGACTAAGCCGTAGTCTGTACAACGGGACAGGCTTGATGATGAAACGGGTCGGACAAATCTGTTCATCAGTCAGACAGTATTTGAGTCAATTTCAACTGCAGTTGTCAATAATTTTCATCGAGCATGGTCCAGCAGTTTTTTTGGGAACAGTTGTCACTGTGATATTCCTTGGTTCTGTGGAACTCCATTGTTACTAATAATCTTGTCTTAATTTGTGTTACATATAATAGAACTTTAGCTTAGTTTTTGGAATTAAAATGGACAGATATATCATCTATGTGCAGGTATGTTTGAACACAGCCCATCTTGTCCAAATATTTTTCTTGTTGATTTTTTTGTTTTTGTAGAAAGTATAACGAAGTTGTATCTCATTTGTTTGTCAAAATAAACCCCAGGTTAATTATAATTTTCTTGAAACCACTGAGTGTCATTTCAGTCGTCATCATTGGGCAGGCAGACCTGACTGCTGGTCACTATAAGGGAATTGAAGGGGGGGGGGGGGACACGTTAGTTTTGTATCAAACAGGACCAAATATAAATTGCATGGCAGTGTTTCTGAATGAGTGGACAAGTTTTAAAAATTACATCACTAAGGTCGAATGTTTTCGTCATTGATTTAACAATAACCGTTTTGTTGAATCTCTTTCTCTCTGTGGGTTTCTCATTTTGAAATCACAGGAATATGTTAAATTAAGTTTTACTGATGTTTTTTGTTTGGTTAATGTCTCAAAAATTATCTGATCGAATATAAAAAAAAAGCATGTGTTGAATTAAGAGCACGGAAGCTCTTTATTCCTTATTTTATGTTAATTTGTATGAATATCTTTAAAGTATGTATTATTTAATATGTTAACCGAAGTAGAACAAGTCTGTGCACTGTGTGGCTGTGCAAGTCTCGTCTGGGACGTAAAAGGAGAAAAAAATACTTTCATTCCTTTTTGTATCTTTAGTGTAAACAGGTAACGGGCCGGTTGATGCTTCAGGAAAATTTCAGTGTAAAGCAGATTTTTGTTAGGATAACGGCGAACTTCACGATAATTAATGACACTATCAAATTTGCTTTTGCTTTCCAGTGTAACATGAACTTGCCTCACTACCCCTTCTCTATGTCTCATTTGGCCATAAAGGGTGAAGGAATACTTCTAAATGTGGACAAAAAGAGGGCAACTTTTTATAGTGTTTTGCTCTTTTTTAACATGATAAAATTTGTCGCGGTATTCTTCCAAATAGTTTAGGATGAACATTCAGCATTTTTTAGTTACAAAAAAAGCTGGTTTCCATATCGACGTTAAGCTTATGCAGACTACGCGCAAGACTGCACAGACAGTACGCGGAACTTTGCCGATCGTCTGCCAGGTTATTTGCGTCTGTCTGAGTTGTCAGCGACACTTCCGGATGAAATGTTTACATAAGTCTGCATTGCAGTTTGGGTCATGTTTGCATTTCTCTTTTGAGTTTCTTACGTAGATATGGAGACTAGGCTTAATGGTTTCCATGTTGCAGCCAGGGCCCAGCGCTCCTGATTACAGTAAAGAAATTCTAGTACAAATCAACGACTTGGTTTTATAACCAGTGCAGGTGAATATGAAGTACTCTGCTGGTATATGCACTGTTTTCTATACTAACTGGACTGGTTGCTACCCACTGAGTGTCCATTGCACCTTGAAGTAACACATCTGCCATCTTGGATCCCCCAAATGTCATGTCCTGTAGTTGATTTGCTTTGTTCACTTAAAACAACTATTCCGCTAGTATCGATTATCCTTTGCATGTTGGCCAGTTCTAGGAATGGGATTGTTTAAATATCAACAGCGGGGCAAAAAATACAGTTCTTTTTTTCACCGCCTTAACGCTGAAGAAAAATTCCAATACCAACTACGTGTGCGTCATGGGTGTCCCAAGATGGTGGCCAGCGGCTTCAGTGTGTAGGCATTGTCAGCAAGTCCAAGGCCCATTTTCATGGCTCTGCTAACCACAGAATTCCATGCTTATGATCATTTTGTGCTAACTGTGCTAGCAGAAAAATCATGTGCTTACCCTGTAAGCACAGAATCCTTAGTTACAGGATGTACGCAAGCGCAGAAACCAACATTCCTCGCTAACCTGTGAAACAGGCTTACCATAAGCACGGAATTTTCTGCTACTAGTAAGCAGGGATTTTTGGTTAACGGTAAGCAGCGCCATGAAGTTAGGCCCGTATTGGTCAGTGGATGGTAACCTGTTTCAGGCATTATGAACAATGAATACACAGATTTTTTTCGTTCAGGCTTGGGACAAATTTAACATCAACAAATTTTTCTTCTTAGATTAGTGAAGAGGAATGTGATTTTGTTTTAATTGGCGGTCAAAGCCGTTAGATTAGCCGTAGCCATTCTGCTCAACCAGCTTTCAAGGCTGGGACTATGGCTTACATGTTAACGTCGTCATTCCTGTCTTGTCGGACAATTGTTGCGTGAATTTGCTGATGAAGTCCTTGTCTTGATTGTAGTGCAAGCCACATAAAAAAGAAACACACAACATGTAAATACAGAAACGCACTTTGGAAATTTTGTATCTTAGGTATTAGTGTAAGTTATGACCGTGAACTGTACTCGAGTGTGGGTGGGACCAGAGGATGGGTCAAAGTTCAATTTCTTTGGTATATGGTGGTTGGTTTTTTTTGGGGGGGCGGGAAGGGTTGGAAAGGGGTTGCAATGGAAAACCCCTCAGGTTCTGCCCCAAATTATCTACACTTGTTTACTAATTCCTGCTTAATAAATCTTTAAAATACTCTGTTTAAATTACCCAGATTTCTTCCAAATAACCTTTAAACATTTTGGTAGCACATGGAACAACAAACAGTTGATACTTCTCCAGTTTTTAATGGGAAAAACCATTAATGCTCAGATCTACATGTATCGTCAGAGTTATGACCGATTCCCTAGTATGTGTCTTATTGTGCATTACTTGAAGTAATTTTTAAGCAAATTGTATTCAAGTAAATCAGCAAAACAACCAATGCGCAACTCTGTCGAGTTGTATTAAAAGGTAAACAATGGCACTTCCATATCCTTTAATCAGACTCATTATAATCATACAGGCCTGTTTTTTTTGTATCGCCTATTTCCCCAAAATGTGTTTTGTTTCGGTTCGATACCAAAGAACAAATCATAATTAACGACGAGGATAATCCTCAATTCGTAAAAAAATTATTTCCCAAGCACAAAGTAATAATGCTTAAAAGTCCCAGTGCATGTCTTTTTTTTTTCATTCAGGATGGTGTTGAAATTTACTGTCAAATCAAAAAGTATTTCCTCAGTCTAAGTCAATCCTTACCGTGTTTAATTCTTTCCTGGCCGATTACGAATATTCATGAGGTGGTGTTTCAGTATTGAACTGATGTGATATTTGTAATTCCCTACCCCTGTAACAATGTCCATTACGTTTTTTTTTGTTCGTTCCAATATACCACTGGTACATGTAGTTGTAGAAATAGTAAACAGTCCCACACTAAACTATCCAACGTTCATGAGATTGTTTAATTTATATTGTGGTTAACATTTACTGATTACAGACCTGGCTGACTGGGTTTGTCATATGTAATGCAGTCGAGTTTATATTATAATTATTATTACACTGCTGTAGTTTTGCTTTTAGTACATTAATGAATAATTGTAATAAAAAAGAATTAATCGTTAGCCTTCAATCAGCGCCTGTTTGGCAGATTAATAAAAAAAAACAAAGTAAAAATGTATGAAAAACCTCACATTGTAAATTAAGAAATGGTCTTGTCGAGTGGGGCTGTTAAGAACATTGCCACTTTGGAAATAAATGAGGAATGAACTTCAGAGGGGAACTGAATATCTGTCTCGGTGTATCTTTATTTTTGTACTATTTATTTAGTGTAGGCTATTTAGACAGCATCCATCTTGCAGAATGTATCAATAACGTGCACACAATTTGCTGCTTGAGTGTATTCCTGTGGAGCAAAAGCTCTGCACCTCTAAGATGGCTGCCATGAAAAGGGTCTATAGACTATCTTTGGTTTTGTAAATCTGGGGCCATCTGTTTGGCAACCATCAGTGACATAAATTTCACTTTTCAGCTGTGGTCGACGACAGATTTTGCTCAAAATGGCACTTTTACAATTACAATAATGAGAAATGAGATGTCATCTTCATCTGCTAATATTAAATTTAGTGTTCAGATTTAGGTGGTATTTTTTTTCAGAATGCCAGCTCTAAATTTCATGTTAAGCAAAAAGTTTGGCAAAAGTATGGCTGCTATGCAGCAAAATTTAGGTCTATAAGATGAATATCTACAAGGAAAGCGGCTAAGTTCTTGGATCTTCATTGAGTGAAGGGGAATACCTTGTGAGATGAACACAAGTCATTAACCCCACCCCACCCCGCGCCACGCCACCCCACGCCTTGCAATCCTCACCCTCCCCCAAAACCCTTAACAAAACTTGTTGCTTATGTTTATGCCCAAACATTGTTTCCACCAGCCAACGGCAAAGAATTGCCCCTCCAACTTTTCCACACTTAACCCGGTCCCGCCCCCTCCAAATCTTGACCCAATTAGCCCATATCATGACGTGTCTTTATCACAACCCCTCTCTCTTTTATTATTCCATCAACTGTGTAGGGCGCCACCTTTTGACACATGTCTGGTTTCCCAACGACCAATAACGGTTTATAAACGAGGGCAAGCACCATACTTATTTTCTAAAAACATACCGAGACCGGATGATTACAAAAAGTCACGTATTGCACGTCCTTGCACGTGTGTAAAAATGACATCAACATGAATATTTCCGTTATTGTTTGACAGAGAGTGGAGAGAACAACATGGTGTACGTGATGAGGCTCATGCTGCTGTGTTTTTGCTTCGTGTGTTTGCAAGATAAAGTCCTGCTCGACGCACAGAAACACAACAAAAGTGGGGCGTTGCACCGGTGTTTTTGCGAGGTGAGCCCGGTTCCCTCTCCATTCATCAATGCAATGTTGGAAGTGTAGCCGGCTACCGGTAGTTTAAAGGGCGATCGTGTATCTACAGGCCCGGTTCCTATATCCGCTTTTAAATTATTTGACCAACCAAACTAGTTGGCGACAGGTATGTCATAGATTTAAAGGGCAGGGTTTTGAATTTTTTAGGGAAATTTGGGGGTAAATTAAAAACTACAAATGTAGGCTAAAATGATGATGACAACGACAAAATGCAACACGAAAATAAAGATGGCGATCTCCGCGGGGTGTACTGTGCATGCGCAAAGCGCGCTGAATCGCAAGGCACCAACTGTAATCTGCGTAGGAAAATTGTAATTTCTAATTCTACCCAAGAAACTGTTCAAAAATTACCAAAAAAAAGGTGTCACTATTATTAGGCATGTCAAGCTCATTGCTTAATCAGAAAGTGCTGCCTTTTTCAGATGTCTGTTTTTTGTGAAATGTCCAGATTCGTTTGCACACGTTTGCAATTTTCTGATTAGCCTATAAAGAGGGTGAGTATGCTTCTAAAGCAAAAATAAGCTACAAACTAAACCTAAATGTGAAAATTAAAATTTGACAAAGTAGGACATGTTTTGTACCAGACAGGGCTCTGGAGTGCTCTGAAAGGTGCAAAACTAAATCAGGCCCACTTTACTCACAGTTTAGCCAGCAAATTTCTCCAAAAATTCCACTGGGGCAAAGAACATGTCCTCAGTATTTCACCAACCAAGTTTGCAGACTCAATTCAATTTTTAAAGGAGACTTTTCTTCAATATTTTGCACATGAGAGGGAAGTCAAGTGATTTCAAAATGGAGCTAAATACTAGACTTGTACATGTCCAACCATGGTCCAACTATTTAAAAAGACTGACCTCTTCATTCAGTGTCAATAGTCTGGTGGCTTGACTATGGAGAAATGTGTAGTAAATTGAGACTAGTTCCTGCTTCATGTCACATGTTTCTTAAATTCTTTTGGCACGGTTGATTGATGCAGTACTGAAGCTGTGTTGGACTGGTTGTTTTAGGTGCCAGTCTATTTTCTTGTTTTGCATGTTTTCAGTACCTTAAGTTTTGGGACTCTCATACACAGTAGTGAGAGTCCCAAATTTTCGGACTAGTTTTGTACATGGTGGAAGTGTGGCCTTTATTTACGGAGGTAGTCCAGTAAATTGGCCACATTTATGGGGCTATAAACAGGTAGGGCCTATGTCATTAGAGGGCAGGGGGTTGATTTTTTTAGGGAAATTTTGGGCTAAAATGATGATGACAGCGCGGCGACAACACGCGACCCGAAAATAAAGATGGCGATCACTGCGCGATGTACCGTGAGCATGCACGGCTCGCTGAATCGCAAGGCACATCGTGATTTCTACCCCAAGAATCTGTTCAAAATTGCAAAACAGGCGTCATTAGAATTGAGAAAAAGTCTGCTTTTGATTGTAAACATGGTAAAGGTGACTTTTGAGCAATAAAAAACACTTTTGACTCTAATTTGAGCAAAACAGGGGCCCTACACAACATGATTGCCATTATTAATACTAAGAGAAGTCTGTTTTTTGTTGAAAGTGTAATTTTTGAGTAATAAAAACACCCTTGACTCTAATTTGATCGAAACTAAACATGGGCCCAGTACACTACACGATCGCCAGTTTAAGCTGCTTTCTTTCAGTTTCAGTAAAAGAATATTGTTCCTTTTTTTTTAATTTTAAATTGACTCCAACATGTAATAACAGAGTAGTACATTTTCTTTTTGTGATTTGTGACTCTGGAGGATTTTTTTTTAAAGGGAAATAAAGTCCGAAATTGTAAAATGGTCCGCTTCCCATCCAGTGAATATGAAGTCACAACAGGTCGTACTATTATTAGCGTCAACACAGCGTCAACACAGCATCAACACAGCGCTGCCCCTGAGGCAACATGGCTCCGATTTTGGAGCTGCACGGAGACCTCGAGAGCCAATTTTCTTGAACTGAAAATTGCAAATTTCAGACATTTAACCTATTGATTTTATGCCAAAATTTTGTTTTTTGCCCATACTGCACAGTTTGAACAATTTAAATGTGTTTTGGATTGTTGACGCTGTGTTGATGCTTCTGAACTTCTGTGTGTGTTGATGCTGTGTTGAAGCTTCTGTGTGTGTTAACACTACGTCATGTACATGTACATGTATGTTGACTTTTTAAAGGGGGGGGGGGGCGGATATCATATCGTTTGTCCCCTCCCTCTTTTTTTTGTCCCCGAATAAAAATTGTAGCCTACATATGATTCCCTAGCTCAGAATAACCTATTCAATGACCGCGGGGTGTACTGTGCATGCGCAAAGCGCGCTGAATCGCAAGGCACCAACTGTAATCTGCGTAGGAAATAACCAATTCAATGACTCCAAACTCAAAAATAATGTTTAAATGATAGGGCCTAATCTTTGCTTAAAAAATTTGGTAAAGTGGTCAGAAATTGCCTCAGATCACACCAAAGACCATCTAGAATCCAATTATTTTCGGGATCCCAGCACGCCATTAGGGCTTCGTGCTTCGCGCTCACATTAGTTATGATCAAGGTACATGTATGTCCCGTCCCCCCCACTTTTGAAAAGCGATTGACGCCGGTCGCCCTTGATCATGAACAGTATGTTCAATCTTTGTAAGAGCTTTTGACTTGTCAAGTGGGATGATTCAATGGTCAATTGTAGCTCGACACGTCATTGCAAGATTTTGCAGACAAAGGGAAAAAGTACATTGTAGTTTAACTGTCCAAAATGTTGGCTTTCTGTCTGTAGCAAGTAACAGAGTACCAATGTGATTTGTACACATTTTCTGCCCATTAGGGACTAATATCATTTGCGTTTTGACCTGTTGAAACCCTTTATATATGTCACTAATTTTCCCATATAAGTGTTAAAACCCAGTCCAATGGGCAGAGACTATGGCGCAAATTATGACCGATTAGGCCTAAAAAAGAAGAAGTTATGTTGGCGTAACGGGCCAGAAAAAATAGGATAGGTACATGTAGGTCGGTTTTTTTTTTTTTTTTTTTTTTTTTTTAATCCCAGCAACGAAAATGACATTAAGCCGGTAGTAGTACACGATAACAAAAGAAAACAAGGCTACACACAATATTTGTATACTTTTAAACTCATCATCAACCTTTCCAAAGGTACATATCAAAAAGCGGAATCCAAAATCAGACAAAATGTTAGCCGTTTCATCTGCGTCGACATCTTTATATGGACCCGATTCTTCCTTTGAAGTTTGTATTTTTAGCACGGTGTAACCCGCTTTTACACCATCGGCACAGCTCTGGGCGATTACCCCCAGCTCTAGACTCAAATTTATCCGCATTAAACGGTCGAAAATGACCGCTGTACGTACGAAACACTGTACGCTTCGGTACCAGGCGCATGATGCGACGGCGTACGCGCGTTAACCACGGGCGGAGGGGGCCGGCTGGGTCGCGTCGGCCGCCGGGGTTAAAGAATAGTTTACCATTTTTAGAATAAATATATATCAATTGTTATCGTGTAAAATAGTGGAAAATTAATTAAAATAATTTATATTATAATGAACTATTTTTTTTAACACGGAATAAGTAGCGAAGTATTTTCAATAGTGTATGTAGCAGTTCGCGCCGTGCAACAGTCTAGGACGAGGCTATACATGTACTGTACATGTACATCTATCATGCATGCATCGTGCATCGATCTCCGCACGCGCACTGCCTGTAGGCCTGCGCGATCTTCTGCATGTTCGTTGTGTCATGGAGAGGAAGGTGCAAAACATTGTGCACTCCAAAGTTCCACGCGCGCTATCGTCATACAATTGAGGAGAAACAGTCAGAAATGGTTTCAAAATGTATTTAAAATTCATTTCTATAGATTTTAATTATATTTCTTCCCTTCAAAAAAAAAAATATCCAGGGTTGGCCGCATTTTTAGGGTCGGTCGGGTTACGCCAACATAACACTTTTTTTTTTTAGGCCTTAGTTACAGTTTGTCCTCCCATCTTTAGTACCGGTTTAAACATACACATACATGTACATGTTTATGTAACAAACTACATGTAATAATCAAACAAAACAGCTCCTTTGGCATAGAATTTGAACCTTTCCCTATGCCTTTAAAGCAAAAACAATAACACCTACGTTTTGTAAGTTAAAACCAGGTGCCAAAATGAGTACCAAAAATCAAAGATTTTAGCACCCCCCCCCCCCCCCGTTTTTGGACCTTAAATCATGCTACATGTAAACTGCATGTACTTCCATCTCACTGTCACACCACTAAAATGAAAGATCTTGTTGTCCCCTTTAATTTGATACCACACGTGTTGTTGTGATGCTTGCAGTTCTAAAGATATAACAAATTTCAATTTTTTTAATTTGTCCAATTCTTCATGGAATTGCCCATGCGTAATTTTTTTTTTACTTAATTTTCAAATATATTCGGTTTCCAAAATCCAAACTGAATTGTGGAATTCAAACCGAATTTTAAAATATCCAGATTTTAATCCCACCTCTACAAAAACTACTTTTCTTTTTTTCTTTCATACAGGCGTACATTGTGTGCATTTGTATTGCAGCCTGCAACAATTTCATGGAATCTATCATTCCACCTTTTGCAGACTTTGTGATTAACATTATGCCAATCCACCTGTAGTCAAAGCACAACACAAAACCAAAATCCCTTCTCAATTGATAAATATCATTGACATGTTTAATGAGAACTAGATTTAACATTGATTCTGTCAGAACATGTACATATGTACGCTGAGCATATTAATTAGGTAAGGTCAAAATTATAGTATGGTAAAACTTTCTGAGAAAAGGCAAATTTCATTATCATTACATGTTTTTGGCTACAGGTTAATTGCTTGAACCCCCATGTCACACAGGATGAGTGAAAAAAAACGAAACCCAAATGTCAGGACCATTTTTTTTTCAGTGAAGTTCTGCATGCAGCACTTTCAATAATAGGATATGAAAGCCCAATTTGTAAGCTTTCTTTTAGTACAAGAATCATTCAAATCACTCATGTACTTTTCATATTACAGAATTTTAAACACAAACACCGTTTGAAACTTTTGTCCACCTATCACAAAAAAGGTCTCCTGACGATGACTAGAGCAGGCTAGTCAAAACGTTGAGACCAAAGACAAGTTTGTTTAGAACTTAAAGCAGGACTGTTCTTATCAGAACGAAAACTACTTAGCGAAAGTTGATAATAAGCAGCACAAGTTCTTTTCAGAACTAAATATCTTCTAAGCAGTAGTTATTACCACATGGTGTTACCGCAAACCGAAACGATACCGATACTCCACCATACAAAGCCTCAAATCTTATAAAAAGGTAAGTGTTCTTTCAGCTAAACAAAACAATTGACACACATCCCTATGTGAATTGTTTTCGTTTTGCTGAAAGAACACTTACCTTTTTTTTGTGATCCATGGACAGAACTTCAAAACGGTGTTTGTGTTTAAAATTCCGTAACTTGAGCGATTTGAATGATTCTTGTACTAAAAGAAAACTTATGAATTGGACTTTCATATTCTGGAAATGCCACATGCAGAACTTCACTAAAAAAAATGGCCCCGACATATGGGTTTCAATTTTTTTGACTCAACCTGTATAGTATTGATTGAGTACAGACTGAAACTGGTTTTCCTAGGGAAACGTGGACGAATGTGATTGGACACTGATGATGATTCTATTAATTTATTTCATTATCAAAATTTGACACTGTCCTATCCTATGTGTAGATTGAACATATATGTGTAGATTGAAGATTGCAAACAATGCAAAAAACATTTTAAGAGAGAGGCTTTGTTGCACCCTTTCATTTGTGATTCACAGAAATTAATCAAAATTGATAACTTCTCAAGGATTTGTCCTTTTACAGCATACGATATTTACATGTACTTGTCTAAATTTATTTTTAGTGGAATATTGATATAAAGTTGACAGTTCTATTTGGCAGAATTTGATTGGTTGACGTTGGGTTTTTATTTGGAGCTGCTTGTCAAAAACATCTGTTCAACATTTTATTGATGTCTTCAGTTTGCCCACAGTGAAAGCTTGCATGCATTGTGCGTGACAAATTGTCAATTTATCTGTTTCGTCTGCATGGTACATGTACACGTAGCTTTTTCTTTTTGAAATAAAATTGAATGTATATTAGTTTTACCATCTATCTGGTTTCAACAGCTTGTCCTTCGACCAAAAATATCACAATTAGGAAAAGGGAACACTTTGGGATTTTTAAGTTAGACCATGTCCGATTATGTTGTCTACAGCTATTATCTACAGCCTGTCTAAAAAAAAAATGGTACAATCAGAAAAAAAATTGGTTAAATATGAAATTTCAAAATAAGTCATTCTTACTTGGCATAATATTAAAGAACAAAGACTGGGCTTTTCAATAGTGTTTGTTTGATCTTATTTGCTTTTGTCAATTCAGAGATATAATCAATTTAGTGCGATACACCAAAATCGATTTTGTGCCACTTGTATGCATTGGCAGAGTTGTTTCGAGTACTGTGCCATGCTGTCTTGAAGCTCACAAAAGATTGCAACTTGGCAAAAGAAACAAACTCGATTTTTGTGTTCCGCAGTAAACTGGAGTTAAGCCTGGTCTTTTTTCTTTAATGTGATGCTCAAAACGACTTACATGTACTTATGTTGAGATTTAATATTGAAAAAAAAAATCGTTTTCGATTGTACCATTTTTTGGGGGAGATCTTTTAACAATTGCAGGCCTGGACTTTTGTCTGAATTCAGACTTTTTTAATCTTAGAGAAAGATAGAAAGAAATGCATCTTTCAGACCTTTCATCCAATTGTGAGAATTCTTTTTAAAATTTACAGTCTCATCAATTGAATCTATATATGTGTTTGCAATTGACATGTTTATGTACAAATGTCCGAACTGGTAGCTGTAGCTCAAATTTGGAAGCCTGTTTCGGACATGGTCGGACTTAAAACAAAATTCTACGTGACGCTTCTACACTGAACATTTGTATATTGTACAGGTTGGTCTTGCCTTTTGAATGCATTTGGGTTTGTCATAGGATTTGCACAGGCAGTGTGAATTACCAAGATTAATCACTTTGATATTTTGAATTCATAGGCACGAAACTGTTTCAGAAACTGTACATGTACCGGTATAAACAGCTTGTCTTTGTACACATCACAGGCAGCTACACACACTTACCAGAGGCAGATCTATTAGGAAGATTTGGGGGGGGGGAGGGGGGGGGGTTAACACACCCACCTTGACCCCCCTAAAAAATCAAAATGTGCCTGCTGAACCCCCCTCTTGACAGTTTAACCCACCTCATAAGCCAAACCTGGATCCACCCTGCTGACAAGGGCGGGAAATCAGGACAAAGTTATGGGGACTTTCTCCTGTCCCCATAGCATCTTCGGTCCCCATAATACCATGGGATAACATGTGTGTAGTCCCCACAGTTACTGAACAAGAATGTGTGGGCGTGTTCATCTATTCAAACCGTGGACGAAAAATACCAGAGAACAAAAGAGAACACTATCGTCCACGATTCCCAGCATACGTCCGCGATTGGGGTCGTGTACAAAACCTATGGGAGTCTTCCTAAAAAGTTAGAGTACAAACAAAAGAGGGACAAAAGGACCTCCACGTTTGACGGTGTGAACAGGACTGTCTGTGCGCACATGTGCAGGTCCTACAGTGTACAGTGTACACATTTTACCAAATGATGTGTGAAAAATGAATTCAGTGATATTTTTCCATTTTAAGTTTTTGCTGACTTGTTTCATTACAACTGGATCTGAAAGGAAGATAACAGTGTTGATGTCAATGTTGATCTGCTAGTTAATTTGAGCTCTGTGGTCCAATGGTTACGGTGTTTTGACTCACGTGCCATGGTACGTGGGTTCGAACCCTGACGGGGAGGTGCTTTATGTGTTCTTGGGCAAGACACTTTACAACAATTGCCTCTCAGAATGCGCTGATCTCGAGCTGCAAAAACTGGTCTCATGGCCTGACGAAAAGGGGTAATAATTGTGAAGTGCTTAGAGACCTTTGGTATAAAGCACTATAAGCACCATGTTATTTGTATAGTTTGTTTTTTTCCCACAGCTTGATGGCCAAGTGGATGATTGCAATTGTAAAGTGGAATCAGTCGCCGACTTCAATAATCTCAAAATCTACGAGAGACTGCGAACCCTCCTGACCCGAAACTTCTTCAAATTTTTCAAGGTAACGAAATGTTTTGCTCAAGATTCAGTTGCCCTGAACTAGAAGTATATCCCGTTTTTCATTGAAGGTAGATGAAGGCCAGATGAATAGTATACAGTTTGTAGCGTGGCATACAGGAATTATACGGCAAAGGCGCTCAGATTTCAACTGTGCTGCTCCACAAAGTATGTGTACACGTATGCACCATATGTTTCCCAAAGATCTTGGAATAAGACAAAAGTATATGACAAAGTGGACTCAGTATTCCTGGATTTTTCCCATTCAATTTAGTTGACTTATTTCTCATTCATATTTGTATTCATTTCAACATTAATGCTTACTGTGCCTGCTAGTGCTACCACATGGAAAGAAAAAGTGCAGTGCGTGTACACGAATGTATATTTATGACGACAGCTTTGGTGTTGATCTGGTTATCTGCAGAGAGGGAAAAAAATAGTACTTTTGAGTGCACCAAAATTTACAAAAGGAACTCCATAATTATGTGTGTAACTAATAATCGTTGGTTGGTGTTAAGCCATCAGCACCTGTACTACGTTGTACATGTATATTAAGGCCAATTTACATGTATGTGACTTTGTCGCATGACATACATGTAGTCAGCAAGTCGCGCATTTTTATAAATGTACACAAATCAAATATGCCCTCACATTTAAGCGGCAAAGATGTGCGTCGTTTTTGCTCATTGATTTGTGTATATTAGTGAAAGCACGCAACGTTGTTGTACGACAAAGTCGTTTATGTGTAAACTGACATTTACATTGTAATTATTCCCAGATGAATTCATAAAACCATACAGTGCTGGGGCGGTTTTGGGCGGTCCAGGGAGTGACAGGCAGGGCGTTTTGGGGCGCTTCAAAGTCATCATTTCAAAGCATAGATGTACAGTTGTTAGCATATGTGCAAATGCTATTATTAGATCATGGGACATGTATTAAAGTTAATAGTCTGCCATGTTACAGTTGAACAGACCTGAACTGCAGTCTGCAATGTAATGAGTTTAACCCAGCATGTAGACTGATACCACATATATAGTGTAATTTGCCAAAAAAATGAAGCACATTGCATTACCAGAAAAAATAATTGACATTTTTCAACGTCTATACAACACTGTAGAAAAACAAGAGATCTATGCACAATTTGTATATCTGAAATAACTAAAATAAAGAATGAAAGTAAAACGTCAGGAAATTATTTAAAACATACTGTATCAATAGAAACATGTATTAAAATGAGCATGCACTCATTTCAGACAAGTACACTGTAGACATTCTGTTGTACCAGAATTAAAGGGAAGATACAACATTTGCAAACATCAAAAAATGAAATGATCAAATTATCACAAAAATATCTTACTGGATTGTTAGGGAATGACAGTCTAAAGCATCCTGTAAAGTTGTGGCTCCTGGTGTGCTGACATTTTCAAGAGAAACTGTATTTTTAAGAAAAACTGTATTTTTCTAAAGGTGGTCGGCTGACCAGCGTTGGAGAAAACCTGCTTTTTTCAAAAAGTGCTCCTAATTTGTCATATTTAGTTTACAAGTCTGCAATTTTTTTGCAATCAATTACACACCTGTGAAGACTACAAGCCTGCTAGACTGATTCTATGATCTTAGAATTCCCCAAAGTCTGTAAATTGCTCCGTTCATCTTAAGTGGGGTTAGGGAACCAGACTACAAGAATATGATTGGTTTTCTTGGTTTTTCCAGCATCTACGAACCCAAAACGTGAAACAAGTTAGTGTAACAATATTTGCTATCTAACATACTAATCCTCCAAATCCATTTATTTCTGAAAATTGCAGCAAAAGCAAATGTTGTACATTCCCTTTAAATGCCAGTCTCTACAATACTAATGTTTGTTTCTCCTCTCCTTTTGTTGAGTTGAAAAAATATTTGGAATTATTGCTTTTCAACAAATCTTTCTTTTTCCTGGAGTATCACAGACGGTCTTGTTGTTGTCCACTTTTACAGGTGAACCTTGACAAGACGTGTCCCTTCTGGCCCGACGATGGGTCCTGTGCTCTGGAGAGCTGTGCTGTCTGCCCATGCCCAGATGTACGTAAGCTTCTTAGTTGGAAGATTATCAATTCATCATTAGACATGTAAGAAGTTGAACCATATGTGCATGAAAATCAAAACAATCTTAGATGAGAGGGATTTGCTGAAACTGCAAGAGTCTATATTTCTATATTTCATTGTTGTTTTAGAGTTTACATCCATGAATAAAACATGGACTGTTTGAAATATCAACTTCCTGTTAATTTGTCCATTGTTTTGTACCTTTTTTAATAATAAAATTCCCCTGAAGTTTCCACACAATTGCATCTGAGAATTTTCCTAAAACTTGTACGAAATATTGCTGTAAACCAAAATTTAATGAGGAAAAATAAAGAAACATATGTCATGTGCATTTAATTTTTAACGACAGTTTTCACAGTAGCATACAGGTTGACAATAAGACCGCGTAATTAATACACGTCTTGTGAGATTAAACGAATGTGTAGTCATGCATTGATCATCAGAATTTAATAACCTGATACATGTATGCAGTGGTGCAGTGCGGTGAATCTTTCTTTGGACGTGATTAAAAACCTGCCAGCAATTTTCTATTATCTATTCAGTATTTAATATACAAACATGTACATGAGTGTGCTTGAAAAGGTGGTTGTGAAACGAAGTGACAAAAATGTTTATTTCAGGCACGTGCATGCACTTGTTGAAATTCATTACAAAAAAATATCTAATTGTTGGGTCACGATTTATTTATTTTATATTACACTCAGAAATAATTCAAGTGAACCTCGTTATTTATTGACGCACAAGAATGTACATGTACATACATGTACATGTTATTGCCTGTAAGTGGTGCTGTGCTCACTTAACAGAAGTGCTCTAAATTGCTTTCATACATGTACATATGGCCTTTGCAATTAACAAATTGGTTGCTATGGTAACCAGAATACACTACCACGCAGTCAGCTTGGACAGTGTTCTTACATCTCTAACAAAATAAGAACTTTTAATTGGGTCTTTTTAGTAATATTTTTGAAAGCAATATCTGTGAATACGTACAGATTGTTAACAAAATTAAATCCATAATTAGATTCTACATGTACAGGTCAGTAAATATTTTGATGTTGTGGAAACTGCACGTAGGCCTACCTTTTCACTTTGCTCTAATAACTGAGTGTACGTGGATGTACATGTGCAATGTGCATGTATGGAGTGCTTGACAACGCACATATGTTGCACACTTAACTTTGAAATGTGCCCTAGCCGAAGCTGCGTTATGGGGAAAGTTTCTGTTGTCAGGGAAATTATGACTGAGTTATAGGGAGGTTTTGCTGTCCCCATAGTCATGATAGTGTCTTCCGTAGCCATGGTATTGCTCAACAGTATGCGTTCCCCACAGTTACGGAACAAGATATTGTGAACTTCTGAATGTGGACACTAATTGATACATGTACGTAAAACAACCAAGTATTTCAGAGATTACATGTATCTGTCAGAAAAAGAGACACAAATGTACACATTTTCTGGGACTATGCAATTCGGGTGATTCACAATGCAGTGCGCCACCAAGAGTTTGCCATGGAGAGTCAACTTTTCAAGTTTACGGTCGACAAAACATGGCTAATTCGAACATGTTGAATGAGTGTCAGTAGACAGTTTGAGCTAATTTGTTATAGATTTGGGCAAAGCGTTCTGCCGCCTTATGAAAAATTACCATATTGATACAAAGAAAAGAAAAGTGCAAACATATACTCGAATCATATGCTTATGAAACTACTGACCGGAAAATTTCAAATGTCCCGCGCTGCAAATTTGTCGACCATCTCCCACAATGCACTGGGAAAAATGAACTCTCTGTGGCAAACTCTTGGTGGCACACTGCATTGTGAATCGCCCGAATTGGATATGCTGTAATCTAGCTGACATACAGACAAACATGCACACTTTTGTGTAGTATTCACGAAAGCTGTTACTGTCTCTCTAAAGATGACCCTAAGACAACCATTAAACTAATGTATTTATTTTCGCGTCAAACTCGCAGATATTGATTTTTTTTATGATGGGAATTAAGCCTACTAATGTATCATACAGGGCATCGGTTTATGCAATTACCCTTTCTCATAGGTATTCACTGGCAAAATCATATCCGAAGAGTAAGAATCAATAACTTGATAACACAAATCATGAGTCTACGGTTTCTGTGAGGTCTAGTACTCTCATGACTCTGTGGAAATGTAGTTAAAGTGCAGTCTAAAATATATATTCCAATTATATGCTTTGAAGTATTTTTTTCCCTATATTTTAAAAGAATTATGATTGATTTATTTTTAAGTTGAAGACATTTTTTCCCTTGTTATCTTTCTGACAGGACCAAGTACCCTGTGGTTTGAAAGACAAAGAAGAAATATCTCATGGAAAAGAAAAGGTAAGTCATGAAAAATGATTCAGAAAAAATCTAAAACTTTCTGTTTGGAGTTGAATAGACACCCCGTGAAATTATTCCATCTGGCTTTCTGTCATTCAGAAGAAATTAAGAAATGTAGGTGATTTCCAGAGATCAGTCAATGGACTGATTTTTGGAAATAAAGAGTGTTATCGATAAAAACATATTTCGCGATCAAAAGGGTGTGCATGATTTTTATTTTTTTCTTGAAATGTGAAACTTCAACAGGTTAGGTTTTCAACCCTCTTCTTTGGATTTTGAGTGGTGTTACTATTGTAAACGATCAAAAATACTTGAAAAGCAAATGATCCTGCATGTATTCCTTTAAGTGTGATCATTTGAGGCTGTTTCAATTTTATCTTTAGCTAAGAACTGGAGACGAATCCAACTTTTGAAAAATGACACATATTTGCTGCCTTGAAAAAAAAAAAAATATATTCTGCAACATTTATCAACTGGTATTCAGATGTTATTTTACTGGTATTGGCTAAACCCTGTGCAGTACTTAAAGAAGCCGGAAGCAGGGGGGAATGCTGATGGGTCATGTGACTCGAGGAGCGATGAAGAAATCCGCCTGAGTGCCCTAGACACCACCATCAGCAAGGAGAGCGAGGCTGCCTTCAAGACGTGGATGGAGCACGACGACAACTCCGCAGACTTCTGTGAGCTAGATGGTACGTCACAGTAAAGAAAAAAACCCCATAAAAACGGGCACTGCCAAAATGTAATTATGTGCACAGCCTCGACTCCATTGGCTACGTGCGCGTTCCTTCACTAACCCTTGGCCATGTAAAATGCGTAAACAACCCTTAGTGACTATTCAGAGCCGACTGTGTGCCTATTTCGAAGACTGCACGCCCGATATTCGCTCGCGTTATCTTCTGCACGTCACGTCACGTACGAACATTTTTTTTTCAAGACTGCGCAATGCATGAGGATATGGATTCTGTAAGTCTTGTGTTTCGCTCTCAAAAACCCTGTATCTTGTGTTGTGAAGGGAGGACAGTGGTATGTACATTTAATAAAATCCTTGCTCTATAACGCGAGGTTGAAATCTCATGTTTAAAAGGATTGATTCTAACAAAAAAAATCTTTCAAAATTTTAAGCACTGCATCGCGTGTTAAACACATTGACTGCTGTCCTAATTTAAATGTGCCAAATAGAGGCATATTTAAATTACACAATTCCAGGGTTTTAGATCACGCAAGGCATGATGGGAACCAACATGGCGCAGCAAGATCGTACTCATGGAAACAAGGTTGTGTTGTGTATATTTCTTGTGACTGGTCTCAGCTTTGCTGAGCATATTTAAATTGGCTTTGCAGTATTTGCTGCTAAGCACAGAAAATATTTGCTTAGCAAATACAGGTTACCAGCCACAGTGCCATGCAGTGTATATTGCTTGTGACTGGTTCCCAGCTGAGTTCTGCTTAGCGCATTAATTTGCTAAACAATATTTTCTGCTGAGCCGCTTGCCTGTTGATCTCAAGTCCATCACAAACCAATCACAAACCAATCACAGGTCCATCACAGGCAATCACAAGTCAATCACAGCATCAAATCACAAGTCAAGTAGCCAGTAACAGGGCACAAGCATTTTCCTCTAAGCAGCTAGCCTGTTAATCACAAGACCATCACGAGTCAATTACAAGGCAATCATAGGGCCATCACAAGTCATTTATAAGTTCATTACGAATCCATCACAAGTCAATCAGAAGCCAGTCACAGGACACTCACAAGTCAACCACAAGCCAATCACAAGTCACTCACAAGTCAACCACAAGCCAATCACAAGTCACTCACAAGTCAACCACAAGCCAATCACAAGTCACTCACAAGTCAACTACAAGCCAATCACAAGTTCTTCACAAGCCAATCACAAGTCACTCACAAGTCAATCACAAGCCAATCACAATTCACTCACAAGTCAACCGCAAGCCCATCACAAGTCACTCACAAGTCATCCACAAGCCAATCACAAGTCACTTACAAGTCAACCACAAGCCAATCACAAGTCAACCGCAAGCCCATCACAAGCCAATCACAAGTCACTCACAAGTCAACTACAAGCCAATCACAAGTTCTTCACAAGCCAATCACAAGTCACTCACAAGTCAACCACAAGCCAATCACAATTCACTCACAAGTCAACCGCAAGCCCATCACAAGTCACTCACAAGTCATCCACAAGCCAATCACAAGTCACTCACAAGTCAACCACAAGCCAGTCACAAGTCTATCACAACATCAGATCACAAGTCAGTCACAAGCCAATCACAAGTCATTCACAAGTCAACCGCAAGTCAACCGCAAGTCAACCACAAGTCATTCACAAGTCAACCGCAAGCCAATCACAAGTCATTCACAAGTCAACCGCAAGCCAATCACAAGTCACTCACAAGTCAACCACAAGCTAATCACAAGGCACTCACAAGCCAATCACAGGTCCATCACAAGTCTATCACAGCATCAGATCACAAGTCAGGTAGCACGTAGTAGGGGCAAACACTTCCAAAGGAATGCCTTTGTAACAGCTCTTTCCAGTACCTTGACTTGAGATCTTTACATGTGACTTGTGATTGACTTGTGCTGACGCGTGTGGACTTGACTGAAACACTAGTCATTGTTTTTTTTTGCATTTCCTGTTCAAAGCATTTAACTTTCTCGATGTTCACTTGGTGTCCGCAGATGAACAGTCGGTTGGCATGCAGTACGTAGACATGACCCTAAACCCAGAGAGATACACAGGCTACAAAGGAGAGTCAGCATGGCGGATCTGGAACAGCATTTACAATGAGAACTGTTTCAAGTAAGCACCATGACTACATTCAGGACAACGATAGCCTCGGTCAAGGCGTTCAACGATAGTGTCTGATGATGGATGGTCGGCCGCTAACATTTAAACAGTAGCCGCGCTTTGCAGTCACACATACTGTACGAGACGCAAACAGCGACCTCGTGCGGCTAGGCTACAATATACAAAGCAGGTCATGCTGGTCCAAAGCCTAGGAGTAACGTTCGCGTTGGCCTGTCTTTTTTGGGCAATTTTCATTATTTTGTCGCTGGATTTATATCGAGTTGTATTTGGTATGCAGACTCCAAACTTGTTGGAGAGTGTATCCACACTATCCAGCTGTCTATCCATGTAAAATATGAGCCTCCACAACCAAGTACTGAATAATAATCTCATCTTTATTCGCATACGAGTTTGTCACTGGAAACTCAGTGACAAAATAAAGAAAAACATAAGCCAAGGCGAACGGTTGTTCCAAGGCGTTTGACCAGCACCAACTGATTGTATATTGTAGCCTAGCCACATGAGGTCGCTGTACGTGCTTCGTGCAGTACTCCTGTGAGTGCATAGCTTGCGGCTACAGTAAGTGGCCGGCCATCGATCATCGGACACTATCGTTGAACGCCTTGACCAAAGCTTAAGAAACCACTTCTTAGTGCCCTTTCACACTATCCAAAATCTCTGTGTTAGACACTGGTCAAATGCCAAGATTTTTACACCCCCCCCCCCATTTCTGGCTAGGAAGAGAACAACACGGCTTCTACATGGGTCCAACACTCTACACAAGAAGAATTAGCAGTTGAGAGGCTTTACCTCGGTAGAAAATCAAAAATCTATGCTTGACCCCTGTTCAAGTGTACGTGAAAGGTATGCCTTGCCTTTCCATTTTGATTGAAGCTGGTTCTATTATAAGATGGAATTTTGCGTCGGGGTGATATCAATCAAATTAGGTTTTTGCCCTTCACCGACGTTTAAACACTGTATACTCAGTGTGTTACCTCCCGAGTGAAAGTTGGAAAAAATCACTCGGGTGGGACTCGAACCCACGACCTCCTGCTTTCTAGTGCAGATGTTTTACCACTCGACCATCAAGCTAACAGGGTCGAGTGGCAGGTTCTGCCCATGTTGAAGCCATGTTGATTTAAACACGGGTAGGCGAGACAATAGTGTGGAAAGGCCTGTTTTGTTGCACTTTGGGGTTCTGTTTCAAAAGGATGGTTCCATCCAGTAAGAAGCCGTCTGTGACAGTGTGTGATAATGGTTGACTTGGGTCAAAATATTTTTGATAATTAATGATGATTGTCTTTAAAAGAACTTTGATGTTACACCATGTGCTAACAAGTACCATGAATGCCTGTTCAAGAATATGTACATGTAGATGGTGTTACCAAATAGTGAAAATGCAGTTGGAATAGTGGTTTTTTTTTTTGTATTAAAATTCACCTGAACGCCTCTCTGGCTAGATGATATTTATCAGTCACAAAGCCTTGTCACACTGCAGCAATACCGTAATGAACACGAAAAAATCTCTACAGTTCAAATCCATTGTGGATGGTCACGCTGAAAGGATAAGGAGTCCAACACTTTGTTAAGAATATGATCAATGTTGCTGGAATAGCTCAGCATAGCAAGTTTCTTTGTGCAATGTGTTCTTTTGGCCAATCAGGTGCGACGCATTAGTCTTTTTTCTCTGCCCATTTCCTTCCCTAAATCCAATATAAGGCAGGCTCATTCTTGGTGTCAATGTTCCTGAAAATGCAAATTTTTGACATCATGGCAAGTATTTTCCCTGAAATATGTGCAAATTGGGGGCCCATTCAACTTTGGTGTCTTAGGTTTGGCCACAAATTCTTTGTGACGTCAATTTTTTTTTCCATTTGCATTTTCATTCACGTCAAGTATGAACTAGCCTTTGAAATATTTTTCATTTTGGTTGACCAGCCTCACTTGTCTTTTTTTCTGTCTTTGACAGACCAGACCAGCCTGCCAACTCGGAAGGGTACAAGTCGCTGCTCACTGACAAGTCCGTCCGAGGTAATGGCTTCCAAGGTGTTACAGCCATCTTTGTATAGTTCCCTGTATCAGAAATATGCCTCACTATTGATTTCCAAAGGAACCCTTATTTGGTGCCAGACTATCCAATTGCTGGCAGAAGTTAGTCTGCGTCCGAATAACTTGGCTACGGCTTGAAATAACACACAGGTCTATGGGTAGTGGCTGCAGCCACTTCCATAGGCACGCGTGTAATTCCTAGCCGTAGCCAAGTAATTCGGAGTCTGTGACCAGATTTGATGGCTACGGCTTGGTATTGCACATGCACCCAAAGACACGGCTAAATGCACTTCCCATAGACGCGTGTGTTATTTTCCATCTGTGGCCAAGTATTTCGGACAAGCCTTAATATCTGCAGATAAAATAGAATCATGAACACATGGCTGCAGCATGTTGTTGCATTCCTCTTCTTTTTTAATATTGTGTTTATTGATTTACATGTTCATATACGTCTGCATGGAGCTGAAGTAATAATTTTGTTTTTAAGTCTTGCAAAAAGTGCCACGACTGCCATTATAGTACTTTAGTAGGGCCTAAATCAGACAAAAAGTTACCCACACATGTTGTTAGTTGTGTTTACCTATGGCTCTGTGCAAAAAAATCCACCCAATATTGTTTTTTGGCTGAGCACCATATCGATATTACAGTTGTGCCCGTGTAATCAGTCTGAAGTACCCAAGGCTGTGTTGAGGCTAGACTTGTGGGCAATTCACTAGACAGTCGTGTTTTTTCTGTCGGCGCCCGCAATATCTACTGGCAAGGCCTGCGTTGTGTATCATGTTAATTAACCTTCAGTCTTCAGTGGTTGACACTCTATAGCAGCTCTCTGATCTAAACTGGAAGGGTGACTGTGACCTCACAGTCGGTGCGGTGCAAACAAATATGGTGCTGTACATCAAAACTTGGGTGCGAGTGAAAATCATGCAGACTGGTTTAGAGGGTCCTCATAGGCCGGTGGCGACATAGCACTGATGGTGTTTAGTGCTATGGGCTTGAAGGCACAGAAGGAGGGTGCACACACGGCTGCTTCTGGAAGTCTGTTCCATATCCTGATGGTTCTTGGATAGAAAGAGCTTAAATCAGCAACCAATTTATCCACATGTGTTACTTGTGCTTACGTATAGCTCTGTGCACTATGCCCCCCTTGGCTACGTTACTACCCCTGCTCTCCTCATTTTTCAACCCTTCAGTTGCTGGTAGATTCCTCAGTCCTTGTCCCCATTTATAAAATTATGAAATGGTTTGACAGTTTTATGTAGTAATTCCAAGGAATAACTTTTATTTCATTTACCATTTGACATTTAAATTATTCTGCTGCATGACTTCTTAATTTCTGAGCTTTCAAAACCAATCCTGCCATGGCCCCTTCCAAATTGTTTTGATTCCGTTCATTATATATTATATAAACCATCATTGCCACAAAAATACCGGTCGTGGGTAATAACCAAAAAAAGAAAAACACTGCATGTAAAGGGAAAATCAAGGTTTGTGAAACCAAGGTTTGAGGTTTCCCTCTCAGGGAGCAGATCACAAGATGAAGGGCTGCATGTTTTTGAGAAATACGTGTAGTTGAGGTCAAGTCCATCACATGTCATATCACAAGTAAGGTCTCAAGTAATAGGGTTTAAAATGACAACAGAATGCCTTTGTCACATTTGACGAGAATAGCATGTGACTTGACTTGAGATTGAGTGCGTGCGATTACTTCCCCGCGCTTACTCGTGCAAGAGCGACAGCGTTCGATTTACCTCTCACGTGACTTCTCGCGCTTACTCGAGCCTGGCCCAAGTGACCGGCTCTTTGAGCCGGTTAGTTAGGTAAGTATCCCATAAGGCCATGCAATAAACATGGCTGCCAACGTGACGTCCGGCGGGCGCCTCATCTCAGGCTGAGTGCTTCCGGAGCTACAGCTACGTCTATTGTCAGAGCATCCCCGCGTATTTTCGATGGGCGCAGACCTAGACCTAGCTCTAGAGAGTTGATTCGGATGCAGCCTCAGTGTCCTGTCAAAGGTCAACTTTCCAGCTCTTGCTCAAAACTTTATCTGAAACCGTTCGTTTATTTAGCTCCACTGCGCATGTCTGTCATCACGCGAGGAGCAGGCGCGAGTAAGCTGGGGGAAGTAATCGAACGCACTCATCGAGTGACTTGTGATTGAAGTGTGATAACTTACAAAAGTACGGACATGACTGGAACACTGCATTTCCAACAACCTTCTATAGTCATACCATCCAATTTCATGAAACGGTGCTTACCTTAGGTAAAAATTGACTTGGCTATGGATAGCAGTAACATATGTGTCTATGGGAAGTGGCCTCAGCCGCTTCCATAGTCACAAGTGTGAGTGCAAACTGTAGCGAAGTGATGCGGCCCAAGTAGCAAGCCTGTGCATTCTTTCATACATGAGTGGACTAGAACCCCCTACTGCAAGCCCCCCCCCCTGCTGTGGCTAAGCCTTGTTTTATTTAACCTACCTAACATTTTAATCCCCGTCTTTAATTTCTCCCCTGTTGCCCTCATCTGATACCCCGCAGTTTCCAAATACTTGAAAGGTAAAAAATAGTCCCAAAACCATCACCATCCATTGTGCTACATGTATTCAAAGATTTGTGCATTTTGCAGTAGAGCAGTTAAATGTTAGCTTGACTGGTTGCAAAGCATGCTTGTTGTAAAGTTTAAGGCTCACAAAAATAAAAATAAAGAGAAAGAAAACAGAAAAACAAAAAGAAGATAAAAAAATGCAAAAAAACCAAGGCCCTCGTTCAGGTCTTAATGTTTTGATGGATATCTGTTTATGTTAGCCAATAGATAACTTGAGTTGTCTATGAAAGTACGGCTGTCCACAAACAAGGTTAAGGACATGTAGATCGCCTTGAAATAACGTCATCATTTTCAAGAAGGTTTAAGGACTTCCGTGACACTTGAAGTTAAATCGTTATTGGTGTTTCTTCACGGCAGATGACACTCTTTCTCTGCTGTAAAAGCTGCTTGTAAAAAGGAAAACAATAGTGATAAAAACCAGCAACTTTAGACGAGTGCTATTATGAGTATAATTTTGTGAGCCTACTTGTTTTTAGAAAGGGTCTGAGACTTCTCCTAGTTCATATCCCTTGCATGTTATTTCCAATAATAACGCAGCCATTTTTCAGTAGGAAATTTAAGCTTGTTTTGACGAAAGCTTTCATGTGCATTGTGCGTTACTGCCCTCCATGGCTACCCAGATATAATTCCATACATGAATCATAAAAATACAAGGCTTGCAAACATGAGTTTTTTACACTTCAGTTTTTGTTTTGTCCCAAACTATATCTTGCATCCTGTGAATGGAGGACACAAAAGTTAGTTAAGTATCTTGTATTTCTTTAATCTTCCAATACGTGATAGCCTCCGACATCTTGGACATGTACCCTGATACAACAAATAGACTTGCAGTGTTGCTCTAACAGGCACCAGTCTTTTTTTCATTGATACTCCAATAAGAGGACCTTCACAGGTTTAATACATTTCTTTAATCTTCCAACACGTGATAGCCTCCGACATCTTGGACATGTACCCTGGTACAACAAATAGACTTGCAGTGTTGCTCTAACAGGCACCAGTCTTTTTTTCATTGATACTCCAATAAGATGACCTTCACAGGTTTGATTTAAACAAAAAGGCTGCAGCATGATTCCAGTTTGTGAACTGTGTTTGTTGTCCACATAGTACTGAAATGTAAAAAATAGTGGTCTGCCCTTGTGAGGAATGTGTGCAATCTGTCGAAGTTGTCTTTAGAAAAAAGCTGTGTAAATGTTGAAAACGTTATAGTATGGCATTCTATACGTATGCTGAGGTATGTAGTTTTAGTTTTGTTAAATTTGTGTGTATGTGAGTCATAAACAAACCATGTTATTTTCAGTACACTTACAGTTTGACTTCACTTTAACAGACCAGAGTCTTCGGTATATGCATTCGCATTCCAGAAAGAAAACGTTTCAACTTCCTGTAATGACTTCTTCTTTGATATCTTTTGACAGAAATGTGTCTGGAGAAGAGAGTGTTCTATCGGCTTGTATCGGGTCTCCATAGCAGCATCAACATACATCTCTGTGCTAATTATCTCTTGTCTGGTATGTATTGTTTATAAATATGAAATAATGGAGTAATACTAAATTACATAATTGGGCTGTCTGTTGTCTTATATTAAAGGTAGGGTAGATCATTTGTCATTTGTGCATTTTTTTCATTTGAAGCAACAAAAGTGCTCAAAATCTAAAGACGGGTGCTTAAAAACTAACCTGAAGGAGTTTTAGCTCTGTGAATGCTGTGTATTCCGAGAAAACAATATTCTAGGATCTCGGTTTCAATTCAGAAGTTGGCAAGTCGTGTTTTGAATTGCGTCCGGGACACGTTATCATGCAACCGATTGCAGTTACACGATGTCACGCACGGAACTGATGAATAATAGCAACTGCGTGCGCGTGTTGTCATGTCAACGCTTGCATGCACCCATTCATGGATTCGCCAAATTACAAACCAACTACATGTACTAACGGAAATTTCCAAAAATGTGTCGCTTGACGCATCTTTGGAAATGTCCTTTTTTCATTGTTTTCTTCAAAAAGACAGCATGCCAAAAAGAATAATTTCACAGGGAGTTTAGTGCCAATACTATCTTTAAACCAAGTATGCTTTTCGACAATAATTTCGTCAGTTACTTTTTAGATAGCTGCAAATGATCTGCTCTACCTTTAAACACACAAATTATTATTTATAATCCTAAGTTGCTGAAAGGAGTCCATGCTAGGTTCACACATATAGATTAGTGCATGAATTTTGCATTTTTGCCTGAAATAGTGTGGACCCAAATGTTTCTTGGGAATAATGCCAGACCAAGCATTATATAGTTAATAATTTTGGATTAGTTCAGGAGCAGTACCCACTGCTATATCAGATTCGAAACAAGACAGCCGACCCTGGCAAGATCGGTGGTTTGAGTGATAAAACATATACACTAGTAAGCAGGAGGTTGTGGGTTAGAGTCCTACCCTAGTACGCTCAGACTGTTTCTTTTGTAAGCCCTTATATGAGCATACAACACATGAGAAATTATATCTGAGAAGGGCAAAACACAATATTGAAGTGTCTTCTCTCTCTCTCTTTTTTTTATATTCAAGGTGGACTATTTGGGGTGGAAACATGGGGGCTCAACGTGAATGAGTTCAAGAAGAGATTTGACCCCGAGACCACGGACGGAGAGGGCCCGATACGTCTGAAGAACCTGTACTTCACCTATCTGGTGGTTCTGCGAGCTATCGCAAAGGCTGCCCCGTTGCTTGAACAAGAAACGTTTTATACAGGTTAGTGTCTCTGGAAAATGTCCACAAATTCAGAAAAAAAAACTGTCAGAAAGGTTTAACAAGTTTGGAAATAAACAAGAGCATGCTTTTGTAGTTGGGCTTGACCTGAAAGATTGACAGCTTTTGTCAGCATACCGGCCTTCTGGTTTGTGCCTTTAAGCTTCAATGTATACTTGGCAAAGGTAAAGTAATTCAGTTTTAGGAAATAGGACAATGATTCAATGATTAGGTCATCTTTGTGACAGGTGAAGATAAAGAAGATGAACGGTTACAAGATGATGTCATAGATGTCCTGCACACTATTAAACAGTTCTCCAATCACTTCAATGAGAGTACTATGTTTCAGGGAGACAAGCTGCAGGCCAAGAGGTTGAAGGTAGGTAATAGTCAATGTGCAATTAATAGCATGTGAATAGCTTGTGACTTGACTTGTGATTGACTAAGGGAATAAATGTGTGATCCGGAGGTTTTTATCACTCTGTTTAAGACTGCTTAGAGTCTGGGTGCTGATAATTACCCGAGCCGGAGGCGAGGGTAATTATCAGCACCCAGACTCTAAGCAGTCTTAAACAGTGTGATAAATAATGACCGAGCACATATTTATTCCCATTCATAAATACCTTTTCGGTTAAAAAATATCAAATTATTCGTTCAAAAAATCCCGATTTTGTTCAACAAGTTCACTTTATGCTTTTTTAAACATACCTCTAGCAAAATAATGGAGTGTTCAGCTGGCGAGTAAGCTTGTAAACAACCCTTTTATGGAGATTGACGCGCGCGTAGCATGTTCTGCGCGATGTCGCGCAGAACGCACCTGGGGCGTTGCGTTTTGAATTTAGAACTATAAAATTCTGACTCGCTGGTAGTGTTGCGCATGCCTACGTGAGGATTGTGAACGTTCAACCAATTAAACGGTAAGAGGCACTGGATTTGTAGGAGTCCACATTTTATGTGACACTGAAAAAGTGTTTAAGACCAGCTAGCCATGTCTTTATCATCCATTTAAGACCGGACACGTGACGGGCTCTCGACCAATAGGAATAGCTAAACTGTCTGAGGTATTTATGAATAATGAATAACTTATGATTGACTTATGATTAACTTGTGATTGACTTATGATTAACTTGTGATTGATTTATTATTGACTTGTGATCACCAATTTCATTTCTGTCATTTCATTTCATCACGTGCATATATACACAACACTGAAATTCTGAGAAATGGTGTCGTTTCATTACTGACTAATCTCAAATGACACTTTCCTCTAATTTTTTTTACTCATGATTATGATTATCTTCAAAATCACAGCTTGTTTATTGGAATACTGTTCTCTCATTCGTTTTTGTGCTAAATATGATATTGACCACAACCCCCACCCTCCACCCCAGACATTGATTACATTCTAGTAGCTAGCATTGAGTGTTTTTTCTTTCTTCATTTGAAGGAAGAATTTCGGAATCACTTCTTGAATATCTCACGCATCATGGACTGCGTCGGCTGTGACAAGTGCAAATTGTGGGGCAAACTGCAAGTAAGTTTATTTTCTTCACGGTTGTTGGTTTAACTTAAGTGTCTTCAGGTTGCCTTTTTTTAAATTCTTGCTCTTTGTGAATGAATGGTTAAGAAAGTGCTTCTTTCTAATAAACTGCTTAGTGCAAAAAACTAAAATGCTGGCTGTCTTTTACGCGCTTATTTAAGTCTGGACGAAAAGTGACCTTTGAAGTTTGGTTAATATACGACGGGGTGATCTGAAATGTTACATTTCATCGGTCACAGTAATAACTGTTGGTTTCAGGCATGCAATTTTTCCTCGTATCCGCTGATTTCCTCGTTTTTCACTTCAGACTTATGCCATTGAAAATTGAAAAACACTGTACAAAGTCTTGCAAAGACTGGAATTTCCTCGTTTTTTGTTAAGTCCAAGTTGCATGCCTGTGGTTTATTAGTAATACCTCTGCACTGGTAGGCAGAGTTGCAGAGGTTCAAATCCCACCTGGGCTAGCTTGTGAATTTGTTCTCATAAATCTTGGGAGAGCACTCAGTACACAGTGTTTATAGTATTAGTTATCCCATCAGCACGAGTGGAACACGGAATATAGTAGTGTGTCTGTGTCCAACATATCACGAGGCCAAATTTACAGACCAAATGGTATGTGGAATGCAGACGCACTACAAATCTACATTTTCCGTGTCCCACAAGCGCGAGTGGGATAACGAATTTGTCTTCAAGCAGACTTGATGCACAGTAAGTTAGTTAAGATGGAATACGCACCGTGCGCTGTATAGCAGCTTCCTATTACACGTATGTGCAGCTCGAATGGTGCGTGCATCTTAGAATAGCGTAAGATGCAGAGTGCGGTATAGACCGTGCTACATGGGATAATAGAGCATGGTTTGTTGCCATGGATCAACCAATCAGCATCGAGGATTGAAGTTTGCTTGAAGATAATATATCATTGTTGTTCAAAAGCCAATATTTCAAGTTTACATCATCCTTATAATCCTATAACAAGTCATGGTGCAATGGACTCGCCAACATTTGGATAAATTCAAGATAATTACACAATTTTCATGCAACGGGTTGTAACAATTGATGTTCAATACTGCATCATACAAAATAGAAACATTTTCCTTTTATTTTACTTAACTTTTTTCCAGATCCAAGGATTAGGAACTGCTCTGAAGATTCTCTTTTCAAGTCCGGAAAGTCTCAGCTTACGTCGTCAGGAAATTGTGGCCCTATTTAATGGATTCGGAAGGTAACTATGAATTAATTAAATAAAAAACCAAACCATACAGGGTGTATAAAAAAAAAAGAACAACAACCAGATGTAAATGTAAATTATAAAAAATCTGATGAATATTTTCGAAAAAGTTAAAGATCATGTGAAACACCAATGTGTCCTCTTTCCAATGATACCTCGAATGTGTGTCTGTGGCCACGGATGACTGAGCATTCGTTGTTATTCTGTCATACGGTCAAAACCTGTTATGAGCCAAGTTTTACCTGGCTAAGATTGCTGGCTGGTTTGTTATGCAACGGTTGAAATGGACCATGCATAGGTTTAAATGGATGTGCCAAGACTCGTGTGGAAAGAAATGGTGGCCACGATGAAGGCATTGGGGATGTGAGGGGTTAACTTCGGCAATGAGAGTGGTTTAATCACTTTGTGTCCAAATTGAATAATTGTTTAAGAAAAGGATGTCTTTCGTGAATGAAGCTGTTCCTCATGCCGAGAATACCAGTTACCCTTTTGCACAAACTTGGCCCAGTACAGTTGTTGACCTTTGACAGAATAACAACGAAAGCTCAGTCATCCGTGGCCACAGACACACAATCAAGGTATCGTTGGAAAGAGGACACATTGGTGTTACACATGATCTTTAACTTTTTGAAAATATGTATTAGATTTTATATAATTTACATTTACATCTTGGTTTCCTTTTTTTGATACACCCTGTAAAGTAATGGCATATAAAAAGTTTGTACCATTCTTACACTTAAATAGCAATAGACTGCTCCATTATGGCCAGTCAACTTTGCCCAAACATGTGTGTCTCTCCAATGTCACTTACATTGTCTCTTACAATGTCAGTAAGCGTATTTCACTGCTTAGCAAGGAATTTGGCTTTTGCGCATGTGTACATCCCGTAACTAAGGATTCTGTGCTTACAGTGTTAGCGTAGCATTTTTCTGCTGTTAGCAAAAAGTGGTGATCGTAAGCGCGGAATTCCATGGTTAACAGAGCCATGAAATTGGGCCGTCACCCTGATCCGTTAGTACTTGAAGTTCATCAACTGCTTCATTCTTCCATATTTTGACAACTTAGCTCGGCATTCAGTCAGAGGACCAGAGTTTCAGTGATGAGAAATCCTTGCCATCAACTGTGCAAACATGGACCAATTGTGTTCTGGACAATTCAACAGATCATATGTTTAAAGGAAGAGTAGATCATTTGTAGAGATCCAAAAAGTAACTGACACAATTATTGTTGGAAAGCTTGCTTGGTTTAAAGATAGTATTGGCACTAAACTCCCTTGGAAGTTATTCTTTCTGCCATGCTGTCATTTTGAAGAAAAACAATAAAAGAAGGTCATTTTCCAAAGATGAGTCGAGTGTCGCATTTTTGGAAATTTTCGTTGGTATTTGGTTGTCATTTGGCGAATCTGTGAATGGGTGCGCGCCAGCGTTGACGCAATGCACAAGCACGCATGGTTGCTGGAATTCGTCAGTAGTAGCTGCAGTCGGCTGAATGAGAACGTGTCCCGGATGCTGATTTCGGGCGCAATTCAAAACATGGCACGGCAACTTTTGAATGGAAACTGAGATTCTAGAATATCCTTTTCTCGGAATATGCAGCATTCACAGAGCTCAAACTTTATCAGGTTAGTTTTTAAGCACCAGTCTTGGATTTTAAGCCCGTTTATTGGCTTTAAACGAAAAAAAAATGCACAACTCACAAAAAAAATCGACTCTACCTTAAAATGACATAGAAATATTTTGCATGTCTTTCCCTGCGAAGCAGGTTTGCAGAACATTTTAAATACCATCTCAGCTCCCTAGGGAGTATACCTATGGATGCTGCTTTTATCTGCACAAGGGCGCATTCAAACACTAGGACAAATTTGTTCCATAATATGTTCCCATTAGGCTTTGTGGACACAATTAAGGGGGGGGGGGGCACTATTCGGTTTAGACGAATTCTTTTATACTTGCCCGAATCTACCCAAACTAAGTGATGCCCTTCTTTTAGTGTCCCCCATATCTGAAAAGGGGTAATTAACTAGTTAGGTAAGCAATGAAGTGCCTTGCCCAAGGGCGCATGCACCATAACCCCATTAGCTTGTAAGCATTACATCAGCAGTTCCAGCTGCTTTGATTGCTCAATTTTCCAAAGCCGACGCAGCGAGAGGTAAAGCTATTTAGCCCAACATTTATAAGATGCATCATATAAATGTTCCTAGCCCAACAGACACATTTCATACAAGCAGCCAAGCTGAGGTTATCAATGCTTGGCTTTTTATGAAACTTGAGAGACCTTTTCTGTTGTCAAGCCTTAAGACAATTGAGTACGCTCACGTCTTTGGTGTCAGTGCTAATTTGAAATTCTTTTTCTGGTAGGGTTGGGTGGCTGCAGATCAGAATTAAATGGATTCATTTCCAAACTCGGAATCAGAAATTTGACTCCATTATTTTTATCAGACTAGTTTAGCTCCCCAATGAATAGAGTCAAGACACTGTAAATGACCTTAGATATAATGAATCAGTGCTGATATTGGTGAAATTTTGGAGGTTGTTGGCTTGGTCAATTTGGAGATGATCGCAAATGGAATTGTAACTCCTGGAAAAAAATTGGAATCAATCCCCCGTAAAGTAAGAGTCGCCCAAGCCTATTTGCGAGCATCCACTTGAGATTTGAAAAAAAAAAATGTCTGCAGTGTAATTGAGTTGCAAGCTGCTGCCTGAGTAGGTGCTGCTTAGCGAAGTGCTTCCTTTTTGTGCATTCGCTTCTTCTCTTTAACTGTTACTGTACTGACTAAACAAAGAGTGTTTCTTTCCACCTTTCAGTTGCCTTTTTCAAGAGGACGTTGAAGAGAGTCCTTTGAGACCTTTTGAAAGCTTTTAGAGTCTTAAATATTTTTTTTTAGCAAACCCTTAAATTAGTCCCTACATGTAAGTGCCGTTTCTCAGGCCAGCCATACATGTAAGTAGGCATCCTTAGAATATACTTGCAGCCTAAGGCCAAAAAAAAAAAAAGTCGGTCTCTGGTCAGCGCGTGCGTCGATTTTAATCATGCGCGTCGATCTTTTTTTTTCTCCAAAATGTTCTGCGGTAGCTCCAACAGCGCCCTCTATTTCCGCACCTCCTCAATTTGTTTTACCAAAGAGCACCACGGAGAGGGAAATTGCACCAAGGAAAATGATCGAAAGCACCAAGGCAAATTATGGAGGACGCCAATGTACATGAGGACACCAAAAAAGCAAAATAGTACCCCACCTTGTCTGTACAATCCAAGCTTGAAGAAAAAAAAAAAAGCAAAAAAACAAAACAAAACAAAAAGCCGCGTCAATTCCGGAACTTTGGTCTGACCAGAGACCGAATATTTTTTTTTTTGGCCTAACTTCCAACTTTTTAAAATAGAAAAGCCTCTGTCAAGTTAAATTACATCTGAAGATCTGCCTCATTGTTAAAATAAATTAGATTCTCCTCAGATAGTCTCTTTACTGTGTGCAATGAGGAATCCAATAATGAATTGGAGAAAAAGGCTATTTTGATATGATGGATTTGTGGTGATTTGAAGATTGAGACTGTAGTCTTTATGTACGCGGGGAAATGGGTTGCAACGATTTTGTCATTAAGACTTTCTTTTGTGTCATTTCTAGACCTTGTTATCTAGTATGGCCTAGATAGTTCAAATCCATTAATCCAGTTTCTTTTAAATACAAACTCACAAAAAAACAAGCTAGAACTTCTGCGGGTTTGCAAAGTATATTTGACAGTGCTATGCTGGCTAGGGGGAAGAACATGTTGAAACTGTATGAAACTGATTCCTGTGGGAAAAAAAATTTATTAAAAAAATCTAGAAAAGCGGATCCTTATAGTGGGGCAAATAGGGGAAATATTTGGGGAAATTGTGCCTTTGATTATACAAGCATGAAGTTTGGCACGCAGTCAGAGTATTAAGAAAGATATTTGGTTTAGGCCCATCACAGATTTGTCCTTTAAAAAAAACAAAGGTAGAATGAAAGCCATTTTCAAAATTTTTAAAATGGCTGCCATTGGCTGTTATTCTACCTATATTTTTTTAAAGAACACATCTGCAATGGCCCTATAGCCAAATGTCTTTCTCATGACATACTCTGACTGTGTGCCAAATGCCATGCTTGTACCATCAAAGGCACAATTCCATCACCTATCTGCCACACTGTTATGGATAGTTTAAGTTTATTTTGGCTTGTGAAATGGAATTTTTTTTTGTCAACTAACCCTTAAGGGTCATTAGGAAAATAATCATAGTAGCAAAAAGCCCGCAGACTAATAGGGCAAACAAATTTAAAAGTAGCAATTAGTAACGACTCTTAATTGAGGTCATCAAATTAGCCGACAAGCAACTTGAGCATTTGCTGTTAGCCTTATTTATCAAGTCATCACAGGGACCTTCTGAATCACTTTTGATGAGGAATCAAGCTGTCACTGAAGGATGAACATGTTCAGTTAGTGACAGGACTTTAGGCCTCCTAGTGTGAACGTCACTTCCAGTAAAGTGCTATTGTGTATTGTGCTATAATGTGCCAAAGTGAATATGCTGACAGGTATTCTCTTTCCCGACAGAAATCTAATCAAACCAAAAACAAAAAGTTAGAAACGGAACATTTTGGAAATAAATTCATCAAATTGATATATTCCAACAATAAACCCCTTTCTTAAGAGGAACCGAAATTTTATCACTCCACCCAACCCAGAATTTACATATAAATTGTGACTCAGACCTGACTCAATTCACACTGACAAAAGAACACTGACAAAAGAACGAGACTCATACACAGATCCGACTAGTATGACTCGGACTTGAAACTGAGTACTCCTTACAGTGAGTCACATATTCTTTACCAACAATAATGTGTTTAAAATATTGAAAGCAAAATATTTCTGATGTCTCAGGATTCCAACTTAGACTCGACCCAAGTGACTCGAGAATCGGACTCGGACTCGACCCTAGTGGCTCAAGACTCAGACTCAACCCTAGTGGCTCAAGACTCAGACTCGACCCTAGAGGCTCAAGACTCAGACTCGACCCTAGTGGCTTAAGACTCAGACTCGACCCTAGTGGCTTAAGACTCAGACTCGACCCTAGTGGCTCAAGACTCAGACTCGACCCTAGTGGCTCAAGACTCAGACTCGACCTTAGTGGCTTAAGACTCAGACTCGACCCTAGTGGCTCAAGACTCAGACTCAACCTTAGTGGCTTAAGACTCAGACTCGACCCTAGTGGCTTAAGACTCGGACTCGACCCTAGTGGCTTAAGACTCAGACTCGACCCTAGTGGCTTAAGACTCAGACTCGAACCTAGTGGCTCAAGACTCGGACTCAGTCTCGCCTCATTGACTCAACTGCAGCTCTGGTTCTCCGCTGATATTTTGTCCGCAAGGGAGCCAGACTAGTCTCTAACCATTTATCGTTTTTTTTTTTTGAATTTCCAACACAGACTCTCAAGCAGCATTTACGAGGTTCGAGAATTCCAGGCATTGCTCAGTGGAGACACAGCAGACAAGGAAAAGATGCCCTCCTCAAAGTCTCCTTTCCTCTGATGCAAACTTCTTTGAAATACGTCACTGTGAAATTCCTTATAAAAATGAACTGTTGCAATGCGGGACATATTTTTTTAACACTTAAGAGAGTCATGGCACACAGGGCAAAGGGTACCATACGTAACCTTTCCGCATTACCAATATCACATTCGCTTTTAACGAACCTAAAAGGTAACCGTTTTACCGTAAACAAAAAGTATGAAAGCTTTTGTAAAATGTTATATCCCAACTGAAGCCATCATCCCAACTATAGTTGAGACTGACCCAACTATATATTGGGGCTATCCTAACTGTAGTTGGAACATTCCCAACTATAGTTGGGTCCATTGCTAAAGTTGGGGTGTAACACAAAACATTATTAAAGTCAGTCGGGTATTTCCATTGCGTGAGCCCACATCGTCTTTGGCATTTTCCTTTTTGGGATTCGCAGTTTGCCTTATGCATGCATTTTATAATTTTATTAATCGTTTCTTGCAATGAAACCAAGGATTTCTCAAAAGCGCCCTAGGCACACAAGCCTGAAGAAACCTGTAGAGGGAAGACAATGAGAAGAAATTCCAGTTTTTAGAGGTGGGAGGGAAACCCCAGATGAACATTCTGGGGGAAACCCACGGAATCAGGCAGGGACTGAAAACCCAATCCACATATTGGCCCAGGCGGGATTCGAACCCGGGTCACAGCGTTGGAAGGTGAGCAAAGTACTGCTGTGCCAACCTGACTCCCTAATCATAGTAGCTACCAACGAACTTCGAGAAAAGTTTGAGTTCTGAAGTAATTTATTAGATTTAAAAAATACTCTGGAGTCTGCACAGTTGAAATACAGAACTGACTTATTAGTCGTGATGAAATTCCCTGTGGATTTTGATAATGTCACGTACAGCATACGCTACTGTGGTCCCTTCACTGAACACTATACATCAACTTTTTGGTGGCTCCATAGATCTTGCGATGGTATTTTTTCGATGGTCAGTGAGTTGCCCATTTGACTGCTGTGACGTGGGATATCATGCTGTTTTTCACACCCAAGGGTGCTATGAGCCCCGAGGTGGTTAAAAATGGCATATCACACACCACAGCAGTCAACAATTGTTTTGTTATATCGTGCCAATAAATAAAAAAGACAAATGGTTGTAACTTACTATGCGAGAAATAAATGAAATCAATACATTGTAACCTTTAATAACTGCAGGCTTTCCTGCCGGACATGAAACTGAGCGGTTGCAGTTCTCAGTCACGAGCGCGCAGGCAGGTGCTACACGCGCGCGCAACACACGCAATTTATATGCAGCGCATGTCGAACCCAGTGTATGCATTTCTACAGACTGGACTCGTGGCCGTTCTAGACCAATGAAATTACAGTAGCCAAGCACACGATATAACAAACAACATTGTGTACCAGCTCATCTATGCTCTGAATTAATTCCAACTTTGGATTAAGTTGTAAACTATTGTTTTTGTCTTTGCTGAGTTTCATTGAGACGGTTGTACGTCTTATGTTGTATCATTTGTTTTGGAGATTTGTGCAATTAAATTCACAACTTTCTGTTTGTTTTATGATAAACTTTTTCTGCGTTTTTTTTTTGGGGGGGGGGGAGGGGATATTTCCATCTGTCCATTACAAGGCAACATTACTTTCTTTACAAAGATGAAAGTGGCTTTTTGAGTGAAAAGTAAAAGTCAGATGACATTAGTCACATTTACTCACAAATTACTCAGGATTCATGAATTTGCCCGGAGTTTGACTTGTAACTTTTAATTTTTGAGCTGATGTATTACATCTTTTTTTTTTTTTACCAAGTTATATTTTTATTTATACCAAAGGAATGGTACAACTGGTAGGGAAAATAAGCCAATCATAGGATCTCTTATATAGCTCTACGTGTTTCTTTACTTCTTTCATTTAGAGTATGTATCTGCTAAATCAATATATATCTGCTGTAAATGTTTTGGTTTCATATCTGATATTTAATGCCTGGCCTCTTTTTCTTCAGTCTATGGAATATGCCCGTGCACAGCAAGGGTCTATGATATGCGTGCAGATTCGGTGATCAATTACGCAAAACAAGACTACATCTTGACCTCCAGATTCGGGCCAATCAGCTGGAACCTTCTATATCGTTTTTTTCGGTAACCTGTTGTTGTATTACAAAAAGCATGTCAGCCAAATTGACCAATCAATGGCTTAGTCCACATTTCTGACCGAAATGACATCTCAAAAGTCGACTCGGATTCTAAAAGTTCTAAAGTCGACTCGGATTGGCTGGCGGGCGGGCATAAAATTGGGACGCTCACATATATCAGACATTCGTAGTGTGGCTCTGCACACAAGAATGTATTATCCAAATTAGACTATATTTTCGTTTAAGATGGAGGAAGAACACGCCCCAGTGTCTTCTGGAGGGACAGTTTGCCAGGGCAGTCTTTTTGTCCCCCAGTGGGAGTAGGATACCAAAGTAGAACATCCCTTAACCAATCAGTGACATTATGCATTGTACAGGAATACAGTTTGTGTATATTTTTGTGTACAAGTTACTGCTTCATGTACATGTACTTACATAATTTATGTGGTATTGTTGGCCAGTGGTGGTATTTATTTATTTGGAAATGGTGTTACTATACATGCGACTCTGTATATTCCCCTAAATGCCATAAATGTGAATTTCAGGACATTTTATTATTTGAACTGTTCACCATTTGTTTGATTTTTTTTTAAATAAAGGATTACATTGAAGAAAACCACAGTACAGTCAGCAGTCAAAACCAACAACCAGTGATTTTGTTCTTAAGCAATTGATGTCTCGGTTCCTTATTTTCTATTACAATAAAGGATGGGGACTGCCGGAAAAGCATTTTTATGAGTAGACTGAGAGTAATTTATGGCTTCTTAATAGCGCCCTTGAACAAAGACACTGAAAAACTGGATCTGCCAGGGTGGCACAGTTGGTAGGTGCGGTGGTCCGGAGGTTGCAGATTCAAACCCCGCTCTATTCAATTTTTTTGTACATTTTATTAAAAATAATTAAGAGTAATATCCAAAGTTACTTGAAATCACGTTTTTGATATGCAGTACGTCAGTGACTGAAGACAAAAACTTGCGTAAGCAACAAAAATGTCGGACCCTTGATTCAACCTTTGAGAAGTCGCGTAGCTTGTTACATGGCTTGAGAAATTTCGAATTTTCCCCCTTTAATGAAAAACTTCGGCACGGGTTGCTTCATTGCTTTTTGGGGGGGGGGGTGTCTTAGTGCGCAGTAGCCTTGGCATTTATGGTAGAGCCTAGAGAAATACGTGCTAAACTGTTGTTTAAATTGATTATTTCCACGGCATTGTTGTTTTATCCGATTGTGAAAATGTCGAAACAATGTTTTTGACTTCTGGCGGGGCGTGCGCGGCGATCTTTTTTTTATTACAATCGCGCGACCAGCTTCATGCGAAAAACTGCATAAGGAAACTATATGGATGTGTCCTAAAATGATGTGTTTTACTATCGATTTCAGAGACATTTTAGCTCGAGGTGTCGATCAGGCTGGAACCTTATGTGCGCCAATTTTTAGTTGGCGACGGCATTCCTTGCATGATATTTGCCGAGGGTTGCAGGTATACACTTTTAAAAATGCCCGTAAATTTACGGACTCCGTACTGTGAAATATTCCGTATTTTCGGCGTAATTATACGGATCTTTCCGTAAATGCAAATATTAATTATGCTAATTAGCGTGATTAAATCAACCACATCGGCCCAAACACCTACACATAATATCAGTACATCTAAGTACATATTGTTATTTCACCCACAACCATGTACACATGTCCAAACTCATGTAAGGGTGTGTTACGGAATGAAACAACTTTTCCGGAAATTTTGCTGCAGGAAAAAGGAACGCTATTTTCTTTCCGGCAGCAACATTTCCGGAAAACTTTTTTTCATTCTGTAAAATAAACAGAAAATTAACACGAGTTTGGACATGTGTACATGGTTGTGAGTGGAGTATCAATATGTTCTAAGATGTACTATATTATGTGTTGGTGTTTGGGCCGTTGTGGTTGGTTGTAATCACGCTAATTAGCATAATTAATATTTGCATTTACGGAAAGATCCATATTATTACGCCGAAAATACAGAATATTTCACTTTACGGAGTCCGTAAATTTACGGGCATTTATACGCGCTTTGCGAAAGAACTCGTTTTGTTTCAGCCATGCGGCGGGGAACGGGGGACACGGGGCCCCCCCCCCCCCCCCAGCGGATATTCGTGCCTCCCAGGTGCCCCCTGTTTACAATCTTGAATTGAACAAACATATACGTCATTTGCCTTCATTGCGCCCCCGAAACATTTGTGCTGCACCCCCCGGTGCCCCCCAAGTTTAACCCTAGTTACGCCACTGCATTTGAGTGTAAATTTAAATCCTTTCGCGGAGTTCCGACAAGTTGAACCAATTACTTGAAGTCTACATGCATGATGCAAACATAACAGTGATGAGGTAACTCTGAAAGAAGTCTGCTTGTTCCCCCTGCTGTCAATGATGCACTGTCAGTTTAAACTCCCAAACGAGCATCGATTAGAAGGGACAGCGTTTCTCTTCTCTTTCGTGAATCAACTTTCGCTTTTCTTTCTGTTAATATTGCACAAACCCGCGGAAGGGAAGGAATGATGAGACTATGCCGTTAGTGTGCAGCACTGATTAAACACTGTTGTTTCACTTCTTTTCATGGTTAATTATTAAGAAAAGTACTTTGATGATTACTGTGTCTATCACGTAGGAATATTGGCCATATTAGTTGGATATCGCGTGATTATATTTCTATTGCCATGACATCCACTTACATCTATCAGCCTGGGTACTATAATCATCGCAAAGTCGGTTTTATTAGGGACTGATGTCGATCTAACATACATTTCAAAATGTTTGAATAAACGTCGTGGTTCAATTATTTTTTCAAACGTCGCGGTAGTTCAACTTTTCAAACGCCGTACTTTAACTTTTCTCAGACATCGTACGTCAACTTCCAAACGTAGTGGTTCAATTTTGCAAACGTCGCAGTTCAACTTTTCAAACGTCGTATTCAAGGGTCTATGATTATGCACAACAATTTTGTGTATTTTTTTGTGTATAACAAGTTAATACTTCATTGTACTTTTGTTATGTGGTATTGTCGGCCCTTAGAAGTGGTGGTGTTAATAAACATGTGACTCTGCATAATCTCCTAATTGCCATACATATGAATTTCAGGACATTTGATTGTTTGAAATTTTCTTCGTTTGTTCGGTTTTATTTAGTAGGGATAACATTGAAACCTCACTCACTACTGAGTCAGCAGTCAAAAAAAAAGGAATTATAAGTGATATTTATTTTGTCTTGGTTCCTTTTGTTTTGTATTGATATTGTGATAAAGGCCGGGGGACTGCGGAATGATTTTTTTTGATGAGTAGAATGAGTGATTTATGGCGTCTGACTAGCACCCCTTGAAGAAAGACATCGACAAACTGTGGAACATGCCAGCATAACTCCGTTGGTAGAGCACCGGAATCAATGGCAATTTGGAAGTCAATTTTATAATTTAATTTTCACGAGTAATGCCTTCCATTCTCCATCTTGCTGAATTCAAAATCAAATTATTGATGTGCACTACGTCAGTGACAGAAGACAAAAACTTTTGTACATGCAACGAAACGTCAGACGCTCGATTCAACTCGGAAACTGCCTTTAAGAAGGCGCGGAGCTTGTTTAACGTGCTTGAGAAACTTGCGATTTAATGAAAACTTCGCATGGGTTACTTAATTGCGATTGCCCCCCCCCCCCCTCCGGTGATAAGCGCATGTCAGTCTTTGTACGCCTTGTAACCCTGACATCTACGGTAGAGCCAAGAGGAATTTCTGCTCTGCGTTTAAATCAATTATTTCCACGACAGTAGACTTAATGACTTCTTCTTGCAAACGTGATCTAATTGCAGGCGTGAAAATGTCTTAGCAATGTTCGACTTTTGAGGCGGGCGCGATCAGGTTCGTGCGAAAACCTGCAAGATGAAGCTATGTGTAGGCCTAGATGCGTTTGTGAGATCTCCACAAGGTCTTTTCCTAAAATGGTCTATTTTTACAATCGATTTCTGAGACATTTCAGCCGGAGGAGGTCAGGCTTTAACAATGCTTGAAGACCACTAATGACGTTTCGGAAATGGCTGTATGAGACTCAGTATGCTGCCTTTCACGCGCTGCAGCAAAAAAAAATCGGGTTCTTTCGCAAAACGGTTTATAGCATATAAACCGTTTTTGCGAAATTTCTATCGTATAGTGTCTAGTAACTTGGGGCAAGCAAGCTTCGGCGGTAGTCTAAGACACTCCATGGTCAAACTATATGCTATGAACCGTTTTGCGAAAAAAACCGATTTTTTTTGGGCTGCAGCGCGTGAAAGGCGTTATCCTGAGTCTCTTCATATACAGCCATTTCGGAAACGTCATGATTGGTCTTCAAGCATTGACGGAAAACAATCAAAAACCCCTTTGCAAAATTTGGAGTTAATGGTGCTCGTCGACGCTGAGTTTCGACGACGTCTTCAAATTAATTTTGTTGTTTACCCATACTCATTCATTAGACTATATGCTATGCAAATACGTGGTCAGGCAAATTTGAGGAAGGCTGTTTTTTTCCCTGTGGTCAATAATAAAGTCCACGCACTGTCAATATAAAACTCCCGAAAGATGCATCGGTCGGAAGGGACGGACGATAGGTTAATCTTTTCTTTTCTTTTCTTTCGGTTGCGTTCACATTGCTCTTCAACAAAATCGATTTTCAACATTTATGTTTTATTCCAATGCTTTATTGGGACGTCTGCAACACTTTGAAAAGAGGGTTTTTGTTTTGGGCACAAACATCCGTCTTGCGAGCAGACTGGCTCCTGGTCGGTAAATCAAATACTGATTGTTGGGCGGGGACCAACCTACCCCGCGAGAACGGAAGTATTATTGTCTGGCAGCCAATAATTCGGAATTGTAAAGTTATAATCCAATCAGGCGAGCAATTACCCCCCCCCCACGCCAAAACCCCTAAACGGGTATTTTTGTATTTTAATGGTAGTGGGCCCACCTAGTTGGTATTTTTCCCCCACCCCCGACGCTCCGGCCTGGAGAAGGGCCTGAATCCAATAACTAACAATTAAATGTCTTCAGTCGATGACTCATTCAAAAATGACTAACTTCTGTATTGCTAGAACAAATGTGGAAGGAAATGAACGAGCAGACTACAGCATCAATTTAAAAATGGTTGTTTTCCATTTCTCTACTTGTTAATTATTATTATGTGAGACAGTTTATGACAAATATTGATTTCCCCCCCCCCCCGACGCTCCGGCCTGGAGAAGGGCCTGAATCCAATAACTAACAAT